>CM053626.1:299563417-299626073 GCA_028646595.1 Phalanger gymnotis | reverse complement strand
CTTCCTTCCTTCCTTCCTTCCTTCCTTCCTTCCTTCCTTCCTTCCTTCCTTTCTTCCTTCCTTTTTCTTTCTTTCTTTCTCTCTTTTCTTTCTTTCTTCCTTTTTTCTTCTTTCTTTCTTTCTCTTTCTCCCTTCCTCCTTTCTTTTCTTCCTTCTTTTCTTTCTCCTTCTTTCTCTCTCTTTATTTCCCTCTCTCTATTTCTCTCCCTTTCCACCTCTCTCTGTCTCTCTATCTCTCTGCATGTATCTGTCTTTTTGTCTCTGTGTGTCTATCTCTGTGTCTGTGTCTGTCTCTCTATCTCTCTCTGTCTTTCTCTGTCTCTGTCTCTCTGTCTCTCTCTATCTCTCCTCACTGACTAGTTTCTATCAGGCCCAGATTTCCCTTTTCTCCTTTTCCATTTTGAAGCTGTTAAATCTCAGACCTACCCGTCAAACTCATCAGATGGAAATCTTTCTAAATTGTCTGACACATTTCACTACCTTTGGAAATAGAAAGTAAGGAGCAAAATTGAACCTTTCCTTGATAACTTCAGGTCATCAAGATGAATGGTGTATCACTTTGATGCCTTCAGGGACAGGTCAGTTGTGTATGATGTTTGCTGAGACATCTAAAGGCCCCCAAGCTGTTATGCTTTATTGTTGTTTTTTCGTTCAGTCGTGTATGACTCTTCATGACCCTGCAGACCATAGCACATCGTTACTCAATGGAGTTTTCTTGACAAAGATATTGGAGTAGTTTGACACTACCTTCTCCAGTGAATTAAGGCAAACAGAGGTTCAATGACTTGCCCAGGGTCACACAGTTAGCAAGTGTCTGAGGCTGAATTTGAACTAATGTTTTCCTGACTCCAGGCCCAATGTTCTCCCACCTAGTTGCCTCCTGTTCTATATTAATTCTTTTAGAAGATTCTAAGAGATCTTCAAACTTGACTCCCTATATTAGGTTGTTAGCTTTTGATTTTCATTGCTTTGCTGTGTAAATTCATCTTAAAATCCTTACCCTGACTATAACCAGACAAGCTCATTAGTATTATGCCTAAAGTAAGAGGTAATAGGTCCTGAGAAAGAAACTGAAGGACTCTCCTATAAATGAAGTACTTAGATTTTGTGAAATCCATTTTGACTGTTTAAAGGCTTTTTCTGCTTCCTTGGTTCTTTACTGGTATTCCAGATAGTTTACGTTGCTGGATATGCTGATATGCATAAATGAGGTCATTCCAAATGGAATGTTGGGAGTAGGAGCTACATAGTGATCTGCATAATCATACCAGATTTCCTACCTGTGCCTTAAAAATCTTAGCATTTCTTATGACATGCAACGCACATAGCTGGGGTCAATTAATTTAGAAAAAAATGCCTGTATTGCCTAAGGCTAGGATTAGAGCACACAGACATCAAGAGTGCAGATGGGACAAGCTCAGTCTTTGAGTCTCAAACTTGAGGCATATAGCTTAAGGTTGGGAGATGGTCATCAAGGAAAGACATGAATAAAGTGAACAACATTCAGTTGAAAATTATTTATTGATCTCCTTCAAGGTACTGCAAGTAATTGAAATAATAGACACAGTCTTTGACTTCCAATTTAGGAAGGATAGCATGTGTAAACAAACAACTACAATATGATGGTCAGTGACAAGAGCCATGTGGAGATCAAAGACTAAGTATTATAGGACAGTAGAGGGAGAGGTTACTTCTGGCTTGGAAAATCTGGAAAGATAAATGGGATAAATGACATGAGCTAGACTTCAAAGGATGGCATGGATTTTGATAAATGGTCATGTAGGGAAGGGGGGTCCAGGAAGAATGAATAGCATGAGCAAAGGCACATAGTCAGGACATCCCAAGTTCAGAAAATCATGAGAAGTCTTGACTGTCTTTAGCATTGGGATTGTAATGGAGAGTAGAAGGAAGATAAGACTGTAATAAACCTGAGGAATTGTAGAAAGCTTTGGATTCTTAGCTGAGGCATTTGGACTTTACATGGTAGGGAATGGGGTGCTTTGGGAAGTTTTTGACTAAGGGAGTAAAAGACCTTGGTTACTGGCCTCCTTCACAGAGCCTGGAATATAATGGGTGCTTAATAAATGCTTGTAGATTAACTGACTGGCTGACAGAAAGCAGAACCTGAATTGTGAGCCTTAAAAGAAGCCAAGGATTCTAACAGGTAGAGGTGAAGAGAAAGAATGTTGTTGGTGTAAGGCACAGCCAATGAAAAGGTACAAAGATGGAAGATGAGGCATCATGTATGAAGTAGACCAGGACCATAGAGTAGGGGCATAGAGGGTAGTCATGTATATGAAGACAAGAACAATAAACAGACATGTGTAAAGGTCAAAGGGACAAGTGATTCTAGAATACCAGAGGAAGCATCATTGAAATGGCTGACTAGGGCATCCAGGGAGGGTAAAGAGAAAAGATAAAGGCAGAAGAGGACTGATGGACTGAGAGAATACAGAGGGAATGAGGCACCAGGAATCATAATAAGGGATGAAGAGGTTCAGAGGAGACATAGATATGTGAAAAGTGACAGGTAAGGAGGTCGCGATTAGAGAAGAAGTGTTCTGAGTCAGATCCTAGAGCATAGTCTCAATTTTTCATAATATCCAATGCATGGCTATCCAAGTAGGTCCCTTAATGTGAATGATGAATTTCCTGAAGTGGTCGCATATATTCTAATTCACACTATTTGAGGTTATGATTTTGTAAAATATGGCAATTGATTCTAGCCCAATGGAAATATACAGTGAGAATTTGATTACCATTCCAGGGGATTCATTATTTGTACTAATTTGGGACCTGTATATATTGTTGAATAGCTAAGGTGTGACAGAGAAAGAGATGAGAGTTGGGGTCACTGAGCAATTTCTAGGTTGGGGTATAATATAGACTGTCTATTGTAGATGTTGATATCACCAAGGTTGACTGCAAGAGATGTGGAAGAAAGGAAGACAACTCGCTGAAGCCAAGGTCATGCAGAAAGGTAGAAGAGTGTCTTGCAGGTCTGTAGCTGAAGAAAACCAGGCTATGGATAGACATACAAGCTGTAGGAATCAGATTCAAACACAATGCTTTAGAACTAGGGAGCATCACTTGAAGCTTGAAAGAAATAGAAATTCCAATGGAAAATGAAAAGTAAATTAAGCTGAAAATATAAATAGTTTCAGGACGGTTTAGCTGAATTCAAGAATGACAGATTCATTACATAGCATTAAGAGAAGCAAGGCTTGTTTTGGTGTGCATTCACTCATAAACCATTGCTTGGCTTCAACGTCAGAGAGATGCTTGGGCTGGATGGTTCATACGTCGACCCCAGCATGGTATTTCTTATGTTTAGCACACTGGCTTATCCCTCTGAGGGTCAGGCTCAATTCGTTATGCTCTGTAACATTCATCAGCGCCTTCTAAGATCTTTTCCTGATGCTTTGCTGAACAGAGAGTCGATAGAGTTATACGGTTATAAAATGTTAGAGCCGAAGGGGACCTTTGAGATCATCTGGCCTAACCTTCTCATTTTACGGATGAGAAAATGGAGTCAATTCATGAAAATGGTGACGGTGGCTTTGCAATTAAATGCTCAAACCTTATTCACCCTCATTTTCGGACGAATGCCCACTCTTCCTGGGAGAAAGACACAGGGAGTAAAAAAAGTGAAATAAGGTTGGCCTCTTTCTCAACTGATTGAAAGAAAATATTGCTTGTCCTAGAAGGGAGGACATATGTCTCTCTTGATGATAATGTACAGTTTTCAATTTCCCTCCCTAGATTAGATCTCCACTGCTAGAAGAATATATTGGCAACTTGCTTAGAGATTCATTTGCTCATCCTTCTACGCTCACTGGGATGGTCCTATCTGGTGTGACTCAGCCATTTACATTCGATTATGATAGGGGGCATATCAGTAATAATTGTATCCTAGAAGGCACACCATCTATCAGTGTCAACTGAGTTCGGATGATGCTAAAGAAGTTCCATATTACCATGAAAACAAACAAAAAGGTCTCAATAGGTACCTGGAAAATTTAGGTACTTACGCTTGACGACTACCTTATTTCAATATCTGAAATAATATTAAGAGTTGATAATGACTCTCGTTTTATCTTGTGCTTTTGAAAGCCCTTTCATACACATTCACTTCTTTGACTTTTTCCATAAGCTGGAGGGATAGGCAATGCTGGTATCATTACTGACATTTCACAGAAGGAAAATCTGAGACCCCAAGGATTCAGAGGGAGAGTCTCTTAACCAAGATCACCCAGTGAGTTACTGCGGTAGCTGGGTTTGGGAGCTTAATTTCTAATGCAATTCACCAGACAACAACAAAGAGAGATTTCCATCTCACAGTCTCCATCCTATTTTTTTTAAAACTTCTTTCTGGTAGAGGATGTAAATTCTGATAAGAAGAATGCCTTTCCGCCCCTCTTTTCTATTTTCTTCTTCCAAGGCTGTGGTGAAAGCTGCCCTGACTTTATCATCCAGGAAGACAAGAGAAAAATTGGATTTTGGGGACAGACTCAGCATCTCAATAATTGTCAGGACAAGGCAGCTAAGGAGATTGGCATAGCTTCTGTTCCCTTCTATCAGGAATTTTATGAGGTATGCATATCTGTGTACATGAAGACGTAGAGGTCTTAATGCTGTGAAGGGGACCCTCTCCTTTAAATGGTCTTTTTCCCATTTCACCAATGATAGAATTCCTGAATTTGTATTTTAGGACCCAGTGGTGAAATGACGTTCCAAGGGCTATAGTTTACAGTTTACTATAGTTTACTATCTACTCCTTGTCCCTACACACCCCACCATCCTCCCCCCCCCAAGGCTCAACAGACCGTCCCTCCCTCTCTTCTACTATGGAAGATCCTGCAGACTTCTTTTCCGGTTTCCTAAGCTCCTGTCCTCAGCTCTCTCTTCCCCTTGGTCCATCCCAGTATGGATCCTGAAGCACCACTCTTTGCTTTCCATCATCCCACCTGCTTCTACCCTTAAACAGTTTCTCACTTAGATTTAGAGTAGGAAGAGGCTGTATAGAACAAGTCCAACCCTCCTATTTTACAGATGAGGAAACTGAGGCCCAGAGGAGTGAAATGAATTACTTCTGGATTGCATGCTAGTCACTAAGGCAGGATTTGAACCCAGATATGGATGACTCTGAGTTCAGCTCTCTAAATAGAGAAGAATCCTTGCCTGTACACATTAACTTGTGGTTGTTGTCTGACTCTTCATTATCCAATTTGGGGCTTTCTTGGCAAAGATACCAAAGTGCTTTGCTATTTCCTTCTCTGGCTCATTTTACAGATGAGAAAACTGAGGCAAACAGGGTTAAGTGACTTGCCCAAGGTCACACAGCCAGTGTCTGAGGCTGGATTTGAACTCAGTTCTTCCTGACTATGGGCTGATGCTCTATCCACTGTGCCACCTAGTTGCATATTAACTTAGAAAACCACAAGTTGTCATTACTTATATTGTACTATATTTTTATTTAATTTGTCAAACATTTCCCAATATTTCATTCTGGTTTGGCCCATGTTCTGAGTTTTACATGCATGCTGTATTTGGGGCTGGCAATTCAATCTGATGAACATTTATTAAACACCTACCACGTGCTAGGCACCATGCTAAATGCTACGGATCCAAATAAGAAAAGGAAAGACAATTCTTGCCCTCAAGGAGCTTATAATCCAACGGAGAAGGACAACACACAGAAAGAAGCTAAAAAGGGGATGGAGGACTATTGTAGTAGCCTCTTAACAACCCTTCTCAACTCCACTCTCTTCCTTCCCATCCATTCATTGTACTTCTAACAGCGGGTGAATGATGGAAGAGGTGGGAAATGATGCTCCATGGAGTCAAAACCAAACAGAGCTGCTGATGGAAAATGGAGCTACCTGGAAAATTCTGAGCCCCCCGTAAAAGTAGGCTTTGGAAGGAGTTTGTTATTCTACCTCTTGTCTTCAATCAGAGGGGAGGAGAAACTGAAGGAGTTGAGAAGGTATTGAGTATCAAAAGCTGAGTCAATAGGCATGGTGATGAGACCCCAACTAATCATCGTATCCTAGGTGGGGCATGATGTTTCATGGAGTTAAAACCAAGCAGATAGCTGATGGAAAATGGAGAGTTACCATAGGTCACGAGTTTGACACCTCCTACATGAAAGCCTAGACGATTTGAACAGTTTCCTAATTCATCTCATGTGGAATGCTAGGTGGCACAGTGGATAGAATGCCGAGTCTGGAGTTAGGAAGAGTCATCTTCCTGGGTTCAAATCTGGCCTCTGATACTTATTAGCTTTGTGACCCTGGGCAAGTCACTTAACCCTCTTTACCTCAGTTTCCTCATCTGTAAAATGAGCTGGAAAAGGAAATGGCAAACCACTCCAGTATCTTTAACAAGAAATCCCAAATGGTTTCACGAAGAGGAGGACATGACTGAAACACCTGAACAACAAAAATTCTCTCCCGTCTCTCTCTCCTTCATTCCCTTTTATGCACTGCTTCCTCATTCTCCTTCTAGACTATTTAACATAATCTGAGATTACTATAGGAAAGGACCATTAAGTCCAACCCACACTTGTCTGAGAGTGTTGGCAGTCAGCTCCTGTGGTTCTATTTTCACCCCCATTTTGCAGATGAATAAATTGAGGCTATGAAAAGTTGGGTGATTTGACCAGAATCATATAGCTAATAAGTGCCTGAAGCAGGATTTGAATTAAGGTCTTCATGATTTCAAGTCTGGAGTTCTATCCATAGTGCTGCCTGTCTTTTTTTTTTTAACCTTCCTTTGTATCTTCTCACCCTTCCACACTCCTTGGCACATAATAAGTGCTTAACAAATCTTGTTGGCTTGACTTCACCTTGACAGATTCCTTCCAGGATGCTAGTGGTATCCCTTTTGTAGATTTGTATTTCTTTTGTAGATAGTTGGTATGTTCTTATGTGTCTTCTCCTTTATTAGAATGTCAATTCCTTGAAGGCAAGTGTAGTCTTTTACAGTTGAGGCTCATCTCAAGCACCACCTTATACATAAAGTTGTTTCCCCCATTAGGTAGTGAGCTCCTTGAGGTCAGGGGCTGTTTTACTTTCGTCTTTATATTCCTAACACTTCAAACGCAAAGATGACACCTAATTACTTGTTGATTCAGTGATAGCGGTTTTAAAAGTGTTTGTTGAATAAATTAATGAATGGAATGAGGGCTGCTTTGACTATAGGCAATATTGTTATTCTGAAGAAGGAGAATCCATAAGAACCTTGAAAAGATTTTCACTTCTCCTCAACAACTTCTTTGGGGACTCCATGAAAGCACCATCTCGCTCCTGATCCTTGAGGGTGTACATGTTTTGTGAGGCTCTGTTTGTCTCTAGTTTGCTGATCAACCTCAGTCCTGACCTTGCCAAACTTGGAGGTCAGTTATTACCTCCTTCCCAAATGATCTTGTGTGCCTTGCTGAGGAGGAAACCTGGCAGGGGGAGGAGAAATACAAATGAGCATCACTGAGCCTGGGTAAATCTCTGGACTTTAGTTTCCTTATCTGTAAAATGAGGAGGTGGCAAGGGGTGGCTTTTTAGGTCTCTTCTAGCTCTAAATCTATGATCCCATGTTCTTATGACTTATGGTTCTCATGGCATTACCTTGAAACTCACGAGAAGTGAAAACCCCTCTTACCACCAGCCTAATGCCTCATTCCCCGTTCCAAACAAATCAAATGCCTTATTGAGAAACATTAGCTAGAGAACAGCTGCTACCTTTCAATTTCTACCTAAGGTCTAATTAACATGATGCCAAAAGAGGACACAAGAATTTATCTGAAAGAGAGAACAGCACTACCAAGGTGACTAGTCTGATAATGATGATGAAGAATCTAGGGCCGCCCCCACCCCGCCCCCGCACCAGGTGCTTTAAGGACAGCAGAATCAATCCCACGAGGTCCCTGTTGAGCGGTTGGCTTGAGCTCTTGGAAAAAATCACCCCTGACGAACATCATGTTTTTGTAGGTGCACTTCTCTTTTCGGACAGAAGGTGTCGCTGTTTTTCTCTGGTTGTTTTGACAAAACCCTTCTGTAGAAGCTTGAAAGTCCTTTCGTAATTTTTTCCTAAACCACCCTCTTTGGAGAGGTTTCAAAAAACAAATATGGCAAATCCATGAGAGCTCATCGTCCACTAGATTTTGCCAAGATAATATCACCCATGTTTGGTTTTTATCAAGAATTCTGTACCATTGGGTCTTAGCTCTAGAACCAAAAAGGAACCTCAAGCCATCTGGTCCCCTCATTTTACAGGTGAAGAAACTGAGGCTGAGAGAGGTAAAATAATTTATCCAAGGTCATCGAGATGAGTTTCAGAGGTGTGAGTCAAACTCAGGTCCTTTGGGCCTAATTTGTATGTCGTTTATATTTATTTATGTAAATCAGCTCCCCAGAGCATTAATCATTACATACTGGACTAGGAGTCATGCCACTTTAGGTCCAGACTCATTAACTACCTGCATAACCTTGGCCAAGTCAATTCAATACTGTCAAAGACAGAACTGGGCCTTAACAGATTTGGCCTAGAATCACAGGTAATGTTTACAGCTTTTTTAGAGGTAGGAAATGTAGGCGTAGAGTTTTAGAGAGGAGGACTTTTATGTTTTAATTAGATTTTTTTCCAATTGTCCAATATTTATTTTTTTCTCCCTCTCACATCTCCCAAGCTACCAGTGGGAAAAGAAAAAAACAAACACAAAACCTTGTAACAAATAAGCATAGTTAAGCAAAAGAAAATAAATTCCCATATTGATTATGTCCACAAACGTGTTCTTAACTGTGTAACCATGGATAAGTTAATTAGCCATTTTGACCTCAGATGACTCCACTATAAAGTATGGAAGGATATGCTTGAGGTAAGTTATAGACTGGACTAGGTGAACTCCCAGGGGTACTTTCTTTTATGAAATATTTATTTGAAAATAATCGGGCTACTTGCTGTCTTATGCAATCAACTCCTAAATTTCTAGGAGCCTGCTTTCTTGCCCATACTTGGCAATTTCATAATTGTCACCTGACACAGTTACCCTTCTAGTTATTACCAATGGAACCAGAACAATCCAACCCTGCCGCACTTGGCTCCAGTCAGAATAATATGTCTCAGGAAAAAGGGGCCCCAATGAACTATGAGCTAAATGTCTGGACTGGAGAGGGACGTTACTTTCTGTTGTTAAGTGAACAGGTCCGCCTTGATTCAAAAAAGGTTTGTTTTTTGAGGAATAGTCCTTTGACATGTCCTTGGGATACATGAGGTCTAACATTGCTTCTCTTTCTCAAGAGGAAAGCGCTTCAGGCTTGGGTGTTCTAGCATGGCACCTGCCTGGCTTTGTCAGCATCACTGTCATAATTTCCTGAGCTCCCTGGTTGCTCCCATTTTTCCTGTAAGGCCAAACATCAGGAAATTAGGTCACTCATTACCTTCTCTATGGGGAAGGAAGGCCCTTATTTAGTGGCCAAGCATAGGGAAGAAACAAGGCTCTTCACTTTTCCTTGGGAAGGGCAGAGAAACAAGTCTGTGTGTGTGTGTGTGTGTGTGTGTGTGTGTCTATCTGTCTGTCTGTCTCATTCACTCACACCCCTCCTCCTTCTTCCCCTTTCCCTCTTCTGCACATCCTATTTTGTCTAGACAAAATGTTTGCCTCTAGAGTCCAAGAACCTTGGATCAAAGCAAGCCTCATGCTGACTTCCACGTGGGACTTTGAGCAAGTCATTTTTTTTCTCTGGGAAGTATCCATTTCCTCATCTATAAAACAAATGAGCTGGACTAAGTGTTCGATAAGGTCACTTTCCTGCTCTAGGACTGTGAATTCGCCACCTTCTCCCTGTCTCCCCAGAGATCTGGAAAGCCCTTATGGTCTCATGTTCAAACAGACAGAACTGAACTCAAAAGTAATTTAATTCGATTTTATTTGTGAAAATGCTTGTGGGGCTCATGTCTTTGAAATTACTATAATGCGTTATATTCTCAACTCATAGAAGCCATTTTTGATGAATCTGTACAAATGTTATGGAGCTTGAAATTTCCCTGAAAGTCCATGTGCTTGCTTCCTACCTTGTTAAGTATCCCTCTCTTATCCAAGTAAAATCGTACACACTTACTCAATTAGGTCCAGCCTACCCTGAATCCTAGTGTCCATTGCTGAAAGTTAAAATACAGTAAAAAAAAAAAAAAACCTGAAGTTAAAACATTGTGTTAAACACAGAACTGGTCCTTAACAGATTTGACCTAGAAACACAGAGGTAGGAAAGGTAGGCACAGAGTTTTAAAGAGGAGTATTTCTCTTTTTAAATTAAATTTTATCTTTTGTAATTATCAAACACTAATGTTTTTCTTCCTCTCGCCTCTTCCCAGCTATCACTATAAAAAGAGAAAAAAAAGCTATGTAACAAATAAGCATAGTTAAGCAAAACAATGTAAATTTCCATATTGGCCATGTCCACAGATACGGTCACATTCTGCATTTTAGTCCACCGCTTTAAAGAAGAGTATTTTTAACAAAGCCTCCAATGTCCCTCTGGCAATGAATGATCAGACTCAGTGTTTTCATTCAGATTCATCTTGTACATCAAACTTTGGTAACAAAAGCACCCTCAAACCCAGCAATCTCAGGAAATTAGGGAGGTTTTGAGACTCTCCAGGTATTAAAATTCATGTTGCGGATGAAGAGGGGCAGGGATGTCTAGTAGTCCCAAGATGGTGTCCTTCGCCATGATTTATCAAGAAGGTTAAAAGCTGAGGGCTGAGAGCCAATCTGCTCTCTTGGCAACTGTGGTCAAGGGTAGACCTAATCTCTGGAAGTATGTAGCCACATTGATGTGTGCCCCTATTGGGAGCAGGGGGAGGAATATGTAGATCTTTGCAGGGAAACTGGTCATGAAAAGATGTGGGAGGAACACTGACATTCTAGAGAGTTGAAGTGCTTTGAAGAGTCTCAGAGAAACAAAGAATTTTATGTTTTATAATGCTCTCTGGCTTCTAGATCGGTATGTCATGGAATGCCCTTACAAGTTCCCTTATAAGAATTACCAGAAAATGAAGCACCTTTCTATTAAGGGAAATGAGACCATATTTTCTCTTCAAAATATTTTTTTCCTTCAGGGGCTACAACTGTGTAGCAAAGATAACAGGTAATGTAGCTGGTCACTTTCCTGGTGAATTACAACAGAGTTGACAGGACAAAGGGACAGAGCATTGTGACCCAGCACTTATATTGGCAGGTCACTCATGGGTGAACAGAGTTGTTTCTTTGAGCAAGAAGGGTTAGATGAAGCCAGTTCCAAAACTGCTATGACATAAAACATTCCTACTCTAACTTTTATCTTCCAGATTTCTTTTTCCAACCCTATCATATTTCTCATGATATAAATCATTGAGATTGTTGGGTTTCCAATATTTTAAGATAAGTGGGACCATTTTGGTTATTGCTTCTAACACGAGTAAACCCTGGACCATACATAAATATGTAGATAGTATTTTAGAAAAATATACACTGGAAAATAATACATAGATACTCGAACGCACTTCCAACTGTATTATCAATTTAACAATATTAATGAAGCACCAAATTTATGCAGAGCACTGTGTTAGGTGCTAAGGGCGACACAGCATTTAGATCAGGCACATTCCATGCCTTGATGGGGTTTATTTTACGTAGGCAACTTTTTCCAGACAATGTTGGTTGGACAAGACCTCAGTGCAGACTTTCCCAGTGATAGATGATGGATGTAGTCATTCATCATTTTTTAAGTCAGAAAGACTTGGATTCAAATCCTGCCTCTATCACATACTGGTTGTATGACCCCAGGCAAGTCATTTAACCACTCAACACCCCAGGCAACTCTCTGTGACTACAAGTTAAAGAGCAAGTGCTAGCCTGAATCCATAAAGTGTGTTTCCTCTCTGTTCATTCTTTATACCAATGAAATCATAAATCCGGTCCCCTAAAATGTGTAAGGTACTATGTTAGGAATTTAGATACGATGAAAAACAAATCAGTCTCTATCCTCAAAGAGTAGAGAGTCTCCTGGGATGGAAATGAAACAGTACTAACAAACTAGAAACTCAGCAAGTTTGAAAAATAGGATAGCACCTAAGCTCTGCCTTGTATGAACACGAGGATGCCAAAGGGCGTTCCAGGCATAGTGACTGTCCATACACATCTAAGATGGATCGAGTTCTATCCCAACCACCATAACATTCTAATGCTTTTTAGAGCATCATTAGTATTAATATCTTACAACAGGAGTGACAAAAATTAGATAAAGTGAGAAAGCCAATTACACTTGGATCCATGGCCAAGGGAATCTTGTTCTGAGTTTCAGATTAACTACTATATCTTCCAGTCATTGGGTGACATCAAAACTCAGTAGGCCACTGTTGGTGGGAACACCCATAGAACACCTCTGCTGGTCCACACACCCAGAACGTGACTGTTAACCTCTTTGAAACAAACTCTCCTCTTGTTACCAAGGGAGATAATTAGCAGCTTCTAGAAGATTCCTTTATTGTGCCTTCAGGAGGCTGTGTACTCTACTGGGATGCTCATGGGAGAATATTTGACTTATATTAATATTAGTGCCGCCATCCATCTCTTGCTGTTAATAGTATTAGGTGGCTTGAATAAAACATCCAGTTTGATTCATTGCAATAAATTAAAATTAGTTCTCCCAGAAGCCCAGTCTGTAGAACTGCTAAGTCATGAATATAATGCTACATGGTTTGCCTTCTAGTGAGAAGGATGAACTGCAGATTTGGAGGATCAGAGCTTTAAAACTGGAAGGGACTTTATGTATTATCTAGTATAAATATTCTTAGCTTCTTTGGTGTCATGGACCCTTTGGGAGTCTGGTGAAGTCCATGGACCCCTCTCAGAAAAAGATGCTTTTAAATGAAGAAATAACATGCATAAGATTACCCAAAAAACTCAATGACTGAAATACTATTACCAAAAAAGGGTTTTTTTTTAATGGATTCAAGGCGCCTATGTTAAGAAACCTTGATCTAGTCCAATCTTCATCTCCCAGCCATTCCCTCTACTCTGGGTGCACCTTGTATATGTGTTTTCTCCTCCATTAAAATTTAAATGCAACACCAATAATATAATAATAATAACTCACATTTATATAACTCTTTAAGGTTTGGAATGTACTTTGTAAATTCTATCTCATTTGATTCTTACAACAACCCTAGGAAGTAGATGCTATTATTATCCCCAACTTTACAGATGAGGAAACTGAGTCAGAGAGAGGTTAAGTGACTTGCCCAGGTCACACAGCTAGTAAGTGTCTGAGGCCAGATTTAATGTTCTTGATTCCAGATCCATTGTCCTATCCATTGCACAACAAGGGCTGTTTTCACTTTTTACTTGTTTTCCCAGTGCTTAATACATACTTGCTGATAGATATTGCATATGAGAAATCTGAGATTCCAAAAGGTGAAGCTGATTTGTAGAAAGTCATACAAATTATAAGTGGTAAAGTCAGAATTTGAACCCGGGTCTTCTGACTTCAGATCCACTCTCTCCTTTCTATCAAATATTATTTCCCTCCCATTGCTGATCAATCAGAGAGTGGATATGTCTCACAGAATCCTTTCTGAATCCGCTAAATTCTTCCCAAGCTTATTCTGATGTGGCCTAGAGAAGACCTTGGGTTTTCAAAGACTATTGGAGCGGGATGTGAATACTGTGTGATTCTGTGATGCTGGGCAGGCTTCAGAGATGTTACTTTACCCTTGACAAGGTGAGTTGGCTGTCTGAGGATCAGCTCAGCTGAGAACATTGCCGAGAGCTCAGCTACTAGGGAATGGATTCCTTGGCCTTGGCAATCTGCGAAACAAAGGAAAGGGAAAAAAAATGGCTCTTGGTCTTCTGTGTCCTTCCATTTCCACAATGAGAGAGCTTCAGAAAAGAGGACAGAGTGTGCTGATAATTGCACTGTTTCTAGGTCATCTATTAACATTAGCTTAGAGGCAGCTCCAGAGCGCCAGATTTGGAGGCAGGAAGACCTAAGGACAAAGTCTCCCTAAAACACTTTTCCTAGCTGGGTGACCCTGGGCAAGTCACTTTAACCATTACCTGCCTCAGTTTCGTCTTCTGAAAAGTTGAGATACTAATAACACCGACCTCACAAGATTGTTGTGAGGCTCAAATGAAGTAAAGTGTAAAGTGTGTCATCACTGCCGATGTTGTTGTTTGTCGTGGTAGACCACAGATGCCCTTCCTGTCACCTCATAGCACAGAGAGATTGTCTAAAGATGAGAATCTGTCCACATAATAACAATAATAAAGCAGTCCATCATCTCCCCAGGGCACGTATCTAAGACACGACAGCCACACATCCCAAGACTCTTCCAGGCAGATGACTACCATCCACTACTGACCATTTACATTTACTTGGACACAAATGATACTACCAGAGAAAGCACTGGTTAAGATTAGAGGGTCTTGGGCTTGGGAGGGAAAAGTTAGGGACATAGGTGGCATTTTCATCCCTGCTTCCTATCAAAGGCAAGGGATTCAGAAGAGAAAAGGAGATTTGGGAAGTGAAGAGCTAATTAATAAAATGGCATTTGAGATTAGGGTTTGGATATCTGCACTATGGCCCAAAATATAGTAATGGCAGGTTGTGGGAAGCATGAGCATGTTATGATATTTGGGATGGAAAACAGTTGTCCTTAGCCATCCCTCTTTTACTTAAGGAAACTTCTGGGAAATAGCACAATCCTTAATGCCAGATTTCTTTTTGAGAAAGATAACAATGCCAGGGAAACCTGAATAATCCTTTTGAAGTTTGGGATATAGAAGGGCAAACAATCTGAGACGAGAAGTTGGATAAATATATTTGTGGAGCACAGGGAGCCCTCTTGCCTTACGATATTACAAATTACCAAAGTTTTGAGAACAAAATGAATGAAGAGTCCTGAGCCCAGCCACCGGTGGCCTTGGTGGGCAATAAAATTGATTCGGATCATATGAGCACAGTAAAACCTGATAAACACCTATGGTTTTGCCAGGAAAATGGTCTCAGCCACCATTTTGTCTCAGCTGAGACAGCAGACTCTGTCTTCCTATGTTTTCATAGAGCGGCTGCTGAAATCCTTGGGATCAAATTAAACAAGGCTGAAATTGAACAGTCACTGAGGGCGGTGAAGGCAGATATTGTAAACTACACTCAGGAGCCTTTGTCAATAGCTATTAACCCTCCTAGGAGCTCCATGTATACAGATCAGTGAACATATCTTTCTTTGAATTGATCAATTTGTCAGCCTGTATACCTCTTGGGTGGATGGGCCCACAGATGGCTGAGAGCGTTTGTCTTAGAAGTGACCGGCTCTTATAGCACATTTGGAAGTTTCCAGAAGGGAAAACAAAACAAAACCAAACCTTGTTATGCCTTTATGTGCAGCAAAGCAGTAGACATTTCCTTGGATTAGCAAGGATTACGCAATTTGAAATCAAAATCGCAAATCTATTCTTTAGAATAACGCCACCTTCTTAGAACAACACTCTGATAGCTAGGTTGCTGCTCTGATTATGTCTTCAAGTCTTATTAACCGATGTTACCATCGATTGGGAGGCTTTTATCTGGAAATCTTCTAATCCTAAATCAGGTGATTTGCCACCACCCTGTCTCATTCTCTGTTCTAAAGCAACATATATCAAAGCATAATTCAGAAAGTATTGTCAGAACAAAACAGTTAAACAAATGATTTTTTTTTCCCACTAAAAATAATTTAACAGGCATCTCTTTGGGAAAGAGAAAAAGGAAAAGCAGTATAATATTTCAAAGCTGTATTTAACTGAAAATTCTCATTCAGTGACTGTAACTCTCTGGAACAAAACACCAAATAATAAAGAAGTCTCACATGTTTTTGAGAAGCCACCCATAGTTACCACCAACTCCTTGCATTAAAATTCATGTACTAATAGGAGACCCCTCATTCAGAGTCTATTTACTCTTTATTTAGGCACAATTCAAACAAATGAGACTAGGGTAGGGTTTTTTTTCCCCATCTATAAAAAAGGGTCTTAAACTGTTCATATTGTAGTTGCAAACTCACTAAGTGGGGAATATCGATGTTGCATTTTTCTTGCCGAATCACCATCATTACCCATTGTGTAAAGCTCAGTTTAGAAGGCTTTATGAATTTTGACGAACATTCACCAGCTGTTCCATGTGACGTTTCTTTTGCAAACTGTTTGCTTAGTGATGTACTCAGAATGAGTTATGAAGCATTGCCAGATCAGTGTTGGATCAGCCCATCCTCGGTGTTCGGGTAGCCTTTTTCTCCTTCAAATAAATTATTTAAATGATCTAAATCTTTGGCTCATTGACTCCTTCTGGAGTTAATCTAGGCTTATCTCCAAAATAAAGCTTTGTTATAACTCATGTCTAGATTTTCCCCAACGTGGGAAACAAGACCCGCCTCTCCCCCACCCCCTGCGTGGGGACTCGGTATAAAATATTTGGGATGCAATACAACTAAACTTTTATTTCATCTACTATAAAAAAACCCCCTAAAATACAAAAGATTCACAGAGCCCATAAACAAATACAGGGGAGGGAGAGAACAAGTGTTAATTAAGCATCTACTGTACACCAGACACTGTCCCAAATATTATTTAATTTCATCCTCACAACATCCCTGGGAGGTAAGCACTATTATGATCACCATTTTATAGTCGAAGAAACTGAGGCAGACAGAAGTTAAGTGACATGCTTAGGGTCACACAGCTACTAAATTTCTCAGGTCAAATTTGAATCCAGGTCTTCTTGACTCCAGACCAAACATTCTATGCCCTGGGCCACCTTACGTGGAACGTGGAGAGCCATGATTAGAAGGGAGTTATGGTTTGCGGGAGGCCACAGTGAGGATTTTGGATGTAGGGGTCCACTTGGACAAATTCACAGAGGTGAAATGTTTCTGTGGAACAGTCGACAGACTAGTTTGACTGGAATGGAGAGGAGAAGAAGGAGAATAATATAGCTACAATATAAATACATATTATAATATACATTTCCTCTTGAGTCTTATTTTACATAAGTCTAGAAAGAAAAGTGAAAGCCACATTGGGGAGGGGTTTAAATGGGAAGCTGAGGTTTTTAGACATCCTGGAGACAAGGGGAAGACACTTAAGATTTTCAAGTAAAGGCGTCACATCTGTACTTTGGGAAGAATCACTCTGGCAGCTGTGTGGAAGGTGGATTACAGAGATTTGAGGCAGGAAGACCAATCAGGAAAGAGGCCAGTCAAGTCTCCAATCAGAGCATCGATCTCCTCTACAATATCTTTCGCTGTTAGTCATCTGGCTACTGCTGGAAGACCTCTAGGGAGGAGAAAGCCACTACCTCCGTAGGTAGTTTGTTTGACAGCATTTTGATAGCTATCAGGATATTTTTTTCTTTTTGTTTTGAGCCTTCTTATAACTTTAACCCATTAGTCCTGGTTCTACCCTCTGAGGCAAAAAAAAAAAAAAAATAGAATTCCTCTTCTTCGTGACAGTATTTCAAATATTTGAACACGGCTATCTCATGTAGGACTTTGGCAGTTACCTAATCCATCCTATACCCAAAGGGAAATCCTACTGCAACATTCCCAAGAAGTAATTATCTATCCTTTCCTTGTAGACCTCCATGAAAGGGGAACTCATCATGTCCTGAAGCATTCCACTTATGGATAGCCCTGATTACTAATGAAAATTCCTCCTGACATCCAACCTAAAGTGACCCCTTTGTAATAGGGACTCCATTCTTCTAGGTTCTGACCTTTGTGGTCAGGCAAAATAAGTCTAATTCTTCTTTCACATGACAGTTTTTCAAATAACTGAATGTAGATATCATGTCACTCCCAAGTCTTCCTATTCTCCAGGCTAAACATCTGCAGTTCCTTCAACTGATCCTTATAGAATGTAGACTCAAAACCCTTTGCCATTCTGCTTATCTTTCTTCTGAGAATCTTCAGTTTATCAACATTCTTCTTTATTATGACTCCCAGAGCAGAATTTATTATTAGGACAGAGTGCATCCTCGCTGTCATCCTTTATTCATGGAAACTGCCACTCAGCATAGCCCCAAGATTCTTTTTGGCTACCATATAACACAGACTCAGATGGAGTTTACAATTCTCTAAAATCCTCAGTTTTTTTTTTCAGATAAACTTAACTAATCATAACTCTCCCACTCTGGAGTTTTGAAATTGATGTGTTGAACCCATGTAAAAGTAAGACATTTATCCACAGTGAATTCTTCTTATTAGGTATGGCCACATTGCATTAGCCTAATAAGATCCTTTTAGATTCCAACCCTGTTTTCATTTTTTAATTTATCTCTCCCAGTTTTGTGTCATTGATAAAAATGCTGAAGAACATAGATCTAAGCACAGATCTTATATCACTCTACTGAAAATTTTGCAGCCCACATCTCTCTATCTTTTCTACAAGATTAGTATGAGATACTTGAAAAAATGTTTCATTAAGATCTAGGTCATTTTTGAAAATCAGGCCATGGGCCCTTCTTTAGTCCTGTAGTGCCTCTCCTGATTTCCGGGATATTTGATATGTCACTGAAAGTGGTGCAGTGGTCATAGCTACCATTTATTTCCGTACCAAGGATGTAGTCAAAGAAGTGACTTCAATTTAGCAAAAACTGCTGAGTGCCTCCTTACTCTATCTCCTTACTTAGCTTGGACATCAACTCCCTGTTAAAAAGTTTTCTTTTGTGCTTTCCAGTCTAAAGGTCATTCTCCTTGATCAAACAGCAAAAGAAACCAAAAAATTAGAAGGAAAACAGATATTAGAAGCACCATATTCTCTTTGTTGTCAGCTCCGATAGTCTCATCCTCCTGATGATTTTGGACTAAATCAAGAAAGCCATAGCTTCTAAAAATAAGAAGATGATTTTACCCTGTCCTGTTGAGATCACATCTTGAGTGTTTGGGTTCAGTTTGGGGCACCACATTTTAGAAGGGACATCTAGAGGAGGAAAACCAAGATGATAAAAAATCATGCCATATGAAGGCTGGTTGAAGGAATTCTAAGACCAATCAACATTTATTAAGCACCCACTACATGCCAGGCACTGTGCTAAGCTCTATAGAGATTATTTTGTTATTTTTATTTCTGACCCCAGGTTCTAGTACAAGTACCTGGCACATAGTAGTTAGGTATTCAACAAGCATTTTTTAGTATTTCCTCTGTTCCATGCACTAAGCATCAAGGATATAAAGGAAGGTGGAGAATAGATTAGACTTGTTCTTTTTGATTCCAGAGGAAAAAGAAACAATAACAATCGTCAGAGGTTGAAAAGAGGCGAAGTTGCCAGTAAGATGCCAGGAAAAACTACTGAATATTTAGATTGACCTGGATGTGGCTGCCTCAGGAAGTAGCAGGCTCCCCCTCCTTGAAGGGCAAAAGCCAATTATGGAAGATCTTTGTTGGGCATGTTATAGCAGAGATTCCTTTGTGCTATGAGTTGGTCTAAAGAACTGTTCCCTTTCAGTTCAAGAATTCTGTTTTTCTGCATATTGCAGCCTCTTCAGAACTGCTGTGTCCTTCCCTGGGTGAAACCCAATGTTAATTCCACAAAGGCTAGTTCATTTCATGACATACCATATAATAATGGACATATTGAAAAAGATGGGCCTTTGTTTCTGGGAGAAAGTTGGTGTCATTACAGGAGCTTTGAGAGGCAAGAGAAATCTGGCCTCAGAGACAAGAAGACATGAGTTCAAATGTTGCCTCTGACATGCTGTTTGTAGAACCCTAAGCAATACATGTAATCTCTCAACACAGTAGACAACTCATTAAGGCTATAAATTGAAGAAAGGCTCTGACCTTCATTTGAAGAGGTTGTCTTCTCACCTGAAAGTTCCCTATATCAATAAAATCACAGACCCAATCTCTATAATCTCTAACTTTACAGGAGCTTTGTATTCCCTAAAGGTGATCCTAGTGGGTGTTTCTGCATCCAGCCTGAGTTTAATTTTTTTACATAAACCATGACCTCAATCAAGCCTCTTTGAATATTAGAAACTAACAAAAAAGGTTGTTTTTTCAAAGCTCTATGAGGGTCCCTAGTGGGGTCTTACTCTTACTTTCTGTCCTCAGCCAAAGAGATACTAAGGTAGGGTCTCTCACCTGGGTTCCACAGACCCTTCTAATTATTCGTAGGTAGATTTCAAGAGGTCTGTGAATTTGGATAGAAAAAAATTGCATCTATTTTCAATAACCTCTGGTTTCCTTGGGAATCCTTTGTATTTTAATTTATGTATTTAAAAACATTTTCCTGAGAAGCGGTCTATAGACTTTACCAGACTGCCCAGGGGTCCACGACACAAACGAGACTAAAAAACCCTCATTGGAGGCATTTCTCTACCACACCCAAGCCCCATCCATCCCTGCCCTAGGACCCTCAGGCTAATATGAGCCAGATGGCCTATAGACTAACCTCAGACTGGATACGAAGGGGCCACAAAGGCAGTGAGAGATCATAACTCTTAGGCTTCTGACACAAATTAGAAATGCTCTTTGACGGTGTTAGCTCTTCCCTGCTTCTGAAAGCAAAAATGAAAAAACAAAAACAAAACCAGGACCCCAAAGGGGGAGCTTCCCCAGAAAAAAAAATCCCAACAAATTCTAATTCAATATGAAGGTTAATGGTCCTTCAAAGAGAAAAACAGAACTTAGTGGAAGCCACCCCACGGTGCCTCTTATTATACTTACAATAAAGAAAGGAGTCTTTAATAACCTCAGTGTAATTGTAGCTCCATAGGTCCAGTCTGATGGCACCTTTCCTGGCCACCGACCTAAATACAATCAGGATCAGCACAAAGACTTGTTTAAAACCATTTTTTTTTTGTTCAGGGATAATCAAGCTTCTGCATATTAATGAGAAAAAATACATCTAATCTCGACCCTCAGGAGGCCATGTTCTTAGTTGTTTTATACAAACTGGATCCAACTTTATCCTTTTATACAGGGACTGAAGGCTCTAAGAGAGGCTTGGCAGCCCGGTGCACTGGAATAGGTGACTGAACTTGGAGTCTAAAGACCTAGGTTCAAATCTAGCGCCAGGCATTTACTAGCTATGTGACCCTGGGCAAATCACTTCCCCTTTATATACCTCAGTTTCTTCATCTGTAAAATGAAGATGTTGGACAGGATGGCCTCTAATATCCCTCCTTGCCCTAAATTGATGCTCCTTCTATGACCTATAATAGTGTAAGGATGACCAGCCATGATGTTTCTTTCCTCATCACTATCTTTTGGGTTCACTTAGTTTGTAGCTCTCTCAAAATTGCTACCTCTAAAGCAGCGTAAAAATATCCAATGACCCAATGCACACATGCCATAGCTAAAGAACAGACCATTAGAAAATGAACAAATTGTGTTTCTGTTTACTTTCCTAGGCCAAAGGTGACAAGCACAGATGAGTTTTATCTCCAGAAGGAGAGCCCATCATAATAGGGAGAAATAGAAAACCTTAGGAATGGGTTCAAGAAATCATTTTCATAAATACAAGAAGGGATGGGTGATAGTTAGAGAGCCATTTGTCTACAGAAGTTCTGAGACTTTTACTGTGTCTTGTTTTAGTGGCCTACAAGCTCAATCAAATGTAATCTTGCAGCCAAAATATGATGTTGGGCTACATTAAGTGAGATAGAGTAGTTAAGACCATGTGGGGATGCTACTATTGACTCTGTTCTGATCAGACCACAACTGGAACATTGTTTTAAATCCTGGGCACTATCTTTTAGAAGGACATCCATAAGCTAGAGAGCATTCAAATTAGAATAACCAAGATAGTGAAGATAATGGTATACGGAGACCCATTAAAAGACCTGGACACGTTTGGCCTAGGGAAGAGAAAATTGGACAAGGGATGTCTTCTAATTGCAAGAATATCTAATGGAATATGAATTCAACTTGTCCTGTTTGGTTTCAGAAAACAGAACCGGAAACAACAGTTCGGAGGGGCAAATTTAACTCTGAAGTTGGGGAAAACTTCCTAAAGATTAGAGCTATTCTAAAACAAGGCAATGGGTCTCCAGTCACTGAATTGTCTCTGGGCAAAAGCTGAATGACCACTCGTTGAGTAGATTGTAAAGGGCATTCTCGGTTCAGCATGGGTTGGGCTAGACGAGCCCCGAGGTCACCTTCCAACTTAGAAATTATATGACTCTGTGATTCTATGGTATACTGTCCCACGGTGCCACACCTCCAACCAAGGTAGGAGGCCTTAATTAAACCAAAAATAATTATCCTGGAGAAGTGAAGGGTACACAAAACCACCACCGATGTAATTAGTTTTCTAATTAGTTCTCTAAGTGCTCTTCCCCGCTGTGGACATTAGAGGCTGCATTCATCTTCAGATGTCAGTATGTTTGAAATAACTCTTTATGTAAGAAAGTGGCCACTTGTTACGTGGGTATGCTCTTCCCGGCCCCATGGTCTTCGTGTGGTTTACAAACTCGCTTTTGGCAAGCTAGTCTCCTTCTGCATCATGTTAGCCATCTTGGCTATCACAGAAAAAATAGGCTTAACTTCAAATAGGAAGGCGGAGGTCATCGTTTGGGCTTTTGGAGGCAAGGAGCCATCCATACGGGGTTGGAGGAGAATTTCCTGGACCTTGAAAACAACACAGCCACTTTTTGGCAAAAGTAAAGGTGAAACTTTCACTAGGATCAGAGATACCCATGAAAACATCACAATGGCTCCCTCTATGGAAAACTCTCAAGGTTCTGCTCCAATGATGTCTCTACAGCCTTCAAAGCCTAACTGAAATCTCACTTTCTCTGCCAAGCCTTCCCTATCCATGCCAAATAGAAGGGATATGTCCCTTCTAAGATTACCTTGTCATTTGTGCCACTCACATGGCACTTAGCCAACAACACAGGCTCAATTAACATGTGGTTGCTTCTATAAGGGGGTATACAAGAGCACTGACTCTGGGAGCAGAGGACCTGGATTCAAATCTTACCTTTCATGTTAATTACCTGTATAGATAGGACATATGGTGCATGATCTAAGGACCAGGTCTTCATTGGCCAATACCCCCATTAGACACAAAGTGAGCTCCCACTATAATATGCCCAGTGAATGGTCATCTAGGTTCTGCTTGAAGACCTCTTAGGAAAGGAAACTCACTACCTCTCAAGGTCACTCATTGCATTTTTGGACAGTTCTAATTAGGACATTTTTCCTTTTATCGAGCCCAAATAGCTTCTTTGAAACTCCTGCCCCATTGTTCTGCCCTCTGGGACCAAACAGAAATCTCCCATATAATCTTTCGAATACTTAAAAACCTGACAATCTCTCAAAGACTTGAAGACAACTTCCATATCCTGAGTCTCCTTACTAGACTGAACATGACCAGTTCCTTCATCTGATTCCCCATCTAACATGAACTCAAGGCCCTTCACAATCCTGGATTTCCTCCTCTGACATCAACACTGGCCCCAAAGATTCATGTAACCTCCACTTTAGCAACCAGCTCTTCCTCTTTGATAAGAATCTGGTCCATGAAAGACCTTCATCTGCCTCATGAAGTATGAAATTGTCATTAATATAAAACATGCCAAGAATTTCTTTGCTCTTCTATACACACACACACACAGGGAGAGAGAGAAAGAGAGAGAGAGAGAGAGCACTTGAGCAGATGTCCACATAGATGAAGTCTCCCATAGTTTTAATATCATGCCTCTGAGCCAAGTTTGTGATCTGTTTCCCTAATTCCTCCTTCTGCCAGGTACTCTGTAATTAAGTTCCATTCCAGTATGGAATGTGTGTCTCTCTCCCCATTATGGCTCCTCCTCATGTTCTCTGCCATTATTCCCTCCACATGAATATTTATTCTTAATATTAAATGCTACTCTACTACCCCTCTTATCTATTCTGCCTCTTCTGCATTAGTGAGTGAGGGCACAATGAATACCACTCATTCATTGGTTCTATGACAATGCCATGTGAGGTGACAATAACAGAGGAAGTAGTTTCCTGATTTCCTGAACAATTTTTCAGTGAAGCTCTATGATATTATGGTGAGACTTGATTATTAACCACTATATTATAGAATAATATAGAGCCCATATATAAGAATCTACAGACACATATACACACTAGATTATATATATATATATATATATATATATATATACATATACACATATACACATAATGTTGTTCATCTTTCATTTTTGAAAAGGACCAATGACATCATGGGTGATGACTTGGGCATGAATTAGTTTTAAGTGAGGCAGAGCCTCACAAAGTCATCAGCCTCACTCTGTCTTCCTAAGTTATTGAAGTCCAGTGGCAGGACAAAAGTCAAGACAAATGATAAGGATAATAATAGTACCTATTTCATAGGGTTGTTGTGAGGATTACTTAAATAATATTTGTAAAGCACTTAGCATGGAGCCTGGCATATAGTTAGCACTACATAAATGTTAGCTATTGTTAATATTATCATCATCATTGTTATTATCATCCCAGTTCCACTGTGTTGCACACAAGCATGTGAAGAATTTCCCCAGTGGAATGGGTGGATGAGAACAATATGTAATATATAACTCATAACAATATATAATGGGGCAGTACTTTCAGAAAGTATATACTTTTAGTGGTTGGAGATAAATGCTGGTGTCAGGCCTGAAAGAATTGTTTTAAAAATTGGCTGAACAAGACTTCCAGACTTATCACATATTCTTTTATTTGATGGACTTCAGGATATGGATACTTCACATGTGGAGATTTTGATCAGAGTCCGGAAACCGTAACAACAATCAGAAAGGCTGAGTTTCACATTTTATATTTGGGAGTGCTGCTTTAGTGGCCTAAAAGTAATGAAGAAGCTCCATTGTGTTACATAGGGACATTTTCCAGTCCTTGTAACAGCGACCGCCCTGGCATACCCAGGATGGCTGCTAGTGTAGGTTCTTAGATCTGCTTTACTAAGGAAAGCAACTTAAAAGGGGTCACTGATCTTTTTTAATTACATAGAAAAAAATACAAAGAGAAATAAAGACCAACAGACAGAGCTCTACTGCCTAAATCAGAGCTTTACATCCACCACTGAATTGAGAGAGCCTTTACCTCTGAGGAGTCGGAGAGCTCTGAACATACATCCCCTCAGAATCTCGACCATAAACTCATAAGCGAGCCCCCAAAGCAAAAGCTCACCTCTCAGAATATATGCTCTTTAGGCTCAGTGCCTAATTAGAAATTAACAAAAGGTGTGTAAGCCTTCCTACAAGCAAGCAAGCTTCCTTTAATGGGTTCCACATGAAGGCTATTGATGGGCGGGGAAGATCTTATTCCCCATTGACTTTACAATCTTCCAAAACTCAAGTCTTGCATGTAAGATGCTTCCCCATGGAAACTTCTATTTTGAAATAGAAATTGAGGAAGAATGAAAAGGGGTCACAGTGGCTCCCTTTCATCATCTTTTATGATAATTAATTCTTCTTGGATAGACAGAGATAGTACATTCTTAAGGATAGATAGCATTTATTCTCAATGTCATGAACCTGTTTTCTGTTAATGCCATAACTTATCTTGACTCCATTTTTTAAAAAAAAATCTAGACCAGTCTCCTCTTCAACATCACTTTTTAAAAATCCCAATAAAAGGAGGAATGGATGAGTCAAGGAATTCCTTCCACTTGATTACAGAATTATCACAAAATCTTAGAATTAGAAGGCAGTTCAGACACTATCTAATTCAACCTATTTCTGAACAAGAATCTCTCCACAACATTGTTTGTTGTTGTTGTTGTTGTTTGTCCTTTAATCTCAAAGAGGACCAAAGATATCACAAGGGTAATGTCCTGGCTTCAAATGAATTGGATTTAAGTGAGGCAGAGCTGAGTAAAGTCTCCATCCTCACTCTCTCCTCCAGAGTCAATCAGAGTCCAGAGGCAAGACGACTGGTGATGGCCCACCTCTCCCAAAATATACTGAAAAAGTGGTCATTTGGTTTTTCTCTTGAATTCAAGACCTCCAGTGAAGGAGAAGTCACTAACAAACTAATCAACCATCATTTGTTAAGTGCCCAGTATGCACTAGGCACTGTCCTAAGTGCTGGGGACACAAAGACATAAATAAGGCAGTCCTGGACTTGTAGAAACATGCTTTCTAAAGACATCCTACTTCCCATGCAGTTGACAATAGTCAACAAGCCTTTATTAAGCACTTATTAGGTGCCAGGCACTTTGGTAAATGCTGAAGATACAAAACAAAAACTAAAACAAAAAGCCTATCCCTGCCCTTAAAGAGAATAGAATCTAATGACAGTTTATTCCATTTTTAGCTAGTTCTAATTGTTAGGAATTTTTTCCTTGCATCAAGACAAATTTGGTTTTCCTCTTTATAACCTCTGTTCATTCCTCAGGATTATTTCCCCCTGGGGCCAAGTGGAATGGCCCCTAACTTTCTTCCCACCAAGTGCCCTTCAACTTTGATATGATGGGATATGTCATGATTTTTCAGGACAACAGTTCAGTATTCCAAAGGAGACTGAGTATTGACAAGGGGCCCAAGGATATGTTTGGTTCTTCATTCTGTAATGGACATAGGCTCAGCCACCCCAGTTCTATAATCTCCATCAAATGAAGACACTTGGCATCCCTACTGAGCTGCTGTAATTAAGACTGTCCACAGTAGGTTTCATTTGTAAATACTGCTCTTCCGTCCATATTCTCAGCTTTCTAGAAATAGGTAGGATCATGGAGAGTCCAATAGATAATCATTTTATCTTCAAGAGCTAAATGGACTCACATTGTTCCCTCCTCCCCTCCAGTTCTTGGATCCCATAAAGGCTCAGCTTAAACATCACCTTCTACGAGAGGCCTCCCCTGAGTACCCCACCTGTTAGTAAGCCCTCCCCCTCCAATTACTTTGTAGATGGTTTGTATTTATGTGGGTATATGTCATCCCCTCCCCATCTCCAGGACATCAGGACCTCATTGGAGCCAAGGACTGTTTCATTTCTAGCTTTGCATCCCTAAAACCCAACATAGTTCCTGAGCAACTTGTAGGTTCTTAGTAAATCCTTGTTGAATTGAAATTAAATTGAATGCTTCAACTCTAGGTCTATTGAGAATTTTCCTCCTTTCCTGGAAAGAGGCAATGGTTTATTTTGGGCATTGTGTATATGCCAATGTCACTGTGCTTTTAAAACAGTTTTGTAAAGTGTGGCAGGTCAAGCTTTTAAAAGAGGATTGAATAGATCTACATTTAAATAAGCCAAGTTAGTGTAGAGCTCTGTTGGTGGTGTTGTGAATAGAGGGGAGAAATGAGGCTTTTACAGAGTGAAAACAAAAGTAATTTTATCAAGAGCAATCTCACCTGAAAAGTTGCGCTCGAACTGGGAATCACTTCTTTTTCCTCATCTTTGATCATATCACAGTATGCCATAACAATCACAAACAAACACTTATTGACTACTTCCTGAACACTGGACTAAGCGTAGGGGATATAAAGAGGAGCAAACCAAGGTGTGGTCCACCATGATTTTCCATCTAGTTGCTGATACAGAACAGGTTTTCAAAACATAAATAACAATACAAGAAACACACAGTAAGTGTCAAACAAGTAGGACAGGGAAGAGCTGTTATGCATTTTCAGATAAGTGAGAGAACCCCCTGAGAACCTAAGGGTCTGATCCTTAAAAGATCCACAGAACCACAGAATATGAGTGTTAAAAGGAAATTCAATGGCCATTGGATTCAACATGTACGTTAAAAGAAATTCCCAGATAACATATCTGAGATGTGGTCATCTAGCCTTAACCCGAAACCTTCCTAAAGGGGAGAAAATACCAGCTTTCAGGGCAGCCCATTCCACTTTTGGGCAGCCCTAGTGGGTAGGAAGTTTTTTCTCTACAGCAAGCCTAAATTTTCTTCTTTCTAACTTCCACCCAACGTTCCTACTTCAGTCCTCTAGAGTCAAAAAGAACAAGTCTAATCTCTCTTGCAAATGACAGCCCTTTAAATACTTAAACACAACTCTTACATGCCAACTGTGTCTTCTCTTCTCTCAGCTAAACATGCTCAGTTCCTCCTCTCCTTATATGACATGGACTCAAGACCCTTCATCATCCTGGTTGTCTTCTGATATTCTCTAATTTATCAATCTCTTTCATAAATTGTGAAACCCAGTACTTAATACAACCTTTTAGATAAGGTCTGAGAAAGGCAGAGTACAGAGATACTACTGACTGATTACTTCCCAGGAGATGTATTTCCCAATATAGTCTCAAATTATATCAGGTTTTTTCAGCTGCCACATCACACTGCTAACGAATATTGTGTTTATAGTTCACTAAACCTCCCAAATCTTTGTCAAACAGGCTTCTATCTACTATGCTCCCTTGAATTTGGGGAATTGACAAAGTGGTTGGGACTCATAGAAACTTGTAGAGAAGATGAGTGTTTCCACAATCTGGCTAGCAGCTTCTGTGGGGGGTTAACTCAGCACACGAATATCATTCACTTAGTTCAGGGGAAAAAGCCAGCACCCTGAACTTCAGAGCAAATTACAAACAAATTACAAACATCAACAGACAGACCCAATACAGATTCATAGTTACCAACATCTAGGTTCAGCCCGGGAGCTCAGAACAAGGACCGACCCAGAGTCATGTGCCACCACTGCTGCGGCAAAGAGCTCCAGGGAAGAGGAGGCTAACCCCTGGTTTTTATATCTTTGTCAGTGTCAGGGGTGAGTCACACATGCAACTCAACCACGTGACCTAAAATCATCACAAAGAGGTGGACTTAAACCCACGTGGTCTAAGAGCCTCTGCTGTCCCAGACATGTAAACTAGGCCCTCCCTGGAGTTAGCCCTACCTTAGTTGCCAATCCACACCCACATAGGTTTTACACCTAATAGGGGTTTGGGCCTGGGGCTTAGCACTTAGTAAGACTCAATGAAATACACTGAATTACTCAAAGGAAACAAAAGCCAAATTCTTCAAGGGCACTTGTTGAACTAAGTGCTAAGGAGCCCATTTTGCTTGCCAACACAATGAGGAAGGCATTTATAGCAGCAGTAATTTTGTGAACAATGGCATAAAGACAGAAATGCACATGGCTTCCTTGACGAAGAATCAAGAGACCATTTTGACTGGAGCAAAAGACCTCATAGGGGAATGCTGAATCAAATATTTGAAAAGCTGGCTTGGAGAGATTTTAAAGCCAAGCTAGCTTTTCAGGAAGGGTTAACAATGGATCAGACCCTGAGTAATCATTGAAGATCCCACATCTGGTCAAAGAAAAGAAAGGTAAATTTGAAGTGCTCTTCAATCATATACACAGTGACTCAGGGATGAGGGAATAAATTGTACAGAGGGAAGAGATGATGTGATATTTGTATGTGTTGGGGAAGAAGGATTGGCCAAATCGACTATTAGTTCTATGTGCAGAAGAGGAATGGAGTTCAAGCTCTGCAACACAGAAGAAGTGTGATCGGAAAAGGTGAGTTCCACTAAAGTGAGACTTTTGTCAAGTCACCTAATGCTTCTGGACCTCAGTTGACTCATTTATAAAATTAAGACAAGGATGAGATGTTCTCTAAAGTCCTTTATTGCTCTAAATGTATGTACCTCTATGCCTTTCAGTCCAGAGGTGAAGAGGGATTGAATCTATATTTGCAGCCTCTAGCCAGAGTTATGTGGACTGAATAAAGTACTTCAATAAATTCAAGTTTCTTCTACACTGCTGCTGATTTCAAAGGACAATAGAAGGTTTGGGAAGCAACATAGAGAGTTTAAAGTTGATCCTGAAGACGATGGAGAGCCATTGCAAATTTGTGTTGTTGTCATTGTTTTAATAAAAGGCTGATGTGCATTAAGCAGCGATTTGGGAAAATTAGTCTGAAAGACAAACAGTGCATTCAAGAAAAGTAGCCAGGAAATTATTTCAGTTACCCAGGATTAAAGACTAGGGTGGTAAGTAAGGGAACAGAGATGAAGAAAAGATGCTCAAGGAAGGAAACATGTCTGGAATCAACCATGGTGGAGGTAGTGGAAGGATATGCTAAAAACTGGAACAAAATGAGGGCTTCAGAGAGAAATGATCTATGGGGATGAGAAGAGCCCAGAAAGTATCTGTATAAGGCAGGCCAGGTAAGGTCAGTTAAATACACCAACTTGGAGCTCTGAACTATGCTGAAAGAGCATTGATATCAAAATCATGAGACCCAAATTCTACTCTCACTCTCATCATTATCTAGTTCTGTGATCTAGGACAGGCCACCTCACTTCTGTCTTGTTTTCCTCATCCATAAAATGCAAGAATTGGACTACATGACTCTTAAGATCTCTAATAGTTATATTGAACAATGATTCTAAGCTTCTGTGATGCATTTTTGTTTATTAAGATCTCCTGTATCTCAAATTGCTTTCAATCCCATAGTTCGAATAAAGCAGGCTTTTATGCCCAATTTGATAGAATCTGTAAATAAAGAATTGAGTTGGGGATGGAATGGAGATACTGTGTAAAAAGCAGAAGAGTATTACAGCAAGAGGGAGAGGATGTCTCTGGTTGGTGGCATCCTAGAAAGAGAAGTCCCGGAAATCTTAAATGAAGTAGAATGTTCGGATGATGGACAATGGCTCTTTGAATTCCATGGCATTATAGGGTTGCTGAGCAAAAACTTCATCAGGGGTGCCTTTTCCTTTTTGTTAACTGGAAAATAGATCTTAGAATTTCACAGCTGATTGGTCTCAGAAGTCAACTAGTCCCACTCATAATGGCTCAAGAATTCCTTCTATGATGTAAACAATGTAACTCCTCCCCCAGGAACAAGGTCTTGAAGACTTGGTGAAGCAGAAATGTCGGTGCACAAGCATTACCCAGAATTTGCCAGGTTTTACTCTGGTTCCCCATGCTTCCTCTGCCAAGTTTTAAGGAACCAGGGGGACTGGGAAGATAGGAAGAGACAAGATGAAGTGGGACAGCAGACTGGGATAGGTGACTCCTAGAATCCAGTCTACAGCACTTGCCCAGAAAAAAAATCCCATTCCCCCCCCCCCTTTATTTGTCTGACCATTTCACTTCTCATTTTCCCTCTAACTTGAAGGTTGTATATGAGATGAGTGAGTGAAGATGGGCTGGCTATAATCATTGTGGCCTGCAAATGAAAGTCCATTCCTTTAAAAATTTAATTTGTATTCAAGTGCTATATGAAATTGCTATAAAGTATATGGCCATTTATTATGTTTCTTTCCCAAGGGTATGTGTGGATGATTTGGAATAGAGAGAAGAAAGGTGACTCTAATAGAGAAAGTGATTTTTTTTTTGCCTCAGCTCAAGCTGAGGTGGAGGGTGGGGGTAGGGGAAGCTGAAAAGAGTAGATTTTTATAGTATTAAAAGTTGTTGAGATACCCATACCCCAGACAGCTTGTGAGCCAAGAGAGAGAGATTTAATGCGGAAAATAAGACAATAGTGAGAGGTAGAAGCTGGTGTGTTTATTCAGGTAAACTCATTCTACATAAAATACCTAGCCAGCCCCATCACTATACCAAAAAGTGGTGAGGTCCTCCTCTTGGGAACCTCCAGTGAAGGAGTTCCATTTTGAGTTAGCTTTCTGGAAGAAAAGAACCTTTCTTCAGTATGTCGCTGTTCATCTTTTATTTTCCAAGAGGAACAAGGACATCATGATGTTATGGGTGATACTGTAACTCATGCACGAATTGAATGTAAGTAAGACAGAGCCACACAAAGTTGTCAGCCCCACTTTCTGCTCCAGAGTCATCAAAGTCCAGTGGCAAGACAAGAGTCAGGATGACTGGCGATGGCCCAGAATGCAGTGGATAACCTTGGTGTCTTTGATGTCTGACCAAAATCTAACCACAGAGCTTGCCGCCTGGGTGGTTTTTGGAACAAATTGTTCTTATCCACCCTTTCTGCTGGGAGAAATCTTCACATGGTTGGCTTTCTGGCCAAAACAGAAACAATTGCTCTGAGAGCCAGAGTGATGTGGGTTGAAATCTAAGAGAAAGAAAGAAATCTAACTTGTAAACCGCAAGACATCTTGTGAGATTTCAGAAGAGATGAAAGAAAGAAAGAAAAGAAGGAAGGAAGGAAGGGAGAGAGAGAGAGAGAGAGAGAGAGAGAGAGAGAGAGAGAGAGAGAGAGAGAGAGAGCTGTATGCTGTATTGCCCAACTGGCCATTTCCAATTGGGTCTCCAGTGGGGCATCTCCTACTACTCACAGAGGTTGTTGTTTGTCCAGAAATCCTGAGAATTTTCCCCTCCCGGATTGATTTTTTTCCTTTTGACTAGGTAAAAGTGGCCATTCTCTGCCTCATTTCTTACCTAGATTTAATCATTGATTGGGTGCTGCCTCAGTCAAATGTGAGAATGGTTAAGGACCTTAGCTTAAAAAGGCCAAGGTCTTCCACTACATCTGGGGTCATCTTCATTCATCCTGATGTGTACGTTGCCACTGGACCCAGATAGCTCTGGAGGACAAAGTGAGACTGGTGACTTTGCACAGCCCTCCCTGCCTTAAATCCAGTTCACTTGCATGTGAACTGATGTGCACTCCCTGATGTTATGGATCTCTTCAAGAATGAAGGACAAGCAACAATAACAACCTCACATGCTTGGGGTAGACATCCCTCTCACTCACCAATGGCTTTGGGGCCTGTAGGTTACTCTCAATCTAGTTTAGCCCATTGCCAAGACAGTTTTACCATTTAAACCTTTTACCAAGTTTTGGCCACTATGTCTCTCAATTCAGCTTAAGACTACATTAACTTTCTGGCTGCTGTCACACTTTTGACTTATATTGAGCAGATGGTAGACTTATTTTATTAAAATAAAAACAGGGGGCAGCTAGGTGGTATAGCAGATAGAGCCCTGGGCCTGGAGCCAGGAGGACCTGGGTTCAAATCTAGCCTCAGACATTTATTAGTTGTATGACCCTGGGCAAGTCACTTAACCCTGATTGCCTCTCTCTAAAATAATAAAATTAAATTGATATATAAAAATGAATTTGGTTAATATTCTTTGGTATTTCTGGTTCACTCTACAAAGCAGCTCTCTGAACTTCATGGTTCTAAAAAGCAGAATATTCATTACCATTAATTGCTCTTGGAACTTTGCTTACTACAAATGGAATACAATTCTTTTTCCTCTCATCTGTCATTTTCTCTTCAGAATACAGGAATGAATACACCTCCTTAAATGTAAGGATGATTCCTAGCCTTCATAGCTGCCTTGACCTGACAATTGTGAAGATCCTGGACTTTTGTGACACAAATCTGTTTCTTTTGTCTTCAATCTATCGATAAGAATTCTTCTTTCCAGATGATGAAGTGAGTTTCATATGCACCAATGCCAGCCTATGGAGAATGAAAAAGAAAAGCCAGATAGCTTTCTATCAGAACTTCCACTCTCTTCTGGAAGGAAGTTACAAAAGATGGAGTGTGTGAATTCAAAGTGAGGAATCAGTTGGACTGAAAATCAAAAGTTCTAGACTTTAGCCTCAGCTCTAACATTGACTCATTGAGGGATCTTGAGTAAGTCACACAATCTGTGTATTTTCATTTTTGCCAACATTGGTTTAGAGCATCTTTAAGATCTTACAGTTTTCCCATTTGTCAATTGGCAAAATTTCAAGGGAAGCAGTAAGATAGATCCCCTCGTCTCACTCTCTTTTAAACTTTTGTGGCTTTTTGTACACCCAGAATGTTCCTGTTATCTCACTGGCAAGCGAGGGAAGTCAGGAGTCAGAGCAAGGGATTTAGGCAAAAACCCTTTGAGTAGCCTGACCTGAGCTGATCCCTGGGCTTCATTTGGAAACTGGGCCAGTCTTCTTAGCCAGGCATGCCAATGTCTTGCAGGGACAAGAGAGCTGCTGTACTCTGCTCTTGTTGCCAGAGGATATTCATAGAAAGTATATTTGAGTTTCGATTCTCATGTAATGTGAGCTTATCCTGCTATTACTGCTTTATACTAAGACCTTCACAGCTGGGATTGTGGTGGAAAGAAAGAACAGGGTATCATATATCGCCATCCACTCCTGAGTGCCCGAAGACACTCATATAGGGACATTGGAGGTAGTTAAGGGAGAAGAGGGCATAATTGATAATAATAAAAACAAAACAACAATAATCCCCAAGAGAATGAGAAGGTATAAAATAGGGAAACTATATTAAGTTCCAGGATTATCGCTGAGCTGAGAAAAAGGAATCAAAGAATTAATTTAAAAAACATTTGTAAAATGAATGAAAAGGAAAGCATTAATTTGCCTCCCTCGGCAATGGAGCCCTCACTCTGTTTCACCAACACTGATCGCTTTAAATTCTGAACCACATCTGCTGTCACATGGAACTTGTGATCTAAAGAACTTTCAGGACAAAGTTTTGTCCCTATTTCTAACAGATTATTTTGAGCATAAGTCATATCCACCAGGGAAAAACAGCAACAAACCACAAACTTAAAAATTGTTCTTTTTTTCCAGGCTTATGTTTTACCTATCAATCCATCATGGAAAAGCTTTAGTGCTCCCAAGCTCATCGGATTATAAGATTTAGAGCTGAAAGGAACCTCAGAGAACATGTAATTCAACAACCTCATTTTACAGATGTGGTTGTACCAAAACAATTCCAAATCTTTCAGACAATTCAGTGGGAAAAAACCAAGAGCCAAACTAATTTTTATGCTGTTTTATTAGTTATTTCAGTTAAAAGATAAATGCCCATGTTCACTTACTCCCTTCTCAATAAACTCTAGTGATTCCCTATTACTTTTAGAATCAAATATGATTCTTAAGTTAAGCATTTTAAGCTCTTTTCAGCCTGGCACCTTCCTATCTTTCTAAACTTCTTCCGGGTCATTCCCCTCCACTAGCCTGATGGTCCAGCCATACTGACCTACTGGCTTTTCCAACATATACAACATTCCCAGCTCCCATCTCCACACTTTTGCCCCATGCCTGGAATGCTCTCCCTCCTATGTCTTCTTATTCATTTTCTTGCCTCCTTTCAAGCCTCCAGGAGGGTGTTTCCAGTCTCCTTAGCTGATAGTATAGTTATAATGTGACCGCTTGGAGCTCTTTCTCTAAGACTACCTTTCAGAGACTCTGTATATATTTGTCTTCTCCAATAGAATGCAACCTTTCAATTCATGAAACACTTATAAAAAACACAAGAGTAGAAGGAAGTTCAGAGACACTGACAAGCTGGACAGTATTAAAATTTCCGTTTTAAATTTATTGTATCCTTTAAAAAACAAGTTATAGATAAACAGGATCCATCTTTGTAGCTTAATTGAAAAAATAAACTATAGATAATTGAGATTCATTCTTGCAGCTTTATTGGGGGAAAAAAAAGACTATTAACTCTCGGAAGCTACTATGTTGATTTTTCTGTGTTATCTCTACTACTTAGCATAGTGCCTGGTAAACAGTAAACTCTTAATAAGGGCTTGTTTAATGAATTAGTGAGTGAATGAATGAAGAAGTCCCCAGGCTAAGCCTGAAGGAAACTTGCTTAAACTGGGACATTGGAGGTAGTTAAGGGAGAAGAGGGCATAATTGATAATAATAAAAACAAAAAAACAATAATCCCCATGTTGAATAGCATTGATTTTTTTTTTCTTGGTGCTTAGACATGACTCCTTCGCTTCCTATGAATGAACCTTCCTTCAAAAAATACCTTTGGGTTGTCTATGTTCTATGATATTCCATTGCTCTCCAGTTTGTTGGTAAACTTCAGTCCCCAGACTCTTCAAGTTTCTTTTGCCATATTATAGCTAATCATTTCTTCATAAGTACGTCCATGTATCTAGCTAGGGTTGGACCCAGATCTTTGAGGTATTGAATGAATGGTTCTCTTTATGTTCCCATGAAACCCACGAGAAACAAATCATAGACTTAATCCAAACATAACGATGAGTTAGGCACAATTTTAAAAGGACATTTCAAACCAATGGACAAGAGTTTGTTAAAAAAAAAAAAAAAAGCGAGAGCCAAAAGAGTGATTCACACCTTGTATTTGAAAAGAGATGCCCACTCTTGGAGCAGACTATTCGTCTCTAGTTTTTAAAAAATCAAGCAAGGACCCATAGGAAAGAGAAGACCTTACTTGCATTCATAAATGCCTCTTGGCCCCTGGAGCTCGGAGTTTAGTATGCATCATCACGATGAGGGGACTCACCTGGCTACTGTTGTTGCTTTACGTGGGTTAATTTTGTGTCTTCGCTCTCTCTGTTGCATCTGTTGGGTTTCAGAAAGAGACTCATAAATACCAGTTCTCCAGTCACAGGTTTTCATATGATGCCTTTTAAATGGGGGGTTAGAATTATACTGGCATTAAAAGTCTACTTTCTACTTCTTATGAGTTTTGGGGAAATGTCCAGAGAACCAAGAATCCAATGCTGGTTTGAATTCTCCCTTAAAAAGTATGGGTCCAAAGACATCTAGACATTCAGATATACAGAGATAACATAGAAAAAAAGAAATTTGGTGTGGATAGGTGGACCAGCAAGCTGAAGGGGACTGGAGCCTTAGAAAAGTAAACAATCTCAAGGTTCTTGAAGTACCTCTGAGCATGGTAGAAGATGTGGGTTGTAGTTCTGCCTCAGATACTAACTAGCTGTGTCACCCTAGGCTAATCACTTACCTTCATTCTGCGTCAGATTTCTCATCTATAAAATGATTCCTTTGATTCTTTCTAGCTCTATCTAAATCTATAGTTTTATTGGCCTACTTCTGGGGAAAAGATGTGATTGTGAGGCACTAAGCCAAAAAGGTTATCTTGAATGTCATTGCATAATGTGTTTCTTTGTTTTTCATGGCAGTTAGATGACTTCAGCCCAAACCAAGGTCACTTAAGTGTCTGGGTATAGGCAGGCTTCCTTTAGGCTCAGCCTGAAGGCTACTCTGTTGAGTGAAACAACAGGTCCACCATTATAATGAATATTTTGACTGCCATGGTTTTTGCCAATGAAATTGATTGAATTGTCCGTTATGGATTTGTGGTGGTACAACCACATCTGTGAAATGAGTCTGTTGAACAATATGTTCTCCAAGGTCCCAGCCAGCTCTAAATCTTAGAGCACTAGGAAGCCGTGAGCATCAACGCTTGTCCATGATATATTGATCAGTGACATTGACAAATGAGCTAGAAAAGAAGGACAATTTTAAAGTCTATGGTTGTTTTTCTTTTCTCCAGCAAATAGACCTTACGCTCAAAACATTCTGTTCAAAATAGGCCTACAAGTTTATCAGGGAAGGTCTTTAGATCACACGGGCCCTATATAATAAGATATGCTTTTAGAAGTCACTAGTTACAAGTTAAAAATAAGTGTGATGAGGACTGAGGGCTCTTTAGAGAGGAGATAAATTCATTCATTCAATAAGTGATTCTTTGATCCCTTTTGCTTAGCTCAGTAATAACCTTGAAGTTCAATAAAGGTTTTGTAATTTCTCATTTTTTAGGAATTTTTTAGTATATCATTATTAGTAGTAGCATTTCCTCTTCTCCCTTAACTGACACGTTTCCTTAATGTCCTTACCAAGCACTATACACATGAATGGGTAAACTGTGATCCACTTCTCTGTTCCTCCTAACCTGTATGGGCATAAATTGGAGGGAGGAGACGATCACAAAGGATCATCTAAAGTTAGGAATCCATTTTTTCGTATCATGAAGGCCTTTAGGACAAAGCATTAACAGCAGGGTAAGATCACATATCATGAGGAATAAAACCTAAATATACTTTGATTTTATGTAAATACCTTCTGGCAACAAGAACAGGGTATCACAACTTGATGGTACCTGAGGGCAGATTGTACCTTGGACCATCTAGTCTGACAAGTTTCCAAGAGAAGTTGGGACTCAGTTTAGCAAAGTTCACTCAGGGGTGTCTGCCAATGACAATCTCCTTGTCTTCTCTCTGACTCTAATGGAATACCAGGAGAATTTTGGGGATGCAATAAGCTACAAAAGAACAAGAGAGAGGAAGATACCAGATACTTCCTCTGAAATTCTTCCTAGTAATATATGGGAATGTGCAAAGCAATCCTGTCCATTCTGAGATTTTATAAAATGTTGCCTGGCGCTAAAGAAAAGTCATAGTCTGTTACAAGAACAAAGATAGATATTGATGTATTTGTTTCATAATGTGGTTTGGGGATAGAAATGGCCCATTGCCCTAGTCTGTTAAAATATTTTCCAAGGGCAGCTAGGTGGTACAATGAGTAGAGCACTGGCCCTGGGGTCAGGAGGATCTGAGTTCAAATCTGAACTCAGACACTCCTACAAACTAGCTGTGTGACCTTGGGCAAGTCACTTAACTCCAATTGCCCTGCCTTTCCCCCTCCAAAAATTTTTTAAATTGCTTATAGATTCACTCACTCATTATTCAAATGAGTATTTATTTCCAAATTTTAAAACAGATTAAAAATATTTACATTGCCTATATTCCTCCTTGATCCCTCCTCCTGACTACCATCCCTAATAAAAAAGAGTATTTTTTTTAAAGGATAGAGAGTTTGGAATGGTGGATGCATGTCCTTGTGATCCTCACTACTAAGGAAGCCGTGGCTGGTGCCTCACTTGAGTTTGGGAGTTTGGAGCTGCAGTAGGACTAAAGCTGATGGGGGCATCTGCACTAAATCTGACGCCAATATGGTGAGTCCCAGAGGGGAGGGTGCTGGGCTCTCTAAGAAGGGTGACCCACATGGGAAACGGAGCAGGTCACAGTATGTGGCCTTTTTGCTTTTGGCTTCTGTGAGACAGAGAGGCTCAGTCTGTTGCCCCCTCCCACCCACCCTCCCAAAAAAAGAGGGGGAGAAGAAGAAGAGTGAAACTGATCAGGAGGCGGGAAAAATACCAAAAGCTTTGAGATGATATATAATCTTCTATACCTGAGGTCCCCACTGCAAAGAGTTAACTGCTCACGTCTCTTCCTAGGGGCCGACCTTTTTCCTTATAATTTTGCAGCATTCTGTTTGTCATTTTGTGGATCTTTCCATATATATTGTTTTAGTCATTGTAGATATTGACTTTCCTGGCTCTAACTTCACTTTGCATCAGTTCATGTAAGTCTTCCCACACTTCTCTGTATTTATCTTATTTTACTTTGTGAATAACAGTTTGCTTATGGACTTCCTGATTCGTGAGCATCTGTTTTACTTTCAGCTCTTTAATCCCACAAAAAGTTCAACAAGCACTTATAAAGCATCTGCTATAAACCAGGCAGGGGCAGCTAGGTAGCCTAGTAGACAGAGTGCCAGGCCTACAGTCAGAAAGACTCCTCTCTCTGAGTTTAACTCTAGTCTCAGACATTTACTAGCTGTATGACCCTGGGCAAGTCACTTAACCCTGTTTACCTCAGTTTCCTCATCTGTAAAATGAGCTGGAGAAAGAAATGGCAAACCACTCCAGTATCTTTGCCAAGAAAATCTCAAATGGGGACATGAAGAGTCAGACATAACTGAAATGACTTAACAACATATACCAGTCAGAGTTCTGGCTCTGAGACAAAAACCAAGCACTTCCTGTCCTCACATCAGTTGGCCAGTCAGTCAACAAGCATCTAACAAGCAGTTACTATGTGCCAAGTACTGTGCTAAGTTCTGGAGATACGAATCCAAGCAGGAAAAAAGACAGCCCCAATGGGGGAATACAACACATAAAAGGAAGTTGAAATGGGGGAGAAGAAGAAAACAATCACCCCTGGAGATGGAGCATGGTCAAGAAAGTACAATGTGCAGACTGGAGAGAAGGGAGCTATGGCTGGTCTGGGCACCCCCCTCAAACAGAGGCTGGGAGAAGAGCCATCCAATACCTTAGATCCTCAGACAACTGAATATCTCAGAGCAGTAGTTTATCTGCCTTGGCAGAGGACCGGTATTGTGATGGGAACCAGCTGCTGGCAGAGATCATGAAGCTTAGAGAGGGCCCCAGGCTGAGCTTTAGGGCTAGTTTTGACACTCGGTGGGTAAGTGACCTTGGAAAGTCCCCTTCCATTCCGGGGCCTCAATTCCTTCAAAAGCAATTGTTGCTGCTGCCACAAATGCTCTCTCCTACCTGACGTTGCTTGTGCTGCTTCCACACAAGCTACTCTCCTCCCTCTGCTTCCCGCCCCCCTCCAAGCCCAGCTGCCTCTTCAAAGTACCCTGAAATTATAGCCAACATTATTGTACAGTCTGGTGGATCCAATTTTGCTAAATGTAAAAATGCCTAGAATCAAAATTTTCTTTTTCTTCTCACAAATAACTTGTGTTACTCTTGCAAGACTAGTTTTAAACAGAATTGTTCTTGCCTCTGTAGGAAATTGTCCCCAGTCCTCAAATTCATCAATATCCCTGCTATGAAAGAATGATGTCCTTGCTGGCTTACAGTAGTTTGATTTACAAAGGAGAGTTTTCCACTAAATCTTTCACTGATGCCCTTTGGGTGAGGATTTCTAAAGCTCACATTTTGTGTGTGTGTGTGTGTGTGTGTGTGTGTGTGTGTAAAGCTCACATTTTGTGTGTGTGTGTGTGTGTGTGTACAAATGTACATGAGAAGCTCTCAATTTCCTCTTACAATTTTTGTACATTCTTCTTTCTTATACTCATAGGATGTTATTTGAAAAAAAAAACAAAACCTTTTTCTTATGGAATAGCTTAAGATAAAGCAAAGTCCTCACACCACTGTGAGTCCTAGTGGTGAGAAGCCTCTTAAAATCCAGTTCTCCTTTCCGTAAAAAGAGAAGACTTATGGTAGCAAGATTCCAGAGAAAGTCTTGTGATGAGCGTAGTGGCATCACCCCATGGACCATGTGAGGGAGTTGGCTTGCAGGTGTCATCTTATAGCATATGCACATTGGCTATGTCCAGTGATACCTGTGCTTTGGTCTTATTGCTCCTGGTTGCTCCTTTGGTCACTAAAATGGGGGGATGAGACACTTTGACAAAGAGGATTGGCCACTGAGCCAGAAGGAGCCTCCAACTCAGTGGATTTTAAGGAGGGTGGCAGGATTCCCTCTCAGGACTCAATTTCGAGTCTTCCTCACTCTAAGTCTTCTACTCTCTGCACAACATCACCTAAGTGCCTCCTGTCCAAATGGAGAGGTCCAGTAGGCACAGCAATACAGATTGAAGTTTAGGAGAGTTCAAAATAATACAATTGAATGATGGCAGGGTTTTGAAGAAGTAGGCACACAATTACACAGCTGATGGACCTGTGAATTGGAGCAATCTTTTTTGGAATTATCCAATCTGAGTTACAAAAATTTTCATTCTTTGACCCAGTGATCACATCACTAGGACTGAGCCCTAGTGGCATTGTTGACAGGGGGGAAAAGACACACTTGTACAAACACATTCACAGAAGAAGAAAAACTGGGAAGAAATCAACAACTAGAAAATGACTGAACGAATAACATTGTAATGGCACATTATGAAATCGTATGAAATGTGACATCTGAAAAGTACAAAGCAGAGTTATAGAAAGTGATCCAAAATTAAGAAAGCAATCAAAATAGTACATATTGAGTATCTGCCTCTCGTCTATTTGTCTATCCATCTATTTATTATCTCTATCTTTTCTTTATTCCAGATTTGCGGTTTCATTAGTCTAGGATGCTCCTGGAGAGGAAACTTTGCATACCAAAGCAGCTCCAGCATCAGTTCTGATTCTTACAGTTGCTTGAGGGCATTAAGTGGTCAAGTAATTTGTCCGGGATCACACACACAATCAGTATACATTATGAAGTTCGACTTAAACCTAGTTCTTCCTTATTCTAAAATCAGCTCTCTCTCCACTATACCATGATGTTTCTAATAATAACAGGAACATTACTGTTACTATTCTATTCCCATCTTTTTCAATGCTATTTGGATAGAAATAGTCCTAGAAAAAGTTGTTAACTTGTTATTTTCCTGATAACAGAAACATCAAGATAACAGAAACATTCGGCATCCTATGAACCATTAGACAAGGGGGTGCAACAATGGCTTCTGTAGTTGAATAAAAGTATTGGATTATAAGTGCATCCTTCTTAGGTTTACTGAAAGCATTCTCAGTTCAATAACACAACATGTCTTTAATTTCTGGTGATAATAACCTGGTCTTGAATCATCATCATAAATCTCTCCCTTTCCATAAACAAATCAGCATGACTCAGACATTTATCCAATGCTTCTTTGTCAATGGATTGTTGTCTAATTGCATGTAGATGTCACCCATGGTGGGCTTTTTGAATCTGTTCTTAGGATTTTAGGAGTTACATTGGCCCATTTTTAGGCAAACCACTTTCACTTACATTTGACAAATGTAATGGTCTATACCTGTTGTCAGCTCTTGCTGTGGCTGAGCCCTAGTTTTTCCAAAAGTATTTCTGTAAGTTTTAAAATTATTTATCTGAAAATGTCTCTTCTTCCTTTTTGATAATGAAGTATGAATCTTTCTGTAATGGCCTTAGGAGGATAGGTCCTCTGTTCCATTAACAGTGAATAGATTTTGTGAGGATACTTTCCAAATCTCTTAGAATCCATTTTAAAGTTCCTTGAAAGTGTACATTAAAATTGGTGTCCTAAAGGTGTTCAACTCCTCAAATGCATTCTTCCCACTTAATTTTTATTTCAAGATGCCAGTAAGCCCCTTAGCATATTCAGCCATAGACTTCTCTTTGATATTCTTACATTCGGTGTTTCTTTTCTGGAGGAGATCAAGATATTTGTAGGTATTAATGGCATTTATTGGCTCAATATAACCTCTGGCTTCAAGCTCAAAATCCTTAGTCTCCATCTTTCTTTAATGTACATTAGGACTTTTGTATTTATTGAGTCCAAATGACATTTTGATATCCCTGTGGAAAGATCCTATGAGATGAAGAAGATTTTTAATGTGTTTTTGGTGGAGTCATATGACATACATCCATGTATATAAATAGATTATTAAGATATTTTGGTTAAACTCCCTCTTTGATTTAGAAGCCATACTTAGTTCTACTGAGGAAAGATGATAATAAATTTAAGGCTACGCCAAACCATAACAAGCTTAAGGTGTCTTCCAGGAAAATACTATTTTTATGTGGATTATTCTTCATATTATTTTATTGGTGGCATGTTATAAATAGGGAACTATTTTCCACATAGAATCTATTTCCATGTAGACATTCTATTCTCACAGTTTTGGAGTGTTTAAAAAATATCTACAGCACATGAATAAGCCATGAGTGCAAAACTGAGGCAAAGGTTTTGTGATAATTGACAACAGCAATAGAGAGGTTATGGCGCTTCTAAGCAGCTCGTTCAATAATTACAGAATCAATAAGAAATTTTTATCGAAGCTTTTTTTCTCCTGCCAACACATTGTTTTCTCATGAACCTATAGAGTTTTGCCTATTTGTTTGCTTTTTTTTAGTGATACAAGTAATGACCACTCTGTATAATGTGCACAAACACCTAATGGGATTACGTTTGGTGGGTTCGCTCTTTTAAACACACACACGTAGGTGTGTGTGTGTGTGTGTGTGTGTGTGTGTGTGTGTGTGTATATACATACATATAAATTATTATCATCATCATTATATCTTGTTCTCATTTTCCATGGGATTTATATAAAATGATTTTGAGACAAGTTGCTCTCCTACCATTGTTCCTTTATACTCAGAATTCTCTGGACTATTACACAGGTAGATCAAATGACTACATTTTGCAGTTGAATAAAAATATTAGGATGCGAACTCATCCTCTGTAGGCTCACTGAAAGCACCATTGGTATAATTCTAGTAACAGATAGAACAATAATAGAGAAAGCTTTTTAATATATATTTAAGGTTTACAAAGCGCTTTATCCATTTTATCCTTACAACTAGCCTAGGACGTAGGTACTATTATTATTACTGAGGCAGATGACTAAGTGATTTGCTCAGGGTCACCTAGCTAGTAAGTGTCTGAGACAGGATTTGAGCTCAGATCTTCCTGGCTACAGGTCCAGTGCTCTACTCCCTGAAGCACAAAGATGATAAATATCTCAGACTTTTCTCAAGTTATTTCAAGCCCTTGGTCAGGTTGCCATCATCTTCTCCACTGTCATCATCATCATCTTCATCGCCATGTTGTCATTTTTGTCATTTAGTTATCCTGAAGATACCTTCACTGAGTCTACAAACTATGAGTTTACATCCCAATGCTCTTCTTCAATTACAAAAAATCAGCCATTTTATTGCCTATGCAACAGTCCACAGAACAATAAATACAAAAGAATGATTGTGTGCTTGTCATCCAGTGGTTTACATCTAAACTTCCCTCTCTTCCCCCCCACCCCCACTGCATTATGTGAGATGTGGCTCAAAGTCTCTTTTTTAATCACATTGTCTTGCAATTTTTCCCAACTATTTTATTAAAAAATTACATTTACCCCTTCCATATTGTTTTGCAATAACATACTTACTGAACATAAATCTACTGTGTGCCTTTGACTGTAGTTCTGAGCTCTCATTGATCTATTTCCTGGTATTTCTAGTACTAAGTAATCTTGATAATTTAAAACATATCAAAGCAAATTCCCTTTCTACCATTTCCTCCAAAATTTTCCAATCAAATTCTTATCTTTTACATAAATTTTATCACTTTATCTAGATCCATGAAGTATCCCATTGGAATTTGCATTGGATTTATAAATTTATTTAGGTATTTTTTTTTACCGTATCCTGTATATGCTATATATCCTTACCATCTTTACTATATTGGCTCTATCTAGCCACAAATGTTTATATCCTTTCCTTTATACCTGTTAAAACTATTTTTTTCATTCTTTCTAAATAGATAAGCTTTGTATATACATTGGTAGGTCAATGCCCTACTATTCCAATGATGGTCAACTAGGTGGTGCAATGGTTAAAGTGCCAGCCCTGAAGTCAGGAAGACTTATTTTCCTGAGTTCAAATCTGGCCTCAGACACTTACTTACAAGCTATGTGACCCTGGGCCTCTGCCTCAAATTCTCATCTGTAAAATGAGCTGGAGAAGAAAATGGCAAACCACTGCAGTATCTCTGAAACCCCAAGAAAACCTGAAATGGGGTCACAAAGAGATGGACATAACTGAAATGACTAAACAACAAAAACCCCAATGATTTCTTTGGGGCTTCATTTTTATTTTAAAAATTCATTCATTAATTGTATTTCATTTCCATTAACATTATTAATACAAACATTCATCAATAATATTAATTGATGTGCTTATTTAATTTCTCCCAACTGCAAAGTTAATTGAATTTTCTCTGTAGTGCCTGGGCCCCTGCTCACTCATAGGCCCCAGAACACTAACTCAAATTCCAAGTTTTTGTGAATCAGATTCCTTTCCAACCATAGTTCATACATCCCTACTATTACGTTTACTTTCAAAAAAAAAACAGGCAGCCACAAGTGAAGTTGTTTAATAAAATAGCATAGTAACAAAAGTAAGAACATTTCCCCAATTTGAGATCACTATCCCACAAATGCATAATCAGTATGGAGAATGGGCCAATTCAGGGGTCACATGTGGTTCTTTAGCCAGGGCACCCATGTGGAGTGCACCCAAGAGCAAATATACCTCATAGTTCCACACAGGGGGAGGAAGACTTCATGGGCCCAATGTCAGCGTCATCTGGGGTTTCATCCTACTGTTCTTTGCTGGTCCTACCCTTCACTAGGTGTTACTTTTCATGGCTCCCTGTTCAGGATCTCATGTCTGCTCCAGCTGGTCTTTAGGGTCACCTGAATAACATACAGTTGGTATGTGTTCCATGTAGGGAAGGGCTACAGCAATCTGGGTCGACAATTATGACATTTAACCAGGCTCAACTAGTCTGCTTACAGAAAATACTATATGCCCAGGTGAAGATGTGAACTTTTCTTTTAACTCTTCTTTTTAATTATTCTCCAATACCGCCCTCTTAAAACCTCTCTGTTCAACTCTCATCTGACTTATGGTCAAAAAATCAATTTTTATCCTTAGTCTTTATCATACCCTCCTTGCTGAGGCAAATATCCCCGGGGCTCTACTTCATCAAATGGAAAAGGAACTTAGTGAACCTCTCCAGAGATAATTGCTTTAAACCTCCCCCTATCACACTCTGTTCTATGTAAATCACAAGGGCTGGATAGAGAGGACTGAGAAGTCTAGGGGCCTTTGTTCCATTTCCTCTAAGCAACAAATCATAGACAGTTCTCTCTGGTCTCTCTACAGACTGGAACATGAGATGAATGTGAGTGGTTAAGAGGCTATTATGCAGTTCTAAGCAAGAGGGTCTGAATCAGGGATGTGTCAATGTAAGTGGAAAAGAGGACAATTACAAGAGGTTCTGTAGATGGTATAATGAGCCTTGCCAACTGATTGGATATGGGGAGTTGGTAAAGAAAAAGTAAGGATTAAGTATGACTTGGGGGACTGGGAAGAGTAATAGTGCCCCCAATAAAAATATGGAAGTCTTGAAGAAGGGCTAGATTTAGGGCAAAAGATCATCAGCTCCATTATGGGACTGGTTGACTTTGAGTTGCTCATGGGATATAAAGGAAGACATGTTCTGTAGGTAATTGGAAACTAGGGTTCAAGAGAGAAACTAGACCTGGAGATATGGATTTGGGAGTTCCCTTCAAAGAGATGATTGTTTCATCCAAAGGAGATGGGGAGGGGAACATAGATTGTAGAGAATTAAGAAGGCCCACTAGTCACAGCCTTAAGGACACATATATTTAGGCGTATGGAGGATGGATCACCAATGTGCAAAGAGAATTGAAAAGAAGCATTTGGGCAGTAGGAGAACCAGAGGAGAGCTGAGTTACAGAAGCCAAAAGAGAAAGGAAGATCCAGGGGAAGGATTGATCAACAGTGTCACAAGCTGCAGAGAGGTCAAACAGGATGAGCACCAAGAAAAGGCAGGTACTTAGAACAGGTGTCCAACACAGGGTGGTCCCTAATGATCCCAAGCGTGACTTGAACTAATTAAATGGAATTAAAATTCCATGTAATTGAGAAATGTTGAACAAAATAAATAAAAACACAATACAGCATAGAAAATATTAGTGGATCATTTTCTAAGTCAATATGTGACCTACAGGGATCCTTATATATGACTCAATGATCTCCATTTCCATCTGATTTTGATATTGCTGCCTTAGAAACTGTGACAGGAGTTAGATCTACTTCATGTAGTCTAAAGCCAATTTCTCCTTAAAAAGTTAAGAAAACCATCCACGAGACTTAGTTGATCTGGAAAACAAAGGTTCAAAACTGTTGACATCGCTTTTTGGTCTCCTAAGACATCAAAGGCCTATACCATAAGGAGTCAGTGCTTTGTAGACCTTATGAATGCCTACCTTGATATAAAAGGTAGCTAGGTGCCTCAGGCTCTAGATAGCCTAAGTAGCTAGGTCTGGGCCTGGAGTCAGGAAGACCTGAGTTCAAATCTGGACTTAGACAACTTACAAGCTATGAGATCCTAGGCAAGTCACTTAACCTCTGTTTGCCTTAATCCATTGGAGAAGGAAATGGCAAGTCATTCCAGTATCTTTGCCAAGAAAACTCCAAGGATGGTATTGGTGTCACGAAGAGTTGGACACGACTGAACAACACTTCCATATGAGTCGACATACCCTTCCGACTAGACACATTTCCATATGGAGACAAGAGGGGCTATGTCTAACTGAACCAGTCTCATATTCTTACTGACTATCCTTTCCATGGGAGAGCTAGATTGTCCAGTGATTAGAGTGCCAGGCCTGGAGACAGAAGAACCTGAGTTCAAATCTGGCCTCAGACACTTCCTAGCTGTGTGACCCTGAGCAAGTCACTTAACTCTGTATGCCTCAATTTCCTCATCTGTCAAATGAGCTGGAGAAGGAAATGGCAAATCATTCTAGCATCTTTACCAAGAAAACCCCAAATGGGGTCACAAAGAAACAGATATGACTGAAAATGGCTGGACAATATAATTGTTTTACCTTGTACTACCTGTCTAAATTATACCATCTGCACTCACTCCTGACTTCCTTTCCCCAAAGACTCGGTGGGTACTAGGCAGACATAGATTGCGTAAGTGTGGTGCTGTCTAACGGAAGGGTAAGTAGGGATCCTTTCTGTCCTAGTAATCTATGATCTGGGAATGACATGAAGACAATACCTGTGATATTTCCACATTCCTTGTGTCCTTCGGTGACTGCCAAATTCCTTAAACCTGGCATTCTCAGGATTATTGGAACCACTCCTTGGCTGGGTTATTTATTCCTCTGGATTTTCTTGCCATGTCTGGGTGCTAGAGAAAAATGGAAAGTGGGGAGGTGAATTGCCTGGGGTAATTAACATAAAAATATTTACCTGGGATGTTCCAATGTCACACTATTATGGGATATTTTCAAATAAAGAGTCTCTGTGCTTTACAGAAAATATGGAGAATATGGTAGAAATACAAGAAGTCATAAAATTGGGCATGAGATTGAAGTAGGAGTCTAGGGAGTGCTCAGTCTTTCCATTTGACCGGGAACCCACCCCTTCCACAACAACATGGAAAGAAGCCATGGGAGAACACTGAGAAACACGTTGGAGACCTACAGGAGAAGACACTGGTCAAAAAGTGGCCATTGGCTGTCTGATGAGCAACCTCTGATCTACCTAGGCAAGTCTTGCCTAGGTGCCAATTATAATAGCTAGGAGCCCATGAATGCAGCAGAAATACTCTCCTCCTCACTCCCACCTCGTAGGTTTCCTGGTTTCCTATAAGACTCAGTTCAAATCTCATCTATGGAAGATTTTTTGCCAGTTTTCCCAGCTGCTAGTATCTTCCCTGTGGAGATTATTTTCCATTGACTGTCTATATCTCCTATGTACCTCGTCATTTACAGGTTGTCTCCATCACTAGAATATTAGCCCCTTTAGGACAGGGATCATGGCATTTTGGGCTTTCATCGTACCCCAGTATTTATTTAGCCCAGTCCATGGTATGTACCAAACACTTAAAAATGCTTATGATGGATGACAGGTCTAGTTAGACTTTTGATACCAAAATCTTTAGGGGCATTTTTCTACCTACCGTCTTAGGTTACATTTAGAGAACGTGAGACACTGAAGTCTGGGTGGGGAAGGCAAGATTTCATACCTCACTAATTAGCAGTGCAGGAAAGTTTTAAATTGACAGCACTCATTTCACCTTCATTGTAGTAAAAAGTGGAAAAAATATGAATGCGCCCTTTTCCTTTCTAGTCACAGGAAGTTGGGAAAGAGATTCAAATCTTAATGGGACAGGGAATAAGCCAGGGGAGATTTATGAGTTATAGTCCTTCATACCCTTAGGCAGAAACCCAGGGAAAGCAGCTATGGAAAGCTGTGGTCTGAGCATGCTCTGTTAGTAGTGGGCAAATTGCCAAAGAATAGTACCTAAGAGCTGCTCACACATATGTTTGCAGTGGGAATGAGTCACACAAGTAGCAAGAAGAGGTGAGATTTGAACCCAGATCTTTGAGTTCAAATTCCAGTGCACCATATTGCTTTATCTTGTTTTTAGCACTATGGAGCATGTCTGAATCAGTGTGGGAGAGTGCCTTTAGCTACCCTAGCTAGAGTTTGGATTCACGTCTGGTGGCCTACCCAAACATTGACCTCTTAGTAGCCATTCCTACCCCTCCCCCTGTTTCAACAATCTGGCTAGCAGCTGCTGTGGGGGTGAAAGCCCAACACAACCCCAACAAGAACGCTACCTGCACACTGCAAAAGCACAGGTTCTTTTGATCTGCTTTACTAAGGAAAGCAATGTTAAGGGGTTGGCAAGCTTACTTTAATTCAGCATACAAATACCATTCACTTAGTTCAGGGGAAAAAGCCAGCACCCTGAACTTCAGAACAAATACAAACAAATTACAAACATCAATAGACAGACCTTGTCCAATTCCGATCCCAATACATAGTGACCAGAGTTTAACAAAGTCCCAGCACCCGGGTTACAAGCTGGAGGGCCCTTAGCTACAACTGCCCAGGAGTCTCCAAATGCCACCAAGAGCGAAAGCCCCGCGCAAATGGCTCTGTCCTCTCTTCTTATAGGGCTTCAGACGTCATCAAACGTCATCTGAATGACCAGAACTTAGGCTGCTATGATTGGCTCTTGAGTTAGCACCACCCCTTGGTACCCTGGGAGCTTCACACCCACATAGGCTTAGCACTTAATAGGGGTTTGGGCCTGGGACTTAGCACCTAGTAAGACTCAAGCCGGGCATGGCTCTGGAGTTAGCACCTCCCCTTAGCCAGGCGCACCTCGGGCCCCACCCTAGTCACCAATCTACACCCACATAGGTTCTACACCTAATAGGGGTTTGGGCCTGGGGCTTAGCTCCTAGTAAGACTCAATGAAATACACAGAATTACTCAAAGGAAACAAAAGCCAAACTCTTCAAGGGCACTTGGATGAACTAAGTGCTAAGAGCCCATTTTGCTTACCTAATACAACCCCTAGGAGGGATTGCTTCTGCCTGTGCCAGTGACACACAGTGTGGTAAGTAAAGTGTTCTGAGTTCCTGTCCCCATTCCTAGGCTCACCACTGCAACTTTCTGAGAGTCACCTGGAAGTACCACTGATGCCTGTTGCTGGAGAATATTCCCTCATCTTCATCCTGCTAAGAATCTTAGAGGAAGGTATGTTAGGACAGCTGCCCTTCTTTTCTCAGTTCACAGAGACAGTACGTGGGGAAGTTGATGTTGTGTTCATTTTCGTCAGCTCCAAAGAAGACGTCAAAAATAGAAAAGATAACAGGTTCCTGTGGGAGGCTGTGTTTTCTCTTCTTAATCTTGAAATTGTTGGCTCCACAGCTATTTCAGAATAACCAAAGAATTTGCAAGATTTCCTTTGAGGATTTGGAACATATTGGAAGGTCTGTCTAAGCAGTGGGTAGATAATCGTGCCCTTTCCTTGGGTCTCTGTGATGATGCATAGCTCCTTCTCCACTGGGACAAGGATGGAGAGGTAGGTAAGGAATCAATCTCATGGACTCCATTTTCAGAAACACCAAAGCACACACAAAAAAGATGGCATAGTCCTCATGTTGGACCATAATGCGAGTTCCTACTTCTATAGCACTTTAACTTCAGCAACTCATCTGCTTCCCATTAACCTTCCCATTAACCTAACCCATCAAGTGAGGTGGGTAGTGCAAGGACCATTATTCCCCATTTTACAGATGGAAAAAAAAAGGCTGAGAAAGGTTGAGAGACTAGCCATGGCTCACTAAAGCTGAATATGGAAACTAAGAAAAAAAAAAAGAAACAAATGTACAAAACTCCCTTCCATCTCTAGCTCTCCAGGAAGAACTGGGTTCAAGCCCCAACTCTGAAGTTTATGGTGTGACTTTGGGCAAGTCTCTAAACTTACCTAGGTAGACCTCTGTTTCCTCATTTGTAAACTAAAGGAGATGGAGTAGACAGTCTCTATGATCCTTTCCAGCTCTAGATATCTGTTCTCATTCTATAGAGCTTTCTTTGTATTCAATCTAACATTTCTGTAGAATTTTAAAGTTTGTAAATCTCTATCTTCTTTCATCCTCACCACAACCTTGTGCTAGAAGGAGAACTCAGGACATCTTACATCTGTCTTTTCATCACATATTTCACCACCACCATACATACTTTCCAGTCCCTTATCTGGAAACCAAAAACAATATTGCTGTTGTTTCTGCAATATGGGTTCAGTTGTGTCCTACTCTTCCTAACCCTATTTGGGGTTTTCTTGGCAAAGATACTGGAGCGGTTTGCCATTTCCTTCTCCAGATAACTTTACAGATTGGGAAACTGAGGCAAACAGAGTTAAGTGACTTTCCCAGGATCACACAGCTAGGAAGTGCCTGAGGCCACATTTGAACTCAGGCCTTTCTGACTCCAGGCATAGCACTCCATTCCCTGCATCAGCTAGCTGCCTCTCGTTTCTGTAAAGTCTACCACAATTACCATACCATGACTTCATTCATCACTCCTGTGACTACCCAGACAGAAAGTTCCCTGGCTGCAGCCCCACTGTGTGTGCTTTCCTTCCCCTCCACCCCCATTATAATGTAAGCTCCTTGAGGGCAGAGATTGTCTTTCTGCTTATATTTGGATTCTCAGCGCTTAGCACCACATGGCACTTAGAAGGTATTTAATAAATGCGTGTTGACTGATCTATCCATTGCTATCTGCTAGGGAAGCAGTGCCACACAGTGGAAGGAACCCTAACTCTGCAGTCAAAGGACCTGTGTTCAAATCCTGTCCTGGATGTTTGTGTAGTAGGAAGGCCGAATTTATAATCTCAAATATAGTCATGTATATGTTTGAATGGTTCGAAATTGCAAAGTATGACAGGTTCTCTAAGTAGAAAACAACAAAAAATTTATTTAGGCCCCACTGCAGCTGATCCGTGAACCAGCCTCCCCATTCTGACATATTGACAAAAAGACTCCAGGCCCAGAGAGCCGGCCTCACAAGAGTAACCAGGAGGCCACAGAAAAACAAGATAGTATTTAGCCAAATCATTTTTACTGGCCTCAAGTTCCTGCTCGCACTCCTGGGTCTACACAGGGTCAGCCCTGCTTCCGCAGCTTCCTGCTTCCTGCTTCCCTGCAGCTTCCTGCCTCCGCAGCTTTGGCTTCTGCTGTAGTTGTCTCTTGGCTCACCTTTCCTCGAAGCTGAGCCTCTGGCGTTCTCAAGCCCTGCCTCAACGACCAGAGACCATTGATTCCCGAGTTGGCCCCTCCCAAGTCATTAATCTACACCCACACAGGTTTCACACCCGACAGGGCTTTGGGTCTGGGGCTCAGCACTCAACAGCCAAAAGTACTTCCACCCAAAAGAAACAAAAGCCATGCCAAGGAGACAACTTTGCTTAACGACACAGTTTGCTGCCTGAGTGACCCATAATCCTTCTGAGTCTCAGCCTTCTCATCTATAAAACGGGGGTAATAATATCTGTCATTCTTTCCCTACAGACTTGTTGTAAGGACCAAAAGAATGTATTCTTGAAAACGCTTCGCAAACTGTAAAGTATGACCTAAATTTTTATTCAGACAAGCATTGGATAGCTTTGTTCTACTTTGCCACAGAGAGCAAAACTAGGCACAATGGGTTGAAATCTAGAGCCAATTTTACCTGATATAAGGGAACAACTGGGGCAGTTCAGTGGCACCATAGTGCATAGAGCTCTGGGCTTGGAACAAGGAAGACTCATGTTCATGAGTTCAAATCCAGCCTCAGACACTTGCTAGCTGGGTTACCCTGGGCAAGTCACTAGACCCTGTTTGCCTCAGTTTCCTCATCTATAAAATGAGCTAGAGAAGGAACTGACTAACTGCTCCAGTATCTTTACCAAGAAAACCCCAAATGGGGTCGTGAAGAGGTCTGAAAAATAGACTGAAAGGGTACAACTTACGAATAAACAGAGATATTCCAAAATAGATTGAGCTTCCTCAGGAGGCTGTGGGTTCGTGCTCATTAATCGTCCTAAAGTGTAAGCTCGATGACCATTTATCAGGTTTATTGTAAAGGACATTCTAGTTCAGGTACAAGTTAGACTAATTGGCTTCTCAAGTCTCTTCCAACTCTGAGATTCGGTGATTCTGTGAAATTAGATAATGTATGCAAAGTGCTTCATTAACCTTAAAGTACTCGATAAAAGTCATCTATCATTGTTAATATGATGATCAGCAATTTCATGCCTTGGTTAAAGAGACATCTGAGTCTATAAGATTTTGTTTTTGTTGGGCCTTTGTCAAGTTTGAGTAAGACTGATGTAAGCTTCTGCTCATCAGCTGGGAGGGTCCCATCTGCTAAAACACCAGTGAAAGCCGCCCCTTTCAACAAGTGAATTGTTAGGCAGTCATTGGAATTTTTTGTCAAATTCTCCAGCAAACTCTGTCTGGTGCTTTCTTCTTCTAAAGAATTTTTAATGGATTCTCCAATGAGTCATTGATAAACTGTCTGTGAGGGTTTAATAGTTTTCCATGTGGATGAGAGTTAAAGTATTTGTTAAATTCAGGTAATCACAGTAGGTCTCAGGTAGGTAAATGGCATCACATTCGGCAAATTCTTCCACAAAGAGGCATCTGCTGAGTTTTGCTTAAGCATTTGTATTTGAATTCATTTCAACAGAAGAGTATTTGGCTAATAGTATGTTCAATCTTGTCTGTTTTTATGAAAACTCTGTTGCAAATATCTCTGTCCTTTCAGCATACTTCTGACAAATCTTAGGATCACAGATTTAGAGCTGGGATGTGCATTAATACAGAAGTGAATTACCTTGGATTCCTTAGAGATCTTCTTGTCCAACCCCCTCATGTTTCAGAAGAGACAGCTGAAGCCCAAGAGAAAACATGACTTTCCCAGGGTCATACAAGAGCAGTAAATTACAGGGCTGAGACTCAAACCTGGCTCCAATTCAATGCCTTTTATGCCATCTCAAGCACCTCCAGACTCATAATTCTGGCAGTAAAAGCATGGGCTCTGTCTCTCCCTGTAGTTGGCACTCCCAGATGGTTCCAGGGTTGAAAGCTTCACTGAAGGCCCTTCTAGGTATAGGATCCTCTGTTTCCTTTACTTATTGGCATCTGCTTAGCCTACACCCCATCTCTCTTCCTATGACTGCTAACTCATCATCTGTCTATCCCCCCTCCCCTCTCCTCACTCCCATCCCTGCCAGTGACCAGCAGAGTGCCTGGCACAAAGTTGGTGCTTGTAGAACGGAATGGGATTGGGAGAAAACTTCCTTCTTCATAATTTAACCAAGGGGGCTCTGCCTGAAGCAAAACCATCTCTGTGACTCAGAAAAGAATTCTTCACCAGCATCATCCCTCAACAGAAATGGAGAAGGGAAAGAGGGAGAAGGAATGGTACTCAGGCCAGCCCCTGAATGAGGCATCAGCCTTATGATGGCTTCTTAACTTTACTTTTTTTTGGGGGGGGAGCTATTTTTAAAGTTTTTTTATTTTTAAATTTTTAAAATTCATTTCTAGTTTTCAACATTTGTTTCTATATGATTTTGAGTTGCAAATTTCTCCCCGTCTCTACCCTCCCCCACCCCAAGATGTCATGCATTAGGATCCCCCCTTTCCCCAGTCTGCCCTCCCTTCTATCACTCCACCCCCCCATCCCTTTTCCCCTTACCTTCTTGTAGGGCAAGATAGATTTCTATACCCCATTGCCTGTATATCTTATTTCCTACTAACTTTACATTTTAAAGAGAGGAAGAAGACTTACATTCTTCCCTCTAATTGTGGCCTTAAATGGCTCTTTAGCAATGCCTTGCAGGACCTCAGATATAGAGTTGTGGGTGAAAGAGACAGAAAGAGTTGATGAAAGTGTGGCTTCTTCGGTGCCAGGTAGCAAAATTGAATTGTTAAGCCTCTAACCCGTTCCCTTATCATCCTTTACATTTTGAAAATGTTTGCCGGAAATCCAAGCATGCTCTGAATGTGTTATTGTTCCCATCTCTGCAGATAGAATCAAACTCACGGAAAATGATTAAATTAAAATATAATCCGGTCTTGAGTAAATTGTAAGTCTGGGCTGAATACAAAGCATAATCCTTTGTAGATAGGTCTTGTGCTCTCTGGCTGCCTGGGAGATTAAAGTGTGTGCACATAGCTTGCAAACCGACTGTTTCTTAGGAGTCACAAATGGAGAAGGTTTATCTGTGTTTGCATTTGTCATCCCACTAAAGTTACCACCTTGTCCATTGTCCAGTCTCAAATTTATGACATTTTTTTCTTGAAATGTAAATGCCTTTAGAAATATAAACAATATCTAGCATTAATGACTCTTCTGTCCAAGTGCCTTTAACAAAAACAGTGTCCATTAGGATCTGCTTTAAACCTTAAGACATCAAATGGAATTTTCCTTAGGAATATTGAAGGCTAGACTGCTTGGTCTTGGGGTATCTGTAACAATCAATTCTTGCTTTAACCTCTCTAATATGTTATTGATTGATTTAGATGGCATCTGTATGCCAGTAAGATAGTGATCTTTTGTATGTGTGTTGCATGTCCTTATAGCATACGTTCCGAAATTATTGTCCCCAAATAGAAGGTAAACTGCGAGGTCAGAGACTGTTTCATTTTTTCTCTTTGAAATCCCAGCACAGAGCTGATACTCAATGGTAATAGCTAGGAGTATTGATATCTGCATATTTCTAACATAATAGAGAACTTCCCATTTGTTGTGGGATGTTCCTCCCTCCCCATTCTCTCCCTCTTTCCCGTCCTCCCTCTCCCTCTCTCTTTTCCCCTATCTCTCCTTCTCCCTCTTCCTCTCCCTCTCCCTTCAGTGGGGCTCCTTGTACTACTCCCTTAGACCTTCTATAAGCAGGGGGAGAAATTCCTCCTACCTCTTGCACCACAGCTATTATGGCTCCTTGCACATGGCATCAAGCAAATATGCTACTTAGATAAATCTGAGTCTTTTTTTCTCCCTCAAAAAGTCTTTGGTTATTCTAGTCCGTGATGTGTGAAGGCACAACGTGGTAGTATGGAAAAAATGCAAGATGCAAAAGTCACAGAACAGATTTGACTTTGAATCCAATCATAAAAGTTCTTAGCTGTGTGACCCTAAGCAAGTCACTTAGCTCTGATATAATTCCAGGTTTATAAAATGAGGATTATACTGCCTACTTTATAGGGTTTTTTAAGAGATCACCTTATAAACCTTAAAATGCTAAGCTGATGGCCTTCTGAGCAGAGAAAAGTGAATGGATACAAGATATGTTGTGCTATGGAAGTATGGCTGACAGACCATGGTGACTGATGGGCTAGGGGGATGAGGGAGAGAGAAGAGTCAAGGATGATTTATGAGGTGATGAGCCTGAAACAATGGAGGTGCTGTTGACAGAAATAAGGTCATTGGGAAGACGGGCAGATTCAGGGGGGAAATATGATAAATTTGGTTTTAGACTGTTGAATTTGAGCTATCAATAAGATACCCAGGGGAAGACGCTGAGCATTCAGTTAGAGATGAGGAATAGGTGCTCGGGAAAAAGCTTAGCTCAGAATGTACTGTTTAAGCACAGAGAGGACAATCAAACCCATGGGAAGGTAGAGATCACCAAGAAAAAGAGGGGAAAGAGAGAGAGGAGGTCCATGATAGAGCTTTGGAGGGGCTAAATGATGAATCGGTCAATGAATTAAACACCCAGTATGCACCCGGCATTAGATGTGGGCATGCAAAAGCAAGAATGAAATATTCCCTGCCTTCAGGAAGTTTATGTTCTGTAGGGAGAAACAACACCTATACACATAAGTAGATGCAAAATACGCATAAAATAAATATAAACTCATTTGCAAGGATGGGGTGAAGACATTGGAGAGATGAGAAAATGCGTCATGTAAGATGTAGTGTTTAAGTAACATTTTTTCAAGGTGTAGGGTTAATGGGATATGAGATCTTCCTGGTCCATTAACAGGCCTCACATAGAGCCCTGACACAGAGCCAATTAGGCTCTGGGCCACAGGGATTTCCACACCTTTCCAATTAAGTGCTGTTTTCCAAGCTTCTCAGGGTTAGCCCATCAAGTGCCTTTGATTAGAAACCCTATATGTTGTATTGCTTGGAGGGAGAGGCGGGGGTGGAGAGAGGGTAAGAGAGGAGGGAGGAACTTGCCTAGGGGAACTTGCTTGCCTGAGGCTTGACCTTTTGGAAAGAATGCTTGAGATGCTCAGCCCTCCCTGGATCGATGATGAGTACCTTGCTAAATTTTGCTTTCTGGTATCCCAATGGTGATGTCCCAAATAAATATTTTGGTTTTGTCTTGGAGGAAGAGAGTTTGTTACATTTTGCGAACCAACCCTGGAAATACGTATGTATATTCATAGCAGCTGCTATGGGTATCGCATTGGCATTACAGAAGGAAAGAGGGGATTTTCAGAGATATTCTAAACATGGGACACCCAATGCAAAGAAACAAAAGCAAAAGGTGGAATGTCACGTGTGAAGACCAACAGGAAGGTCAGGCGAGCTAGACCACAAAGTGTTTGAAGAAGGGGGAGAAAAGAATGAACATCTGTATAGCACCTACTGTGTGCCAGGAACAGTGCCAAGCGCTTTACAAACATCATCTCATTTGATACTCACAACAAACCTGCAAGGTAGGTGTGGTTGTTATCCCCAATTTCCAGTCAAGGAAATGTAGATGAACAGACGTGAACGGAGCTGCCCAGAATCACACAGGTAGTGTCTGAGGCTATATTTGCACTCAGGTCTTCCTGATTCCAAGTTGGACACTCTATCCCCTGCTCCACCTAGCTGCTTGAAGGGGAGTGCTGTGTATATTATTTGTGAAGAAGTAGGTTGGAACCACATTGTGATGGATGGATGGAACCACCCTGTGATGGATGGAAGGATGAATTATCATCTAACAAAATGGAATAAGTCAAAATATTAGAAGAGAGCAGTGATCACAAAGCAAGTCATAGAACACTTGATCTTAAAAGAATCAAGAAAATTTCACAGGTTAACCTCCCAATAATAATGGACAGATATATGCTAGGTACAAGGGCACTACAAGATACAACCAATGACGGCTTAGGAAAAAGAAGTATCAGAGACATGAATGACTTGAAAGGGAGGTGCGTCTCACATGGAGTCAGGAATAAGTGAGAATAATAATAGCTAACATCTATATAGCACATTAGGAAGCAGCTAGGTGGTGCTGCAGGTAGAGCCGAAGACCTGGGTTCAAATCCAGCCTCAGACACTTAGTAGCTGTATGATTCTGGGCAAGTCACTCAACCCTGTTTGCCTCAGTTTCCTCATCTGTAAAATGAGCTGGAGAAGGAAATGGTAAACCACTCCGGTATCTTTGTTAAGAAAACCCTAAATGGGGGGGGGGGGGCAGTGTGCAGCTAGGTGGTGCAATGGATAGAGCACTGGCCCTAGAATCAGGAGGACCTGAGTTCAAATCTAACCTCAGAGATGACACACTTACTAGCTGTGTGACCTTAGGCAAGTGTATCAACAATCCAGCTAGCAGCTTCTATGGGGGTGTAAGGTCCACCAACAACCAGCACCCAGAAAGCTGTCAACACTGGTCCTTTTGATCTGCTTTACTTAAGGAAAGTAACGTTAAGGGGTTAACAATCTTACTTTAACCCAGCATACAAATAACATCCACCTAGTTCAGGGAGAAAAGCCAGCACCCTGAATTACAGACCAAATACAATTCATAGTTATCAGCATCTGGGTGTACAACTGGCCCACAGTCACTCGCCACTCCTGCTGTGGCTCAGAGCTCCGAAGCAAAAAGGCTAACCTTTGCGCTTACATATCCTGTTCAGGGCTGGAAGGCCCTGACCTCACGCAGGCTGGACGTGGAGAAGTTCCCCACCCCAAATATCACATCACATACAGATCAATGACTCCCAATTGTCTCAGTACTGAGAAATACAAAAACAACCCACTTTATCTGCCCCATTTAAACAAAGGCCAGACTCATTGAAGGTCAACAGCAAAAAGTCCCACTTTAATTACTTAACCCCAATTGCCCTGCCTTCCCCCCTCCAAAAATAAAAACCTAAAACCCCTAAATGGGAGTCATGAAGAGTCAGACATGACTGAAATGACTCAACAACATATAGCACACTAAGGTTTGCCACACTCTTTACACTTCTTCCCATTTGATCTTTGTAACAACCCCAGCAGGCAGGTCCTATTTTTCTTCTGATTTGATAAATGAGGAAGCTGGAAGCACTGTAATCTTCATTGTAAAGATCCAATTTGTCTTGTTTCCTTAAGCACTGCCTTTGAACCATGCTTCCATGCTTCCATGTTTGGAAGCATTATTAGAATGTCCCTTAGGAATCCATTCGATTTTGGGATTAAAAATTAAAATACGCTTTATACATTTACTCTGAGGGGATTTCTCTTGTCTGCGATAGAAAGAGCTCTAAATTAGAGATCATAAAAGAGTCGAGATTCAGAATTCACAGGAAACTGAAGCTCAGAGACTAGCTTGCCCAAGCGTACGAGGTAGCAAGTGGGAGAACGGAGATTTGAACTTGGGAGTCTGGATTGTTTCATTTGTACTTGTAACCGCGGTGCCTAGCAAAATGCCTGACGTAATTCTGTTAAGGCGTTTTTCAGTCACACCTAACTCTCTGCGGCCCCATTCGGGGTTTTCTTGGCAAAGATATTGGAGTGGTTTGTCATTTCCTTCTCTAGCTCATTTTACAGGTAAGGAAACTGAGGCAAACAAGGTTAAGTGACTTGCCTGGTAAGTGTTTGAGGCTAGATTTGAACTCAGGTTTTTCTGATCCAGGCTCAGTGCTCTATCCGCTGTGCCATCTGGCTGCCCACCTGACATAATAGGCACTTTAGTAAATACTCTGTGATTGATTGGCTCCAAAATTCAGCTTTCTTCCTACTGCGCTGCATAGTCAGGATTGCAGTCCTAAGTCTATCGCCCCATTTCCTCAACTATAAAATAATGACCAAAATATCCCTCCCTAGCCACCATACCCCTTTATGTAGTGTCTTCCCCATTAGAAGGTAAGCCCCTTGTGGACAGGGCTCTCTTTCTTTTACTATTTGTATCCCCAGGTTTAGCACAGTTTCTGACTCGCTAGTGTGCTCCTAACCATTGCTTTTTCATTCATTTATTCATAAAGTGGTTGGGATGGCTCTCTCGGGTTCCTTCTATCTTTCAAATCTAGAGATCCCTCATTACCATGTTAACTATTTTGGCATAAAGCTCTTATATCATATTGTATCTGTCTATTTGTTTTTTACAACCTGTGAAAATGAAGTTAATTTCCCATTTTTTATTATTATAGTCTCCCACCTTGAAGGTTAAGTTTATTTGCTTTTCTCTCTCTCTCTCAAGTCTTAACTCCATGGCAGATAAAGCTGAGAGCTTCGAGTTAATCTGTCCCTTGCTCAGTACTGAAATTGGATTGAGGAGCTGCCGAAGTTTTTCAACAACAGACTGGCTTACTTGGATATCCTTCCTAAGTTGTGGCAATTCTTCCAGTATCACCTCTTTATTTCTTTGTGGAAATGCCCACTTAGAATGATTATTTTTTGGTATCTTGTTACTCTTCTGGTTGTCTATTTCCTCCTAGAGAGGGAGCTGTGGCATCACTACTCCCAAGGATGGAAGTATACATGTGTGTATGTGTGTATGTATGTACATATATGTATGTATGTGTGTATGTACATATATGTGTGTATGTGTGTATGTGTGTACATATATGTATGTATGTGTATACAAAATATATACATATATATGTATCAATCATGACAAATGCATCTCGTATTTTTTAATCATCTACTATGTTCCAGACGTTACATTATGTGTTAGAGATAGAAAAACAAAAATGAACAAGCTCTGCCCTCAAGAGGCTTATGTTCTAATGAAGAAGGGGAAATGTGTACATGAAAATGTAAGGGAGGGGTATGTGATTTCCCTCAGCTCAGTTGATGTAGTCACAAAAAATCCTGAATATAATCATCAGATGTTAATGAAACTGGAGAGATATGTCTACCCTCTGATACCTGTACAAGGCATGAACACCTCTCTGATTAAGTCATTGAGGCTTCAAACATCTCTGGAGTAATTAGGAAGTGAGATTCTTGCAGGAAGAGGTAATTACACTCTCAATGCCTCCTCCCCCAAACAGTCATCCAACATGTAAAGGGGGGAGATATTGCAAGTTAGGTGCTACCTATGGAGGAGATCCCTGTGGATGTGAGAGATTTCTTTTTCTTCCCTGCACCCCACATTGGTCACGTTGCCTTGAAGTGGAATTACTTAACCAACAGGAGACACTCTATCCAGTGGGGAATGGAGCCATTCTAAACAGACATGGCTAGAAGGAAGATTGGGTTGGGGCTACACGATGAATAACAAATAAATACAAGGCAATTTGAGGAGAAGAAGGGAGGGAGTAGCACCAAAGAAGGGCATGGGGATTAGGAAAGACCTAATGAAGAAGGTGGCACCTGAGCTGAGCTTTGAAGGAAATTAGGAGTTCCAAGATGAAGAGGGATCCATTCCAGATGGGGAATGATTAGAGGAGTCTAGATCCACTGTTAGATGGGACCCCCAGAGGTCCAACCCTTCATTTTACAGAGGAGGAAACAGAGACCTGGAGAGGTTAAGTGAATTGCCCCCAAGTCATATAGGTAGTGAGCATTAAAGGAGGGCTTTGAATATAGGTATATGAATATGTATTTATATCGCAAGTGTATATGCACATGTATATAGCATGTGTATTGTTTGTACACGTGTGCACATGTATATCATCACATGTGCACTATACATATGCATTCACGTGCATGTACATATTTAAATCTATAAGGAGGCATGTGCATATACATATATATTTGAATACACATGTGTTTATCGCGTATCTTGGGTATATTTTTGCTTTGGCTCAATACTGTCTCGCTTCTTCTCACTTTGAGCTACTCTCTTGTTTCTCTGGATAGGAGGGAGTCATTCTATTGGTTCATATAAGGCTAGATGGGGTTTTTAGATTTCCAACCCCATCATTTTATGGAGACATTAACTAGGGCCCGCAAAGCAATGGTGGCTCTCCCAAGTTAGCTCCTGCAAACCTTCCGTCAGGCTCTAACTGCCATCAACATTCTTATTCCCACACAGCCATCTTTGCCTTCTACTCAGGGAGGAAGTGTGGTAATAGAAAAAACATTGTCC
>CM053626.1:299538360-299563317 GCA_028646595.1 Phalanger gymnotis | reverse complement strand
AAAAACTTGAACCAGCCTCCCCATTCCAACATCTTGACAAAAAGACTCCAGGCCCAGAAAGCCCATCTCACAAGGGCAACCAGGAGGCCACAGAAAAACAAGATAGTATTTAGCCAAATCATGTTCACTGGCCTCACATTCCTGCTCGCACTTGGGTAAGCCCTGCCTCTGCAGCTTCCTGCCTCCGCAGCTTCTGGCTTCTGCAGCTTTCTGCTTCTGCAGCTTCTGGCTTCCACACCTTCCGCCACCACCGAAGTTGTCTCCCGGCTCACCCCAGCCAAGCTTCTGGCGTTCTCAAGCCCCACCTCAGTGACCAGAGACCATTGGTTCCCGAGCTGGCCCCTCCTAAGTCACCAATCCACACCCACACAGGTTTCACACCTGACAGGGCCCTGGGCCTGGGGCTTAGCACTTAACAGCTGAAAGTACTTCCACTCAAAAGAAACAAAAGCCATGCTAATGAGACAATTTTGCTTAACAACACATCAGTTAACTAATCCAGGATAAATCGCTTCAGCTCTTTTCTTCATCTATAAAACAGGAATTGGGGCAGCTAGGTGGCACAGTGAGTAGAGCACCAGCTCTGGAGTCAGGAGGACCTGAGTTCAAATGTGACCTCAGACACTTTACACACTTGCTAGCTGTGTGTCCTTGGGCAAGTCACTTAACCCCAATTGCCTTGCCTTCCCCCTCAACATAAAAAAGGAATGGTCACATTTGCACTAGACCTAAATCCCAAATTGATAGAAGAGTCACAAGAAAGTCTAGCTTTTCAATACCCCTCAAAAAAGAAAAGAAAGAAAAATATACTGAAAGAGGTAAAACTATCAGAAATATTAAAAAAAATTATTACCTCCTCTCAGCTGATGCCTTTCCTGCCCAACAGAGATAGGAAGTCATTTATCTTTAGCTTCTGACTTCCATTTAACTGGACTTTGTGCCAAACCAGCTAGGAAAAATTTCATCTTGTAACAGTGATAAAACCCCAAGCCCTGGGTCCATAGACCTGGCTCTAATCCTCCAGCCTAGGAGAATTAGCTGCCTAGAAAATATCCAGTCCTGTCAGTACTTTTCCACCTAGCTCAAGGGGAATCTTAGCGGCACCCAGCACTTAGTGGGGTGGTCTCTATTCTTATAGCACATTACCAGTTGGTTGGCCATGCATGTCACCAGTAATCAGGAGTCTGGCAGCTGGAGGGACACGCAATTGTTGGGGCTACCTGTCTAAGATGTGCATCATAAGACAGCATGAAACAATAGAAAGTACGCTGGCTCTGGAGCCAGAGGAAGTAGGGTCAAATCCCCTCTCTGCTATGCACTAGCTGGGTGACCTTGGACAAGTCATTTAATCTCTCCAGACCTCATCTGTAAAAGAAGGGCATTGGACTGTCACCTGAATTCACTCTTTAGGGGGCTCTTGGTTTATTCGTGCCTAAGATAAACTTTGCTTTACTCCCTAACTTTCATTTCCTCTTAATTTGTAGTTGAGCACCAATCAGCCATTCTTCAGCTAACACGCTATAATAGAAAGATAAGAGATAGAAAGAGAATTCAAAAGAGATATGGAAGACCCAGGTTTGGGGCCAGGCTCTGTCACCAATGAGTCACGTGATCTCTCTGGGTCTTAGTCTCCTTTTGTATGAAATAAAGGTTAAAGATTAAATAATCTCTTCCCAGATCTAACATCCTATGCCTTTTTAAAATTACATCTACAAGGTAAGACCTTTCCTTAGCTGATATTACGTAAGAAGCAATTCATTGTTTCTTTTTCTACAGGACCTAGCAGGAGATTTATTTTTCCCCCATTCAAGTCTGGCTGAGATACGTGCCCAGGGCAACAGAGATTGAATATATTATGTAGTAATTTTTACATCTACACTATCATCAAAGAAAGATTAAGCTATCTTACGTCTGTTTAGCCATTCTAAATCCTAGTTTGCTCATCTGTAAAATGGGGATCTGCAATACCTGCCCTGCCTAATTCACAGAGATGGGAGTGTGAAATGATATAACATGACGTAAACGCACACTATGAAGCTGGAAGACAAGGCATCAGTTTCTTACAAAATGAAAGGATTAGACATGGTGTGGTGCAATGATCTGGGAGCCAGTAATCAGGAGACTGGGACAAATGAATTAAGTTCTTTCATTCTAAACTTTGTTCCACCTGGGAAGGAAAGCACCAGCGTTGACCTGAGACCTGGGTTTGAGATTGAGCTTGCAAGCTTAATAGCCATGTGAACCTGGGTAAGTCATTTAACCTGTGAGTTCCTTGTCTGTAAAATAAGGGAGTTGGTCTAGATAAATCCCAAATCTAGGTCCTTCTATCCTATTTTAGGATGTCTCCTTTTTGGCTTGTACTCTTGCTTTGTTACACACTCTTACCCATTGCTGTTCCCGAGGTCAGTGCTGTCAGTCTTTGATCAAGGTTGTCTTTGATTGTCATTTTAACCAGATGTTATCTGCCCAAGTGAGTATGTCCTCAGCCCTAGTTCAGGCTGGATCCACAACCCCCCCAGATGGGCTAGCCCTCTGCACTGTACTGTAGAGGGCATCTGCCTCTCTAATTATATTTTAAACACAATGCGTGGCCCATAGCAACGGCTCCATTCCTGTTGACCGGTGGATCATTTAAATCCTTTGTTTCCTAGATTCTTGAGCTCTTAATTTCAATCACCTAAATATACCAAAGGAGATCAATTGCCAGAGGTATGATCTGCAAGGCTTTCTAAGAATGTGTGGGCAATATTTTGAAGATTTTTTTTAAAGCTTTAGAAATTAAAAAAAAAAAACTTTCACCAAGTTTCCCCTCCCTCCCCCCCCAACCGCCCCAAAACTATCTTACTGAGACTATCCCAAACTTTCAACTTCCTGGGCATAACTAATGTCATGCTACTACTTTGTTGAAATACATAAACATTTTATTATAAACATATTAAATTTAATTTAAATAGGACAGATATTCACTTTAGATAGGCTATTAAGCTAATTCCTCTGTTATTCCTATAAGAATGGAAAGCTAAAGTCCAAAATGAGGATTCCGAAGCTATGTTGGGGCCAAACTTGATCCTTCGATCCAGTGCATAGAATTCTGAGTTTAGATCCTAGAAAACCTGGGCTCAAATCCCTCAACAGAGCCTAGCTGAGTAATAATAGCTAGCATTTCTATAGGGCTCCAAGACTGCACTTTCCAAGCACTTTCCAAATATTGTTTCATTTCATCCTCACAACAGCCTTGGGGGGATTAATATGACATAATAATATGACATATTATGTCTATTATAATTCTATTTTGTTATTATTATTACATATATAATTATATCATTATCCCCCTTTTATAGCTGAGGGACCTTAGGCTGACAGACGTTAAGTGGTTTGACCAGAGTCACACTGCTAATGTGTTTGAAGTATTATTTGAACCCAGAAGCTCCTGACTTCAAGTTAGACTGCTCTACTCATTGCACCACCTAGATGCCTTTAGGTCAGTCGCTTAGGATGGCTTAGATGGTACAGTGGATAGGGTGCTGGATTTGGAGTAAGGAAGACCTGAGTTTAAATGCGGACTCAAACACTCTGTACCTGTGTGACCCTGGGCAAGTCACTCAATCCCATTTGCCTCAGCTCTTTATTTCTGAAATGAGCTAGAGAAGGCAATGGTAAACCACTCCAGGATATCTGCCAAGAAAACCCCCAAAAGGGGTCATGTAGAGTTGGATGTGACAGATCAACGGCAAAATCATTTAACCTTTACGTGCCTCAGACAATTACTTAGGATCCATTAACTAAGTACTACACAGGCAGTGATCTGCATTGGCAGAGGAAGTTCCCACACTGGGATTCCTCACTCTGACAAAATCATGAATCCTTTGCATGTGCTTGTTGGAAGCAAGAGGAAGGATATTAAATGATAATGGAGAGAAGATAGAACTACTCAGCTCCTATTTGGCTTCTTTCTTGTTGCTGTTTTCTTTCTATAGAGGAGAATGGTGTTCAAACTGAAATGGACTGAAGAAACATGATCAACGGGAAATTGAAACCAGTTTTGATCAGTTAAATCCAATTGATCTAGCCTTGGTAAATCATTTCCCAGCATCTTAAAGGACTTAGGCAATACAGCTCATGAAAAACCCTGGTGAACTCTGCACAGATGTATAAAAGAATGAACATGCTGGATACAAGCTGAAAAGGAAGACTTACACAGTATATAACTTATCTTCAGATATTTTTTAAATCGTAGATTGAATTGAAATAAGCCTGTATTACAGGAACCGTATTAAGATACATTAACACCCATTAACACTTTAAAAATAATCTCCAACAGAGAGCTAGCTAGCTCTAATTTATCAGTCACTCCTTCCCCTCCTTTTTTGTCTATGCCCCTCTGTGTCTGTGTATACTTTTTTCCTTTTATGTAATCAATGTGTATACCGAACTCACCCTGCTTTCTGTACTTGGCATTATTTCATATAAATATTTCTCGTATTTGTCATTCTTAATTACATCTAGCATTCCACTTAATTGATACACCACAGTCTATCACAGCCAGAGGGCCCCAACTGTTGGGTTTTTAGGTTGTTTCCAGTTTTTCAGAAGCATGAATACATGCTATAAATAAGAGAAGGCAGTGAGGTATAGTAGAAGGAATTCTGGGTATGGAGGCAGAGGACCCAGATTGTAATCTTGACACTGACTACCCGTGTGACCTTGGGCAACTTGAACTCTTTGAGACTCAGTTTCCTCATCTGTAAGGTATTGAACTACTTGGCTTCTAAGGGTTCTTTCAACTCCAGTTCTGTGATCTCGGAATGAAGAGTTTTTCTTTCGGGTAACACTCAAACTTATATTCCTTCTAGTCCTATCAGTGGGTCAATGCTGTTGCGTTGTTTCAGTCACATCCAACTCTCCATGACCCCACTTGGGGTTTTCTTGGCAAAGATACTGGAGTGGTTTGCCGTTTCCGTCTCCAGCTAATTTTACAGATGAGGAAACTGAGGCAAACAGGGCTAAGTGACTTGCCCACGATCACACAGCTGGTAAGTGTCTGAGGTCATTTGAACTCAGGTCCTCTTAACTCCAGGGCTGGTGCTCTATCCACTGCACCACCTCGCTGTGTCAAAGGGAATGCTTACTATTATAACCCTTATAGTATACTGTCAGATTATCTTCAAATACCTGAAGGGCTTGGGAAAAGGGTTTGACTTGTTCTTAGTCTCTAAGGGCAGAATTGGAGCAATGAGGTATAAGTTGTAGGTAGGTTGGGGGAAATCTTTACATAAAGAAAGACTTTCGATCAATTCAAACTGTCTAAATATAGAACTGGTTGCCTCAAGAGGTAGCGAGTTTCCCATCTTCGAAGTCATTAAAGAAGAGTTTGGCCGATCACTCGTCAGGGATGCTCCTTCAGATGGGATACTGGGATCGCCTCTTAAGTCCCTCTCAATTTTATGATTCTGGGAGTCGAATTTTTCACAAAAAATCATCTCCATGAAGTTGTCAATTCACAATTTTTCTAGACCTAGGCTGTTATTTATGGGTTGGTTTCTTGTCTCGACGGCCTATTTTGTAGCCATGGGGGCTCAGCTCGGTTGGTAGGCAGCATTTCAGCAAAGATAGAATCATTAATAGGGCAATCAAGGGGGGAAGGGAAGTGGTAGGTTAACATACCTGGAGGTAGGACAGGATGAGGTGCGAGAGAACAAGAGGGAATCCACGTCATTAGCTTGACATCTGATTTGGAATATGTACAGTTGACCTTTGTATCGTTTCACTTCTTAAGAGCATGTGCCCTGGAACTGGGAACAGAGAGAGTTCATTTGTCTACTCTGTTATGTGATTGGGTAAAGATGAAGGACAAAAAAAATAAGACTAATGTTCTTTTTAAAAAAAAATTAATTATCCCTGCTCTGTAAATCCTTTTAGATTACAAATAACCAAGAATTGTGTGTGATAAGCTCCTGGTATCATAAAATCTTAGGGATGGAAGGGTTTTTAAGAGGCCAGCTAGTTCATCTTCCTTTCCTAAGCAACACAAATAAGATAAAAATCTAACCTACTTTTTAGCAGCTTCTCAGAAAGGAGACCTCAGCAAGCTGTACCATTTTTGTCAGCCATATAAGGAAATTCTTCCTCATATCTGACCTAAATCTTCCATGTTGCAACTTAAACTCATCTCCTCTTGGGGTGTCCTTGGTATAACTGGAATATAGCAAATCCTTCATACATACGAAGAATTAAAGAGCTCCTGTTGATGACGTCCTGAGGTCTGAGAAGGTATGTGGTATACATACCATGAAGTAAGCAATGTAAGTACTATATTAATGAGTATCCCCATTTAACAGTTGACAGAACCAAAGCTCAGAAAGGTCAAGTGACTTGTCTGGAGTCACACAGCCAGTCAGTATCAGAACTAAAACTCCCACCATCCACTTCCAAGCTTAGTATTTCCACCACTATGCCAAGTTGTGTCCATAATCACTGACTTTTAGAGTTCTCAGGTTCTTAAAGCAATTTAGAATTCAGATTCTTAAAGCAATTTACAGGAAATTAGTTAGTGTCTGAGGCCAGGTTTAAACTCAGATCTTCCTGATTCCATGTCTAGCCCTCTATCTACTGCACCACGAATAAGGAAATTGAGTCTCAGAGAGGCTTATAGGTACAGAGCAATTAAATGTCTGAGGCAGGATTCGAAACTGAGTCTCCTGACTCCAGTTTCAACACCTACTTTATCTACTCCATCCACTAGCTTCGTAAATCTTATATTATGGATATAGACTGGTCTATGAGGGCCGGTCCTTGAATCATGCACAAACATGTCCTCCCTGATTTCAGTCCAAGTGACCACATGGAATTCAGGAAGAACTTGTTTCTGACTGTTCACAACTGAGAGGCTGGTACAGAAGTCTATATAGGCTGTAGTATTGTTACTGTAGGCTATGAAACTGGAAGAACTGATGACTTGGGGTGCTGAGGTGGAACTGACTGGATATACAAAAAAGGAGGTCCCATCTTCTGTTTTTTCTCTGCAGCTGGGAGGAGGCAAAGCTCCTTAGCTGGTTCCAAGAATGAAGTAGGGCAAAGATAGCCACCCTCCATTCCACTGGGCTTTGGTGGTTGTGTACACATGGCCACCTATGTCTCCTTTCGTTTATCCTTTTTTGTTCTTGGGCAAATGAATATTCTGAGCTGGAAGTGTTCAGGTGACCTTGTGAGTTAAGGAGATCGAAAAGTCTGAGCAGAGGCAGCCACTGGAGCAATAGTGGTTTACAGTGGTAGAAGTGGCTGAAGATGAATGGAAAAGACATTTGTCCACGGATGATGGCTGTTTCAGGAAGTGTACCCCCTTGTGGTAGAAAGATGTGTTGGCCATCAGTTCCACAAAGCCCAGCTGGGCTGCCAGTCTGGTATGGAGTTACATCTAAGGGGAACTTCAACCACAAAGACTTCAAGAGACAAGAGTTGGGAAGTACCTCCTCGGCTATATGTATTCTCTACCATTATATTGTCAATTTAAGCTTGCTCTCCCCAACCACATTCTATAAGTAGAGAGTGCCCAGATTTGGGGGACATGGCTTGTATTGAGTGTTACTCTTCCATACTAGTAAATGCCTTTTCTAAAAACGAATGGAGTCATTGTCGAGTATTGATTATTACTAGAAAACACAGCAGTGGGGGCTTAGGAGCTAAAGCATTAGAAACTACAGTCCCTCAGGCTTACCCCTAGAACCCAGAGGGAAGAAGCAGGAATCTGCTAATGGGAATGGGAGTTAGGAGACTACTCTTAGAGGAAGCATAACCCTTCAATAATGACTCATGTTTACATAACACTTTAAGGTTTACTAGGTATTTTACACACAACTATCCCATGTTATATCTTGCATCTCATGGATGTGGAAACTGAGGCTCAGAGACATGAATTGACATTTAGTTAATATAAATCTGATCCAATCAAACTCAGGCCTTCTGAGTCCAAACCCAGCATTTTTTCTGTATGTTGCACTGTATGTTGTTGTTTGGTCTTTTAGTCATGTCCGACTCTTACATGACTCCATTTGGGGTCTTCTTGGCAAAGATACTGAAGTAATTTGCCATTTCTTTCTCCAGCTCATTTCACAGGTGAGAAAACTGAGGCAAACAGGGTTAAGTGACTTGCCCAGGGTCACACAGCTAGCAAGTGTCTGAGGGCAGATTTGAACTCAGGGAGATGAGTCTTCTTGACTCTAGGCCCGGTATTCTGTGCACTATGGCCAATAGTGGTGGTAATGGGAATTATATTACATAATATATTGTAAAACTCCTTAAAATAAAATAAAACTATTGGAGGCAGCATGACATAATGGAGAGAGCTGGCATTGGGATCAGGAAGGCGTGGATTCAAGTTCTATCTCTGAAGCATGCAAGTGACTCTCCAAGACTAACTCTCTGCGTTACAGATGAGTTGCCATTCTGCATCAGTGGAGGGAGCTTTCACACAGGGAGTTTCTCTACTTTGCTGAAATCACAGGTGATTTCAAATAAACAAAAATACTGTAAATGTAAATTAATCTACTAGTAATGATATTTGGAGCCTTCATGCTAAGTCTGGTTGACACCAACTTGGAATCTGGGGAAAAACCACATCAATTCGTCAATGAATTATTATGGACCCTGAAGGTTTGGTGTCTTTTCGCTCCTCTTTCTCCGCTAATGTTCCAGCACCCAGTCTGAAGGGCGCTAGAAGGTCCAAACAGTTCCTGGCAGAACAGGTGGCCTGTGTAAATTGGGGAGCCCTGGCTCATGGCCCGTTAGGAGGCTGGCACGGTCAGGCTGGCACTCGTGGACAGCAGGCCCTCATAGCGCTGAACCTCAGCATATAGCAGAGGAGGGGGTGAGCTTCTCGTTTAACACTCCCACTGTCCACCTAGACTTCCCTTCCCCTCTCCTCACTCAGCCTTAATTGTAAAGGGCTTGGACACCTCACTAGCTGTGTGACTCTCAGCAGGCCACTTTAACCTCTATCCGCCTTAGTTTCCTTATCTGTAAAATGAAGACAATAGTAGTGTCTACCTCCCAAGGTTGCTGATGGTGTGTAAATGAAGTGTGATATTAGTGTGAACTACTATTATTGAATGCATCGATTTGTAAATTTGAGACTGGCAGCTCTTGACCTCTTCCTCTATGACTGCGTGCCATTTAGAAGTACGCCATTATTAAGGTAATACTTTGTTTTTCCTATTAGACACAGCTCTCCAACAGCAAGTCAAAATTAATTTAATTAATAAAGTACTATTAATTGATCTAAAGAATGTGGAATTAACTGCTTTTCACATATTAAAAACTCAATTAAAATTTTTTAATTAATCCTTTAAATTAAAAACTAATTCGATTGGTTATTCAATCCTCCTTGCTTAAAAGTCCAGGTGTTATTTATGTTTTATATTATGTGATGCCAGGTTGAAAGCATCAAAACAAACTGAATTATCCCTTAGGGAAGAAAAGGCCCAGGACCAAATTTATATAGTAATTTTATGGTGTTTAGGGCCAGATTGTTTTCCTTAACTTCGTGATGCCTGCTGAGCTCCAGTTGACTTCGGGTTAAGACAGTAGAGGAAGGGAAATTCAGTTCCTAATTAATTCATATTTGTTCTGTCCCTGCAGTGGAAAGACCTGGTTGCAGAATCATTGTTCCACCCCCAGTTTTTCTCCTTTCCAACACAGGCTTGGATTTCAGAAAGAAATACCCCAATTTCCCATGTTTTCCAGCTTTAGGGTAATTCCTGACTCATGTCTTTGATTTCTTTCCAACAGGGGTGCGAAAAAGAATCGTGTGAGTGAATTCCCTTTCCATTTCCTATGGGCTAGTCATTGTTTTGGTCATAGCCACTTTGAGAGGGGCAGCCTGAGGACCCTAAACCCTTCCAGAGTCAGGGTTCAACTGCAAAAAGACCTATTTGTTTGCCTATGAAGGGATGATTCTCACTGGGCCCCAAAGTAGAGATCACTGGAGCCAAACACAACATGCTTATCCTCAAGTCACCTGGGTATCCATTAGAATAAAAGTTAGTCCTAGCTGGGTCATCATGACCAACCAAAGTGAACCCTGGAGGGAGATAAAAACTCAGCTCCAGGATCAGATTTAGGCACTAAATTGGCATTTTATGAAAGTAGAAAGTGATCACTGATTCTTATTAGCTCCTTATCCTGTCTAAGGGTAATAGGAAGAAGTTGCCAAGAGGCAAATTGAGGCTTGGGGTAATGGGTTAAATAATTACTGATAAGTAGAGAGAGGGATTGGATCTGTGATTTAATTAATAAAGGTAATTTCCAGATGAGGAAACCCCCTCCAGCAAAGAAAATTAGCAACCTCTAATCTTGGAGAATTTCTTGAGGGTGCTGAGTGGTTAAATGACTTGCCATGGTCACAGAGCCAGTACATGTCAGATACAGGACTTAGCCCCAGTTCTTCCCGATTCCAAGGCCAGCTCTCTACCCACCAATCCACAGTCAAATCATTATTTGGATATATTTTTAAGATAGCTTTATTTGTTTAAGTAAACAGTGACTACGTAAAAACTATCGAACTCAATCACCAAATAAGTTAGAATTGGTTGATTTAATTTTAATTAAATTAATTAATTTAAATTAAATATTAATTAAATTAATAACTCTGACGGACTGTGCCTAATACGTAGCATTAAGGTTTGGGATCACAGGAGATGGGATCTGAACCTTCCAAAGTCTGTTTTGGCGGTTGTGCCTTCCAGGGCAGAACTGCTCCCTCTCACACTTAGACCTTCACACCTGGATGCAAGGTAGAGGTTAAGAATAACCTTGGGGCACTGTAACCAAAGAGGAATCTCTTGCCTCCCACATAGAGTAACCAGTAGGCTATGACACGGTGGGCTCTGAAGCTGACCTCTACTTTAGAAATGAGTTGGAAACAGGAGCAAGGGAAGTATCAGGGTCTGGTATCCAGAAAAGTCTTCAGAGCATTAGGTGTTGAATGAATTCTTATTCAATTGAAGCTTCCAACCTAGAAGTCATTCTGGACTCCTCACTCTCTCTCAGCCTCCATATCTAATCAGTCAATTTCACTTTTGCAGCATCTATCCAATATGCCCCCTTTTCTCCTTTGACACTATCCACCCCCCGCCCTGATACAGCTCCTCATCACCTCATGCCTGGAGCCTTCCAATGCATCTTCATTGGAGTCTCTCCCTACTCTAAACCACCCTCGGTTCAGCCACTAACATGATTTTCTTAAAATGCAAATCCAATCATGCCACCAACTTCACCTTCAATAAACTCCAGTGGCTCCCCCTTGCCTCGAGGATCAAATACAAATTGCTCTGTTTGACATTTAAAGCCCTTTATAACCTGGCCCCCTCCTACCTTACTCCTCAACACATACTGTTTGATCCCGTGGCACTGGCCTCCTGGCTGTTCCACGAGCAAGACACTCTATCTCTTGGCTCTGGGCATTTTCTCTGGCTTTCCACCATGTCCAGAATGTTCTTCATTTCCACCTCCCAGCTTCCCTGACTTCCTTTAAGTCTCAATTAAAATCCCACCTTCTACAGGAAACCTTCCCCAGCCTCCTGTAATTCTAATGCTTTTCCTCTTTTAATTATTCCTTATTTTATCCTGCATGTCGCTTGCATTATAGAGGGTGTCCCTAAAGTCTGGGCATATAGGAAAATTGACAGCAAGGTGGAGTTATTGCATCAAGTTCAACTGAATCTTGCAAAGTGCATCAACCTTGGCATCACAAATGATGGAAATCATGTTGAAGATGCTATTTACTAGTATTCCAATCAAATAAAATGCTGTTGAAAATTTCATTCATTTCATTTCTTGAAAATATGCATTTTTGCCTATGTGTCCAGACTTTAAGAACACCTTGTAGATATTCGTTTGCATGTTGTCTCTCCCATTAGATTATAAGCTCCTTGAGGGCAGGGACTGTCTTTTGCCCTGTCAAGCCATATCACTCATAATTTCTCAACAACTAAAGTTAGTACCTGTATTACAGATACAAATACTTTATTCTTACAACTGAAAAGCACTTTAGAGATGATTTTATCTAAACACCTCGTTTTCTAAATGAAGGAGGTAGGGTGTAGATAGTTTCATGGTTAGCATCTATATAGATGCTATAGCATAATCATTGTTGGCATCTATATAGAGCTTCAAGGTTTGCAAAGTGCTTTACAAGTATTATCTTATCTGATCCTCCCAACAACCCTGGAAGGTAGGTGCTATCCCCATTTTACAGGTAAGGAAACTGAGACGGATAAAGATGAAGTGACTTGTCCTAGGTCACACAGCCAGTAAGGGTCTAAGATCAGATTTGAACTCAGGTCTTTCTGATTCTAGGTCCAGAGCTCAATCCATTGTGCTTGATGAAGTACCAACAGTTGAACCCGTATCTGCTGACTTGATTCAATTCGGCATTTACTAAGTGCCTATATACAAGGCATATCCAAATCTAGGATTCTTTCCATTGTCCCATGCTACCTTTCTGGACCAGCCTGACTCTCCCCCATCCTTTTTGGTTTGAACTTACTGAAGTAAAAGGAAATTCCACATTCTTTACCATTATTGTTTATCTGGTTTTAAGGAAGCTTTAAGACTATTTCTAGCCACTTCAATTCTGACCCTGTTTCTTTATGGACAAAACTTGTGCCCATCCAATTTCAACAACTTATTTTTCTGGTCTATGTTTCCTCGGTGTATAAATACTGGTCTGCTTCTTTCTTCATCCTCTCCTATCCCACCCATTCTATTCTTTGGAAGATGGTTGTGGATCTTTGGAAAAAAGAATAATATTGAACACAGAGCCAAAACTTTCTTCTTTATAGACTAGCCTTGCAGAGAACTCACCAGAAGAAAGAAATGTATGAGGTTTACCTAGTCCTCAACCATATTTTAAAATTAATTTTGTTTTCTCAACAAACAGAAATCTATTTTCTCCCCTTCCTATCCCCCGCTTTATTGGGGAATAAAAAGCAAAACAAATTCCTTGTAACAAAAACACACGGTCAAGCAAAACAAATTTCGTTATTCGCCATGTTCAAAAAAGTATGTCTTTTGATCTGTACATTGGTTCCATCCTTTCTCTGTCAGGAAGTGGGCATCATGCTTCTTCATCTTGGATCCTCTTGGAGTCAAGAAGACCTAGATATAAGTCCTGCCTTTGTTACATACTGGTTGTGTGACTATGGACAGGTCATGTAACCTTGCAGTTTGTCAAGAGACTTCTCTTAGCCTCTAAGATGCAGAGCAGAGACATTCCTCAAATGTAATTCCCTATACACATGAAATCATTAGGCCAGTCCAAACCATGTTTCCTGCAACCCAATGTAAATAAAAACATGTAGGAGACTAAATAGGGACTGGACCTGTACAATAAAGTATATGTGTATATATATATATATATGTGTGTGCAACTGTGTGTGCACATATATATATATGTGTGTGTGTGTGTGTATGTATGTATGTATGTATGTGTATCTATGTCTTCCTGTCTGCCTTTCTATCCATTTGTCCATCCATCCATCCATCTGTGCATCCATCCATCTATCTATCCATCTATCTGTCTGTCTGCCTGCTGTTCTGTCCATCCATCCATCCATCTGTCCATCCATCCATCTATCCATCTATCTATCTATCTATCTATCTATCTATCTATCTATCTATCTATCTATCTATCTATCTATCCATCTGTCTGTCTGTCTGCCTGTTTTTCTGCCCATCCATCCATCCATCCATCCATCCATCCATCCATCCATCTATCTGTCATTCTATCTATCTATCTATCTATCTATCTGTCTGTCTGTCTGTCTGTCTGTCTGTCTGTCTGTCTGTCTGTCTATAACTTTTAGGTGAGGAAATTCCCTCTGCCACTTTACAACTAGTCTAAGAAAGTTGCCCAGAGCACCAAGATTAAGATACAAGGGTCAAGCAGCCAATATGTGTAAGAAGAAGCTCTTGAAGCCAAGCGACCCTCACTTCAAGGCTGATTCCTTAGCCAGTACACTAAGCCACCTCTCATAGCTACATGCATACCTATATATGATGGTATAGTCTATAAACAGACCAAATACTGATACCTACATAAACATTTCATAAGTGCTACCCAGAATGTGAATTCAAATTGAAACTATTATTTTGGTGTTTCAGGCCCCCCACTGATAGATACCTAAAGACCAATTATTTTCTTAATTTTCTCATCAGCTTTTCACTTAAAAAAAATTTTCTATCAGGCCTTAGTGTTATCTGCTAACAAATGGAGATGCCGGGTAAAACACCCTGGGAAATGTTTTGTCAAACTCGAGTCAGTTGAAGAGACCTAGAATTAAGTGATGCCCTTCCAAGATGATGACTGGGTCTTACTTGGAGTGTCTGAAACCCACTGAAAAGTAAAAGATTCAGTTAATCCACCAGTTGTTTTCTCTGGTTTCATTTTTGTTTCAAACAACTGGTTTGATTTTCCTCTCCCTCATGGGATTGACTGATGTGGGCTGAGAAGATGCAGCTGATTGACATGTTTAGTGGAGTGCAAATGAGAGGTTAAGAGGAAACCTGTCATGTTCTCTTTGGAACAATAGGCAGGAACTCAGTTCTCATTGTTGCTCGTTGGCATTTTGAGTGTACACCCCAGAGTGACAACCATGCTCTGCATAAAGAACCTGAAATGCTAAGACCAAAATCCAGTTTCATTTGCAGGTCTGTCTTTGTTATCATGACTTTTAGCAGATAGAGGTCATGACCACAACCCTGAAGGTTATTGCTGATGTAGGCCAGGCAGAGAGCTTTAAACCAATTCGGAAGTTCCTGCAAATATTTTAATTTGCTGCTTCTGCTCTTCCAGCTAGAATTCAGGCAGAAACTATTATACCTCTAAGTTGGTGTAGTATCAGTTGAGTTGGGACTTTCTTACTATTTTAAAATGATTAATTCAGTGTCTTTGAGTCTTACTAGGTGCTAAGCCCCAGGCCTAAACCCCAATTAGGTGCTAAACCTATGTGGGTGTGAATTAGTAACCAAGGTGGGGCTCCAGGTGGGGCTAACTAAGGGAGGCCTAGTTTACACATGAGTTTGAGTGACATGTTTGGGACATCAGAGGCTTTTAGACCACGTGGGTTTAAGTCGCCTCTTTGTGACAATTTTAGGTCATGTGGGTGAGTCACATGTGTGACTCAACCCTGACCCTGAAAAAGATGTAAAACCAGGTGTTGGCTTTCTCTTTTTCTGGAGCTCTTACTCACAGCAGTGGCGGCATGTGTGACTTTGTGCCAGCCCTTGTTATGAGCTCCCAGGCTGAACCTAGATGTTGGTAACTATGAATTGTATTTGGTCTGTCTGTCGATGTTTGTAATTTGTTTGTATTTTGCTTGAAGTTTAGGGTGCTGGCTTTTTCCCCTGAACTAAGTGAGTAGTATTTGTATGCTGAATTAAAGTAAACTTGTTAACCCCTTAACGTTGCTTTCCTTAGTAAAGCAGATCAAAAGAACCTGGGCTTTGGCAGCATTCTTGTTGTTGGGTTTGTGTTGGTCTTTCGCCACTACAACAGCAGCTAGCCAGATTGTTGAAACAGTTGGAAAATAGGCTTCAAAGACCCCTCAAAAGTCTGAATTGATTTTTCAGTATTTTTATTGGGAAAGGTAGTGGGCAAGGCAAAATGGAACTCCATGGCTTATTGCTGTTATTTTAATTAGGATATAGACCAATGGGATCTAAGAAAAACACATACCATGAGATTCCACATGAAAATAAAGAGAAAGGTGATCTGGTATTCCTTAATTATGAAGTTAAAGTGAAAAGAGATCTAATATTAAAATAATGACACTTTAAGCATTTTACACATATTATCTCATTCAACAGACCTTTGAGGTAGGTATTATTATTATTTTACAGAAGAGGAAACTAAGTCTGAGAGAAGTTAAGAGGCTTGCATAGCTAGTAAGTATTTCAAGTAGAGACTGAACACAGATCTTTCAGATTCCAGGTCCAATAATCTATCTTCCATACCTTCTCATTCATGGTCACGGAAGCTTGGTTGTCAAGTGAAGTTAGGAACCTGTGTTTCTGGTGAAAATGAAGAGTTCTTCATTGGTAATTAATGATTTCATAGGGGCTATTTGCCATGGAGTGATTTTAAAAAGTTAAATCAATCCTACAATACATGACCATATCCTCAGCTGAATCTGTATTAAATGTTCTCATTCATTTTCACAGGTAAAAAATATTATTGGACCAACGCAGAAACAATTTGAAGTTGAGCAGTGTGACCCAACATTTTTCAAAGAGTTTCAAAGAGAAAACACTCTTCCTTCCTCTGACAATGCATATAACCTGATTGATTGATAATAATATTAAAGACTGTGGACTACCATTAGTCCCTTTCTATGGTTCTTAAAACCCTTAATGTGAATAAAAATCATGCCTGAGTATCTAGAAGAGAAGGAAACATACAATGGGAAAATAATTCATAGAACTGTGTATATCTTTCTTTCATTCCAAATACAGGAAACTATGCTTCCAATTTACATGGTGTATTCGACTGATGCCAATGTGAGAATTCCAGTTTGGGTGGTCCCGTTTGATGCTATTTGGGCTTCCTTTGATCATGGTGATAACAAATACCGTGTTGAAGGAGACCAGCTTCCAGTTGGTGAGTTTCAAGTAAGTTCACATGAAACTCTTGTCCAAAAGCAAGATTCTACACCTGGAGATAGAGTGTTTATTCTAATGTAATACCCACATACACTTGACGTAAGTTCGGGTGGCAGAAAACATCATCCTCCTCCTTAGAATTGTGTCTGTAAACAAACTAGCCCATCTCTTTGGTTTTTTCAATTGCAGTATTAGTCATAATCACTCACATTCTTAGGGTGTTTGAAGAGTTGGGCTTCCCTCAAAGTGCCATAGTGAGCTATCTAGCATATCATCATCCTTATTTTACAGATGAAGAAACCGATGCTTAGTGAAAAATTGACTTGCCCATAGTCACACAGTTATTGTCAATGAAATGAGGACTAAACCTTTCCCTTCCCCTTTTTCTCCAGGCATTGGCATTTTCAATATCATGAACTGGGAGCTTGATTATTCTTAGAAAACCCAAAAAACTCCATTACTTGTCACCTCATTTAGTATCTCTGCACGTGTAGTTGCCCTCAAAATATTCAACCCTGCCTGAGCTGCCATTAAAATGAGGTTTTTTATTTTGAAAAGTGTACAGATGAATGAAAATTAGCAAGTGAGAAATATTTTTTTTGCAGGGGGTAGGGCAGGGCAATTGGGGTTAAGTGACTTTCCCAAGGTCACACAGCTAGTAAGTGTGTCAAGTGTCTGAGGCTGGATTTGAACTTGGATCCTCCCGACTTCAGGGCCAGTGCTCTACTCATTAGGCCACCTAACTGCCCTGTGAGAAACATTTTGACAAAATTTATTTTACTTCTTGGAACATGGATCCAAATTCTCTGATCCAAAGAGCAGTGATTGCACTAATGCCCAGCTCAAATGCCTCATCTTCCTTCCCTCTAGACTCAGTTCAAGTGCCCCTTGCTGTATACAAATCCTTTCTTGACAACCAAACTTACTATGCTTTCACTTTCATAGGTTGTACCAATAGACCACAAATTTTGACAGGTTCTATCCATCTGGAAAGATTGCTTGTAAAAGTCCATTGACAAACTCTATGCCTGTCATCCAAAGGTCGTCTAGATGAATGTAAAGGGGCTCATTAGAAGATTGTGTTTGAGGAGGGCAAGGACCTATTCTGACGATAGTAATTCATGGTGATCATCTACCAACATGCACAGGGGTCATGATATGCATGAAGGGAGTATCCACACAAGTGAAATCACAATAGGATCATAGGATCATAAGTCAATCACTCAACCAGCATTTAATCGGTTCCTACAATATGCCAAGAGCAGTGCCAGGAACACAAAGACAAAAACAAAACAATCCCTTCTCTCAAAGAGCTAAAATTCTATTGGGGGAGACAACATAGACATATATAAGTACATATGTAACAAATACAAGTCATTACTTTAGGGATGGTGGGCACTAGCTATCACTGAGAACGTGAAAGTATGTATGACCAGATGTTTAGAGCTGGGTGGGAAATTAGAGGTCATCTGGTCCAATCCAGGCAACACATTTTGCAGATGAGGAAAATGAGGTCCAGAGCTGAAATTACTTGCCCAGGTTCACACAGATTTAAAGTGGAGGAGCTGGGATCTGAACTCAGGTCTTCTACTACTCTTTGTGCCAGACTACACTGCCTCCTCTGTAGCCACAATCTGGCTCCACGCCAAAACGTGAAGGGAGGGTCTCTGTGAACTTATGTCAGGGAATATGCCAGGGTATGGTATATATAACCCCCTCTGTCTTCTCATAGTGAAATAGATCTAGCTAGACATATCCCGCCTTCCATGTGCTTTTTAGAATATTAACCCTTCCTTGGGTAAAGAGTGGAAAAAGTATTCATTTTCAACCCGGATTGAAATCCTGACTCTGTCATTGACTACTTGTGTGATCTTGGGCAAGTCACTTCTCTCTGATCTCAGTTTCCTCATCTGTAAAAGGAAAGAGTAGGACTAGATGGCCCTTGAGGCCCCTTCCAGCTCTAAATCTATGATTCATTGAGGACCCAAGGGATCCATAATCCATTCTAAATCTATGATCCATTGGATCTAGGATCCATTCTTCTCAAGACAGAATGATAGCCTCTACCCAGCATGTATTACCTACTGAAGCATTTACTCGAGCCTAAAGATGTTATTGGCACTTTAGGGCAGCTAGATTTTGTTCAGGGAGTTTCAGCTCAAACCTTATAAGCAACAAGCAAAACTATATTGTCTTTCTTTCTACTTAAGATACTTAAGTGGGCTGCCTGCAATTGGAACAATGCCAGCACAATGTTTGCAGGAACTTGTATACAAACTGAGGGTCTTGGCTTTGCTAATTGTTTGAGGTAATTAAATCAATGATTAAAAGAACAGATTGTTCTTTGAATCCCTTTCCAGTCTACAAAGTATGCAACATTCCCCTTACTGTGAGCCTGCTGTCACTGGGTTTCATCCCACCATCTTTCATCAAATGTCTTTTAATATTTTTACTTTGTTTTCGATTAACACATTTTTTCCTCTCCCTTACATCTCTCTCTACTTCCCAAAAACTGAAAAAAGAAAAATAGAACTCTAAAAAAGATATGTATAGTTAAATAAATTCCTGCACTGGCCATTCCCCAAAATATCTGTCTTCTTCTGCATCTGTCAGGAGGTGGTGAGAATGCTTCTCCATGGCTCCACTGGAATCTACTTTGTCACTGCATTGATCAGAGTTCTAAAGTCTTTCAAAGGTGTTTGTCTTTGTTACTGTACCAGTTGTTCTCCTGGTCCTGTTCCCTTCACTTTGCCTCAGTTCAAACAAGTCTTTCTTTGTTTCTTTGAAACCATTTTTCCTTTCATCATTTCTTATAGCACAAGAATATTCCATTACATCCATATACTATAACTTGTTCAGCCATTCTCCAATTGATGGGATTTGGTGCTATAGATTATTTTTGTGCATATGGGTCCTTTTCTTAGATCTTTTCGGGGTTGTGGGTATAGGCAGTGGTGTGCTGGTAAATGTTTAATGACCAGTTCTATAGGGAAAAATATATATGCTGGATATACTTTTAAGTTTAATGTTTATTAACATGTTATCGGTCACTTTAAGTATAGACAATCAGCAAAACAATACATCAAGCCCTGATCAGTAGCTTTTGTTGATTTCCCAGGGAAAATTTCTACATTGAAAATCTAACAATCAGTTTTCACACATGCTTCAAGCTGACTCTAGTACACCCCTGAGTGGAAGCCTAGTGATGATGTTGATGGCTACGTGCAGGTTAGTGACTTTTTAGGTATAGTCCCGAATTTCTTTCCAGAAAGACTGAACCAATTCACAGCCCCACCAAAAGTACATTAATATGTTCATCAGTTTCCATCTCAAAGGACCATTGGAAGAAAGTGTTGCTTTGCTTGAATGGATCTCTGATTTTTGAGTATGAAAAATACTACTTTCTGGTGTCCCCAATCTAAATCTTTGGCTTTTGTGTCCAGTCTTTGATACTGTATTATGTACGGCTATATACAAAAGAAAGCTCTTGTTTTTAATAAGTTCCAAAAAGTCTAAAGAGAGATTTTAAAACAATATCTAAAAATGGCTCACCTACCCAGCCAAACTCCAAGCATATCATCACGAAAGACATTAGTACTCCCTCTATAGGCTGTCTTTTTTTTCTGTCTTTTTATGTCCTGTTGGTCCTATTACTTCAAGTCAGGGGTTCTTAACCTGGGGTTTATGAACTTAGTTTAAAAAAATACTTCAATAATTGTATTTCAACAAAATGTTTTCTTTTGTATTTTTATTTTATATTTTATTATTAAAATGTATGTATATGTATGGTATGTATGTATATATATGTATAAATATGTATTAAAATATTTTATATTTTATGTATTAAAAAAAAACATTATTCTGAGAAAAGGTTCAGAAGACTCATCAGATTGCCAAACGGATCCATTACACAAAAAGAGTTAATAATTCTTGCTGTAAGTAAACTAATGGTAAGAATGAATCTACTCTCCTGTCCTATCTATTTCCTTGTTAAGGTAGAGTTCATCACTTTTAAATAGTGAGAAGAGGTCATTTGGGCAGTCCTGGAACCCCAGGAGAGATGAGACCCCAGCAATTCTATGTCGATAGATTGCCACAAGCATCTTTTAAAAAGTGAAAAATTCATTTAATTGACTAGTTGTCTTAGCTGAGTTAACAGAATTAACCTGTTATTTCATTACTATGCTCTTGCTATCCGCATTGGGTAAACCCCTCATGAAAGATTCATGGGGGAACATGAGTCAGGATTGCATAGGATTGGTAGGCAATATAGGTTCGTAATCCATACTGTTGGGTGGCATACCCACATCGACGAGAACACGAATGCACTGGAGGACCAATGTGTTTCTACTGGTCTATCTGCTGTGTTCTTAGAGACTATTTTTATTTGTGCTGACTTTGCCATGAATCATTTGGTTAATTTTGGACGGGGCAGTGTCCAAGCTTAAGGTTTAACAGATATTCTCTGGAAACAGATCAACATACTTGCTGACTTTTCCATGAGAAGAAAGATAAAGGAGAGCATGAAAACAGTTTATCTTCTCATTCTTTGAATGTGCTTGCAATATTCCATTGTGGCCTAGGAAGTATATTGACACATATAGACATTTGGAGCAATTAATAGAAAAATATCCAATTTTCCATGTTGCAGGAGAACTAAAGATAGTTTTCCAGGATGACCAGATCTGGTATATAGCTAGAGACAGAGATGTGACTGTAGATATAAATGTTTATTTGCGTGTGTATGTGTGTATACGTATTTGTATACATGTATATATAAAAATACACATATATACACACAAATATATGTATTATATATGTGTGTTGTATATGCATATACATTTTGATACAGTATAGGTACAGATCTATAAATCTAGACCTAAACATATCTAACTATACTGTATCAAAGTACCAATGAGAATGACAATTCAAGTGCTCAAATGAATGGCTTGGATTTAGCCTCACCATTTACTGATGCATGAATTATACCAATTGAATAAAAGCTGTTATCTTAAGGAAATTCAAGAATGATAGGAGAATTGTATGCAGATCCCCTTGATAATATGGGCAGAGTCCAAACACATAGTTCAAAGGTATAATATTTTGTGTTCCGTGCTAAGTAAAATGTATTTTTTCTTCTTCCTCCCTCTCCCAACTACAGTTAAGGGTATAGAAAGAATTACCTGCTGGGAACCCTCTGATTTCAATGGATTTCAAAATATTTGGTCAAGAGTCATTCTTCCTAAATGTCAATAAGGAGCTGATATGGGAATTTCTGAAGGTACTAACCAATTGTCCCTACTTTTCTCTAGTTCCTCATCCATAGTCAGCTATACACGATATTACCTGGTCTATTAACCTCACTATGGATATACTGGGAGTTCATGGAAAGGCCATCAAAACGGTCATTGCTTACCTGCAAAATGGCATCTCTAGTCATTGGTTGTTCCTGTTGAGTCATTTTTCAGTAATGTTTGATTCTCTGTGATCCCATTTGGGGTTTGGCAAAGATCTTGGAGTGGTTTGCCATTTCCTTCTCCAGCTCATTTTCATAGATGAAGAAACTGAAGCAAACAGAGTTAAGTGACTTACCCAAGATCACACAACTAGTAAGTGCCTAAAGCCATATTTGAACTCAGGAAGATGAGTCCAGGTCCAGAACTCTATTTGTTGTGTCCTAGCTGCCAAATGCCCAGGCTATTGGACTCTTGTCTATATTAGCAGGGGAATTTGGATACATTTTTCCTACTATTCTTGGATTTGCTCTGAACAATAGCTTTTACTCAGTTGGCATAATACATAAATCCGCAAATGATGAGATAAATCCAATCCATTCATTTGAACACTTTATTATTCTCAGTATTATTTTTTTCTTTTCAACCAGTTCATATAAAATTATCCCTTCCAATGATTAGAAATTTTGGACTGTCATAGCTCTTTGATTCTGTATTTGAGATTCATATTAACGTTGCCCCAAGGTAAGGAGAGCTGGATACCCTATTTTTCTTTCGTGAAATTACATGTTCCATATCTTTTCCAACAATTTTAAAAGGAATAGTGCTCTACATGTGAGTACAGGTGTGTGTGTATCCGTGTGTGTGCTGTGAACGAGCACCGAACTGAGGATCTCTTGGTTTTGAGCCCCACTCTGGCCATCTCCTATTTGTGAGGCTTTGAACAAGTCTCTTAACCTCTTTCAGCCTCAGGTGCCTTTTTGGTAAAATGAAAATTGTGGTCCTTCTACTGCCCATCTCATAAAATTGTTGTGAGGATCAAAATACATTATTTTCAGTGCTTTCATGGATCTGTGATAGTGTTCAGCGTAGTTATGTAAAACACTTGGCAAATAGAAACACCAACCGTTATCAAAATACTACACACATCAAAGATCCCATATTATAGGTAATCAATGCACATACTCTCCCATCTTCCTACATTACCAGAATGATTTGAAATGGGAGGACTAGACTAGCAAAAAGCTGTAGATAGGAGATAATGTGTTTTTCTTGCATGGCCACTACTTGCAGGGATCTAAATGCTTGGCTTGTCAAACGGCGATGAATCAGATGTATAATAGATGACATTTATATAGCACTTTAGGAGTGGCAAAGTGTTTTCCTCCTGAAGTGGGTAGTACGAGAGTAATTATCGTCATTTTATGGAGGAACAAATTGAGACTGGAGAGATCAAATGTCTTGTCCGAGATTATATAACCAGCAAAAGTTAGAGCTAGGATTCAAACTTATGGAAGCACTCCAAGCATTACTCCAAGACCAATGAGCTTCCCATTCCCCCGTATTTAGTTTGTTTTTTTACATGCTACATAATTTTGGGGATTGGCATTGCCATAACCAAAGAATTCAGTGAGAATCCCTGTACTTGGCTAGATAACCGATCCTCACACTGCAGACTCATATCATTGCTGGAACCATATCTGAAGTCTTTCCAACATGGCAGAATTTGCCAGAGCTTATATTCTTCTGAGAGTCTTTGAGAATCCAGGGTTACCTACACACCACAATGAGGGTCTTATCAGAGTAAGAGTTAATCCAAAACCATGCATGAAATATAGAGAAGAAATGCTATAAAGGGTATCATGGAGAAGAGGAGTTGATGAGTTGGTTACATAGCAAAGGCAGGGGATAAAAGATGAATGACCCAAGTAGTATTGATACCCATGAAACATAAAAAGACATGGAGCAGGGTGTCTTAACCTGGGGGGCCAAAGATATGATTTCCAAAAAAAAAAAATTTTGTAAATTGTATTTCAATGTAATTGGTTTCCTTTGTAATAGCATGTATTTTATTTGATGCATTTAAGATCATTTTTGGAGATTCAGTAGACTGCTAAAGGGGTCCATGACATAAAAGAGATTAAAGTCCCCTATATTAAAGAAAGGCCTCCAGTCCAGTGAGTAGATCCCCTGTAGAAGTTTATTTGGGAATATATGGATAGGAATCATGTGAGATGAGAGGATGTGGCTGAGTTGCTCCTTGCATCAATGGAGAGAGTACTGACATCAGTAAGATGACAGATCTGTTAAAGTTTTAAGCATATTCAATTTTATATCCATTTTTTTTCCTCCTGTGCTGTCTGTTGGCACACAATGGCAGCCATTTTGTTCACACTCCTGTCTTCCAAACTATTCAGTTACATTAGGAGGTCTTGCTGTAAGTCCCTCTGAAATTGGATGCCATAATCAGGTAGAAAAAAAAACCCTTTAAATTTGAAACTACCCTCCTCTCGTCAGGAAATCGCCTTGGTGAAGTTAAAGTATGGTTTTTATGCACAGTTTCCACTTTTTAGAGTCTACTCTTTCTTAGAATCAGAGTTTTTCTGGTCTGGAAGGAACTTTGAGTAGGTTTGTTTCTATTGTTGTTGCAATCCCCTGCTTCTGAAAGGCCTGCCCCTGAAACTTCACAGTTAGATTATAATCTAGCCATCTGAAAAAGACTTTCAAGGAGGAGAAGTTTTAACGACCTTGCCGGTAAATTCATATTTACTCAACCTGCAATTAAAATTCATTTCTTCTTTTTTTAGGTCTTGAATAAAGATGCAAAACAGCTCAAATCAATTCAACTAGTATTTATTAAGCATCTGTTGTATACCAAGCATCATGCTAGGAGCCAGGAATACAGAGGCAGCAATGAATCAGTCCTTCCTCCTGAAGAGTTTACACTGTGCTGAGGGAATAGATCTGAAAAGACAAGATCGAATATGAGCAAAATCACTGAATCACAGAGTTTGAAAGATAGAAAGGATCTCAGCAGCTCTGTAGTCCAACCCATACAAGAAAGGAAACC
>CM053626.1:299360181-299537860 GCA_028646595.1 Phalanger gymnotis | reverse complement strand
GTAAGATGATAAAATCTTGACATTTATATGTAGGTAAATCCTCCATTAATTATTACAGAAGTAATTCCATGAAGAATTATATCTAAAAAGATAACCAAAAGAATTATAAGTATTATTTATAAAAAGATAACTTAAAACCATTAAAATGTTCCAGAAACAAGGGGGGTATTATTGATATATTAAAAACTTTGGCAAAAAAGACTTTACAAAAATGATTTCATTTGATCCTTGCAAAAGCTCTGTGAAGCAGGTACTCCAGGTACTTTTAGCCATGTTGTCATTCAGCTGTTTTTCAGACATGTCTGATTCTTCGTGACCCCATTTAGGGTTTTCTTGGCAAAGATACTGGTGTTCCGCCATTTCCTGCTCCAGCTCATTTTTACAGATGAGGAAACTGAGGCAAACAGGGTGAGCCAGCATCTGAGGTGAGATTTGAACTCAGGAAGAGTGTAGTTTTCACAATCTATTCATTTTGAGCATTTCCAGATGTATTCATATATTCTACCCTAGTCTCTAAGGGGAGACTAATGGAAAGAGCTAGTTCTAAAGCACAGATATGACTATTTCACCTATCTCTGCTCAAATATGTTAGTGGCTCTTTTGTTGCCTTTAAAATAAAATACAAAATCTTCAAGCTGGCATTTAAGATACTGCCCAATTTGAGTCCCGACCAACCTCCAATCATTCTATATTATTCTCTCTCATATATTCTCCACTACAATCAAACTGGCATACAACTGTTCCCCATAAGCAATATTCTATCTACCATCTCCTGGCCTTTGCCCAGGCTGTCTTCCATGCTTAGAAGCAGAGGTGTGCCGGCTAATGTTTAACAACAAACTCTAAGGGACGAGGAATACATGCTTCGTACATTTTAAAGTTTAATCTTCATTACTTATATTTTCTCTGTCATTTTTTAAAGCCTAGACAATCAACAAAACAATAAATCAAGCCCAGTTCATAGCATTAGCTGATTTCTAAAGTGTAAATACACTGAAAATTTAACAATTGGCTCTTGTAAGTAGATTCAGCAAAGTCCAGCTCATCCCTGCCTGGAATGTACAGCCACCTTACCTCCAGTTCTTGGAATCTCTAAAACTTTAGCTACCACCTGCTACATCTTTCCCCCATCATGACTGTTTTCACTCTTTTCCAAGTCCTCTGTAGTATGTTGTGTGTACTTTGTATCTACTTCTCTGAGTACCTAGTGTGTCTCCTTCGTAGACCATAAGCCTCTTGAAGGAAAAACCGGTTTTATTTTTGTCATTGTATCCCCAAGCACCTAATGCCCAGCAAGGGCTAAATGTTTGGACTGAAGATGCTGAAAACCTAGTTTCGACATTCTAGTTATGCCACAAAACCTGATTCTACACGTTTCCAGATTAGGGGCTCAGACCGTCCTCTTCTGGATTGTCTACCTCTGGATCTGAACAATAGAGATCACTGTAATAAGGACAAGGGGAGACTGAGCTTGTTTCTATAATTCTAAAGAAGGTAAAGTTGCTTTGTTATTTTTCATTTTATTGACGTCCTGCATCTTTGGAGTGTTCGTGCCTAATGACTCCTCCAGCCAGCCTTCTTTCTTTTTTTCCTCCCTGACATTTCCAAAGCTTAAGGAAGATTAAAAACAACATTTAAGTGTACAGATTCCTATCTTTAACAAGCAAAGTTTGTCCGCACTTCTTTGGGAACAATCTAAATGGTGGCCCAGATAACAGGATTTAAATATGCATATATATATGTATGTATGTATGTATATAATTTATTTTGAAGGCATTCCACTATACCTATTTTTGTGGCTAAACATTGTTGGGCTTGCCATTTGACTTACTGCATTCAATCCTATGGGAAATAATTGGTTCCCAACACAAGGAGGAGCTATGGATTCATGGCCAGGGGTCTGTGAAACCTTAGAAGCATTAAGCTTTGATATCTCAATCTTTATTTAGCTCTGACAAAATGGGTAGTGTGACTCAGGGCAATAAATAAGCTGACACACCTTCTGGAAACTGAAAATCTACCCCATACATCTTGAGTGTGGTTTTTCCAATATATGGGAAATGCTATTTTAATTAGTAACATGCAAATTCATGGGATCATAGACCTTACCTAGCATTTAGAGAGCACTTAAAGGTGTCTGCAAAGTGTTTTACCCATGTTGTCTCACTCGATCCTTATAGCGTACCTGTGAGGTAGGCGTTATTTATCATCCTTATTTTTACAGATAAAGAAAACAAGGTTGAGAGAGGTTCTGGTAAGTGTCTAAGGTGGGATTCAAACTCAACTCTTCCTTGATTCCATGTCAAACACTACAGTGTTTGGTAGAGTTCCACAGTACCACTTAGCTTCCATAAATATAGTAGGAGGGAGCTTAAAAGTCGCTGAGTCCAAACCCCATTTTAGAGATGAGGACACTCAGGCACAGAATGACTGGCCCAAGATCACACAGGTGGAACTGCTAGAACTGGGATGTGAACCCTGGTGTTCTTGAATCCAAACCCAGGATTCTTTCTGCATTGGTTGGGGGTGGGGTGGGAAGTCACGTATAATCCACCAGCTAAGAATGATATTTATATTTCAAAGTGATGTTTTATTGGAACACAACCATGTTCCTTTTACATATTGTCAGTGGCTTTTATACTACAAGGCAGAATTGAGGGCGGAGGCGCTCTCATGACTGCTCCCTTCTGCTCAGCACAGTTGTTTTGACAGAGTTTTGAGCGCCACACACATCTACCAGTGCATACCCATCATGTCAAAACAAGAAAATTGAGGGAAAAAAAAGTCTTACTACACTTTTTTGAGTTCAGGGCTGAGATTGAACTTTTTCTGAAAAAGAAAAGATTTTCAAACCTCTCTCTAGATGAGAGAGGTTTTAGAGATGAGCTTTTGCTACAGACTTGACAATGTTTCTTTTCTTTTTGTTTAATTTATTATTACTTTTTTAACCTACTTTAAAAAACATTTCACATTCCAAATTCTCTCCCGCTAGCCCCTCCCCTCGCTCACTGAGAAGGCAAGAAATACGATTTGATAATGTTTCTTAATGAATTCAACCTAAAATTGCAAGGCAAAAGAGTACTTGTGTGCAAAACATATTGAGGTAAAATCAATCTGATGACAACTAACATTATTTGAATCACAAGTAATGTCAAACTGTTTAATACACTTCCCATGATGTCAAAAGTTAAAACAAGAAGCAAGATCTCCATTCCTGCACAGATTTGCAACTGATATATTTTCCAAGCTCAAACTACAGTTCTAGCAGATTTTTTTTCAGTATAAAAGATGCAAGTATAAAAGAAATTTCTATATTTCAAAATCCATTTAACTATGCAATTGATGAGCCTCCACCTACCCTTCAACTGGAAGTGATTAATCTGTGATATAATGACATACTGAAAAGTAAATATCAATAGAAGAATATGATAGATATATTTTACATATGTCTATATAATACATATTTTATGTGTATAATATGCAGACATATATTATATATGTGTGTATAATATATATGTATATATGTATGTGTGTGTGTATATACATGAGCCTTTCAAGCAATGAATATGCTCAATTAAAATCATGTGCTTCTGGACTGATATTAGTATTTGGCTGTCCCTATCCACGTGAAAGGCCATTTTCAAAGATGAAATACACAAAATGTCCTTACAGATTATCATTAAAAGATGAAAAACATTTGCAATCAACTTTGATGATTGGGAACACTAACTTTGAACCCAAATAAGAGAACTGTTGTCCTCCCAAAAAGAATTCCATTCTCCTAATTATTACTATTACCAAAAAAGCACTCTATTATTACATTTTGAATCTCATCAATCAAAAAGTTGTAGAAATTTGCTTTCTCATTTATTACATAAGTACCTATGTAATATCCTTGATTTTATCTCTTGTCCTGAAAAGCCTAAAGCATTGAATATCTGGCGCTTTACAGTAAAAGTCTGTGCTAGACTCCTTCTACCAGATGACTTAAAAGCAACGCTGACTCCATAAAAGATGACTCCATCATCTATTTTCCAATCTATATATTTGAATAGCACAATTACTCTTATGTGTGTGATGATGATGGAGAGAGAGAGTTCATAAAATTTGCTCACTTTAAAAAGGAGTCCTCAAGCTCAAAAAAATTGGGAACCATGGCCCTAGATATTTTGTTTGTTTTTCTCTTATGTCCCTCAGCTTAATTTTCTGGGAGACAGCGAAGCTCTGGTGCTGGCTGCCATTGAAGTGGGGCCTTTAGAAGCGACAAACAGATAAGGCTAGCAAGCAGCTGGTGAGTTACACAAACATTCAGATGTTCAAACCCAGGGTGCAAGCCTTTTATTGACAGTCTCTTGAATTTCAGTGAGTGGAATGTCTAACACCTCAATGGTGAATCTTCACTTGGCCAGGGTGAGAGATTGGCTGCATCAGGGTCACTGTTGAATGGAACCCCAAGATTTTCAGGTGCCTCGAAATAGCCACCTTTTTTTGCAATGCAGGGTGGAGGTCGGAAATGAGAATACAAACTTGTTGCTATATTAGTGACTAATCACTTTTCTAATCATTTAGCACTACACATGGAGTTAGTGTGGCCTCAAGTCCTTTCCAAACTGAAAACAGTGGCAAAGTAGTGAAAGATTTCATATCAATCAGTCATTCAAAAAAATTTATTAAACACCCACTATGTGCTGGTGGTAACAAAGATAAAAGCAAAATAGTCTCTTCCCTCAAGGACTTTGCATTCTATCAGGAGGGACAATATGTATTTATATAAGTGTATATGTAGTATTAAAAAATGAATATAAGGCGCTTATGAGAGAAAGGATGCTAGCAGATTGGGGTGGGGGGGAGCAGAGATAATCAGGAAAGACTTTATGCAGAAGGTAACACCAGTTAAATCCTAAAGGAGGCCAGGGATTCCAAGAGGTAACAATAAGGAGATAGTGCATTCCAGGCTTTAGGGAATGGCTGGTGAAAAGGGAGATGGGAGGAAATGGACAGGAAAATGGAAATAGAAACAGAAAAGGAAATGGAGATGGGAAATGAGTTATATGTGTGGAAACAGAGAAGTCAGAAAGCACAGGATTTTAAAGCTGGGAGAGACCTGTGCCATTTCACAAATGAAAAAATAGTGCAAGAGAGAAGTTAAGTGATTTCCCCAAGGTCATGTAATCAACAAGTATTACTAACTACTTACAACATGCTAACTGGCGCAGTGGCTAGAGTGCTGGGCTTATAATCAGGAAGAGTCACCTTCATGAGTTCAAATCTGTCCTCAGACACTTACTAGCTATGTGACCCTGGGTAAGTCACTCTATTTGCCTCATTTCATTTTCCTCGTCTGTAAAATGAGCTGAAGAAGGAAATGGCAACTCATTCCAGTATCCTTGACCAAAAAAAACCCCAAATGGGGTCATGAAGAGTCAGACACCGCTGAAACAATTTAAGAATGACAACAAGCACAATATGCCAGTTACCCGTGATAGGCTGTAGGGATATGAATGCAAAGACTTCAACAATATTAATCTCTCTCACAGGGAGATTGTACTCAGTGGGACAGATGTGCTGGGGAAGCCAGGACCTCCTTCTCCTACCTCCTGCATCAGAGTTCTTTTTATGTTATCTTTGGCTGAATTTTAAAACATTGATTATTTAAAGCTCAATTTTTATTACGATTTTTGTTTACTAGAAAATAAGACTGTCTAGAACAGATGTGTCAAACATTCGCTGGTCCATGATACTCCTGAGTGCAAAGGAACCAAATTAAAATGTAATTGGGAAATACTGAACAAAACAAATAAAAACACAAACATACATAATATTACATTTTAAAATTAAGTCAATAGGCAGCCCATACATACATCTTTATCTGTGGCTTAATGGCCTCCAGTTCCATCTGAGCTTGGCCTAGAACATCTTCCTTTATAATCTAAAAAACTGACTGACTAAACAATTATTTTTTGAGTGCCTACTATGTGCAAGGCACAGGGGTGTGGACAACAGGAGAATACATATATATATAGATAGATAGATAGATAGATAGATAGATAGATAGATAGATAGATAGATACGTATAGTCCCTGTACTTTGGCAGTTTACAATCTAGTTAGGGAGGTAAGATACGCACCAATGAAACCATTTAGCAAATAGCATGAGAAAGCATCTAAATCGATCAAATAATCAATAAACATTCACTAAGCACCTACAATGTGCCAGGTACTGTGCTATGCAATGGAGATGCAAAAAGCGACAAATGATAGTGCCTGCCCCCAAGGAGCTTCCAATCTAATAAGGGAGACAACATGCAAACAAATATATACAAAGCAAGCTGGATACAGGATAAATAGGAAATAATTAACAGAGGGAAGACACTGAAGTTAAGAGGGGTTGGGAAAGGCTTCCTGTAAAAGGAGGGATTTTAGCTGGGACTTAAAGAAGCTAGAGAGGTCAGTGGTTGTAGTGGAGGAGGGAGAGCATTCCAAGTATGGTGGACAGCCAGGGAAAATGCCCTGAGCTGAGATGCTGGAGTGTCTCGTTCATGAAACAGCCAGAGGCCAGTATCACTGGATCCCAGAGTACCTGTAGGGGAGGAAGGTGTTAGAAGAACAGAAAGGTAGGAGGGGGCTAGGTTAAATGCTACTTTTGTTCAGAGGCACAGGAGATGGACACAGGCTGAAATGATTAGAAAGGTATCCACAATGGAGATATGATATGAGCCAGACCCTGAAAGATAGTGAGAATTCAGGGAGGCTAAGATGAGGGGAAAGTGGAGAGCCATCAGACCAAATCAAGGCCATATTCCATCAGTCTGATTCATGCAGCATTGGGACTAATCAATTCTGGATTTGCCAGGCTGTGTAGTTAACAAGCAACCTAAGGAAAGATAAAATGTTCCACTCCCATTCAAATCAGCTTCATCTCAAAAGCTGAGAGTTGGGAAGGTCCTCAGAGGTCATCTGACCCAAGCTATACTTGAGAAAGAATTCCTTCCAGAACGTTCTCCTATACCTTCCTCCCCCAAAGTAATCATTCAGCCACTCAAGCTACTGCTTATCTTGTGCTATGCAGTTCTCACTCCTGGTACAGAGAGTAAAGTGAGTCTCTATTTCACTATTTGAACATTTCCATCATAAGTAGAATTTAACTGAGCTGCTTCCCTGGAAAATTGACAAAATAATTTCTTCTTGATTCTGGGTTTTATGGATATGCTCCAAGAGTTGCATATATGAAGATTCTCTGAAAAGAAATGGAAAAATCCTTCTCAACAGGCAACTTTTATTACCTCCCAAGGCAAAGCTGCCCCAACAGGCAACAAGTTCTGCAAGAACCTTGGACCTTATGGCCAAGTTTTCTGATGGAAATATCTGGTTTTTTTAACTCTAAATATGATCCCTACTTCCCCGGAACAGTAAAGACTAGAGAAGTGGGGGTTTGCCATTTGGTTCATTGATGGATTTGACTACTACAGTAAAAGCTAAGATATAAAAACACAAGGAAATGATTCAGGACATGTTCAGGAAAGGCACAGGAGCGAAGACCTTTGGTAAGTATTTGCAGTGAGTGGAAGAGGATGTAAAAGAATCATAGAGGAGTAATGGGAGTACATTTCAGAAGCAGACAGCCGCTGAATCCATGCACTAGGCCCTCCCATGCCTGTGAGCGATGGTGTTTCAAGGGCACATCCTGCAGGGAAAGCAACAGCCCTGGAAATGCAGGTATCAGCATAAGACGGACAAGCTTGGAAGGAGAGGATCTGGCCCAGTCCTAGTTTAAACCTGGATCGCAAGAACCCTGATCTAGAACTTAAAGGGACTTCAGGATCTATCTGGTCCAACACCCTCATTTTACAGACAAGGCAACTGCAACCCAGAGAAAATTGAAGGGGGTGTCTCAGGACACACAGACAGCCAGCAGCAGAAGTAGGGTTTGAACACAGCTCCCACTGACTCCAGGTCAACTGTATCATGCCAACCTAATAACGCTTTCTCACCTCTTCCCCATGGCACATCCATGAAGTTCTGTTCCATTCTAGGCTGCTAGTCACCTCCAATGCTAATCCTGACCCTAATCTTTCATCTCTATGGAAGCAGGGAAAAAAGGCAATGAGCCCCAAATTGTTTTGGCAATAGTCACAAATTTCTTCCTTGTGAAGCCTACTGTAAGTTATTGATAAAACAGAAAAATGATGTGATAATAACAGTAATAAATAATATCTTCCTTTTGCATAGGGCCTTATAGTTGTATTACATGTACAAGTGATTTCATTTAAAGGCATTTAGGTGGTACAGCAGATAGCACCCTGGCTCTGGAGGCAGGAAGACCTGAGAACGAATCTAGCCTCAGACACTTACTATACAACTTTGGGTAAGTCACCCTACCTCTCTTTGCCTCAAGTTTCCTCATCAGTAAAATGGGGATAAAACACCACCTAACCCCCAGCATTGTTGTGAGGATTCAATGTGACCATATTTATATAGCAGTTTGCCAATCTTAAGGCACAAAACAAATGCTGTTGCTACTGTTTGTGTTGTCATTAGTTGGTCAATCATAACCTTGGAGTTTTCTTGGCAAAGATATTGGAGTGGTTTTCCTTTTCCTTTTCCAGGGTGTCCTTATTTTACAAATAATGAACTGAGGCAAAAAGAGTTGAAGTGACTTGCCCAGGGCCATACAGCTAGGAAGTATCTGATGCCAGATTTGAACAGCTTGCTCTGTCCACTGTACCATGCTGCTGCTAAGAAGTGAAAGAGTAGAGAAGGCCAAGGAACTGGATAATTCACAAGCTGGATAGCCAAAACATAGACCACCACCTGACCCATCTCTTCTGATTGCCATCATCTAATTTGTTGTCTTTTTCCTCATCAGTGCGTTGTTTACCAGCAAGCCATTTGGCTTCCAGTTTCACTCCCTACATGGCTGTATCTCCTATAGTCCATGGTCAATCAACTTCACGGAATTTCTTTGCAAGAGAACCACTGGCTTTTCTTGACTACCTTAAAGGTAACGATGATAATTATCCTTAAGAATTTGAGGTCCTGATCATTCCTTAAAATCTGTGGAATTAACATCCTTTAACAATGTTGTGAATTCATAAAACATAAATATCAATACATAATGTGTGAAAGATCTTGTGGAACTGACTCATAAAGAACACACACTCCCACTCTCCTTTCTTCCCTCCCTCCAGAAGAGCATCTTTTTCCATATGTGATCTTTGAGTTATTGAAAAAAATCTTTTAATTACATTAACTGGATTGTCAGTGCTTTGAGAGTAGGGTATATGCCATCTATGCACCCATGTATCTCCAAAACTTAGGACAGTGCCTTGAATATAGTAGGTATTAATATGGTGAATTGAATTTTCTTGAATAGTAGGTTTAATTTTTCACAATTCACCGTCCAAACTTAGTGTTTTATTTTCACCTGGCACATTAGAGAGGATTTAGAGTAAAAATCCCTAAGTTCTAACATTGGTTCTGTCTTTTATTATGTGCACAACCTTGGTCATTTAACCATTCTAAGCATGAGTTTCTTCATCTATAAAGTGAAGGTGTTGGACTATGTGGTACCTAACAGCCTTTTCAGATCTCAATCTGGGATCCTATGAACGTTCCTGGCGAAATACATTACCTGGGCCCCTATTTGCCTCCAAGTACTTAGGAAGCATACAGTTGACTTTGATCTTCCCAACCACCTCCAACATTCCCCATATGCGCACAAAATAGGAAACTTTCTTATATTTACTTTGTAAAATTTTTCAGCTCACTCTTTGACTGAATATTAAAATGTCCAATGGGATTAAGTACAACTATGAGATATTCGCAAATTGCTATCATATCCTAGCCTAGGACAGCAGCCAAGATCTGAGGTTCCTGGTGACCATCAAGAAGGCTGAAGGTCTGCCAACCAAAAAATTATCAATGTCAGACTTAGCCGTTACTAAGTAACACTGAGGGATATGAATCTCAATGAGCCTGGATTCAGAAAACCAGATGATTTAGCGGAAATGATAAGGAAGCATAAACCTTAAAACCGATCGTGTGAGTTCAGTTTGAGTACATGATATCTGAAAGTTCGGTGATATAAAATGAACAGGAATGGTTGAGGAGGCACTTCTGTTCTACATCCAATGAAGAGATTCTTTTAACACTAATTGGTACCACTGTGCCAATCAGAATCATTTTTCAAGATGCCTATGTCTCATGTAAACTTTTCTATACAGGCATAACCTACATAGGATGCTAATTCAACAGTTTAATTTTTTCATCCTGTTCAGGAAAAAAGCCACTTAGTTTTAGACTCTGGAAAATTATTCATAAGTCTCAATTTTTTTCTTATTCAAGTGACATTGACACGTATTTTAAAGGAGAATGCCTTAGAGTGAAGATTAATGGGTTAGAAACTCAGCTGGAAAAACTCTCCTATCAGTCTGGTTTGGATGGGTAATGTAGCTTCTAATATATTTTCCATATTGTACGCTCCATTAAAAGCTCTTGGGTGCTGCTAACTTGTGGTATGACCCAGGGCAAGCCACTTAGCCTCTTGGTTCCTCAGTTTCTTCATCTGTAAAATGAGCGCTTTGAACCAAATTATCTCTGAGCTCCCTTTCAGTTCTAATTGTCTCTACTTCTAAGTCTTAAAAACAAAGTGATTTGTTTGATGAGGAAAGTGATCACGCTTTAGAAAGAAAAAAAATGCAGGAAGCAATGGGATCTAATGTATCTTGCTGGGTAGAGGGAGATCGAGAGGCATCTCAAAATAAATTAAGTAGGCATCTTAAATTCAATTTGTCCAACACTGAACTTATCACCTTTCCCCACAAACTCTCCCCTCTCCCTAGCTTCCCTATTTCTGTTGAAGGTACCACCATCCTCCCACTCACCCCAGCTCACAATCTCAGTCCTATCCTCGACCCCACCCTCTCCTTTACCCCACATACCCAATTAGCTAATCTTGTTATTTCTTCCTTAACAACATCTCTTGTGTATGTCCCATATATGCTTTCTCCACTCGCTCATAACCTACCAAGCCAATACTACCCTCATCACTGACGGAATCCTAATAAGACTGCCCCTAGCCGCAATATCCTAACTTCCTTATGGACTCCGCTGAACAGCAGGCATGTCCTGATTTAACCACACAATCTGAATTTAATCGCGCCACAGGCCCGCATACTTAATATAGCCACTGCCCCTAGCTAGGCACTGCCCCTAGATCCAATTAACATATTTGAACAGGTGTGTTCTTGTACTCCACCACAATCATATCATCCATTTAGTCCCGAGACAGGACCATAATACCTAACTATCCATCTTGACCAGACAGGATCACAATAGCTAGCCAATTGGAGGGCAACATGACCAAGATGTCTGACCACTGAACCATAGAAGGGACCCCTCCCATTACCTAATCCCTTAACAAATCCCTCCTGCCTTTTAATATTCATAATTTTTGTTGTGTAATTGCATCTTTACCCTATAAAAATCTATCTTGCTTTCTCTGAAGTTGCTGGTTCTTCTTGGAACCTACCTCGCTTCTGAGAGGCATCAATCCTCAATAAATGCTTATACTTGGATTAGAGGTGATCTGACTCTGAATTCTTTGAGATGGTGCCACCACAACATACCATGAAACTGCAACATCATTTCATTCCTGTATTATTGCAATAGCCTTTTTCTTAGTTTCCCTGCCTAGTCTCTCCCCACTCCAACTCATCCTCTACTCTGCTGTCAGATGGATCTTCTGAAAAGGCAGATCTGACCATGTTATCTTCCTACTCAATAAACTCCAGTGGGTCCCTATTACTTCCAGGCTAAAATCCTCTCAGACATTCAAAGCCTTTCACAACATGATCTCTATCTATCTTTCCAGCCTCCTTACATTTTACTCCATTCTGTATAATTGATGATCCAGTGACACTGGCCTTTTAGCTGTTCCTACATCTCTGTACTCTGTACATTTTCAAGGCTCTCCTCCACACCTGGAGTGCTCTCCTGACTCACCTCCATCTTCAGGCTTTAATGTTTTCTCTAGCTTCCTTCAAGACTCGCCTCCACTCCTACTTTCTGCAGGAAGCCTTTCCCAGTCCCCCAAGCTCCTTTCCTATCTCTCTCTGTCTCTCTCTGTCTCTGTCTCTCTCTGTCTCTGTCTCTCTGTCTCTGTCTCTCTCTCTGTCTCTCTGTCTCTCTGTCTGTCTGTCTCTGTGTGTGTGTGTGTGCGTGTGTGTCTGTCTCCTCTTTCTATGTATATACACATATACATATATATGTATATATAGATATCTTGTATATACATAGTTATATAGTTTTATGTTGCCTCCCCTTTAGAATGTAAGCTCTTTGAGAGCAAGAGCCATATTTTTGCTTTTTGCTAGGCACATAGTGAGTACTTAAGAAATGTTTTGTCACTGACTCAATGACAATTATAGATGGGACAGGGGCTTCTACTTCCCAATCCCCAGGTATACCAGTAGAATTACCGAGGTTACAGGCCAGCATATATAGCCTTTAATCAATCAATAAGCATTTATTAAGCACCTACTATGTGCCAGGTACTCTCTTAGATGCTACGGATACAAAAACAAAAAGGAAACAATTCCTGCCCTCAGGAAGCTGACATTCATCACAAACAATGTGAACATTTATAAGTATATGCGAAGCATAAATGAAATAACAAGGTAATTTAAGATCAGTGGGGATGAGAAAAGGCCTTGGGTTTAGGGAAGTTGGGTGACTTAAAGCTAGGCAACCTTCCTATTTATATAAAGCGTGCTCTCATTCTATGTTTTGGTGCCTACGGTTGAGTCTGTGCACCTTCCCACCCTCCCCCACTCCCAGTCACCAGATTTCCTACTGTTGCCTGAAAGCCAATTTAACCTGTTTTCTTGAGCTGCCATACTGGACCCGACACATGCAGGAAATCCTGGACATGTCATGGATGAAGTCTGCCCTGAGCTGACGTAATTTGTTATTTGCAGCCCCTAGCTAGACTCCCTGTGTACCTCTGAGGATCATACTAGCTATGAGAAAAGCATCAGTCAGTCTGCACCAGACTGAGAAACTGTTTGTGCAGCTGGGACCCTTGTAGACAAGGGTCTACATCATATCTTCACAGTCTAGCAGTTTCCAAAGGAAAAGAACGCTGCTTTTGCCATCCTATTTACTCATGTTCCCCTCTCTTTCTTTCCTCTTTCTCTACCCCTTTAGAAGGAGATTAATTCTTAATCCTGTCCCCATCTCTACTGCTCCATTCTCCCTCCGATGCCACTCCCTTTTGAGAGGTGATTGCCCCCCCCACTCCTCCCCAACTCGTAAATATGGAAGCTTCTGTCTGGGGTGTAAACTGCTTGGTACTTGGCATGGGAGTTTCACATTGCATGTTCATTTCTCTTGTAATAAATCCAATTGCAGGGCGTGTTTCATAGACTTGTGAATTTTTTTTTTTTGGTTAATACCATTAAAATACAATCTTCTGCCATGAAGGCTTATAAAGTCTTCAAAAGGAGAAGTCCACAGAAAGTAATACAGGAGGAAAGAGGAGCAGGGACCAATAAAACATGAAGCATGCTAATGCACGGTATTCTGGGGGAATTTTGCCAAGTTAGAAATGCAATATGGTGCCACCTAGGCCTGGACTTCACCTCTCTTCCCCATCAAAGATTCCATGGGTGTCACCCTCCTACCAGGCATGCAGACAATGGTGTGAACTCCCTTGATTCTTGGGCCTGGGATGACGGGCAGTTTGTCCCATGGCAGTAGCTGGAAACTTTACAGAAAAAGAAAAAAAATGGAAAACATGACTTTTAATGGAAACTACAGACAGATATGTAAAAAAAAATCCCGAAATACATGAGAAATGACAACTTTGCAAATACGGTGAGCCCGAAGTGGAAAAAAACCTTGGTGAGGTACATAAGAGACTTAACAACATCGAAAGAAGTGGCCACTAAGACATTAAGAACTATAACCATGGTAACACTGAAAAGAGAAGACGACAAATATCCCTTTTCAAAGAAAATGTGTGTGGGAGGTATAGATGTATTCCAAGATCCTAAGCTGAAATATTGTACATATTTTAAAATATGTTCGGATATTTATAGTAAATACCATATGTATGAAATATATATATATATATACATATGAAGTAATGATAATAATAGCTCACATTTATGACGCCTTAAGGTTTGTGAAGCACTGTTCAAATATTATCTTGTTTGATCATCACAAGAACCCTGAGATGTATGGCTGTTATTGTCCCCACTCAACAGATGGAATAAGAGACAACTTATCTGTGTGTAGCAGCATCTATCACTGCCCTCAATTTGTTTATTGTCTAGAAGTGAATAAACTATGAATTTTTCAAGGATAAAAGAGGTAGTGGGAGTTTGGCACCGTGGAAGGACAGTAGATCAGAAAACCTTGGGTTTGGTCCTAGCACCATCACTTATTAGCCACATGAGCATGGAGAAATCACTTACCCACTCTCAGCCTCAGTTTTTTTCATCTATAAAGTGGGGGTAATAATACTTTTCATGTTTATTTTTCAAGGTTATATTGGAAGCATGCCTTGAGAAATCATAGATCTAGAAGGGACTTCAGAAGCATCTAACACAGGTCTCCTCATTTGACAGATAATGACAGATAAGGCTGAGAAAAAATAAGTGACTTATCTGGGGTCACATACTCCATACACACCCAACAAAGTATCGAAACCCATATCTTCCTGATTCCAAGTTCAACCCTCTCTGTACCCTGCACCATCCTGTCCACTGGAGAGGTCTTTCCAGCAAAGGCCAGATAACCACTTGTTATAAATAGTGTAGCAGGAAGTCCTTTTTTGAATAAGAGTTGGACTAGACACTGGTTGAGGTCCCTTCCAATGAAACATACCAAATGAAATGTCAGCTTTAAGGTAACTGAGAAAATTTTGAAAAAATGTAAATGACTCTAATCTTATCAAAGGCAGTTAGGTGGTACAGTAGATAGAGCTTGGGGCCTGGAGTCAGGGAGACCTGAGTTCAAATCCAACCTCAGATACTTACTAGTTGTATGACCTTGGGCAAGTCACTTAACTGTTTGCCTGTTTCCTCATCTATAAAATGAATTGGAGAAGGAAATGGCAAACCATTCCAGTATCTTTGTCAAGAAAATGCCAAATGAGGTCACAAAGAATTGAAAACTGAAAAAAAAAACCCAATATTGAGACTTAGCTATTACAGATTATTAACACCAACATTTATTTTTACTGTGTTGATTGAGGATGAGAAAAAACATCCTAATGGTAATAGCACCAGACAGTGGAATTATTTAATGAATTTGACTTGAGTCAAGCAAAGAATGCAAAACCCTACTTTTTCCAGGTAAGCAAACTTGAAAAAAAATCACTTCTGACCTTGTTAAACTTGATCTCAAAAGCAGATTTTCTGACTCTAAATTATGTGGGGGTACATTTCTAATTTTACTTGTGCAGAAGGGACACAGTCCTACCCCAAAAGCTGATGTATATTTTTAAAAATCCAGACATATTTGGTCTTTCACCTCCCTCCATTTCAGCCTATAAATTACCCCCAAGAAATCCATCCTTAGAATGGCTCTTATTTATATAGCACATTCTCTCATTTGGTCCCTCCCATAGCCAGTGCCTTTCTTCTGAAGATGACCTTCCATCTAGTCTGTATACATTCTGTATATACCTAGTTGTCTGCATATTGTCTCTTCCATTAGAATATGATTCTAATCTATTAGAATATGCCCTCTCCTTGCAGGGCCAGGGGGGCGTGAACAGGAACCATGTTTTTGCTTTTCTTTGTATCGCCAGAGCAGTGCCTGGAACACAGAGAACACTTAACAAATGTTTATTGACTAACAACAACCCTATAAAGTAAGTAGTAGAAGAACCCACATTTTACAGGTAAGAAAACAGCCTTATAAACATGTGGCTTGCCCAAGACCACAGATAATAAAGAATCCAAGCTGGATCCTAAGTCCTCTGATTCCAAGTAGATTTCTCAATCAACAAGTATTTATTGAATACCTTTTGTGCATTCAGAGGGTCATACTTTGAGCTGGAATGGACTTTAAAGGTCAATTCCCTCATTTTACAGATGAAGAAACTGAGTCAGGGTGGTTTGTGATTTCCTTAAGATCTCAAAGACAGTAAGTGTAAGGGCCAGGATTCAAAAAAAATATATATATATATATATATATATATATATATATATAAACTCCTAAAAACTGTACATCTTAAAATACCAGCAACTTAATAGCAATATCTTAAGTGTGTATAGCATTTAACGTCATGTATTTTCATATTCACAGTTTCATACGCTACTTATAACAACTCCATGTCAAAGATAGACATGCTAGGCATTGTTGTCCTCACTTTACAGATGTAGAAACTCAAGTTCAGCAAGCCATACATGACTTCTCCAAGGTCATATTGTTAGTAAATGGTGGAGCCAGGACTAATGGCTAGGTCTTCTGACCAGTCTACCATGCTGCCTCTGACAGATGGAGTATTGGGTTTAGTTCTAGGTACCACATTTTAGGACAGACATTGACAAACTGTAGAGTATCCAAAAGAGGGCAACCAGGACAGTGATGGACCCTGAGTCCTTGCCATATGGGCTGACTGATCTGAGAAAACAGAAGATCAGAGGGGGAGGAAGGAATGACACATATACAGAACATACATAGAACATATTAGCTGTCTTCAAGTACCCAAAAGGCTATCCTAAGAGGCTGTTCTTGTTCTTTTCTTGTTCTGTTTGATTTCAAAGGGAAGAACTAGGAATAAGGGGTGAAAATTGCAAAGAAGCAAAATTTATATTAGGAAAAAAACTAAACAAGCTTGTTGCATAGGCAATCTCCATTTTTTATTTTTCTTTGCATATAAGAATTTTGCGTTGGTTGTTTAATACAAAAGAAAATTTGCCAAAGAACAATAGAACTATTCTAAAATGGAATCAGCTATCTTGAAAAGTTAGAGGATCATAGATTGAGAGCTGGAAGAGGCCTTAAAGGCCCTTGAAGCCTCTCAATGGTCAGATAAGGAAGAGAGTCATTAAGTGACTTGCCCAGGGTCACACACAGCTAGTATTTGTAGTGGCTTTTGAACCCAGGTATTCCTGGGTTCTAAATTGAACATTCTATCCACTCTACCATCCTGCTCTCTTGAGGGTCTTCAAGAAAGTGGATGACCACTTTTGGTATGTGATGTAGTGAGGAGTCTCTTTTGGGTATGAGTTGGATTAGTTTGCCAGTTAATTTACAATGTATTTTCATGCTCATGACTTCAGTTTTTTTTTTTTTTTTGGAATGACCCAGGGAGGGAGACAGGGCTAGTATCAGTATCTTTACTGGTGAGTTTCCTTTCAATTCTGAATTCTGTGATTCTATGATTTTATGAATAACAGGGAGAATACTACAAAACAAAGTCTCTTTGGTAGCCGTTGTACTGGCCCCTGGCAAGTACACATCACTTTTCTGTGTTAGACTTTTTCTCAGCCAAAGCAATTTTGATCATTATGTATGAAAACTAACTAGTTCGCTGGGAAAAAGTGAACAACTCAGAGGAGCAAATTAGCCCTTTAGACCCTTACTTTTTTTAGCACATTAGCCTTTGTGTACTGTAAGAGTAGTGGAAGAATTCAACCTCATCATGCTTATCCAGAGGCTTCCATTTCGGCACTTAAAAAGCCAACAAGAATAAAGGAGAATCAAGTGTAGCGTGTTTGGAGAAAGAAGAAAGAAAGTACACAAAGTACAGTAATCATTATTATTTTTATAATGTAGACTATTCTGAAAAGTCAAAAAATTGAGAAAATTATTATTGCTTATGAAAAGAAAGCCGCAACTTGCTTGTCAATTCAGCTGGTTTTGGCACGGCCGCGGGGGTGTTTGGCCATGAAAACTGCTGGGTCTCTTCAGGCTTCCATTGTTTAGCAGCTGGTAAGTTTACACAAACTATACCCTTTGAGAGCCTAGCCAATGTTGAACAAAGGTTATTTTTTTAAGTATGGGAATTAACTGTGTTCCTAGTTCATTGATGTACTTTCTAAATGTTTCTCAAAGTAAAATAAACAGAATTTGATTAGGGCTTAATATCTATGAATGAACCCGATTCTCCCTTTTCTGTTAGAGAGGCTAGATCTAACAAGATGAAATGTAATGCATTTAAAATATCCAGCCTCTAAATGGAGTTTACATTATAGAAGGAGGGTGGAGGATAAACAAAGAGCTCTGGCACTCAATACCTAAGTGTATTAGAGAATTAAAAAATAGAGTGAGATCTAAGGGGAGTGGCTGATCCTGATGAGGAGGTGGTGGGGAGAGGAGAAATCAGGAATGGTTTCCTAGAGGAAGTAGAATCTGAGTTAGGTTATAAAGGATGAGTAGGGTGCCACGGTCGCCACCACTCTCCAGTTAGCCAATGGGAATGGCAGGAGAGGAGACATAAAGGAGAGAGAGCTCAAGATGTATTCTCAGGACAGAGGGCAGTTCAGGGCATAAATCAGAGGGAGTAAGAAGTGAAAATGTTGGAAATGTACACCGTGGCAGAGGACTTCTCTGGAGTGAAAGGACTTGGGTTCAAATCTGGCATTTACTACCTATTTGACTTTGGGCACTGAGTTTGAGTTTTCTTGTCTGTAAAATGAAGAGGTGAGACTAGATGACTTCTTGGGTCCCTCCAGCTCTACATTTATGATCTGATGAATGCCAGGCAAAAGTTTTTGACCTGTATTCAGTAGGCAGCAGATCAAGGCTTTGAGCGAAGAGGTGATAATGATCAGATCTATTTCTTGGAAATATTCTGTTCGAGTAGCTAGGTGGTGCAGTGGATAGAGCGCTAGGCCTGGAGTCAGGAAGACTTCCTGAGTTCAAATCTGGCCTTGGACACTTGCTAGCTGTGTGACCCTGGGCAAGTCACTTCACCCTGTTTGCTTCAGTTTCCTCATCTGTAAAATGATCTGGAGAAGGCACTCCAGTATCTTTGGCAAGAAAACCCCAAATGGGGTCAGGAAGAGTCAGACACAACTGACGTGACCAAACAACACCATTATTCTGACATCGTCAAGAAGGATGGATTACAACAAGGATAAAGCGAAGGCCCAAGAGGAGGCTGTTGTAAATTGTCCATATAGGTGGTATCGAAGGCCTGCGTGAAGGTATTAACAATGTAGATAGAGAAGAGGGGACAAATGAGAAAAGTTTTAGAGACAGAATTGACTGGAGTTCATAACTGATAATACACAAAAAGTGAGAAAGATGGAAAAATTTTTTAAAAAGTAACCCTAAGAGTTTGAACATAGGAGATAGTCCAAAATACTGAAGTGTGAAGGAGGAACGAATTTGGAAGGAGAGATGAAAGACAACATGATGTGGTACTGGATTTGAAGTTGAAAGACCAGGAGGAAGCATAGCTAGATGGACACAGTTCATCGGAAAAAGATCTGGAGGTTTCAGTGGACTGCAAGCTGCATATGAGTGAAACATATGATATGGTGACCAAAAAGGACGATGATGCCTTCAGTTATATTGGGAGGCATAGTCTCCAGAAGTATAGAGATGCTTGTTGTTGCTGTTCAGTTGTTTCAGTCATGTCTGACTCTTGGCAAAGATATGGAGTGGTTTGCTATTTCCTTCTCCAGCTCAGTTTACAGATAAAGAAACTGAGGCAAACAAGGTTAGGTGACTTGCCCAGGGTCACACAGCTAGTAAGTGTCCAAGGCCAGATTTGAACTCAGGAAGATGAGTCTTCCTGACTCCAGCCCCAGGGCTCTATATTCTATAGCACCACCTAGCATGGAGAGATGCTAGTCCCTCTTAAACCGGATCTGCTCAGACCACATCTGGGAAAATCGCATTTGGTTCTAGTCACGGCATTGACTAGATAAAGAGCATTCAGAGGGGGGCAATAAGATGCTGTGGAGGGACTCTAGAGCGTGTCACAAGGAGATCAATTGAAAGCCTGGATAGATGTGCCATAGGGTAGAGAAGACCCGGGGATGACGTGATGGTGGTCTTCAAATATTTGGAAGCCTAGCTGGCTGTCATGCGGAAGAGGGTCACCCTTGTTCATGGAGGACAGAAATAAGAAAAGTGGACATTGCAGAAGGGCAGATTTCGGTTCCATTGAAGGTAAATGCCCAATGATCAGGTTTATCTAAAAGTAGTCTGTTTGGGGGATATTAGGTACCCTCTTGGTAGATGTCTTTAAGCAAAGACTGGGTGACCACTGGTCATGTATGTTCTCAGTAGGATTCTCTTTAGGTGTAAGTTACACTAGTTGACCTTAGGTCTCTTTCAGCCTTCTGTGACTCTGTGGCAACCAAAATCACAATAATTAGCAATTATATAGCCCCTCAAGGTTTGCAAAGAGCTTTACCAGCTATAAATATAATATGTTTGTATGTATATACATATACACATGCATGTATGCATGTGTGTATATGTATATATTAACACATATGTACACATATATGCATATATATTGTGTGTGGGTGAGCGCTATCATCTATATTTTACAGATGAGGACACTGAGGTCAAGAGAGGTTAAGCGACTTCCCTAGGGTCATGATGCTAGTACATGTTTGAGGCAGGATTTCAGAGCAGTGGGACTAAAACCAGAGGACCCAGGGCTGAGTCTTGGATGTGTTTCTCATTCACTGAGTGACTCTGGAGACATTTCTCTATCATTCTGGGTCTCAGTTTTCTCATCTGTGAAATGAGACTAGAAGATCTCCAAAGTCCCTGACAAGGCCCATGAATACTGTGAATCATGTTCTCCTGTAATTAATATTGCTATTTTCATTTGATGAAAGCTGTGATATAAAATTCTCCATAGGACCATGGGAAGAACCTTTTTATGATTTTACATCTGTACCACCCAGCTCCCCCACCATGTATCCTATACATGCAAATATATGTATGTATGTATTTTTGCATGTATGTATATATTGCTTGGGGCTGCCTGACTTTTCAGTAGGGAACTTGGGCTCTCTGTGCTTCATCCCAATCAACTGTCCTTGGGAAATCTGAGGTGACATTGGGACGCAGCACAGGTTGCCTAATTTCCCTACTGAGAAGTCAGGCAACCTGAGTGATAAACCCAGAGGACAACCCAATGACTGGGTAGAGAATAGGAAGAAGTGGGTACCATGAGCCTCTGTGAGCCTCACGAGCAGCTGCCTCTAGACTCTCTGCCAGAACCATATAAATGTTAACTATTATGATTAATAATTATGCCTTTATCTAAGTCATTAATAAAAAATATTAAAGAGCATCAGGCTACACACATATTCCTGGAGCTCTTTACTGTGGAAATCTGCCTGGCTGATAGGAAACCTGGTTTGTTCATTCATCCAATAACGAATCTAATTCTACTATCGTCCAGCCCAGATCCTCCTATCTTCTCCACCAACAACATAAGAAACTTTGCCAAATGTTCTACTAAAATTGAGAAAACTATATCTAAAGAATTTCTGGATCAATGGGTTTAATAATCCTTTAAAAAGAGAAAACAAGGTTAATCTGGTGCAACCTGTTTTTCATGAAGCCATGCTGTTTCTTGGTGATAACTGCTTCCTTTTCTAGATGGTCACTAACCATCTTTTTAATAAGGCATTCCAACATTTTGCCAGGGATTTAAGTCAGGCTTACTGGCTTATCATTTACAGCAGCCACCCTCTTTTCTTTTCTGAAAATCAGAACATGTGTTCTCCAATTCTATAGTTCCTTGCTGTTCCCCAGCCTACTTTCCTACCTTGCTCCCTTCTGCCTTTCTTTCCTTCCTTCCTTCCCTCCCTTTTCTTTTTCCCTCCCCCTCTCCTTCCTCCCTTCCTCCTTTCTTTCCCCCTTTTCTCCCTCCCTCTCTCCTTCCTCCCTTCTTCCCTCCCTCCTTCCCTCTTTCCTCCTTTCTTCTTTCCAGGTCTCCCAATCTCAGTGGTCATTCACAGGCCCTATTCCACTGCTGATCCACAGACAACCTTCGACAAGATGCTCTGTTTTCTGATCAGGGCAGGTTCATCCCTCCTTTAGACAACCTGCACTCCCCAGGGACTTACCATATTGGTGCTGGACTTACCGCAGACACACCTAGTTCATTTTGGCCCTCCTGCTCTTCCAAACTCCCCAGCTCCGATCCAGCAGCCTCGCTGTCCCCAGTAGCAGCTGTGTGCCAACCCCACCAAACTTGGGCTCCACACAAGGTGACAGGTGCTCAGCAATTACGTCCTCTCGTTCTTTTAGGTCCCAAAAGGTGTAGCTCATCTGGGCCTGGTGACCTCAACTTAGCAAGAGCAACCAGATTTTCTCTTTTTTAATCTATCTTGGCTATCACTTGTTTTCCTCCTTGTTCTTGAATATCTTTTGCCTTCTCACAATCATCTGTGATCATTGTTCCATTAGAGCATCAACAAACATTTATTACTTATAGGCCAGACAAATACAACGAGAGAGTCTCTGCCCTCAATAAGTTTATATTCTATTCAGAGGGTACCACACATTCATAAGTGAATAGATGTAGGGTATCCCAAAACTCTTAGGGCAAATTTTAAAGCAATTAGTCTTGGTGCAGTTTTAAGTTACTAAAGCTTCTTAGGAGTTGGGATATATTAACAAGGAAGGTAATTAGGAAAGGTCTATAGAAGGAGGTAAGGACAGCTAGGTGGTGCAGTGGATAGAGCGCTGGGCCTGGAGTAAGGAAAACTCATCTTCTTCAGTTCAAATACAGCCTCAGACACTTACTAGCTGTGTGACCCTGAGCAAGTCAATTAACCCTGTTTGCCTCAGTTTCCTCATCTGTAAAATGAGCTGGAGAAGGAAATGGCAAACTACTGCAGTCTCTTTGCTAAGAGAGCCCCAAATAGGGTCACGAGACGAGTCAGATACAAAAGGACTGAACAACAGTAACAACACAGGACTTCTGCTGAGCCTTGGAAGGATCTAGGCCAGGCATTCTTACCATGGGATCCATGAATGCTGGAGGGATCTGTGGACAGATTTCAGGGGTTTTGTGGATTTAGAGGAAAACATCTATTTATTTTCACTAACCTGTAAAATCTAGCATTTCCTTCAATTATTTTTTTCTTTTAAAGCCCTTCCGAGAAGGAATCCATTGGCTTTCTCAAGCTGGCCAAAGGGTCCATGATAAAAAAAAAAAAGGTTAAGAACCTCTGCTCCAGGGGTTCTAGGAGGTGTAGTGATGGGGGGGGGGGCATTATATGAGGCATGGAGATCTCCAGAGTAAAGGTGTCAAGGTAGGAGATTTGGAATGTTGTATGAAAAGAAAAACTGTCTAGCTGGGTTGGGACAGAGAACGCAGAAGGAGAGGGAGGAATGGAATGCAGGCTACTTATTACCTGTATTTGGGTGAGTCATTTAACTTTTCTGGGACTCAGTTTTTTCATCGATAAAATGGAGGAGTTTCACAATATGGTCTCTGAGGTGCCTTCCAGCTCTAAATATCAAGACCTTTGGGGATTAGTAAAAATTAAGGGCTAAAGTGTGAGGTCCAAGCTTAAAAATGAGTTCAGAGACAGGGGATTTCAATGTGGACCTGGACTTAGGTCCACCTGGAGACTGGACTTAGGTGAGTGAGGGGCACACTTCTAGCATAAGCAGGATCTGAATAAGGCAGAGAAGAGGAGGGCCAGCATTCCAGGTAGGTAGAAACAACCCAAACAACGGCTGGGAGTGTTTTTTAGACAAGAAGACCAAGTGGGACTTAGTGTGTTGGAATATACTTATGTATGTGGATAGTTTAATTTTAAAATAAGCCCCAGATCCTCTTATCTAATGGAAAGAAAAAACAAGCCATGAAACATTTCACTTTGGGACAGGCAATACCAGAAGGGAGGGAGGGAGTTAAAGGGTGAGAACTGGGGCCACCCAGACGTGCTTACTTTGTTGCTACCTCCTTCTAGTCCGGGGAGGCTCCTATACCTGCTGCTGTTCCAGTTTTTCCAGGTGTATCTAGCACACACCTGGTGTGACCGCGTTGCCTGAATCCTGGGCTGATACGTGCAGGCATGAGGCAGCATCCGAACATTTTTCTGTAAGGAGATGCTTGGTTAGATGCTCTATGTGGGCCTCAGACCCTTAATAGTTGGATGACCCTGAACGAGTCACTTCACCCTGTTTGCCTCAGTTTCCTCATCTGTAAAATGAACCGGGGAAGGAGATGGAGAACTTCTATTGTATCTGTGCCAAGAAAACCCCAAATGGGGTCGTGAAGAGTGGGTCAGGACTAAACAACAAATAAGCAGAACAGGGACACCGGTGGGGATGAAATGACGTAATGATGGTGACGAGCCTGGCGGGGTGAGCCCCCCGAAATAGTTACTGTCATTAACGCGCGCAGAAGCGCTCTGCAAACCCTAAAGCCTTTTATAAACGCGGGCTGTCCCTGAACTGTGAGGTTCACCGGCAGGCTGCTGGGGGGTGGGGAGGGGGGAAGTTTCTGTTCAATCGATGAACGTTGATTTAGGGCTTATGGGTGCCAGGAGCCGCGCTGAGGGATAGGGATAGGAGAGTGGCAAAGCCCGGCCTGCCCTCAAGGAGCTTCCAGAGACACATGATCACGAGGAGCCGAGGAGGAGGGGACCCGCTGGGGGGCGCTCTCCCCACATTCCTCGCCCAGGCTGCCAGTGGAGGCCGAAGGGCGGCCGGGGTGGGGCCCCCGGATTTGGGGCGTGGCCTCTGGCTTTGGGGCGGGGCCGTGTTCCTCGTGACCGTCTGGTCTGCGCCCGGCTGCCTCCTGCGCTGCGGAGGGTCTGAGGAAGACCGGAAGGATGTCCGGACGGCCCGCGCTGGGGTGCCTGGGCCTGGCCTTGGCCTGCGTGCTGGTGCTGGGCCAGCCCCGCGCCGGCCTCGCCGCCCCCTCCACCCAGCCCGCCCCCGGCCCACTCGGCGCCCAGCCCTGCCCGTGCAAGGAGCCTGAGCTCTGCCGCCCGGTGCGCGGCCGCCGTGACTTCGAGGTCAGCGCGGGGTCACGTGCCCCGCGGGGGGGAGGGGGCCCTGAGGGCTGAGCGGGTCTGGAAGCCTGCCCAACCCCCACTCCCACGTGACAGAGGAGGAAACTGAGGCCTGGACAGGAAGGGACCCCAGAGGCCCCCCAGCTCACCCCCTCCCCCATGTGACAGAGGGGGAAACTGAGGCCCATACAGGAAGGGGCCCCAGAGGCCACCTAGCCCAACCCCCACCCCCATGTGACAGAGGAGGAAACTGAGGCCCATACAGGAAGAGACTCCAGAGACCACCTAGCCCAACCCCCACCTCCATGTGACAGAGGAAGAAACTGAGGCCTGGAGCAGGGCAGAGAACTGCAGGAGCCCTGACCCTGAAATGGAAGGAAGCTGAGGCCCAGAAAGAAGTGACTCCCATTGCCCACGTTGACGGGTGGATGCCAACCACCTAGACCAGTTTTCAGTGTAGAACTGAGGAAACCGAGGCCCAGGGGGCAGTCAGGGCCCTTAGGGGTCATGGGTGCGGCCCAGTCCTCCGTTTCCTAGATTAGGGAAGGGACTTTGGAATGTGCTGATGACGTCATCCGGTCCGGCCACCTCCCCTGATGTAAGAGGGACCTGCACCCAGAGAGTGACCTGCGGGGGTCCATCCCCTCCCCCCTCCCCACGCTGAATTTGACCCCTGGTCTTCTGACTCCCAGCAGAGGGGGTGTTGTCCTCAGTCTTTCTTCAGTCCCCGGGGAGGAGGGAGGGGATCCTGGCAGAAGGGTGAGTCTTACGGATGATGTCACGGGGCCGGCTTGTGTCTCGTCCTGACCAGGCTAACACGGTCGCCCGCACATGGAGGATCGGTCCGGCATGGGGGGCTCGGGTTCCCCACCCCCTTCCTCCCCTCGTCGTTCATGCTGACTAGGGCTTTGCGCTGCCCCATCTCACCCCATTCCAGGAAGAGCCAGCCCAGGCCCATCCTTTCACCTCCTGGCTGGTACCCCGCGGGCCTGGCCCGGGACTGAGTCATCTCCTCTTACTGGTCGGGATGCCTATTGTAGGGTTCGGTCCCATGTGTGAACCCCAGCTTTGCACCATCTGGGAGCTTGGGCAAGAAACTGCCCCCGCCTCCTCGTCCACAAAAGGAGGCATTGGACCAGGGGACCCCCAAGGACCCCTCCAGCCCCAAACTCCAGGTCCCGCGTGTCTTTCTCTGAAGCACTCGAGGCTTGTACCAGGATCTGCTACTCTCTTAGTGAGGTGGAAGGGCCACGTCTGAAGGACGGCCTGGGGTAGAGATGGACCGTCTAAGTAATCTAATAGGACGTTACCCAATATTGATTCTGTCAATGGGCATTAAAATCACCTGTAAACAAAATTTTTATAACTTGCTTAAGAGACAAGAGTTGGTGAATGTTTAACTCTTACTGGAAACGCTGCTGTCTGGGAAGCACAGCTTTATTAAATGCTAAGCCATGTTGATCTATATCGTCAATTTCCCAGATATCAACTCCTTCTGGGGAACTTTTCCAGGACACCAAAAGGCCGCTGACCCCAAAGCACATTTCATTAGCTTAAGCAGCAGTCGCAAGCTTCCTGAAAAAGAATAATTAAAATAAGTGAAATTTATGTTTATGGTAAATTACTCTTTCCTCTTATTAGGTTCTTGATTTGAAGCCTTTACTACTAGAATTAGATTAGACATTTCTCTTTTGTGTCATCCATACTCCTTCCAGGTTAAAATCAAAATTAAGTCATTTTGTAGTATAAATTACCAGCCTTAATCATGTTCTGTTATCATGGGGGCACTTGTACTCCCACTAAGGTGCTACCCCCAAGCCCCATCGTGGCCTCAAGCTTAGACAGTCCTGAGTTTTAAAGGTTTGGTCACCAGATATTTTAGAGATGGGCCTCTGTAATTCAGGGACCAGCCTAGCTGAATATGAAAAGGCTGATCACCTGGTTGACCACATAGCAATGAATTTTTACAGCCCAGCCTCCTCAAAGATCTTCCACTAAGTCAGTGAAGGATTGTGGCCAGTGGAGGGAGTATGTACACCAGGGAAATTGTAGATCCTAGAGGCATAAATTTAACCTCTTAAGTGCATTCCCTGCAATGGGCCTTACAAAGTGGTGCACCATTATAGTTTCATTGAAGTTTGAATTATAATAAGTCTGTGGCTGTTCTAATTTTCAAAAGAAAAAAAAAGGGGGGGACACTGTAACTTCCTATGGTAAGCTTGATTTCAATTTCCGGAAAAATTCTAATTAAAAAGATAGTTTCTAAATGTCTAGCAAAGGAAGCAATGATTACCAAGAGTCACATGGCTTCAAGAGTGGGTCATGCCAGACTAACCTTTATTCTCTTTCTCGATAAGGTTATTAAACAGAACAAGTTAGTGAAGGAGGGATGCTAAAGATATAGTTTACCTAGATTTTATCCAAGAATTTGATATTAACATATCTCATACTATTCTAATAGAATAGATGGAAAGATATGAATTAAATGATAATTCAGACTCAAAGAATAGTCATTGAAGGATCAATATGAAACATGGCGCATCTTCAGTGTAGTGTCCCTCAGATCTGCGTCTATTCGTGTACCGTGTTAAGATTTCTATCAACGGCTTGGATAAAGATGGCAGGCTTATTGAATTTTTGGGAGGCAAAAACACAGGAGAGACAGCTAACATATCACATGACAGAATCCAAAAAGATCTTGACAAGTCAGAACCCTGGATTCAGATTAAACCGTAGAATCAGATTAAATTTAACAAGAATAGAGTGAAGTCTTGAGTTTGTGAATTTGATCTTTCGAACTTCTGTAAAGGATGGCGAAGACATCGTTAGATTAACTGAAAAATATCTAGGGGTTGAGTAGACTGATGGGTCAATGTCAGTCATCCATGGGATGTAGCAGCCAAAAAAAAAAAATCGGTCACAGGCTTCATTGAGAAAGGCATAACACGCTGGGATATGGAGGTGACAAATCTTCTGGATTCTGCCTTGGTGAGACGACATTTGTAGTATTGTGTTTAGTTTTGAATGATAACTTAGTAAATGTAAATAATAATGTTTATTGATTGACAGTTTTGTGTACTACAATTTTTAAAGGACATCGATAAACCAGATCAAACAAGAGCAACCAGGACAATAAAGGGCCTTGAGTGTATGAGGCTTGGTGGAAAGGATTTGGAAAATTTAGCCCAGGAAAGAGAAGACTTGGGGGTTGGGAGGTGGAAGTAAAAGGTGGCTTGAAAATAGTATTTGGAGGGCTGTCCATCATTCGATTCAATAAACCCACTCTGTGCCAGTCTCTGTTGTTGTTCATCCTTTGTTCTCAGAGGACCAATGACATGTAGGTGGCACAGGGGATAGAGTGCTGGGCCTGGAGCCAGGAGGACTCATCTTTGTGAGTTCAAATCCAGCCTCAGACACTTACTAGTTGTGTGACCCTGGGCAAGTCACTTAACCTTGTTTGCCTTAGTTTCCTTATCTGTAAAATGAACTGGAGAAGGAAATAGCAAACCACGCCATTATCTTTTCCAAGGAAACCCCAAATGGGGTAACAAAGACTCAGCCATGACTGAACAACAATAACATGTCTGTCATGTAGGAAAGAGATGAGACTTGTTTCTTTTTGGGCAGAGAGGGCAAAACCAGAAGCAACAGATAGATGTTGCAAAGAGGCTACATTGGGCTTGATGTCAGACGTAATGATTGCCATCGATTAGACTTGTCCAAAGGTGGAGTGGGCTATAGTGAGAGGTGATGGGTTCACTTCCTTGGAGGTCTTTGAGCTGAGGTTAGAACAACTGACTATTGACTATGTCACACTGTGGGGTCTTTTTAGGGATGAGTTGAAATAGGTGGCTTCCAAAATCTCTCCCCTCTGAATTCTATAATCTTGCCTTTTCTGTTGGTCTCAACAGGTGTTTGTGTTTGATGTTGGAGGAAAAGCCTGGAAGAATTATGACTGGTCTCAAATCACAACGGTGGCAGCTTTTGGAAAGTATGACCCTGAACTTTTGTGTTTTGCCCATTCAAAAGGATCCAGGGTAGTGCTAAAAGGTTAGTGATTTATTTTATAGGGACTTCAGGGCGGAATCCACAGATAGGCTGCAAGAATCATAAACTGTTTCGACCTTTGTATAACTTAAAATTTTTTTCTCCTTTTATCTTTATAGTCCTGTCTCATTTCTAGGTTTTCTTTCTTTATTCTCACCATCTGATGTTTTCAATAATTATAAAAATTCTCCTAGGATACCATCTAATTCATTTCCTAAATGTGAATCCTTTTAAAGGGTTGTGTAACTCATTATGTGATCCTGAGTACTGTGACTGTACCTAATTAATATAACAACCTTTGTCTAGGCTCTTAGCCCACAGTTTCTCTGTTTTTAAATTGTGTTTAGTGTCTAGATTAATAAATTAATGAGATATAGGCTCTATTCTCTTAGTACATCATTTCTCTGTGTGGAGAACTCTCAAAAGGGAGTAACTATTCCAGAATATTATGTGGTATCCTTAAAGGACTTTGATCTCATGAGGTTCTGGGGATTGTAAAATAGATGTCACTAAAAAGTAGAACTTTTTTTGGATAAATATGCATTTCTTCCGTAGGAGATGTCCCCTTAAAGAATATCGTTGAACCTACTTTCAGAGAAGCCTGGATAGCAAAACAACTCAAAATGGCCAAAAAACAACACATGGATGGCATTAATATAGACATAGAACAAGAAGTCGGAGAGTCATCCCCTGAATATTATGCCTTGACAGATTTAGTTAAAGAAACGACAGAAGCCTTCCATCGGGAAATTGAAGGATCTCAGGTGCAAATCCTGTTTTAATTTTTGAAATCCAACAACTACTTAGTCAAGCCCAGACAGCCACCCCCCTTTTCAGGGTGACCTATAGAATCTCATATTAAAGTCTGACAAAGGAGGAAGGTATTTTGGTCTGTGGGCAATGAGTAACAAAACAAAACAAAAGAACCCAAGAAGGTTCCAAGTGCTGGGGCAGCATGCCTGAGAGAGAATCAGCTTTGGAGCTTGGAAGACCTAGGTTTGAATCTGGCCTCACGTCCCCACTAGCTGTGTTACCTGTTTGCATTTCTCATAGATAGAGACTTTATATATTACTTTTCTCACAAGGTTGTCACACTGTGGGTTAAGGGTTTCTCTTGCTCCATAGGTAGACACGGCATTATGCACCAAGGGGACCAGAGTCGATGGGACCCACTCTTTGTGACAGATTATTACTGTGTCAAGGTGTCTCCTTCCTCTCTGCCAGCAGCGCCAAGCTCAATTATACTATCATTGAGTGAGTCCCTACTATGGGCATGGCATGCTGGCGACCATAAAGAGCCGTGTCTTATAATCTGGTTGCGGGGAACAGAACACATACTTTAAAATGTAGCTAACAAGGCCAGGTAGTAAGTCCTAAATTTCAAGGAGTTTTTCCTGTGCCCGGGATGTTCCAGTCTCAGATTCAAGTTGAACCTTGAACAAATGCATTTAGGTAATCTGAGTAGGAGCAGAGAAGTTCTGAGTAGAGAGAAACAGTATTGGTGCCATAAGAATGCCTAGCATTTGTGTAGCACTTTAAGGTTTGCTGAGAGCTTCACAAATATTCTGCCGCTGTAACCCGGGGAGGTTAGGGCTATCATTACTATCCCCATTTTACAGATGAGGAAACCAAGGCAGACAGAGTCACACAGCTAGTCTTCCTGGCCCTAAGGCCAGGGCTGTATCCACTGCATCACCTAGACAGGTGGACAAAGGCCCAGAGATAGAAATACACTGATATAGGGAATGCCAGGGTACACTGTTGCCATTGGTTTGCATTGTGGGTTTACATTTAGAGAGAATGAGGTTGAAAGGGGGAGATTGGATCAGATTACAGGGAATTCACAGGCCTAAAGATTTTTGAATTGAATGAGTAACTTCTTAGAAAGCAGTATTTTAGGAAACTTGTTCTGTGACTATGTAGAATGTTGTGGAGTGGGGAGAGATTTTAAGCCAAGGGTCAGACAAAGATTCCAAGGGTCCTGGAATAGTACTCTCTATGTCCAGGGTGCTCCAGCCTTGGCCTTAAGTTGAACCTTTAAGAAAGAATGGATCTAAGTAAACAGCTGGTTGAGGTACATAGTTGGTGCTCAATAAATGTTGAGTAGAAAAAATAATAATAAATATTAGACTGGAAATGACCAAGGGGATGAAGGCCTGGAGCAAGGGAGCAGGACTTGGGTGGAACAAAGACAAGACTCCCCCAGAGTGGCCTCTGATGGTCTTATGAGGAAGAGAAAGGCATTTGCAAAGCTCTGTACATTGTAAATGGCTCTTCTTGTCTTGGTCAGGTCCTAGCTGGACAAGGGATATGCAGAAGTTGTGTTTCTTCCCTGCAGGTCACTTTTGACGTCGCCTGGTCTCCAAAGTGCATAGACAAGAGATGCTACAATTACAGTGGAATTGCAGAATCCTGTGACTTTCTCTTTGTGATGTCTTATGATGAGCAAAGTCAGATCTGGACAGAGTGTGTTGCAGCGGCCAATGCTCCCTATAACCAGACCTTAATGGGTAAGGACCTAGGAAAAGGTTGGTAACTAAGGAAATACTTGTTGAATAGAAACTGAATTGGCTGAAAATACAAAGTTAGAGAAGTAATATTGTATTGGTAGCACACATAGTATTCAACCTAGCAAATAACCAACTAATGGCCTAATTTCAAAAAGTGTCACCTACATATAAGAACAGGATTACATTTAGAATAAATGTTTGGAGGAGGAGGTAGTTCTGTGAATGAGTTGACTGGGCAGTAAATGGTGAAATCCTTTATTACTTTGATTTTCTAAGTTTAAAATCTATTTCAATCATCTACATAAACTTTTTTACCAAATACCTTCATTGGAGTTTGAACAAATTAGTAAAGCAAGTTAGTAAATGTATAGTAGTCCATCTCTCATTTAATTTCAGAACCTGAAAAGGTGCTTGAATAAGGCTCCTTGGAGGCGGTATTCACGGATCTGAAGTCAGCAGGTAAAAAGATGAAGGGAGAGAGGACATGCCAGGCTTAGGCAACACACTGAGCGGAAGCCTGGAGAGTGCAATGCATGTTCAGGGGGCAGACAGTTGTCCTGTTTGACTGGAGGAGACGCAACTTAGTTTATCTTTCTAATGACATTATAGAAATAACAGCCCAAAGGGACCTCACTCACATCTGAGGAAACTGAGGCCAGAGCAGAGGAAAGGACTTGGGTAAAGTTGCACAAGAAGGAAGCCGATATGCACACCCAGACCTTCTGGTGGCAATCCTGAGGTTTTCCCCTATACCAGGTGGCCTTCCATTGGAAGCCAGTGCTGGCCAAGAAGGGAGCATGGTAATTCTAACACACACACACACAGTTCATTGGATTGTACCTAGATTCACATTGAGATCATCATTTCTCAAAGATTCAACTTATTAGCCTTATGTGATGCTTGAGAATGAAGACAAACCAGAGGAGGATGTCTTACAAGTTGGTAGACGGCCTTTTTTTTTATGTGTGTGCTTTCCTGTGATTCTTCCTAAAACATGACTATTTTAGTTTATTTAAGTCAGTATTCTGCAGTTTTTTTAAGTAGACTGATGAAATTTAATCTCATTTTAATGAATTTTTTTCTATTCAAAGAGAAGTTTTTTTTTAAAAAATGAGACAAGAAAAAATTGGTCATTATTATGGAGCTACATCTAAAAGGTCACTTTAGACAAATACAGTATTATTAATTTGCATATACAGTACCACTTTTGACATCCCTTAGGTTTTTAGCTGTTGGAGAACTTGTGGTTATAATGTCAAAATAGCATGGATTTTATTGTGTCTATTCTTTTTAATTAGGATATGAAAGCTATCTCAAGATGAACATTGACCCTAAGAAACTTGTAATGGGTGTTCCCTGGTATGGCTATGATTATCATTGCCTGAATTTATCTGAGGTAAGACCACTTCATTTCATATCAATTCCAGGTCATTCTCCTTTCTATTCATACTGTCTCCCTTTTCTGTGTGCTTCTTTCACAGAAAGTAAATAAAATTCAATGACTTTTCCACATAAGGTTTTAAACTGAGTAGCTTGAGTTTCTAGAGGACAGATAATGGCACCATAGATTTTTACATCAACTACACAAGGAGAAGGTTGGAGGAGGCGTGTTTAGACAGCCGGTCAGACAACGAGCTGGGGGTTTTGGTGGCTGCAAGGGCAGTGGGAGTCAACGGTGTGATATGGCAGCCAAATAAAACCAATCTATTGTGTATTACGTTAAGGGAGGCAGAGATACCAGGAATAAGAAGATGATGGTCCCAATTTTACCCCGCCCTGTTCAGACCACATCTGAGATAGTTTGTTCAGTTCTGGACGTTAGGAAGTTTAGGAAAGATGGCTAAGCTGGAGGGCATCCAACACGGAGGATGACTAAGATCAGCTAGTCAATCGCTAAACATTTATTAAGCACCTACTGTGTGCTGGGCACTGTGCTAAGTACTGAAGAAACCCCTCCCCCCAAAAAAATAGCAAAAGAGCTTTAAGTTCCCTTGATGTGAGGACCGATTGAAGGATCTGGAGGTGTTTGACCCAGAGAAGACTCAGAGGGGACGTGTGAATTGTTTTCAGTTCTGTAAAGAGCTATCACAGGGAGCAGAGAGTATACTGGTTCTGCTTGGTCCCCAAGTTGGGCTCTATGAACAGAAATGGGTGTGAGCTGCAAAGAGACACGGGCTCTTGGAATCTACTTATTTTCGTTTTAGGGGGAAATAAAGCTTAAATTCCTTCTACCCCCTAGCTTCAATGTTAATCAGATTTCCAGACTTATCTTTCTGGGAAATCATACTCAGTTCAGAGGGATTAACGCTCAAGTTCTGGCTCACCACCAGGATCATGTCTGCACCCTTCCCAAAGTGCCTTTCCGAGGGGCACCGTGTAGTGATGCTGCAGGCCGCCAGGTGACCTATAAAGCCATCATGGATCAAGTGAATAGTTCCATTTCTGGAAGCCAGTGGAATACCCAACAGCAGGCCCCGTATTATAACTATAAGGTAAGGCATTCTAAGTTGATAAATATTATTAATTATAGTGTTTATTTGTGTAAGAATTTACTAGATGTTTACATCAGTTATTTTAGTATATGAAAGATGATGTCCACCTTCCTTAAAGACACTAGAATCGAACTCTGGGCAAAAGAGGACTTTCACTTTCCTGCTTAGTAATTCAAGCTATTTAAAATAGTAAAAAGTTGCTAAATTTTATGACATTTGTCATTTTAAATGATGATCAAAAATTTGCAGGCCTTAGCATTAAGTCACTAGCCTTTGTTAATTGGCACTTCTTTGGAAAGAAGTACTTCCATTAAATTCCCAAGTTGTAAGTTGTTTTTTAGAGTTTCATCTTGGATCCTGGTCAGAGTCAAAGGAAGGCAAAGCAAAGTTTTGGTTCTTACCTTTTAGCCATACATTCTGCATACTGACTCAATAGTAACTGTTTCTCTTTTGGCCAGGAACCCTGGGGGTCTTCCCCTCCCAGTTTGGTTTTTTTTTTTTTTTAGTTTTGATTAAAGGAGCCATGCCTTGATTAACTTCTTAAAGAAGCCTATTCACTAAATGGGAGTTACCTCACTCAAAGTGAGAACCTGAAAAGACCTTAGCCTGAAAAGGACAGGGTCTCTCCCATTGCATCCTGGGCCATCTCCAGTCATCCTGGTGAATATCAGGCCACTGGACTCAGATGGCTCTGGAGGAGAAAGTGAGGCTGGTGACCTTGCACAGCCCTCCCTCACTCAAATCAGTCAACTGCAAGTCATGGCGTCTTTTTCCTGACGTCATGGTCCTCTTCAAGAACGAAGGACAAACACAAATATGATTTAATGTATAAAATACATATTTATATGTAAATATATTTGAATAAATATAATTAATGTAAACATGAATGTTTATAAATATATTTAAATAAATAAAATTTCTGTTATATATAAAGTATATACATATATGATTTTGTGATTTCTAAGGATTTTTAATCCTTAATATAAAGTGAGAAATAATTAGAGAGAAATACTATCCAAAGTATGATGAAAGGATGCTACTTTTTCTTTTAAACATACCAGAACTCACACATCCAAGTGCATATTGTCCTCCAACTGTAGAAGGCTTTATACTTCATTCCTATGCTGCTGCAGATATCCAAAACATTTTGGGAAAGCTTTTTTTAAAAATTGCTTTTGAAGAAACTTTACTAGGTACCCACCATACCCCCTCCCAAAAACAAACAAACAAGTAAACAAGTAATTGTCTCATTTTCCAATCAAGACCATTCTTCCTTGGTCTGCTACTTTGTCTCCTTTACTTTCACTCTTAGCCATAACCTTCCTCTGCCATACAGATTTGAACCAGCAACCAGAGAAGCTCTGTTGGTACTGGAAGGAGCTAAGATAGCCTGGTGAGGGCTGTCCAAACTGGGGAAGGAGCCCCAGAGCCCCAGTAAGGGAAACAGGAAAAAGAAGGGAAAATACAGAAGACAGAATGATTAATAAGCTCCTCTGTGGACCATATGTAATAACTTTAGGAGTGATTGGCTATAATTTTGAATGAATGCCCATTAACAATGGTGTGGGAAATGACAGAACCACAAAATAACAGAGCCTCTGATAGTGGTGCTTTTTCTTTTTGGATTTAAGAAATGGTATTTGGTTTTTTTTCTGTGACTCTATTCTGGTGTTCCTTATTTCTATATTTATGTAGGACGCTGATGGCCATTTTCACCAGGTGTGGTATGACAACCCGAAGAGCATTTCTTTAAAGGCAGCATTTGTAAGGGATCGTGGCTTACGGGGCATTGGGATGTGGAATGGGAACTGTCTTGACTACTCTGGGGATGTAGTAGCCAAACAGCAAACTGAAGATATGTGGAGGGCCTTAAAGCTAAATGGGTAAAAGGGCTAATTAAGAAATGCTGCTCAGAGTATACAATGCCAGTCATTGTTTGGAGTTACACATCTTATTTCTGGAAAAAATAAGTAATTTGTTAATGTTTTCTTTCCAAATAGTTCTGTCCTGAAGCATTTTGATATTTGGTGTACTAATAGAACTAATCAGATTGTCAGGTTAATGCTTTTAAGTTGAATTTCAAACATATATTTTGATCATTTAAGAAACAACAAAAGTTGAGAGATGAGTCAATCTTTCAGTATGAAATAATCTTCTTTATTTTATAAGATGTTTTATCTGTCACTTAATAAACCGGTATTTTTCATAATTTTATTATGCTCATGTCTTTTTGTCCATGATATTAACATGCATGCTTACATATTTATAAACTATGGAAAAAGCTCAAAAACTTGTAAAGGGAAACCTAGTTTGCTTAGGACAGATTAAAAAAAAATACCTATTCTCTGAAAAGCAATTCACTCTGTAATTTTATTTGTCCAACAAACCTAATATTAAAGTTGATATAGAATGTCTTCTCCTTAGGGCCAATGCATTGTTAAAGGGAAGATGGGGATATTGGCTCAGTGATTCTTCTCCCAAAGTAGCCCCTCAGTGCCCTGTGAGACTTGGTTTTGCTTCATCCCAACCTCTAGACAAGTGACTCTAAGATAAAAGATAGAGAGTTGGCCCAGGGAATTTAAAAAAGATAATCTTTTAAACTAGTATGGTGATATTGCCTAAATTTTCAGCTAAATTATGCTTTTGAGACAGATATTTTCAAGAAGAATTTTATTATTATTAAATTTACTATAGGGATAACTTAGTGGATAATCTGATATTATTCTTATGCTATTCTTGATGAAATAATTCTCCTAAGATCCTTTTCTGTGCATCTATAATTTATTCATTGACAGCCTTATTGCTAAGGTGCTTGTTTTAAATTTACAATATTTTCCCCCATTGGGATTTTGCTTCTAATTTTAACCTCATGACGTTAGTTTATGAACTGATGTTTCCCTTCCTAAAACACAGTAGTTTAACATTTAGAATTTTCCTAAACCTTTAGCTCGGTTTCTCTTCAGGACCCTCTGCTTTTTCATACGGTAAATTATGAAGACAGCAGCTTCATGTTAAATGTATTATTTCCATTTTGATAGCATTGGCTGTATAACTGTCTAGGGACATTACAAACCTATTCCTATGAATCCTGGACTAACATAAATCTAGTCTTTCTTAACTGTTTTTCCTGTTAATCAGAACAAAAGCAGGTAAACTTTGACCATCCTTTCTGGCTCTAGGTCATATATCTCTGCTTCCAATTTACATGGCTGCTTACAGCAGAGGACCTGGAGCATCCAGTCCAAAGGATGATGTTTCATAGTCTATTTTGAATTATTACTGATGCTTTCTATGCTTCTAAAATATGTTAATAAGGCAGCTCTTCGATACTAATCCCAGGAGTTTCCTCTGAGTGCTTCAAATGGTAAACTCAATTCCCTCAGTCTTAGATTCTTAGGCTGCTGTTTAGTTAAAATAAAATAAAGGATTATTCTTTTAATTATCAAGGTTACATTAAAAACAATCAATGTAGCCTTTTGTACCAAGCCATGGTGGTTTGCTAAGACTAATAATGGACCTTTATTCTTAACTCCTAGATGAATTATCTTTAAACCCAGCAATTGAATAATGAAATACTTTACTGTAAAATTAAGTCCAGTCATCCTGAAATACTTAAAAATAACTAAATAATGCCCTGAACAAATTACTTGGCTTTGCTCTCTCTTTCTCTCTCTCCCTCTCTTTCTTTCCCTTCCTCCCTTCCTTCCTTCCTTCCTTTCTTCCTTCCTTTCTTTCACCAAAGCTACTCTCAAAGTTCATCTCCCAACTTGTGGAGGGGCTGTGATCTGTCTCAGTGGAAGGAATATCCACTCTGACAAAATCACATATCCTCAAAGTATTGAAGAAGTATACTGTGCTTAACATTTCCTGAGTCACTTTATAAACTCAGTATGAAAAAATAAAGGAATAGAAACACAAGGCTTATAAAGAAACGTTGGCAAGAACAATGGATGGACAGTCTTAAAATAAGTCTAAACATTATGAAAAAGAAGACATATCTAGGTAAATACATTTGACTGAGAGCTCAAAGATGCCTTCATTTTCTTCTGTTCCAGTTCCATTTTTAATGTTCGTATGTCTGAAATTGCTTGTTTTCTCATCTGCAAAAAAAGAATTGGAGACTGTAAAGGAAGGCTCCCAGATGAGATCCGGGCTGAAATGATTTTAAGTGCCTTTCAACGATTAATTAAATCTCACATTGGCATTCTGAAGGCAGTCACAATAGTCATACAGTACAGTACAGCAGCTGCCATAATTAAGCAGCAGTTCCAATGGCCTTCTGTGTTCTCATCCCCTAACTGACACCATTGTCCTCTGTCTACTGCCTTTAACTTCCAGGGCACAAAAACTAGATGGCTGAACTGTAAAATTCATAGCTAGTTCTTAGACCTCTTTTTGCTAGAAAAAAAATTTTTTTTTACTATAACAATGAAAGACCAGATACCAGTTTTTTATGTTCTCTGCTCAAATTTCAAAATGAGATCTCACTAAATGACAGTCTTTTAATAATAATGAATAGCCAATATTTAGATAGGGCTTTAAGGTTGGTGAAGTGATTTACATATATTATCTCTTGCCCATTTAACATACCAGAAGGCGATGATTTGTCATTGAAACACACACTGGAATAAATGCCTATTAAGTCCTATTTGAATGCCTTATCTTGCCATAGAGGTGGTATTCCCCACTACCATTCAGTAGATCAGAAGCTTGGGCAAGTACCACCATATTGGAAAGGGTTCAAGTGTGGGCTTGATAGTGAATAACTGTCTGTTTTCTGTCCTCATACTATTTAGAAACCAACTGCCAGGTTGGCGACAAGATAATCAATTTTTGGCTCACAATAAGTCCCGAAAACCATAGGGGAGTTCTGATCTGCACTGTGGAGGGAATATCCACACCTGTGAAACCAATAAAGTATTAATATAATACAATGTTGCTTAAAACTAGATAACAATACCTTTATTGTGTGGGTGGTGCAAGGATCTTTTTAAAGAAATTTCTCAGTAAATCAATTTGGATTATGTCTCACAATTATTTAAACTTTGAGATTTCCAAAGTACTTTACTTACAGTCTCCCTATGAGGTAGATAGTAGAAGTATTATCCCCATTTTAAACTCATGCTCACAGTGGTTGTGACTTGTCCTTCAGTGAGGCAATGTTGGACTTATTGGAAAATGTCCTTACTACCTGTGTGACCACATGCAAGTCACTTAAACTTTCTGAGTCTCAGTTTTTTTCATCTGTAAAATGCCGATAATCCAAGTGTTATGTAGTTCACAAGGTGATTGTGAAGCTCAACTGCAAACTTTAAAGCATTACATGTGTCTGTTATTATAATTATTATTGTATTTGGTCATTCTGTGAGTAAAAATCAGCCCAGAACCGAACCCAAGCCTTTTGACCCTGGGGCAAGTGCCCTCTTCCATACCACACTGCATTTCATAATATTGCAGTCAACCTCCAGCCAGATATTTACTGTTAAAATATTTATTTTCGCTGGGTGATCTCACTGGTCACTGTGGTTGACATATAATTGATTTGACCATGTCAGTTAGTACTGATTATAAGAAAGACTAATGATCAGGTACAAGGTCCTTAAAGAGAATCTTAAAAAAAAAATTTTTTTTCTTCTATCGCCCAATTACATGCTAGCGTATTTATAAGTCAGGATGTCCTGTCAGGGGGCAGCTGGACAGAGCCATGGATAGAGCATTGAGTCTGCAATCTAGAAGACCTGAGTTCAAGTGGAGCCCCAGACCATAACTTAGCAAGTCACTTCACCTTGTTTGCCTCAGTTTCCTCATTTGTAAAATGAGCTGGAAGAGGAAATGGCAAACCACTCCAGTGTCTTTGTCAAGAAGACCCCAAATGAGGTCATGAAGACTCAGATATGACTGAACAACAAACACATCCTCAGTCCCTGCACTACTAATCCCTCTTGTTTTAATATTAAGTATTTTAATTCTTTGTAACAGGGTGGACTAAGGGACAAACTAAATATGGTATATGTGATAATTCTCTATTAGCAAGAATATTTGATTAAGCTAGAATGCCACATTCCTCATTTATACTAGATAACAGAATTTAGGATGATGTTTTAGTTACATATTAATCATATGTATTCAAAACAGGTCCAAAATCTCCACTTGGCAAAATTTCCTATTAGCCTTTTTCCTATTAGCCTAGCGCATGTTACAGACTTTAAAAGTAGTAAAACTGCATTTCTTCCAGAAAAAAAAAGTTCCATAGCTCTGAAGTTTCACTAATTAGGATGGATTTTCTGCCTCAGTCTATGCTCAACAGTGAGCGTTGACTGCTGGACTTTAATCTTTTTGGCCAAGTAGGACTACTTAAATGGTCTAACACCCCAAATTCAGCACTTAGTTGTTTGTTGAGAAGAGTTTATCTTGCCGGATCACAAAATAATCAACCCTAAGTATCATCTTAACGATACAAGGTAAGTATAAAAAAAAGTTTTGTTTTAAGGAGTAGTTTATACTATGAACAGAAAACAAAATCACCTTAATTTCTATCATGAGTTTCATTTTGTCAGTGTCCAGTTTTCTCTTCAGTTGGTCAATTGAATGCTGTACTTCAGTGATCTGGATTATAAGGTTATTCTGTGAAATAGACAAATACATGCATTTTTACTTATCCCAGAATCACAGAATTCAGAGCTAGGAGGAGACCTTCGGAGTCATTCAGTCTAACCTTCCTCATTTAGGAGTGAAGACCGGCTTAGAGATAGCAAATGATTTGCCTAATATGCAGCTATGACATGTCTATAAGATTTTTATTGGGGAGAGGAGTCTGGGAAGATGGCAGAGTAGGTCAGAAAATTCCAAGCTCTCAAGACTTTCCCCCACAAAAGAGTTAAAATAGCACCTTAGGGTGAACAAAGTGTGGGTGGAGACAAAGAAGAACAGGGGTTGTAGCACAACCAGGATCTTCCTGGGACAGTTTGAGAAAATCTGAAGAAAAATCCCAGGACCAGGTTTGGTCCCGGCAAGCAGTAAACACCTCCAGGCTAGGTTCCATTTTAACAACAAGCTGGTAAGCCCCTTAAACAACTAGAGGCAAGCTCTGGGGTTGGTTGGTCTGAGAGGCTGCCTTTGCCCCAGCCACAGGAACTTTTCACTCCAGGATAGTGAGGGGAGTTGGGCGTTTGAGCCCAGGAAGATTGAGGGAACCTCTGCTGCCGAGGAACATCAGATCCAGCTGTGCTGCGAAGAGCGGTCGGGGCAAGAAGGAACCAGCACAGGCCCGGTGAGTGCAAAAGCAGTGGGGCAGAAAGCCCCTGGCTGTGGGCACTTATAGAAGGTTGGAGGTTTGGCTTTGGTTCCAGGCTAGAGGAGAGAACTGAAGATTTGAGGCAAGAGGCACCATTTCCCATACCCCAGGGATAGAGATGATTACAAAAATCAAGTTATTGCCATAAAAAAAAGTACACAAGCAAAGCAGAAAGAATCCAACCATAGAAAGCTATTATGGGAATGGCGATGACTGGGGTTCATCTTCAGAGGAAGATATTGAAGTAAAGAAACCCCCAAAGAGCAGTGTCAAATGGTCACTTGCCCAAAAAGAGTTTATAGAAGATCTTTAAAAAGACTTAAAAATCAAGTGACAGAAATGGAGGAAAAAACTAAAAAAAATAAAAATAATCCAAGAAAAACAAAAAGGTTATGAAAAAAAGTCAACCAGTTGGAAAAGGAGATCCAGAATCTCAAGGTGGAAAATGACACCTTGAAAATTAGAATTGGGCAAAGTGAAGGCAGTGAAATTATAAGAGATCAAGAAATAATTAAACAAAACATGAATAATGAAAAATAGAAGAGAAAATGAAACATAAGAAAAACAACAGGTTTGGAGAACAGATCGAGAAGAGAAAATAAAAATAATTGGAATAACTGAAAGTTATGATCAAAAAAATAATCTTGGTACAATAATACAAGAAATAAAGAAAATTGTCCTGAAGCATTAGAACAAGGCAGGGAGATAGAAATAGAAAAAATCCATTGAACACCACTTAAAAGAGATCCTATGAGGAAAACTCATAGGAATATCATAGTCATAATTCTGAAAACCTAGCTCAAGGATAAAATATTAAAAGCATCAAGATTAAAACAATTTAAATATGATGGTGCTACAATTAGAATTACACAAGACCTAGCAGCAGAGACAAAGGACTGCAGGTCTAGGAATACAACATATCGAAGAGCAAAAGACCTGGGGCTCTGGAAAAAAATATCATACCCTTAAAATTTAAGTATTATCTTGAATGAAAAAGAATGGACATTTGATAAACTCTCAGACTTTTGAGACTTTGTTAAAAAAAAATCCTCAACTTGATAGAAGATCAGACATACAAGAACCAAGAGAAAGAGGTACATACCAAAGACTTGACTATAAGGGATTCATAAGGACAGTTTACCTTTTATATAACACAAAATGTAAAATGTGTGTCTGACATTCTTATCAGTAATTGTTGAGCATATAAGAAAGAGGGGGATAAACCTGACTGTGATATGAATCTAAAAAGTAAAATCTTTTAGAAACAGCTAAAAAAGAGAAATTATTTTATATAAAAGAGATGCAAGAAGAAGAAAGGATACAGAGGATTTAGACGGGGAAGGAGGGCTGGAAGTTCTCGTAACCTACTTTCATCAGGAATGGGTTTAAGAGGGAACAATACATATATACTTAGAAGAGTATAAAAGTCTTCTAAATTTAGAAGAAATAAAATGGTAGGGGTATAGTGAAGGGAGAGAGGACAAGGGAGGGATTAGGACGAGGCAGGGATTTTTAAAGGGGAGAATGGGAATAGGTAAAACGGTGTTTAGATCAATGGGAATGGGGGGATAGGGGAGGGATCCTTGGAGGAGGAAAGGCAAGTAATAAGAGGCTAGGGTGGTTGGTGGAGGAGGGGGGTGGGCAAATAATAGTAGGGTGATGTAGCAGGTACAAGTAGAGGAGGCAGGAAGGATAGGAAACAAGAGGTATGTACAAACATAAAAACAAAGATCAGGAGTAGCATATGTTTGGGAAAGTATATGTCTATATATGCATGTATACATGTATAAGTGTATGTATATATCTGTATGTGTATGTATATACCGAAAAACATCTAAACTATATTGTAGCCGTCTGGGAGCATAGGGGAGGGGGAAAAAAAGAACAAAGTTGAGAAATGCACAGCAGAGAACAAAAGAAAACACAAGGAAGCAAAGAAAAGTAGACAATTCTCAACACAAGGTGTATTATTTATCATACAGGCTTTCTTGAAATGAAAATTTATTGTTATATATTTTGAATCCTCTCTTATGTTCTGCTATGCGCATGACATCCTTTTTTTTCTTTGTATTTAAGTTTCAGTATTTAAGTTTATGATATGTTTTTATTTCTTTTCTCTATTCTGTATTTGTGTTTTGGTAAAATTTTAAAATATATTTTTATTTATAATTAGTTGCTGCAGTTCTTGACAGCCCCTTATGATGCCCTGTTGTCTGATTTTGGAATACTTCCATATGTCCCACAGAACCATTCACTTCCTTCTTTTATCTTGCTTTGTTGCCAAAGTTAGACTGTATCCTCAAAATGAATTGCATCTCAATTAATATTTGGGGTCATTTTTCAGGATGATTTCCATTTTAGACATGTAACATTTTCTGTGATATGATATACAAGTGGAAAAGTCTACTAAGCCCCTGAAAATATGTGATTGGAACTCGGAAAAGGTTCGGTTCTTGAGATCTAGATTTGGGAATTGTCCACACAGATTATAGCTTAAGTTAGGAGAGCTGAGGAGTTCTTACGAGGAGAACAGGGTCAAAGATTGAGACTTGTAGACACTGACATTTAGGTGGTAGGAGGAGGAGCCAGTAAGGAAATGGTAATGTGTTGGGTAAAGTTTTAAGAGGAAGTGGGTGATCAGGGTATCCAGTGCTCCAGAAAGATCCAAAAGAAAAGGCCATTTTATTTAGCAAGTAGGGAGTCACAGACCTTTCTGAGGAAAATTTCAATTGCAGGGACATAAGCCATATTCAATATAAATTACTAATTATGAATCCTGTTGCATCAGAAGGCAAAGGCCTGAGGCAGAATGACTAATCAAGCAACTATGAAGCACCCTTCTGTTGGAAAACCTGTCACTGTCACAGGTTTTCACAGTGGTAAGTAGAGGATCTAAAATATTACTTAGTGTCCTCAACAATTCCCTAAGACTATAAGCTGCGGATAAATTGTTAACCTACATCCGTGGTGGGCATTTCCATACCAGGGTGTATGTAGGTGAAATCACAAAGCTCAGCCAAAAAAAAAAAAACCACAAGATCCAAACCATAAGACACTTGTAGCCATGAATTCTATGTCTCTAGTTCTCTGTATAATTGGAATTTTCAACACTGAACCAAGCAATTGAGGAAAAAGTAATAAGAATTCTTTTGATTAGGGCAAATTAGTAGATGAGTCAAAGTCAGCAGACTTCATTGTTAGGACACAGAGGGAAGTCATTTGTTTTAAAGGGAAAAAGAGAACTATTAGGAAAATTGAGTAGAAATGTATGCTAAACTCTCTCTATTAGGCAATTATACCTGTGGGAAGCATTTCTGTTCAGACTATGGGAATATAATAACCAAGGCATTACAATTGACCTGATGGCCATGTATTCTGATCTCAGACAACGTTTCTGGAAGGAAATAGATTCCTAAGTTCTAACCTTGCAAACCCAAATTATAAAGCTATGATGAGTGGAAGTGTATAGGAGTAGACAGAAAGCTGGTCTTAGAGTTAAGGGGACCTGAATCCTAGTTCTGCCTCTGAGACATACTCGTGTCAATCCAGGCAAGTCCTTTAACCTGCAGAAAAGTTATCCACTGGTATTAGGAGAGGAGGTTTCCTTGTCGAAGCATTCCCTACACCAATAAATCCATAGCTTTAAGCTAATTATAGCATCCAATGGACCAACCAAAATTCATTGTTCCACAAGAGAAAATGTAATTGTTCTGGTTCAAGCTAAGCAACGTTAACAAATATTAATTAAACAACTACGACATGCAGGTCAGTGTGAACACTGAAGACACAAGAGGAAAAATGGCTGTAGGGCCTCCATTCTACCGGGTGGAGTATAAGGAGAAAGCAATGACTGGGATTTGAGGAGGCAGAGGCCACTTTTTGCTGAGGTAAACAAGGAAGGCTTCACTTGGGAGATGTTCCTTCAGTTGAACGTTGAAGAGGCAGAGATAGGAGGGAACAAAGCCCAGGAATAAGGCACAGCCCTTGTGAATGCACAGAGATGGGAGAAAGTATCCTCAGCCTGGAACCTTGCAGATGAATGGAAGGAATGTGGCCTAAGGCTGTAAAGGCAGACCTGGGCTACATTGTAGCGGGCCCTAAACATCAGACAACAGGGAGTCCTTGGAGGTCCCGGACTGGGAGTGAAAGAGTTGGGTCTGTGCCCTAGGAAATGACTGGCAGGTGTGTTAGGCCAGTATGGGAGGGGCAGGATGACCAAGCTGCTCATTTAGTGGGACCCTAAGCACTTATTTTTAAGGGGAATGACGATAAGTTTTAGGGACCTTTCCCCTCGGTGCTACTGCTTTTTCTCCCTACTCGGGATGGCCAATTCAGGAGTCCATTCAGCAAAGGCAAAGCACTGAGAAGGATCAGCACAAAACCTGAATCATTGAGGAAGGGAAACATGTTGAGCCAATAGGGAGCTCCCTGATGAGGCAATTTGTGGAGCCTGATCTGCCAGCTCAGTTCAGGCCTCTACATGAGTGATTTCAGAACATTTGTTGGCCTCTAATTCCAACTTTCTGCTTGGGTTTATTTGTTTATTTATTCATTCATTTGTTTATTACACTTATCTTGAACTTTCTTGTAAAGGACCTTTGCTGGATCTTAAACCTAACTGTATTACTGTTCTAAACTTTGAGTGCGAAGATGGTAAATGTGCCCAGGTCATGATACCTTGTTAATTCTCAAAGGACTTATACCCTTCAACCCCAAATGCAACCACCCTCTGAGACTGGTACTTCTGACTTTTAATCTTGGACCACCTGGTAAATTACAGTCGTCCACAGTATTCACTAAGCTTTGTTTAATGGAGGATATTAACCTGGTGGACCTCTCTGCCCTGGAGAATGAAAGGAAAGTGACTAAGGTTCTGTTCTGTAAAAGTTCTGAGAAAGTGCTAAAAATGTTAAAAAGACAGCACATCACAACTTCTGATCTACTAAGAGTCAGAAATATTTAATGGAACTATGGATTGATCTAAGTTAAAAGTAACATTCAAAAATCAATTTAAAATGTGGTGTTATCAGGTTATAAATATGTCCCCAAAGAGGAATATTAGCAGTTCCAATGTACATACTCTAAAAAAAATCCATCTGAAATAGAAAAATTACCAAAGGGCCATGAATTATTGTACCTTTGAGTCTTCCACATTTGCCAAATTCTTTGGCCGCATCTTGATCTCCCTAGCTTCTAGCTGCATGAGCAATTTTTTATAATAAAGTTCTAAATCTTCTTGAAGTTTAGTTAAAACTTCCTCCAATGAAGCTGTGATTTTCTTGGTTTCAAAATATTTTTTCTTCCAAGCTTCCTGGACTATGAATAAAAGCAAAATTGATATTCAACTTATCATATTATCACATACTTGTAGAACTTAACAGTTCAATAAAGGAGCTTATTAATAATTAGAACAATTGATCCCCTTCATGTTACAGGTAAAGAAACTGAGGTATATTAAGTTTAAGTGATTTGTCCATGGTCACACAGTAGCAAAGCGAGGACCAGAACTCAAGACTTCTGACTGAATCCTCCCCTTCTGGAAATCACTAATAGCGAATACTAAAAATGATAATTATATTAAAAGTTCTTTTCTACTGATTATTTTTCACAAGATAGTTTGAGGTCATTATCTATTTGTCTTGTCTCATGAAAGTAAAAGATGCACTATCCCATTCCAGGGGGTTTTCCATTGGAGTTCATCATGGCTGACTAGCTATGTCTGTATTAGTCAATGAATTATCTTTTTGGGAGCTAGATCTTCAACCTTGTTCATGATTGTGAAGTTAACAGATTCAGCCCCACAGTTATCTAAGAGACTTGTCAAACGTCTATGGTAAAGACCATGTTAAAAGTCTACCACTATGCTGAGTCTTTGGGGTGGGGGGGGTGTTTCCATTTTATCATGGTATAAACACTGTTGAAATGGATGGGTATTCATATTTCCAAGATGCTGTTGTATTCTCTTTTTTCCTCTTTGCCTTCCATTTACTTTCTCACCAACATTTAGTCATTTGAATCTCAGTAATAGTGCTTTATATGGTAATGACTATTTGTTAAGCAACTGTTATTTCAATATATGATAAGAACTTAGGAAAAAGCGTTGCTGATTTTACAAACATGATTTGTGCTTCTGGGGGACTTGGTGCTAAATCCTTCACAGAGGACAAGCTTCTAGACACATAGGAGCAGCAATCTTGCTACAATCTACTGAAAGTAAGCCCTTGACAGAAACTTTTTTTCTTAAATTTCTAAGAGGTAGGCAAGTATAGTGAATAGAGAGTTGACCTTGGAATCAGCAAGGCATGAGTTCACCTCCTTCCTCTGTGATCATGGGCAATTCACTTAAACTCTTTCAGGGATCCAGGCAACATTTAGCGACTATAAGGTACAGAAGAGTTGCCAGTTTACACCAGTGGAGGGAGTTTGCACATTAGGAGTTCCAAAGAAATCACAGTCCCAGTTGCAGACCCTACCTACCTCTTCCCCCTTCTTTGAAAAATATAATTTCATTGTTTTAGAACCTTTGTGAGGTCATAAGAAGGAGCTATACTATTCACATGTTACAGAAAGGAAAAATGTTATAAAACATAACTTGCTTAAAGTCACATAACTATTTGGGAATTTGGAACCAGATCTCAAATGTTCTGTGAATTGAATTACATGAAGTGGTCTACTGAAAAAATAGGTTTAGAGTAAGATCTTACACCATCTACCACAATAATCTCCAGATAGATACCTGACATATATAAAAGGTCAAATTATACATACATATATACACACATGTGTACATATGTATATACAAATACATATGTGTGTGTATATAAAGAGACAAAAAAGAAAGAAGGTAAGTTTCAAAACTATGGTTAAAGGAAGCATTCTTAACTAAACATGGGATGGTGGTAAACAAAGAAAAAATGGGTAATTTTGATTACATAAAATTGAAAAGTCGTGTGAGAATATACAAACTAGGATTAGAAAAAGGTCAGTTAATTGGGGAAAATGAAACAGTAGGTATCTCTGATGAAGTTCTGATACTATATATATGTGTGTCCTTGATACAAATACACACAAAAACAAAAACTACTCCCCCAAAAATAAGTGGTCAAAGAATATCAACAGGCAGTTTACAAAGGAAGAAATGCAAGCTATCCACAAAAAAAGGAAAAATGGCTCCAAATTATGAATAAGAACAATGAAAACTCTTAGATTTCTCCTCACTACCACCAGATTGGCAAAAACGACAAAAGATGAAAATGTCAAATTTTGGAGGGGCTTTGGGATGACAGGCATACTAATTCATTGTGGATTGAACTGTGAGTTGTTCATACGGTTTAGGAAAACAATTTGGAATTCTATCCAAAGAGTCACTAATTGTATCATACCCTTTAAACCCACAAAACCCCTGGAAGGCCTGAACTCTAAAGGGTCAAAGACAGAGAGAGAGTCAATATATGCAAAAAAATTTAAAGTAGCACTTTTCTGTGGTGGCAAAGCATTAGAAACAAAGTGGATGCACATTCAACTAGATGATGGCCTGAACAAATAATGATAAGTGAAAGTGATCCAACATTACTGTTCTATAAAAAATGGTATGTGAAAAATCCAGAAAAATTTGGGAACATTTGCATGAACTGATACAGATTTAAGTTAGCAGCACCAGATCAATTTACACAAAGACCACAGTAATGTACTGGAAAACCAACTTGAAAAACGAGCTCTAATCAATGCAATAAACAACCATGGTTTCAGAAAAGTTAGGGTAAATTTTGTCTTCCCCTTACCAGCAAGAACTAGAAGAATGTATTAGAGGTGCAAAATGAGTCCTGTGTTTTCAGACATGGGGAATGTTATGATATGTTTTGTTTGACTATATTGTATTTGTTACGAGGATGGGTGGACTATATTGGGGCAGGGTATGTGAGGCAGAGGGAAACTATAAGAAAAGAAGAAACGAGAATAAAGCAAAAAATTTTAAAAGGGAAGAAACAAGGCAATTTTTACTACCTTGCTAAATTTAATATACACTTTTAAAAATGAACTTTAGAGAGCAGATGTTTATAGCTACATGTACAATCCTCTCACCACCTCTTGTTTGTGTATTTTAATGTTTCTGTTTGTAGATGATTCAGTTCTTAATAAAAGTCAACAAGGAGTTCTACATTCTGTCTACTAGATCATAAACAAAACTGTTAAATTTCTACATGAAAATATAAATCATAAAAAAAATTTCGTCTTCCTAATCTGAGTGGAAACCTCAGTTAGGGTTGATATTTTTTGAATAGCCTTTTCTTCTTAATGTAGTAGAATGAAATAGATTTATAGAATTCTAGAACCAGAAAGGACCTTAGAGATTATCTTCAGATAATTATCTTAGAAATTATCTATTATAATAGATTAGAGATTATCTATTATATCATATATATCTATATCAATCAATATTTATCAATTATATATATTACATCATACATATATACATATATATCATAGAGAGGACAAATAAGACCCCTAAGGTAAAATGACTTGCCCAATGTTGTAAAACTGACAAAAGAGGTAAAACAAGGCTATGAATACAATTCAATAAATGGTTTCTGGTTTTTTTTTTTTTTAGTGGACACTATGTGCAAGGATACTGTTATAAACTCTGAAGCTATAACAAGACATTTACAGTCCCTCCTCTCAGGGAGCTTATATTCTATTGGTATCTAGACTCCACTCTAAACTCATGTCCAGTCCCATGCAGCTGGTGGCAGCAGACAGAACACTGGGCTTGGAATCAGGAAGATCTAAGTTCAAATTCAGCCTCAGACACTTATTAGCTGTGTGACCCTAGAGAAGTCACTTAACCTCTGTTTGCCTCAGTTCCCTCAACAACAAAAGGTGGAAAATAATAGCACCTGCCTCCCAGGGTTGTTGGCAGGATCAAACGACAGTAGTCGCAAAGCACGTAGCACAGAGTCTGACACACAATATAGTAAGTACTCTATCAATGTTAGCTACATATATGTGGGTACATATATATATATGTATATATATATACACACATACACATACATATATACGTGTGTGTGTGTGTAAGGTAGCTTTATTTCAGAGGAATTTTCAAACAATTTCAGATCTGGAAAGGATCTCAGTAGCTAAGTCATCTAATCCATACCTGAAAAAGTCCCCACTAAAAAATACTTAATAAGGGATCATCTCACATTTTCTTGAGGACTCCAGTTATGGTGGGGGTCAGGAAAACCTGCCACTTCCCAAGGCAGCCCAGTTCACTTTGGGATTATTCTAGTGGTTAGGCACTCTAATCCAAATCAGCCTCTTTGACATTCTACCCATTGCTCCTACGCCCTCCCTAGGGGACCATGTGGTACATTTCTAATCCCTCTCCCATAGGACAGCCCTTCAAATACTTGAAAACAGCTGCCATGTTGCTTCTTAGTCTTCTCCCAGTCCTTTCATGAATTTGAGGTCATTCTAATTGTCTTTCTCTGAATATTCTCCAAATTAACGTCTTTTACATACTGTGGTATCCAGAACTTGACAAAGTTCAGATGTGGTCTTAGCAGGACAGAGTGCAGGGAAGCCTCCTTATGCTTGAAACCTATGCCTCTCAAATTAGTCAAGCAATGGATTACCTCTTGGGGCTTCAATACCCCACTGTTGGTCATATCAATCTTGCAGCTTACTGAAACACCCAGACCTTTTTTTTTTAAACAACAAACTATCTGACCATGGTAGAAGACACCATCTTCTACCTATAAAGTTAATCTTTTGAACCCATGTGGGATTTTACATTTATCACTATGACATTTCACATTCTGAGATTCTGCCCAATGACCTAGCCTGTCAAGTTCAGTTTGGATTCTAATTTTGTCTTCCAGGGTGTTAGTGTGCTCACTGATAGGTGTCATCTGCACCTTTGACAGGGATGCTGTCTATACACCTGTGTCTAAATCACTGATAAAAACATCAAATGGCAGAGACCAAGCACAGATTCCTAGGGTATAAGATTGGAGATACTCTTGCTTAAGGTCACACTGAAAATGACTTTGCTGACTTACTTCATTCAATAGAGAACACTAGACCAGCAATTCCTAAAGCAGTACACTGATTTCTTGCGGAAAATTCCATTTCGGGGGCATTAGATCTTTGCGTGTCACTTCCTGATGATATCTACAGTATTCCCATATAACAGGTTTTTCATACTTTTAAAAATAACACGAAGGATTACATCTGAACATTTATCACTAGCTTGTGGTTTGAATCTGGATACATACACCATTACTATGTGACATTATTTTATTTTGATTTTGTGTTATCTGTTGGAAGGTCATTGATAGAATGATAAGACAAAATACGAGTATCATACTTTATATTAGACCCCTGTAGAACAAGTGATGGGGGCAGAGGGGTACTTCTAAACTTTGTTAGGTACAATTGTTTTAATCTTGTACCAAATGCTATAATACTAAAAACAACGAAACACTAATTAAATTTTATATTTATTTTAACAGTGCAAGCCTTAAATATTTTGTTTGCTATAAGAGATCTAATAAGTATACCACGATATCTTTTCATTTTGCTTTGTTCAAATAAAGTTTTAACTTTTTTCAATAGTTCTTCTCTCGTCTCTTCCAAATGACATCTTTCTTCCTTTACTTGCTTCATTTGTTGCATAATCTTGAATCCTAAGGAAGTGTAAACCACATTCATAAATATCTGGAAGCTAAAGGAGGCCAAAGTCTTCCACAATTAGAAAAACAAACCACACCTTGACAGTTATTTTCTTTGTGACAATATAGTATTTATTTACCTCCATGGCAAATGTTCCATCTCAGATTCTGAACATGATATATAGAAAATAATACATAAAGGGAAGGTGAGAACCATCCAAATGAAATACATTTGCATTCATAGTATTTATAAAGCGCATATTCTGAGACTACATTCTAATTCTTTTTGTTAAAATGTATATATGCAACTACAAATGCAGTCACGTATTAAACACTGTTTCAATGGCAAGTGGCCATGCTTACATCTTTAAAGTGAGTTACTTTAATAAATATTGGGGTGGAAAATATAAGACTTTAAATGAGGAAAATCAGGTTTAGCATCTACTTTTAATGTAGCAACATTATATACTAAGAATTGACAGGGCATTTCTTTGAGCTTCACTTCTTAGTCACCTACATGATGGCATCTCACAGTACTTACTCTCATTTTGTAACACAGAGGTTTCAAGTATTCCTGGAGCAAAAGCAAGGAGGGGTAGCAAAGGAGGAGCAGAAGGACCTGGTGGCTTGTCATTATCTTCATCACCTAACTGTAACCAAACAAAATGCACAGCAGGGATCCTTTTTGAAATATTCGTCAAGAGAAAAAATTACTCATTAATGAATTACCCAAGTTGCTATTCAGATGCAAAATCTTTGTACAAATGTCCAACATCAGCCATGTTAAGTAGTTATGGTGCAGACCTAAGCATCCAAGTATGGGCAATGCCAGATGCCAGAACACTAGTGATCCACTTGGCTTTCGGAGCATATACTTGAACAACATGTTTTAAATACACAGATTTAAGTTGAGTTGTGTGATAGTGATTAGCTCCTTCGTACATTCTGGGGTCGTGGGGTGACCTCACAGAGTGCTGATACAAGTAAAACATCAAAGAGGAGACAAAACAGCCCGACACTACGGCCCACACTGCATGTGCACCCCCCCCAAGAACCTGCTTCTAACCACATCCTTGTCCCAGTTGGTCAGATCCAAAAGTGTTGTCAGGGGTGGGAATACTGGTCATAAACACTCAAAATAAGGAAGTTTCTTCTCTTACATTATCACTCTCTTACACAAGGCAAATACACTGAAGCCAAACTGCATTACTTCAAAATTACAGAATCAAAGAAAATTTGGAGGGTTGACATTTGCTATTATAAGGAATTCAAAATAAATCACTGTTGCAAATATTCTAAAAAAATGTCCCAGTTTCTGCAAACATTCCCCAAAATAAGTTGCCTTGTTGGACAATGTGTATTAACTGATGACTGTGCCAATTAATATTATGCATTGATTTTTTATGAGCTTGACAAATATTACCACACATGGGAATTTACACATATAAGGAACAAAAAAGGAATATATAACAAAACCATGAATCTCTATTTCATACAGTCTGTAATTTGTAAGCACATATCAGATCAACTCAGTAGTTCTAAAACTGTCCTACTTGTCTTTGCTTCACCTTGAACCTCCTTTAGCTATGCCAATTTACTAATTGACTGTTTAAGTTAATGTACTTTCAAAAACACCTTCCTTCTTGAAATAATTTATATGGCAGAAGAAAACCGTTTGAATTCATTCTCCTGGATGTCCGGCAGAGTGAGTATCGTGTGCCATCCCTGTCACCAAAATGAGTGAGAGAACTGCTTTGAATTCTATCTCCTTTGCCTAAAGGATGGAGAAAATTTAGGAGCAGGATGGCCTGGAAGAGAATTTGTATTCCTTTGCTTTCAAACAAGGTCAAGATTGAACCGAATGTCTTCTGGAACATAAGTTCAAATACAGAAATAACAGGATCCTGAAAAGAAATGGAATGCACCTAACAAGGGTTGTTACTAACGTAAATATAAGTCTTGGAGCCTTAAAAGAAAATAAAAAGAAGAAGAAAACATCCTTTGTAGATTCTCCAAGCTCAATGCCACAGAGAGTAGTTATGACATAGGAACAATCGCTTCAGAAACATCTGGAGGCTCCCAGGAGACATAATAAGGAACCAATATTGAAACTCTTGGAATCAAATGTTTATTCCCAAACACAAAGTATTTGTATAAACAAGTAAACTAGTGATCTTAATACAAGCAAGTCAATTTGACCTCATATAGGTATGACAGAGACTTGATGGGTTAGGAATCTTGATTGGAAAGGGCTCTGGAGGGATATTCTTTATTGAAATCAAACAGGAATGGTAAATGTAGGGAGTCTTCTTTGCTGGAACCAGCTCACTCCCTCCAACTATGAGTGTCCCACAGGGTTCTCTCCTGGGCCCTCTTCTCTTCTCCATCTATACACTTCACTTAGTGATCTCAGCAACTCCCATGGATTTAATTACCATCTCTATGCTGACCCAACCTCTCTGCTGACCTCTAATCTTGCATTTCCAACACCTCAAACTAGATGTCTAGTAGACATCTTAAACTCAGTATGTCCAAAACAGAACACGTTATCTTTCTCCCTAAGATCTCTCCCTCTCTGACCTTCCCTATTACTGTAGAGGGCAACACCATGCTCTCAGTCTCTCAGGCTCAGAATCTGGGTGTCATCCTTCATTCCTCACTCTCTCTCACCTTCCCCTATATCCAACCTGTTGCCAAGGCCTGTTGATTTTACCTTTGTAACATGTCTCCTACATTCACTCTTCTCTCCTCTGATACCACCATCCACCTGCCACAGGCCCTCATCACCTCACTCCTCAATTATTGTGACAGTCTGCAGGTGGTTCTGCCTGCCTCAAGTCTGTCCCTACTTTAATCCATCCTCCATTTGTCCACTAATGGTTTTCCTGAAGTGTAGGTCTGACCAGCTGATAAACTCTACTGGTTCCCTAGTGCCATCAGGATCAAATATAAAATGCCCTATAACCTTGCCCTCTCCTCCCTTTCTAGTGTTCTTGCACCTCACTCTCTACTACATACTCGTCAATTCTGTGACACTAGCCTTCTGGCTGTTTGAGAAACAATCCCATCTGTTGTCTCTGAGCATTTTCTCTGGCCATCCCTTGTGCCTGGAACACCCTCCTCATCTCTGCCTACCAACCTCCCCGGATTCCTTTAAGTCTCAACTAAAAATCTCATCTTGTACAGGAAACCTTCCCCAATCCCTCCTAATTCTAGTACCTTCTCTGTTAATTATTTCTTATTCATCTTGTACATATCTTGTCTGTATATATTTGTTTGTTGTCTCTGCCATGAAGTTGTAGCTCTTTGAGGGTAAGGACTACCTTCTGCTGTATCTCAAGAGGTTAGCCAGTGTCCAGCACATGGTAAACATTTGGTAAATATTTACTGATTAAGGATAGTAGCACTGTATCTTAAGATATAATCATGTCAATATAGAAAATCAGAAGGGGGGAAGATGGCGAGGGGCACTGAGACAAATATCAATGGAGACAGAAACAGAGACAAAGTAGTGACTTCCATATATTATATGCCACTTGGATAGAAAGACAAAATAAGTGGAATCTGGATAACACATCACAGGCCTGGCATGGAGGCATTATTAGGAGTGACTGTAGCTAGCTATAGAATTGTTCTTTTTTCTTTTTATAGGATTGCTCTTGCTGCCCAAAAGAGAATGCTCCCACTCCTGACAGAGAAGTGATGGATTCAAGTTGCCGACATACGCTTTTAAACACAAAATGTGTGAGAATTTGTTTTGCTCAAATGTGCATACCTGTTAGGAAGCCTTTATTCTTATTTTTTCTTTTTCAATTTGGTGGGGGCAGGGAGATGGGGAGAGCTAGCAATGAAATTACAAAAAAGGGAGGGAGGGAGGGAGGGAGGGAGGGAGAGAGAGAGAGAGAGAGAGAGAGAGAGAGAGAGAGAGAGAGAGAGAGAGAGAGAAGGAAAGAAAGGAAAAAAGAAAAGTAAAGAAAAAAGTGGGTCATTGAAAAATGTTCTTAAATGCCCAGAAGAGAACAGAAGGGAGGCCAGAAGGAATCCCAAACAATCAAGACAGCATGAAAGGTAACATGTTGAATTTATTACATATTTTAAAGGAAAGTCAAGCTATACACAAAAGTTTCAATTTTCTCCACAACCCTCTCTATTCTATTGTGTATACGGAAGAGCTCATTTTAGTTGATTTTAAATTCTAAATTTAAAAGTAAGGACTTTTTTAAACCTTCTTTGAGTAGCTAATAATTTCTTGATTTGCCTGAGGATGATAATTTCATCCTCAGAAAGATACAGGAACCAAAAAGGGGAAATTCTATTCTGGAAGTGTCTTACCAACAAAGAGCAGCTGTTTGGTTGGGTAAAAATGACGGGAACCATGAGATGTAGCCACTACATCTTAGAATTTGGGATACAGGAGATGAAAGTAGGTGCTACTCTGACAAGTGTCTTAGATTTAGGAGAAGAGGTCACAAAAAGTTTATAGAAAGGATAGGCAGGATTCAATAGACTAAAATTCTACAAGGGGAGTCAATGTAGAGGGGAAGGGAAGCTCTCAAGAATGATATTCTGAAGACATAAATAGAAAAAATTCCCCTGAGGAGGAAAAGGGGCAGCTGTCCAAAGGGACTGATGTGGATAAACAGGGCACCCACTGACCAACTGAGACTTTTAAAAAAATGTATGGAAGGTTAACAGAACAAACAGAAAAACAAGGCTGGGCAGCAAGAAAAGTGCCAGGCGCATGAAATCTGAGAGCGCTGAGGACAAGGACAAGGAAAATAAGTGATAACAAAAAGGGTTTTTTAGAGCTCTACTAAGAAAAGGCCTAGGAGTAGAGCAGGGTTAGGGCTGCTCTTTAGGGCAAGTGCTACAATGATCACTGAATACAGAAAGAAAGAAGAATTGCCTATTATTTCACTTCATAATCTTTGAATTGGAAAGGACAGGACAAAAATGCCAATAGGTAGATGCAATCCTGAGCTATTGTCAGAGATCTTTGAAAGACTAAGGAAAATGGAAGACTGACACAAAGAGGTAGATGAAAAAAGTGATGCATGTTCCAGCAGTCCTAGAATAATGATAACTGAGGGAGGAAAGAGGGCAAACCTACTTCACTCCTACTTTTCTTCTGTTTTTCTTCTTCTATAGATAATGATCTTTTGAATAAGAAAAAGAACAAAAGAGTGTACAAAATAGTTTATAATCAATCAAGATGCACTTATTAAGCATCTATCATGTGCCAGCCACTGTACTAAGTTCTGGGGATACAAAGACAAAATGGAACAGTCTTTTTCCTCAAAGAACTTACAGTCTATAGGGGAAGACATGTCCACGTATATACAGAATAAATAAAAAATGAATATACTGTAATTGAGGAGAAAACGCAGGACCAGTTGGGATGAACACAAGAAGCATGAAGAAAGTTGCCACAAGGTGACTTTTAAAGGAAAATAAGGTCTAAAGAGGAGAGGATGAAGTGCATCGCAGCATTGGGAACACTTCACGGGGGGAGCTAGAAGATAGGTTGTGTGTGTAAAGAGTAGCAAAAGGCTAGTCTGGATGGATAATAGTGTGAAGGGGAGGGATGTAGGAGAAGGCCTAAAAAGTAGGTTCATAGCAGCCTCTGGAGGGCTCTAAGTGCCAAGCAATGGAGTTATATTCGATCCCAAGAGTCGGGGGTGGGGGGGTGGGGGGAGCGGACGGTAGTTTACAGAGTAGCTGAGTGACAACACTGTAGTTTATTGGAGGGATTTATTAAATGATAAGTTCAGATGTATACTTAAGGAAAGTTACTTAAGCAGTCCAGGGATGAATTGTAAATAGGGAGAAAACAGAGGAAGAGAGACACATTAGGAGATAAGTAAAGGGGTAGTAAGATATTATTTAACTTGCTTTAGTCATAATTACCTGGTCTAGATGAACTAAAATAACACCACCAACCCTCAAAGCCTAATCCATACACCACAGCGGAGGGTGGTGGTGGAAGGAGATGACAAAACAGAGGAATGACAACCAGAGTGATGCATACCAGGGACTGTTACAGTAGTTGTGAAAGACTTCCCAGAATCCTGAAACACAGGTGAACTGAGCTCTGGGCAAAATGACTGACTGGGATAGCACTTCAGGAAACGTGATACAAGTGTTCTCAAAAGTCACAGAAATGTCCGGGCAGCTTAAGGTTGCAGACTAGCCCTCTTCAGAGCCACTGTGATAATCTCCTCCACATGGAGAATAGGAGCGTGCTGCTTCCTGTTCTCCTACCACAAGGAAAGATAGACCAGAACACGCCAGAGATAGCAACACTCCACCTGCTAGACACCACAAGCGAACATAAAGTGGACAGAAAGTTTGAACCCTTTTATTAGACATCAGTCCTCTATTGTAACAAACCTGGAACTTGATCTTACCAGCTATTGGCAAGGGCTTCATACTGCTTTTTGTAAATGGTACCCTCAGCTCCAAGTCAGACAACAACATATTGTAGACCAATGCAGAGAAATTCTAAGAATTAACTTCATCCCTAAACCCAGATTATATTAAATAAGAGCTGAAATTGAATAGTTATTAAAATCTGAAGAGGAAAAAGTTGAGGAACCTAATGTCATTGAAAACTTCTCTTAACACAAATTCTAATAATGGAAAAGATGGCAAAAATAATACTCATGACTCAAATAATTTTCAAGAGGAGATGGGCATATGGAGGCTGAAATTCCTCAGAGTGCCCTTTGAGTTTTATAGAATGAATCCAACTGACAGACCAACTATACCAGAACAGAGTCATTTAAAAAGCTGGCATTTGCTATATCCATCATGAATGAACTCATTCTCCCACAATATTTGACAAAAGCATAAAAACAGTTCATGACCTGCACACAATGGATATGTAGCGGCTGTCGCCACAGTAAGAGCCATAAAAAAAAGGTGAAGCTATCAAGGAATACTCCTAAGGAAAAGTACCAAACACCACCATGGCAGGAGAGGCTTGAGAAAACTGTTGAAGACCTGTGGAGAGATACTGGGAAGACTGAATCAATATCTACCTGTTATACACAACAGCAAACTTGAACGCCATGTTGCCCAATTAATGGCAACAAAATGTGGAACAGAATTCAGAAAACAAATTATATCAGAAACTCTAGATTCCCCTAATTAGATTGAAAGCAAAAGCCAAAAAGGTGAGGAAATACATAGTGCAGAGAACAAATTAAATAATTTAAATTAAATGAAGACTGACAAAAGGACCTAGGATCTGACAGTTAATAGATCACTGGAAACTTTGGAGAAAGTGATTTAAATCAAATTATAATTCCAGAAACCAGATTGCAAGGGATTGAGAAGAAAATGAGTGAAGAGGAAGTAGGGGAAAAGAGTCTAGATAATTTGTAGGGTATTTTCCCCTGGGGTGGTGGGAGAAAGGGAAAGGGAGAGAGAAAGAGGGAGAGAGAGAGAGACAGAGACAGAGACAGAGAGACAGAGAGAAAGACAGAGAATGAACAAGGTTTAACCTTGGTGAAAAGAAAGACCGCTTTTTCAGAGACAGAAATAAAGGAATAGAGAATGGGGGGTGATGTTAAGGATTTTTTGAGGTAACAAGTAGCAGAGAGGAGGGAATATACAACAAAAGATCTCTTTTTTCTCAATAACGAAATCTTTAACCAAGAAGGTCACGGAAGATCATAGGATCATAGAAATAGAGCTTAAATGTACCTTAAAGGAGATCTAGTCTAACTCCATCATTTTTATTGTTGAGGAAATTGAGGCCTAGACAGGTTATATGACTTGCACAATATCACGCAAGCAGCAAATGGTGGAGATTGGTTTGAAACCCAGGTCATCTGACTTCAAGAGAGGAGAGAAGGTTGGCAATAGCCTATGCAGAAATTCCAACAAAAAGTTGATTAGAGAAGAGTGAAAGGATTGCCTTCTGGTACCAAGTACACTTGAGATTAGGTCATAAAGGTTTGTAGTGAACCTAGTCAGTACCAGTGGGATTACCTCCCATACTATTCAGCGGCACTGTGAGTTGGAGCAGAGGCAGATTATAGTAATAACTCTGGTTTGTAAGGTTTGGTAAGTCATGAATACTCATAGGACAAGGGGGAAGGGGGTAAGAGTAGAGAAACGTGTAACATTAAACTCGTTAGTAATAGGGTGAAGCTTGGGAAGAGAGGAAAGCAAGGGCCAGAGTAAGGGTGACAAACCTTGGAAAGAGCTGAGGAGTGAGGCGGGGCCTGGAAGTCAGGGTGAGAATGAAAGACCAGTTTAGGATGAGTGAAGCATGAGGGAAGATGAAGGGGTGGAGGATTTACAGAATAACTAGAAGACACAGAAAGGAAAGAACATTATACAATGACAAACACTTTGTTATTATAAGCAATAGGCCTGGCCCCTGAGAAGAGGAAATGCATTTGCCTTATGTTGATGTATTAGGAAACTAGGAGTAAAGAATGGTGCATACACTTCATGATACAATACTGGGGGTTGTTTTTTCACACTGAGCTGTATTTTTTGGCTACAAGAAGGGGCTTACAGAGAGTAAGGGCTGGGAGAGATATATCTGAAAATGACTGTGATATTTAAAAAGCATCAGTAAAAACTTATTACTTTTATTTTTAAAAAATCATGGAGAACAGAATTACTGTTAGATTGGATTCCAAGATTCAAAAGAGAGAAGATAATGGAGACTGTAAATTATGGGCCAGTACATTTAACTTGGATACCTGGGAAAACCATAGAATGTATTATGAAAGGCATGCTTAGTTACCATTGAGAAAAGGAAGCCACGATCACAAAAAGGCAACATAATTTTGTCGAGAAAAGGGTATGCCAGATTGGCCTCATTTCCTTTTTTGACAGCACTACCAGAATGGTAGATTAGAGGAATGTCACAGAAATAATTCACCAAGATTTTAGTGAAGGATCTGACAAAATCTCTCATGCCATTTTTGTGGAAGAGAACGAGAGGCGTGGGCTAATAAAAATGATGATGCCTGTTATTTATATAGTGCCTTGAGGTTTTCAGAGCACTTTACCGATGTACCTACTACCCTGTGAAGTAGGTACTATTATTATACTTATTTTACGGATGAGGAAACTGAGGCTCTGAGAGGCTCGATGATATGTATCATATGTAAGGGATATATATGATATGATAGTCCAAAAAAGGCTAATGCAATTTTAGGTTACAAGAAAAACAGTTTCCAGAATTACGAAGGAGGAGATCGCTCCGCTGTACTCTACTATGGTCAAACCACATGTGGCATATTTTCTTCTGTTTTAGGCATGACATTTTGGGAAGGAGATTAACCAGCTGCAGCACACACAGAGAAGGGCAAACGGTGGCCGAGAGCTACAAGATCATGACATATGCAAATCAACTGAAGAACATGGAGTGTTCAGACCAAAGAATTAAAGATTCAAGGGGCACATGAATATCTCTCTTGGGTATCTGAAAGGCAGTCATGTGGGAGAGGAATCAGACTTGTCCTGCTCAGTCTCAGAGAACAGACACAGTAGTAGTAGGTGGAAGATGAAAAGAAGCAAATGTAAAAAGGAGACACTCTCCTGAATGTTATCAAAAAGCAGAATGGAGTCCCTTGGGAGATGCTCAATTCTCTCTTCCTGAAGGCCTTGCTTGATGAGCACTTCAGTATCATGGAGAGAGGATTCCTGACTCTTCTGTCCTGGTCTATCTGGCATAAATGGTGCTAGAAGGCCTCTGACATCCCTGCCACCTCTGAGGTTTTGTGAAAGATATCATTTCCTCCCTCTTTTATTCACTTTCATACGTCTGTGAGAAATTTTTTAGCATTATGTAAATGATGACAAACATAGACAATATAATGAATACTGGATAAGTAATGTAAATCAATCTTTATTAAAAGTTATCTAGCAATTAGGTTTGTTTTAAAATAACCCTCCTATTCAGAATGAATGAGTTATTAGACTTAAGAATGATAATTAAAAAACATATACAAGTTCTGCTAGCCATAAAGAGAATGCATTTATATTTAGTATTCTGTGTGGAACCTCTCGTAACAATCCCACGAGGCAAGCAGACCTTACTATGGTCTGTCATAAAAGAAACGCCCATCTGAAGACTTTTACTGACTCTCACTTAGTTTAAAGGTTACAGATTGATCCAGAGCTTGGCACAAAGTGGATTAATATTAACTGACTGTTCCAAGCTTATGGCACAGCTTGGTCACTTTTCGGAAGCATATCAAATTTGGTCAAAATAAGTCAACGTCTTCAAAAGTTATAATGCAACAGAAAAAAATGTAAATTTCTAAGTAGAGGAGTGGAAACAGAAATTTAGTTTTTAAATGTTTCTGTTAATACAATCACATCTATTGAAACAATAAAGTAAGGGCATGGAATTAAGTTAAAATTAAGAGTTAATCTAGCAAGATCTCTTTATATCATGATTGGCATCAATCAACAAGCATTTACTAAGTGCTTACTACTGTATGTGCCAGGTACTGGGTTAAGTGACAGCTATTTTTTAAACAAGTACAGAAATAGTCCCTGCCCTCAAGGAGCTTATTCCCTAGGGGAAGAGACATGTACCTAAATTGTTTATATTGTGATAATGAATCCCTTATTGACTAAGTGTAAACCATCCTCATCCGCAAATCTTATTTCATATTCTCATCCTCATCCCACATCTCTATCCATTTAATGCTCCACTAGAAACCTGTCCTTCCTTTCTGTATGCCCTCTGGAACACCTATTCTGTAATTAACAAACTTGTATTCAATTTAGACCCATTTTTCTCATGTTTCTCCCATTTCTTCTAGCACTCACAAAAATCTTGCTTCCTCCAAGTGACAATGGATCCCGGACTCTTCTTGTTAGTGATAGTTGTACCTGACTCACTAGTCTTGGAAGAAGAGTTGAAATACTCCCTGTTATCACTTCTAGATTCTTCTGATGACATCACTCAGTAATTCTCCTTCCTCTGAGGTTCACTCTATCCAAACTGTCCACTCACTCCAGACCCTGCTAGCTATTATCAATCAATTCCTAGGATATCCTTCTTCCTGTCTCATGGGGTTCACTAGTCCTGACTCAGAGTCTCCTTTTCTGACCCAACTCTGGCTCCTATATTATAGGACTTCAACATTAGATAGACAGACAGACAGATAGATAGACAGATACATAGATAGACAGACAGACAGACAGACAGACAGACAGATAGATAGATAGATAGATAGATAGATAGATAGATAGATAGATAGATAGATAGATAGATAATTTCCTCAAACATCCCAACCTTCCAGTTTCTCACCTCTTATGACATCTATTCCACTTCAGGAAGGTCATGTCCTTAGTCTTGCCATCACTCACAAGTGTTACAATTCCTTGACTAAGAACTCTGAAATTTTTTTTGCCAAAACCTGTCATTCTATCTCTCCCCAAGCTTTACTTCTTATAAGCCCATTCTTTATCATCTCTGACTCCCAAGCCCTCTAGCACTCCATGCTTACCGAGCTGTTGTAGTGGCTGTACCTGAAGGCTTTCTTTTCACTCTGCACTCTCTCTCTCTCTCTCTCTCTCTCTCTCTCTCACTAACTCATCAGCTCCCATGGCTTTAACAATCGTTTCTATACAGATATCCCTACATCTCTCTACCCAGCTCTTGTTTCTCTCCTGATCTCTAGTTCCCTATCACCAATGGACTCTTACAGATCCCCTGGTATCTCAAACTCATCATTCCCCAAACAAAACTAATTTCTCCCCACCCCCAACATTCCCCTCTTTCTAACTTCTCTGTTTCTGTAGAAAGTACCAATGGCCTTCCATTCATTCAGGTTCACAGCCTAAACTTACCTCACATATTCTGCCAAGTCTTACAATTTCTAGCATAGAGTCTCTTACATATGACCTATGGCCTCTATCCTCACAGACACTACCCTAATTTTAGTCTTTATTATTTCTTGCCTAGACTATTGCGATATCCTCCTAATTGGTCTCCCTGCCTCTGATCATTCCTTACTCCTATCTCTCTCTCTATGAATTCCATTGGCTCCCTCTGAACCTCTAGGATGAAATATTTTGATGTGATCTTTGGTTTGACATTTAAAACTCTTCACAACCTCGCTCCTTCTTACCTGTCTAGTCTCATAATATACATTTCTATCCTCCATGTACTCTACAATCTACTCATGCTGGGCTGCTTACTTTTCTTTGTGTATGATGCCACCTATGACTTTATACTTGTTGTCCCCATGCCCAAAACACTATATCTGCTCATCTCTGGGTCTAGGAATACTGGATTTCCTTTAAGTCTTAGTTCCATGAAGCCTTTCCTGACCCCTCTAAATGCTGGTGCTCCCTTCACTGTGTTACTTTATGTTTAGCTCATAAATGGTTTGTATACATCTACAGATGCACAGGTTGTCTCCCTGTCAGAATGTAGACTCCCTAAGGACACAGACCATTTTACTTCTATATCTGTATCCTCAGCACATCACAGAGTGCCTGGCACACAGTAAGCATTTAGTAAGAGGCTTGCTGACTGATGTCATAGATCAAGCCATGTTGTCTGGATACAGGGTCATTTCTAGAAACAGTCTCCCTCTTTACTCCTAGGCATAGACTATACAACACATACTGATGTTGTAAGCCCCAATCTCAGTGTGGCCAAAACTGGCTCAGCAGAAGGAGCGACTGCACAGTGTCCCACTTAGTTAGCAGCCTCCTCAATGTCCATTTCTTATAAGACTCCAAATAGTGCAAAAGATACAGTAAAATGACATATTTTGTTATCAGAGACTTTGCTAGAAGATGGAATGTAACAAAGATACAGGTATTGATGCCTTTCTTGTCAAACAGTATTGGGACATATTCCTCCCTCTCTCCTCCCTATCCCCAATTCCAAATGAAACAAGCCATCCCTACCAACCCGCCCACAGGTTAGACAGAGAGTACCCCTGCCTCTCTCCCTGCTCAGTCTCATAGAGTGCTGAGCCTCGGGAGGCATGCTCCCACCTAACTAAATGGCCAGGTTGTACTGGCCGGAGATTATGTTCATTTCATAAACTTCTTAAGAACTTTATAAATGTCAGCTAATGTGATTATCGTTGCTCTTCTGCCTTGAGTCTGTGTCCCTCCCTCCAGCCCACCTACAAAGATACACATTTGAAGTAGTAGCCTTGCCTCCCCTCTCTTTGCTGCTACCGCTCTGGACCCAGAGCCATGAAAATCAAGACTTTTTTCTAACCTCACCAGAACCTGGAAGGCTTTGTTGAAAGGAAATGTATCCTTTTATTTATTAATGATGATAATATTATGTGGAATTTTTGGTAGCCACAAAAACTGACAGCCCAAAGAAAGTGATTTTCCCCTTGAACTGAGGACAAGACTGGTTTGAGCAGAGAATTCAAAAGAGATTTGGTAAGAATGGTTCTTACCTCGCTCTTTTCATTAGTGCATGTTGTTTGTTTACTCCCAAATGCAGAATAGAGAAATTAGTTCATATTAATGATAATGAAATTAGAAGTGTTTTATTAGCAGAAACAGAAATTTTAATCTGCAATGCTGAATGAATTTTAACATAATCATTGCAATAATCTGTCATATTTTAAAAAGTATTAAATCGTACCGGATCTTCCTTTCTTCTACTGACATCAGTGATCTTGTCTCCGTTTTCCCACAGGAATTGGCTGAAGGAAATAATATGCATTTGGAAAGACTTGTCAAAAGTGATTTATAAATATCTTTTTTTAATTTTTAAAAATCTGTTCTTTATAATTTTCAGGAAATATTTATTTATAATGCAAATAAAGAGATTTTGTTCATAAAGTGATGCATTCCTTACTCATGATCAACACAATAATATCGTCTGACACTTATATAGCATTTTAAGGTCCACAAAGGGTTTTAATATACTATCTCACATCATATTCAGTATTAACAGTCCAAAGTAAAGTCGAATTTAATATAGGTATTATAGATAAACCTAGATATGCATTAATAACCACGACACGAAAAGAACAATTTTATGCATCAGGCTTCTATTCATGATTCTACTGTTAAGGATAATCAATGAAGCACCTTTGCCTTGAATATAAATGGCAATGTATGAAAGTGTTGCATGAACCTTGGACCCTGCTATGAAATTTCAGTTGTTTTTTTTTTTAACTGATGTATGCTAAGTTCAGGATGAGGAGATTAATTCAAACAAATAAGTAGAATTGAAAAGTATAAACAGATCCTTAATGAATTTGCTAATTATTCCTCCTAGCTGCAGAAACTTTTCTGTGACCAGGCTAACTCTTGTGACATGGGAAAACTAGGGCAGAAATATTGTCCCTTATTATGAAGGCTAACAATGAATTAGTATGAATGTAAGTTTAACAAAAATGTATCTAAAAAGTTTTGTTTTCCTCTCACATATTTATCTTAGAATCTCTTAAAACAGTATTCTTTATTTCTCTTGGATTAGTTACTACTACAAAATTTACAATCAAAATAGCTGATAATTACCTTTTTTTGTTTTGTCCATGTAAAATATGTTTATCATCTAATGCTTCTAGAAATCCGTACTTTCTTGCTGAGTATTTTTTAATCTTGTTGTCTTTTAGGCTGACTTTTTTTCCCCCAGAGTTCATACCAACCAATGTTGATTTTTCAGTCACATGAAATAAAATTAAGAATAATTAGAATTTATCCAATACAACTTTGCCTCATATACCTACCATAATCCTGTCCAACCTGTGTATAAAGTATGCATTTAGTGTACATCGTATTAGATGTATTCTCCTATATGCTTTAACTTTTAAAATCTCTTTTCACTTGAACAGAATTCTTACATGCTAGAAAGCTACAAAACTTAACTTTAAGGCATTAACATTTTAAAAGGCTCCATTAAAGCCTACTTTGAGGTTTCATAATTGAGAAGGGAGTATGGAGTTTTTTGTCTTTTTTTTTTAAGGCCATGCCAGTGAAGGAAAAACTTTGGCAGGTTTTGGCCATGTAGGAAAGATTTCAAAGATGACAGATGAAATGCACATGGGTCTTGATATGTGTATCTTGTCTAGAGATGGGCCTGTCTGATGGTGGAAAAGTTCATCTCCATATGATGGTAGCCAGCAAAAAAAAAATGAAACATTGGCCCTGTCAACCCAAAAAATGGACAAAAATAAAGATAGTTGTTTCTGCAAAGATGAGAGACTGGCAGGAAAAGAACCATGAGAACTAAGAATCCTAAAGTTCTTAGACCATCTACAAACATTATTGTAACCAGTGGCACTTTCAATGTATGACCTTTGCCTAACCACTGATAAAATAATAAACTATAGGAGAAACCAAATCACATCCATCTTTTTATACTAGCTAGAAGGGAAACAAAAATATGTAAAGAAGCTAAATATAAAAATGGCTCACAAGTTCTTGGAGAGGCAAATAAAGGAATTATAGTGTTGGTTTAGGGTTACTGCAGTGTAGTGCAGAGTACTAGACCTGAAGTCAGGAGAATCAGTTTCATCAACTATAAAATTATAAAATGAATGTAGTAATATTTATATTACTTTCCCCACATAGAAAAGGGCTTATAAAGAAAGGCCTTGATAAACCTTAAAGTTCTACATAAATGTGAGTTATTATTGTGCACCTAGAGACAAACAGAAACTTTTCATGAGATACTTGCTTTTCTTGCTTTGCTGAGCATCTAATGAGCAAATGCATAAGGCTACAATGAAGATTACTTACCAACATTAATTGCAGAGGATGAATTAATTATACAAGAAATAATTTCATATCATCCTCCAAATAAGTAAGCTTATGCTTTAATAGGGTAAAATGAATGTGAAATTTGTCTTAGGGAGATCAGTCAAAACCATTTTGGAAAGCATAATTTGGTATAAAAGAAGTCAGAGTAGACTACTCATAAAACTCCCACCTAAACATCACGATTATTTTTTCAAAAAGAGAACTGGAATGTTTCAGACGCAGTGAACACTTAATGACATTTGAAAAACCAATCATACTCTAACAGACAGGAAGTGTTTCATTATAGACATAGCAATCATTTCGGAATCAGCTGCCACTATCAGCGCAATCAGCTCAATAGCTTGTTAGAACAAAGTCAACGTGAACATCAAATAAAAAAGGATGAAGATGAGAAAACACTACATATAATTATATAAATTTTAACTCGACCTGTTTTTAAAAGTAGTGACTTCCTAGAGAAACTGAGCCAATATAAAAATTGCTACAAAGAAAGTGATGAAAAAGTTCAGACACCACTGCAGCCAGTGAGTAACTGATCAGAAACACAGTTATATGCTAACAAAAATGAGAATTTAAAATTGAGGATTATTTTTAAAGATATAAAATATCTAAATTAATAGAACACCCAAAAGAGCTTAAATAATCCAATTTCAGCAGAGAAAATTGAACTAGCTATAAAGAAACTATCAAAGGAAAAATCTTTGGTCTAGATGGATTTACAAGAGAATTCTATCAAACTTTTAAAAATAATTAATACAAATACCATATCAATAATTCTCAAAATTGAGAGCACCCTACCCAACTCCTTTTATCAGACAAATACAGTCCTAATTCCTAAAACAAGAAAGGATAAAGCAAAAAAAAGAAAGAGAATTACAGAACAAAATTACTAATAAATATCAATTTAAAAATTTTAAATAAAATTCTAGTAAAAAGGCTACAGAAATTTATCCAAAAAAATCATTCACTCTAATCAAGTTGGATATAAATCAAGAATATTCAACATTAGGGAAATAATTAACATAATTAATCAAATTAAATATAAATCACACGAGTACATTAATACATGCAGAAAAAGTTTTTATCTAAGTACAACACCCATTTTTTGCTTAAAAAACAAAACCTACAAAGTATAAGCATAGAGGGATGCTTTTAACATTAAAAACTATCTATAGAGAATCAAAAGTTAATATTTTATGCAATAGTATAACACTAGCTTTCCTAAAAAAAAAAAAAGCAGTAAAGCCAGGATGCTCCTCTTTCCCTTCTATTATTTGACACATGTCTAGAAATGCTAACAATAGCAGGAAGACAAGAGAAAGAAATTAAGTTCATAAAAATAGGCAAAGAGGAGACAAAGCTATATTTATTTGGTATGATATGATGCCTTACTTAGGAAATCCTAAGGAATCAGCAAAGAATTTGAGACAATAGCTTCAGTAAAATTTCAGGCTACAAAACAAAACCACAAGAATCAAAAGCATTTTTATACAGTCATAACAAAAGCTGGGAAGCAACAATAGAAAGGGAGGCAACATTGAAAATAAGTACAAAATGAATACATCCTCTGGGAATCAACCTACCAAAAATCACATACACACAGTTACAAAGCACTCGTTAGAGAAAAAAAAGAATAACTTAAACATTATGGTTAGGCCTTGCCAATATAATGAAAATGACAATACAACCAAAAGAACTTTACAGATTTAGTTCTATACTAATCAAACTACCACAGAGAAACTTCACAAAGCTAAATAATAAAATAATAACACAATAACAAAATCTACTTGGAGAAATAAAAGATCTACAATATCAGGGGAAGTAACGAAAAAGGAAAACAATGAGGGCAGAATAGCACTCGCAGAGCTCAGACTGTGACATAAAGCAATAATCATCAAAAATATTTGGTGTTTGTTTTAAAATACACAAATAGAGCAATGGAACAGACTAAATAAGGATAAGCAGAAATAACTGATCCTAACACCCCAGTGTTCAATAAATCTGAAAACATAAATTACCTAGAAAAAAAAATCCCTACTTGACAAGAATTGCCAGGAAATTTGGAAAATGTCTAACAAAAATTTTGTTTTGATCAACATTTCACCATATTCCATAGAAAATTCTAAATGAATATGTGACATGAATATTAAAGATCATATAAAAAATTAGAATAGAAGTAAACCATATACCTTTCACAGCTAAAAATTCTAGGTGAATTCTTAACCAAACAAGGGAAAGGGGCAATTACAAAAGATAAGGAATATAATTTTGATTCCATGAAATTGAAATGCTTTTGCACGAATAAAAAAATGCAACTTAGATAGAAGGTAAGTTGTTGACTAGGAAAAAAATGTTTGTTTCAAATATATCTGATATATGAGATAAATAGACAGCTAATAGAAATGTCTAACACTAAAGCCATCCAATAGACAAGTGGTTCCAGAATATAGACAAACAGTTCTCAAAAGAAGATTTGCAAACTATTAATTATCATATGAAAGAATAATCCAAATCATTAATGATAAGAGAAATGCAAATAAAAGCAACTCTGAGGGTTTGCCACCCACAAAATTGGCAAACATGTCAAAAGATGGGAATAGTCAATGTTGGAGAGATAACGAAAAGACAGGCACACTATTTGGGGTGTATTATAAACTGATAGAGTTGTAAATTGGCCCAACCAATCTGAAAATCAATTTGTAATTATGCAAAGAAAGAGACTTAAATGCCCATAAAGGTTAATGCAGATATTCCCAAGGAGATCACTGACAAAATAGAGAGGTTCTGTGGACACCAAAGTATTTAGAGCAAAAATCTGGGAAATCAACCTCTGAGCTACCCTCAGCCATAGGACCAACAAAAAGCCCCAAGAAAAAGCCTTTGATGTTAAAAATGAATATATACAGTTTGGCCTCCAGAAATTAAAAATGATTGGGAATTATGTTAGAAGCGTTACGATATGTAACTAAAATACCATCCCCATCCAAGCTGTTTCCAAGGCCTGCCAATTTCAACTTTGCAACATCTCTTGAATATACACCTTCTCTCCTCTGATGCCATCATTACTCTAGTGCAAGCCCTTGTCACCTCACATCTTGGTTCCTGCAATAGCCTGCTGGTAAGTCTGCTCCCTACAAGTCTCTCCCCACTCCAGTCTATTCTCCATTCAGTCACTACAGTAATTTTCCTAAAGTGCACTCCCCTACTCCAGTGGTTCTCTATTGCCTCTTGCATCCAATGCAATTTGCTCTGTTTGGCATTCAAAGCTCTTCATAACCTAGCCCCCTTCCTGCTTTTCCAATCTTCTCATACCATTCTCCCTAATGTGTATTCTTTGATCCCATAATACTGGCCTCCTGGCCTTTCTGTTCCATGAATAAGACATTTCCTCTCTTGGCTCCAGGCATGTTATCATGGCTGCCCCTCATGCCTCGAACATTCTCCCTCCTCTGCTCCACCTGCTGTCCTCCCTGGCTTCCTTTAAGTCCCAACTAAAATCCATTCATTTACTGAAAGCATTCCCCAACTTCTCTTAATTCTAGTGCTTTCCCTATGTTAATTACTTCTCATTTATCCTGTATATAGTTTGCTTTGTATATACAATTGCTTGCATATTGTCTCTCCCATTCGATCGTAAGCACCATGAAGGTAAGGGACTGTCTTTTATCTTTTTGCATCCCCAGTGCTTAGCACAGTGCCTATCACATAGTAGGTGCTTACTAAATGTTTACTGATTGATTGGTATTCTCCACAGTAATAGGAAATTTAGGTAAAGCGGGGGGGGGGGAACTTGGGGGAAAAGATAATTTCAGAGTTCAGTTTTGGATATGTTGAATTTAAGAGGTCTATGAAACATCTAGTTCAAAATATTGAACAATTGGAGATATGAGACTAGAGGTCAGAAGAGAGGTTAGGGCTTAACAAATAAATATGAGAATCATCTGCATAAAGACATGATAGTTGAGATCATGAGAGCTGATAAGATCATCAAGTGAAATAGAACTGAAGGAAAAGAGAAGGCTCAGGATGGCCTTGAGAATATCCATGACTTAATGAGTAGGATCTGGATGAATATCTAGCAAGATGCTGAGAAGAAATGGTCAGATAGGTAAAAGGAGAATGAAGGAAGAGCAAGGTGATGCAAACCTAAAGGGAATGTTGAAAAGAAGAGGGTGACCAACAGTGTCAAAGGCTGAAGAGTGGTCAAGAAGGATGAAGGTTGAGAAAAGGCCATTAGATTTAGTGATTAAGAAATCATTGGTAACTTTAGAGAGCATTTCAGGTGAATAGTGAGGTCAGAAGCCAAACTGCAGAGATTTAAGAAGGGAGTAAGAAGAAATGGAAGAACCAGTTATAGATTGAAAAAGGGAGAAAAGATTAAGACAATAGCTAGCAGGAAACAAGGAATCAAATGAGGGGTTTTTGGAGGATTCTGGAGCACAGTAGATAGGGAAAGACTGAAGCTAAGTGAGAGAATGAGGATGACAGAGGAGGCATTCTGCTGGAGAAGAGAGTATGGAATGGGATCACTTGGGCATTTAGAGGACTTAGCTTTGTAAGGAAAGGCCATCCCTTCATATGAAACAGGAGTAAAGGAGGAGAATGCGGAGAAGTAAGATAAAGAGGGGAGAAGAGAGCTCATGGTCCTAATTTTTTTCAGGGAAATATGAGGCAAGGTTCTCAGCTGAGAGAGTAGTGGTGGTGGGGAGGCCAGGGGAAGTTTGAGGAGGAATAAAAAGGTTTAGAAGAGCCTCCTTGTTGAGACAGCAAGTCACGGAGGTGCAAAATTATTACCTTGTTGGAGTGAGGGCCTATTTGAGATTATTTCACGAAAAACCATAAAGGATCTAGTCAGGATGGTTTTACGAATTTCTCCAACTTTGTTTAGCACCACCTGTATAGGAGCCAAGGTAATGGATAGTAGGAGTAATCAAGGGATGAAGCTTGGTAGGACAAAATTTTCGATAGCATAAGTGGGCAGGGGACTCAAAAGAAAAGGATGCAGTACTGTTCTTCTTTTGAAGCTGAATTGGTTCACTGTAGGATCAAGATAAGGAAGAGGGGATTGTGTAACCAGTGCAGAAGTGATAGCCTGGGCAAGAACTAAGGGATGGGGGGATTAGAGATCATGGTGAGAATAAAGAAGAGTTTTTGGGGTTGTAAAACTGAGAGAGAGGTGGAAAGACAGCAGATTGTGTTGAGATAAAGGAACTTCAGAATTCATGAACATGAAAGTGAGTGACGGCAAGATCAGGGATATAACCATCTCCAGTGTGTAGCTGAGGTAGGGTAGAAGAGAAGGTCATGAGAAATTAGCAAGTTGAGAAACTGGGAGGGTCAGGGTTTGAGGGATTCTCCCGGCTTCCAACTTCCCCACATACTACTTTTAATCTAAATTGATCAATGAGCTCCCTGCTCATCAACATCAGTCTCTTTAGAAAATTCCCCCTTCTGGGATGCCTGTCAATTGAGGAACGGCTAAACAAGTTGTGGTATATGAATGTAATGGAATACTACTGTGCTATAAGAAATGATGAGCAGGCGGATTTCAGAAAAACGTGGATTTACATGAACTGATGCAAAACGAACCAGAAGAACATTGTATACAGTAAGTGAATACAGAAACGGCAACATTGTGCAATGATCAACTATGAGTGACTTAGCTCTTCTCAATAATACGATGATCCAAGACAATTCAAAAGGACGCATGATGGAAAATGCTATCCACACCCAGAGAAAGAACTCATGGAGTCTGAATGCAGATTCAAGTATACTATTTTTCACTGTCTTTATTTTTTCATGTCTTTTTTTCTTTTGGTCTACTTCTTCTTCCACAACATGACTAACATAGAAATATGTTTTACATGATTGCACATATATAACCTATATCAAATTGCTTACCATCTTAGAAGGGGAGGGGAGAGGAGGGAAGGAGGGAGAAAATTTGGAACTTAAAAATTTTTTAAATGAATGCCAAAAATTGTCTTTACATATAATTGGAAAAAATGAAATACTATTTACTTGTTTGTTTGTTTGCATTTTTGGAGGCAATCAGGGTTACATGACTTGCCCAGGGTCACACAGTTAGTGTCTGAGGCTGAATTTGAACTCAAGGCCTCCTGACTCCAGGACCAGTGTACTATCTACTATGCCACTTAGCTGCCCTGGAAAAAATAAAATACTATTTAAAAAAAGAAGAAAAGTAATCCTCCCTCCACCTTTTACCCCTTATCAGAATAGAATTTCATTTTTGAAAGGTTCAATTCTATTGCAGAACTTTAGGTCATGGACTCCTCTCAATTTCTAACCCGAAAACTTTGAATTTTTTCTTATGCGAAAATATAAAGTGCATGACAGAACTGAGATTCAAAAAGATTTCTCCATGGGCTGGTGGTGGGTTAAGTAAATTAAACAGATACCATTTAATAATGAAAATTGTAAAGTTCTCTATCATGGCACAAAAACCCAACTGTATAAGGACAGAATAACAGAGATATGGCTAGACCTTAGTTCATGTGAAAAGTAGCTAGGTTGTAATGAAAGGTCAGTGAATCAACAGTGTGATAAAGGAGGTAAAAAATATAATGTAGTCTTAAGTTGCATTGACAGAGAAATAACGTTCTCCACGAGAGAGATGATTATAGCTCCACTACGCTTGGCCATTGTTAGAACGTCTGAAGTACTGTGCTGCATTCCGAATGGTACATTTTAGGTAAAACAATAACAAATGGACTGCTTTTGGGAACAATCAGGGTGATAGTAAAGGGAGCTAGAACTCTTGTCATGAGAGGATTGACTGAAGCAACCTGAGATATTTAGCCTGGAAAAGAGAAGACTTGGAGTGAAGGGGACCTTAATGACATAAAGAGCTGTTACTTGGACGTTAGACTAGTCTGCACCAGCTTTGGCTGGTAGAGCTAGATTTTTGATGGTAGAACTAGAATAACGGCGGAAGTCAGTGAAAGACAAGTTTCAGCACAACATAAGGAAATCCTTCCTAATAACTAGATGTCCCAAAGTAGAGAGGTAAGAGCTTGCCCTCACTGGAATCTTCAAGCTACAGCCAGAGAATCACTTAACAATCATGTGTTAGAACTTAACTGAGTTTAACTGCTTAGGGGTCGTTTGGACTAGAGAGTGTCTAAGGGTCCCTTCTCAACCTGGGAGTTTACAATTCTATTCTCTTTCCTCACTTTAACTGAAAAAGTGAATTAAATTATACCTCTTCTTTTGAGCAAAATGTGAGCACTGTCTCTTTGAGCCTGATCCTCGACATTATCCCAAAGCAAAACATTATTACAATCTTCCCAAATTTCATTGGGAGACACTTTTATACGGATTTTTGAGATGGCCGAATTGTTTCCGGTTTCTGCATTTGCAAGACTTAAATCATCATACTCGTGGGACTCAACAGGTTCTTCTTCCTTATTCTTTTTACCTAACAGAAGAAATAATTTAATTAAAATGGCAAAGTTGAACTCTTATTATATTTTAAGAGATAATAGTCCCAGAGTAGTTTAAAATATGTAGTGAATGCATAATATTTATCATATACTTTATTTCATTAGTGGCTCTAATAAAGACTTGCTTTATTGACTAGGAAGTCAAAACACTAAACAACAAAATATAACAAAAGCAGTCCACATGAAAAAATGTGTATATGTCTTTCTCCTTTACCTGCTAAATGAAAACTAAGGATAAAGAAAAGCACTTAATGCCTTTTTGTTGAAAAGAAAATAAGTAGGAATGGAAGGGAGGGAGGGAGGAAGGGAGGAAGGAAGGAAGGAAGGAAGGAAGGAAGGAAGGAAGGAAGGAAGGAAGGAAGGAAGGAAGGAAGGAAGGAAGGAAGGAAGGAAGGAAGGAAAGAGAAAAAATAATAGACCTAGATCATATAAGATAAATTAGAAGAAAATTCAAAAGTTTGTGTGTCTTTCCACCACATACTCATAAGGAAGTACAAGTCACAGAAAGATTTTTGAAATGATAAGAGCTTTTTTAACTTTTTCTGCTCATGACCTCCCTGGAGGATATGGTAATTCTCCCAGTGTCAGGAATCACTCCTCTTGAGTCTCAAAAACCAAACAAGAAAAACAAAACCAATAATATATTAACAAAAAGCAGGGCAGGAGTTCCAGGATATCCAGAAAAGCAAAGAGCAATTTCCAGTACTTTTCCTTTGTTTTATTCAGAAGAGGCATGAATAAAGTCGTGAAGATTTATTCAACTCAACACACATTGAGCCCCAAATGTATGTTTAATAAATATGAAATTCATTGAAGGAGATACAGAATATACCTAATTCAATTCCATTTCAGAAATTCTGCTAATCTCTAAATATACAAAGACAAAAAGAAACAATCCTTGACTTCAAGGAGCTTATCTTCTATTTGGGTGGGGAGAAAAACTACCTGGATGGATGAATAGATAGATAGATAGATAGATAGATAGATAGATAGATAGATAGATAGATAGATAGATAACGAGACAGAAAATTTTATTTACATAGAAAGATACTTCTCTACATAGTTACATAAATACAAACTATATATGAAATAAGTTTAAAGTAATAGGATGGATTACAAGAGTAGGTGGTGGCACTTGACCTGAACAGGATTATAACATGTCCCCTGACCTCATGGCATCTCCAGTATGGGAAGGAGAAAGATTAGAACCTCATCACAATAGAGAGAATATGACAATAACAAAGAACCTGAATCTAACTAATAAGGAGGAACTTCTTAATAGGTCTGTAATTGATAGGAATCTTGGGAAGTAATCACTACATCATTCTAAGGAGGGGACTACCTAGCATAGTCTATAATGTGCCATAAACTATAGGAAAGCAGAATTCAAAAAGTTCAGAGTTGGAATAGGTAGAAGACTGGGACTGCAAGAGAGAGGTTAGTTCAAAAGGGAACTAGTTAGGAACAAAATTTTGGGAACAAAGTTGCAAATGATTACTACAAAGAAAAGGTAAGGTAGTTATTGAGACTAATATGATTGTATTAGGAGTGCATAAATTCGCTCCAATTTTAAAAGCCTATATTCAGGGTACAGAAATGAGAGAAAATAACCAAGGACTAATTTTTTAAAATAGTAAGAGCTTACAAGAAAGGCTAAATAAAGCCAAATATGAGCTAAGGCATACAATAAATGTTAAATACAATAAAATAGTTACTTTACTATTGTTTATGAAAGTATAGGACATCTTCTTGATGTGATGGGAAGAATAAAGCAAGAGAAAGAAAAGAAACTATTTAATTCTTCCTTTGTTCCTGTTTTCTCTACCAAGAAAAATGATCTCCAAATTGAGAACAGAAAAAAATGGCTAAGAAATGAATTAAAACCCAAGATTAGCGTGCAGCTCAGAAAAGTCACATGTAGCTTCCCTCAATGAGTTCAAGTTATCTGGCACAGATGTATTACATCTTAGGGTACTAAAAGATTTTGTGATTTTTGAAATAACATGGAGAAAGGGAGAGCACAGGAATGGATACAGGCAAAAGCACTAATTTTCAAAAAAAGAAAGATAAATATTTTGACACATAGACTGATGAACTTGATTTCAATAACTGGCACAATTCTAGAACAAATTATTTAAAAGGATGGTTTGTAACTACTTAGAAACAGAAGATGTTATTACTAAAAATCATTAGTTTATTAAAGATGAACCGTATCTGAATTGCCTAATTTCCCTTTTATTTTAAATAGAATTACAAAACTTCAAGTAGTATATATACATTTCAGCAAAGTGGCTGGCAATTTCTCACTTTGTGAACAAGATGAAAAGATGATAGATGATATTAGATAAAGGAATTTAAGTTGTTTTTGAACAAGCTGAAAGGCCCAAAGAATGAGATGATGTTAACCTGCAGGGAAAGTGCTCCTAGAATGCAAAAGGTTTCTATACTTAGCCCTATTTTTGTAACATTTTGTTGATGACTTACGTGAAGGTGCAAATGGAATACTTATCAAATAGACACAAAACTAAGGCGAATAGTCAATCAAAAAGCATTCATTAAATATATACTATATGCCAAGTATGATGCTAAGCACTAGGGATTCTACGATACCCTCAAGGAGCTCAAAGTCTAATGGGGAAGACAACTATGTACGAACAAAATACATACAGGATAAACTGGAATGGTCTCAGAGGAGACAAAGAATCCCAGACATGGGTTCAGAGTTGGGACATGAGTAGTATGCAAAGAACAGCATGGAGAGCAGCCTCTCTAGATCACAGAGTACTTGGATGGGAGGGGGTGAGAAGATGGAAAGGCAGGAAGGGTCAGGTTATAAAGAGCTTTAAAAGCCAGAGAATTTTATATTTGATCTTGCAGATATCAGGCAGCCACTGAAGTTTATTGAAAAGGCTGGGTAACATGGTCAGACCTGCACTTTAGGCAGATCAGGGCGACAGCCAGGTGGAGGGCGGGTTGGGTGGGGAGAGGACTGAAGCAGGGTGACCAACTGGCAAGCCACAGCAATCATCCAGGAGGGAAGGGATGACAACCTGCACCAGGCTAGGTGGCTGTGTCACAGGAGAGAAGGGGCTGGATAAGAGAGCTTCTTCATGTGTGGAGTGCCCTCCCTCCTCATCTCCACCTCACTGCTGCTATCTCCCTTCTGAAATTATCTCCCACTTAGACTGTATGTATCTTGTATGCACATAGTTGTTTGTATGTTGTCTCCTCCATTGGACTCTGAGCTCTTAAAGGCTAGGTACTATGGTTTTGCCTTTCTTTGTATCCCAGCACAACATCATGCATGGCCCATAGTGAATGCTTAGTATAGGCTTATTGATTGACTGGCTGGAAATTAGAGCAATACCAATTTGGTTCAACCTTAGGAAAAAGGCTTGTCAACAAACAGAGCTGCTGCAAAATAGAATGGGTTGCCTCAAGGAATAGTGAGTTCCTAATTCATGAAGGCATTTAAATGAAAACTACGGTGTTTGAGACAGGATTTATAATTTGGGTAGAGACTAAACTAGGCAACCTCAACTCCAAGATTCTATGATTCTAGGAAGGAATAAGAAATCATTTTCAATTAAAATGGAGAGGGATTAAAAATGTGATTTTGCCAAACTAATTCCAAGAATACCAACACTGTACCTTTTGTACATAATCAACCTTAAGAGAGATTATTCCGGGGAACTCCCCCCCCCCCCCCGCCACCAAAAAATGTCTCCCTCAACCACTGATCATATTATCTGAAATTCCACATTGGTCATTTAGTCCACTGGAATAAGAAGCATCCTCTTTTAAATACAAATTTCCCTGGCAGCAATTTTTCTTAATTAGGGCTGGACCTATTTTCTTGTATGTGACCTCTGACCCTTACCATGTTTAAGGTTTTATGTTATGAAGAATTCTTCACCAACAGTGTGGAAACATAACCCATAAAACTCCCAAATTCAGATATGAGACATGAGGTAAGTAGCATTTTCCCTTTTGATTTATGAAAAATTCTCAAAATCAATCTCCTTTAACAATGTCCTCCTAAAAAATTGAGGTTATTTTAGTGTTCAAAAACAAAAATACTGTGTATGTATAATTCCTGGGTTGTTTTAGTAATTCTTGGCTGTAGTAACTTACATTTGCTTTTTTCCCTGTCTACCAGAAGTATTTATGAACTCGAGGCCACATGTGGCCCTCTAGGTGCTCAAGTGTGGCCCTTTGACCTCAATCTTTTTATTAAGGGGATTGTTCTGTGAGGTTTGGATTCAGTCAAAGGGCCACACTTGAGGACCTAAAGGGCCACATGTAGCCTTGGGGCTACAGGTTCCCCACCACTGGTCCAAGATGTTCCAAACTGAATTGTATCTTTCTGTCAATTAGACAAGTTTTTTTCTGGGCCTTACTTTTGCTTTGAGCTTGCCTTTTAGGACTATAGCCCTAACAAACTATGATAAATGTTTTTTTTCTCCTATGACAGTTGAAATCACCTTCTTCCTGATTCTTGAGGGGAGGCCCTTTAGTAATATTTTCTAAAAGGCTTGGATCTTTTCCAGGTTTCTGGTTTGAAGAAGTTTTGCAACTATCTAGTTGCTGAGCAGCTTTATCATCCATAGAAATATTATTCTGTTGCATATCTCCCACAGTAGATGATGATGATGATGATGAATAAATATTTCCTAAGTGGTCCACTATGGGAAGCAAATATAATTCTGGTTGAAGAGCCTAAAACATATAGGAAACAATTTAACAGAGAATAAATTTTTTAAAAAATGTTTTAAAATAAAAGTTTCTAAGTCTGTTACATACATATGGTGGAGCAAATGACTTGAGTTTCAGTTCCTTTTCTTGCTTTGTCTTCACCTAAAAACATAAACACAAAAAATCAACCAAGGCTTTCGTGATTTCTCATTTATTTATTGAACTTTGCAAAGAATATATAAAGAACTATATATTGAACTTTGAGTATATAAAGAACTAAGCTGAATTTTAAAGCTAATAGCAAAACTGGATGGAAGATATTGTAGAATACAAGTTTATTATCTGAGTACATCAAATATAATTGAATTCATACATCTTCCAATTATGCAAATGTTAGTTCACACATAAGTAGAGCTCAACTGCAGATAATAAAAGAGAGTTCTAATAGAGAGGGTGGGACTAAGGGAATAGTTTTACTTGGTCAAATGTTACAAAAATAAAGAAATAGTTTGGTATATGTAGCTAGAAAATTCACTAACTCTTCATTCATCATTCCTAGTTAAAGATTTGAACAATGATTATTTTAATAGGGTTTTTAAAATGTTTTCTTTCTCTCAGGACCGAAATCTAGAGCGAATACACATGAAATAACTGAGTAGAGGCATACATAATTACCATTTCTTTATGCATTTGACTTTATTATGCCCAAAATAAAAATAACCATAGGATTCTGCATTGGAATTTTCATTCATTCTCTCAACAGGCACTTAAGTATCTACTATATGTCAGGCAGTGATTGTATTAATTTGTTCTAACAAAAGTATAGTCTCAAAGAAAGAAATCTAAGCATGTGAAAAAATGTTTCACATGACTAATAATTAGAGAAATCCAAAGTACAGCAACTTTGAGGTTTCATCTCACACCCATGAGATTGGCAAAGACAACAAAAGTGTTAAATTGTTCTTTTGGTGAGGTGATACTCACTATTAGAGAATGGCCAAGTATATTATAATGGAATATTATGAGACTATAAGAAAGGATGAAATGGAGAGCTTCAGAAAACTCAGAGGATCTGTCTCAACTGATGCACAGTGAAGAGAGCAGAATCAGAAAACTTTGTTAGGAATTTATATATTCCATTGAGTAAAGTATGTTTATAGAAGAATTTAATATTTGAGTAGAGAAAGAAAAGAAGAAAATAACTTTGCCCCTAAAGTAATAGTGGCAATAGATACTTTTATTTTTAGATAAACTGTGAAAATGAAAAATTATAACTAAAGAAGTAAATATATACATAATATACCCTGCCACAAATCAATCAGCAAGTATTTATTAAACACCTATTATATGCTAGACACTAGGTATACAAAGTCAAAAGTTAAACCGTCCCTGCCCTCAAGGAGTTTACTCTTGGTGTGACAAAGCACCTTTCAGAATGTGATTGGATATATATGAGCTGGCAGCAGAGACAATGACTGGGCATCCTGGACTTGGCCATGTATCTATTTTTTTCCCTGCCCATTCATCTATCTATGAGAACAGAAAAGACTTAAGAGTTTAAATACTGGGAAACCTCCAGAGGAGCATGGGAATTATTAGTCAAATAACCATTATCTAGTCTAGTTTATAGCCTAGTCTTCAAAGATTGGTAATGGAAAATACATGGAATAGTCAGCACAAAGTAGGGTGAGGTCCCCCGCCAAGGGCCTAAACTGGGACCAGGATGAGGAGTCCAAAGAAAATACAAAGCCTAAGGGCATTTGATAACTAGGATCACCCGGCTCTCTTATAAGAGAAATGAAATGTTAGGAGCCAGACTGTGGGAACAAGATATCCTAGAGTACCCTAGAGCAAAGGTTTTTCTGACTCTTCTAAAGAGCTGGGAGTGTGTGTGTGGTACGGGGTGGGGAGTGGGGGGTAATGGGGAAGGTAGGGGGAGGGAAGGAGCCTAAGCTAAGAGAGTGAGAGCTGTGGATTTGGGCTGTGATAGCAGACACCATCACACAGAAGGGGAAACACCAAATGGAGACCCATGAGACTGAGAAGAAACAGCACAAGAAACCAGAGCAATGAAAGAGTTTCAGCCTCAGCGGCATGAGCTGCGGTTCCATACAAGGGCCCTGGTTCCCCATGTTCCCCATACCTTCTGCTCTGTGTACTAACCTAAGTATATCCACTCCTCCCACTGATGCTTTATTTGGTGGAGAGTATACTCCAAGTTCATGGAGGAAATGTTATATGGTTACTTTTCTTACTATGCATTTCATGAAGCTGATTGATTAATAAGGATTTGCTAAATATTTACTATGTGCTAAGTACTAGGGATACAAAGAAGAAACAGCTCCTGTTCTCAAGGAGTTTCCATTCTAATTGGGAAGATAACATGGACAAACTGAGTACAGTTATCCCTTCCACATTAAGATTTACCCCATTGCAGTTTTGATATACTGTGAGTCGGCATAAGAAATTAAATGGGAATTTCAGGGGAGTTTTGCAGAAGCCACACACAATATGTGAAGGCCAGCAGACAACAAAGAAAAAGTTTAGAAACTCAGAAATACATAAAATATATGTATAATGTTGTATAATAAAGCCTATGACCATGTAACCCGGATTTTACAATAAGGTACTATAAACGACCCATAAAAGAAAAAGAAAAAAAATTCAGACTTTTTCTCTGGTACAAAGGGAGGGCCAAAAATTTTATACAAATTTTCCAGATTTCAGGGGTACTATGTCCCTAATACCCCTGCCCCTCCTCCTGCTCCACCATGTGGAAGAGATAATGGTCAACATAAAATAACCTAAGAAGGAAGGCCCTGGCTTAGCTTTCCCTCCAAGTTAGCAACAAAGTGTTCACACTTGGAAGAGCACTCTATTAAGTCTCCTGGTAGTCATCTTGCCTTGGGGCCTCTGCTTTTGTCGAATGCAAACATTTAGCATGGAGAGGATAAGTCTATGATCAGTCCAGTACTCTGTGCCACACATTGTCTTCTTCACTCTCACAACCTGTCTGTCTCTTCTCCTCACAAGGCCATAGACTATTAAATGCCAAGGTTTGCTACAAGGGTGCATCCATGAAGTTTTATTGCATTTAGGCAAATGGAAGAGAGCATTGGTGATGAGGTCATGAGATGCACAAGTCTTCAGTAGTAAATGACCATTGCTTCTGGTTGCTGTTTCTAGCTCCATTCCTCCCAAGGACTCCTTGCCATGTCTGGTATTCTGAGTCTACTCTAGTATTAAAGTCACCTAGAATTATAAGTTTGTCATCTTTTGGCACATTGATGATGAGGGTCTCCAGGTCTCCATAAAGTTTTTCCTTTGATCTCATCTGGGTTCATCATGGTGGGAGCACATGTTCTGATGATGGTAGTATGGCGCTTTCCTGCAAGTGGCAATAGCATTGTCATGAGCCTGTCATTCACTCTTTTTGGTAGGCATACGAGCTTGTTCACTAGATTAGTTCTGATTGCAAAACCTACACCAGCTTCATGGCACTCCCCTTCACTTCAGCCATTCCATAAAAAAAGTGTATCCAGCTCTGACTTTGGTAAGCTGGCCTTCATTTGCCAGACTTGTTTCACTCAGGGCTACCATTTGGATACAATATCTGCTGAGTTCCTTCACAATAACAGCTTTTAAGTATACTGGATTTCATGTTGTCCATAAATACATGCACGTTCCATGCTGCAATGGTGAGTGGAATCATCTTTGCAGAAGTTTTTGTACTTTTTTGTGTTTCAACACAGGGTAGGATCTCTGCCTGCTGTGGTAAACACAGGACAGGGTTGGGTAAGCAGACAATTTTTAGGGCATGTTTTCTAGCCCCTTTCTTATATCAGGTGAACAGCGTGGTCCTTAAAAGGCTGCTCAGATACCCTGGGGGCTGCTGAATTCCACTGTTGCTTCCAATGAGAAGATGATCCTACGGCCTGGGCTGCCTGTGTGCTGGGTTGTGACTACAGCTCCAAGTATATCTGTACCTGCTGCTTTGTCATTTGCCTGTCACCACAAGACTTAGAGACAGGTAAAAATGGCAAAATGGTATGGGTGATATCTTTTGATTTATGCATAAATTGTATTTAAGTGAGGCAGAACTGCACAAAGTCATTGGCCTCACTCTCTCTTCAGAGTTGTCACAGTCCAGCAGTAGGACAGAGTCAAAATGACTGGTGATAGCTCAAGATGCAGTAGATGACCTTGGCATCTTCAATGTCTAACCAAACTCTAAGTACTCCACAGCACCTGCTTCAGCTGCCTTCATGGCTATTGGAACAAATTGTTCTAATCCATCCATTCCACTAGGGAAAGTCTTTACATCCCTAACTCACCAATGGGTTTGGGACCCCTTGGTTACCTTCAACCTGGTTTAGCTGTCTGCTGAAACAGTTTACCAGGGTGTGGTCAATGTACATGTTACAGCTTCTTGGAGGCACAAGTGAGAATTAGGTGGATCAGGTGGACCCCAAAGGTGGAAAGCAACCCTGGAAAGGGCTTGGCAGTCCCTACACCCCAGACCACAGCTAAGCATCAGTAGAAAACATCCCAACCAGGAAGAGACCCAAAGGACCTTGTGGATACCACGTTACAAAAAGAGCCATAGGGACACCACAAGGAGACCTAGGAACAGCATGATGTGATGTGCTTTGGCCACATATATACTCAATGTGTATATCCTTCTGTGAACTCTAACCATGTCTACTCTATCCACCGACATGGTGTGTATTTTCAGAAGAGTGTACTGTGAGTTTATGGGGTATCTATGTTGTATCTCCGCTTAATCCTGCATTAGAATCACCATAGAGATTAGAGACATTACCCCAGAATCCACCAGCACTGACACTGTGGAGAGGAGGGGTTGTAAACTGAGAGAATTCTGGGAGAAAGGAGCTAGAAGGAGGAAAGCATGCCATCCTCCTTCTGTGATGTTTGGGAAGACATTGGCCCTGTCCTGCCCCCAACTGGCCCTTCCCTTCAGAAACTACAATGGCAAACAACTGACATGAAGTTGCTATTGCCTCTGAACTGGAAAAAGACATGACTTAACCATGTTAACTGAGCAACTCCCCTGCAATATTGCCCTCTAAAGGAGAGGGAAGTAAACTAGATGGAAAAGCAATGTATGCTCCTTTCCTCAGACACCTGGCACTGCCTGATAGTAAAGTCAAGAAACTGCCTCACTTGGGCCATTTTGATTAAGACCCCATAAACATTTAATATGGATTAGGGTCTCTTTCTTGCCTGTATGGAAGTTTAAGGTTTCACTCAGCTTGAGACAGTAATAAAACTCTCTGAGAAGCTGCCTTCACATATAATACAGAGACACAAATTTAATGAATTGTGGGAACAGAGAAGATAAAAAGGGGGTTTAGAGGAGTCCCTCATCAACCAGTGAGCTGCTGAAAGAAGTAGGTGTATGGGAGCAAGAATGTGATTACCAATAAAGAAATCCAAATAGAAATTTACATGGTATATACAAAAACTTCTCTCCTTTTGCCCTGGCCTGGCTTGAGGGATATCTTTTCTCATCTGGGAGATTTTTTATTTACTTCAGGACAGAAATATTTTTCTACACTCCTGCAAATCAGCTTTGAGATGGCCAACAAATAAGATTGCAGAGTGACAGAAAATGTCTATGATATCTGATGGGAGAAATAATTTCTCTCACCTTTACATATGCCTCTCATTTGGGGACAGATGCGTCTTCCAGTTTTTCCAGCCTAATCAGTTCCCCCAACCTCACTGTGTCACTAGCATTAATTACGTATCAAGGGGTAGTGGCTAATTTCTTTTATATAAAAGAGAATAGACAGCATAGTCACAGAGGAGAAAGCAAAAGAGAGGTTGTTTTTTGGGTGCAATATTCATTAGCACCAGGCTCTACTAGAGGTAGAATCCTTCCTGACTACAGGAACAGAAAATGGTTTTTTTGGCTCTATCCCTTTCCCCTCAGAGGAAGGAGGGAGAGTTGATAAGTTAGCAGAGTAGTTTTTTCCCAACCCAGAGGCAGGGGAGAAGGGCAGTGTCTCCAAGGGGCACTTCAGGTAGCTCACAAATTATTGCCTTTATCAGCGTAGCAAACGTGTTCATCAGTCTCAGAAGCAGCGATTTGGGAAGAGTTTGGAAGGTAAGGGGCGAAATGCCTGGTCACGGAGCATCAACCTCCAAGCCACACCCACTCTGAGCCTCCTTTCTTACCCGGCTCTTTTTGGTGTTTCTCCCCCCAGAATTCTCTAAGTTACACATTCTTCTCAGTTTCATAATTTCAGTATTGGCTAATTCTGAGGAAGCATCGTTCATCTCTAAGCTGATGCCAACTCAAGTCTAAATTAACAAATACCCTTGTTTCAAGAGAACTATGCCTGGCACATATAGGAACTTAATAATCTTAACTGACCTTTGAAGAAAATTAAGGATTTTAGGAGATAGAAATGGGAAGAGAGTACATTCCTGGCAGGGGGTCAGAAATCTTACAGAAATGTTTGATTGGAAATTCTAGGTATGACAGCTTTCAATCTACTACAACAAGTGGGAAGCAAGAATGCCCTTCTTAAAGACTAATAACATGGGACTAAATAGACCCAGATAGAAGAAGGGAGGCTTAGCTCTAAGGAAAGCCTGGAATGGAAGCTTAAAGAAGTCAGGCCTTATTTTGTCAAGGTGCTTTGTCCTATTTCTCCCTGAGTGGTTTTCTTTTCTTTTTTCTATTCAAAAAATGAAAGGCTTTTTCCCATTAGCCTATCTGAACCTTTTTTCCTGTTTGCGCTGTTATTGGAGATAAGAGTTTTGAGGATGGGGTATGAGATACAAGGTTATATTAGCGGAAAGAGTAAAAAATTTGGAGTTAAAAGATGGTTACTTTTTGAATTTCTTAATCTATAAAATGAAAGGACTGATGAGATTCTGGGTTCAAATCCCACCTTTGCCACTTATTTATCTGTGTAAACTAACATTAGTAATTTAACTTTTTTAGTTTCCTCATCTATAAAGTGAGGGGAGTTGAATTAGACGATCTCTAAGGTTCCTTCCATCTCTAACTCCAATAATCCAATGAGTCTATGATGTCCTGTTTCTCGTCTTTGTCCCTCAACTCTATACTGCAGTGATTCAACAGATAGGAAAAGCATTGGAGACGATGTCAGCACACCCAGCTTCAACTTCTGATTCTGCTAGTCACTGTCTGAGATGAGAAGGGCAAATTTAACCTCTCTGGGCCTCAGCCTCTTCAACTGCAAACTGAGAGGATTGGGTTTTGGTATCCCCAAAGCCCTTTCCAGCTACACATCCCATGTCCCTGTTTCTAGACAAAAGGATTCCTTGGATCTGATCTGTGCTACACTCGGACTCCATTCAGTGATGTGCTGGCCCAGGCAGAAACAACGTTTCTTTCTATAGCTGAAATACCTGACCTTCAAAAACTCTGAAAATCATAATCTCTACTTAGAAAAATCATCATTCTAAGATCCTGTTTTCAATTCATGTCTTCTATTTCTAAGGAAATTCACATACACACAGATATACACACACACACACCTACACACACACGCCATATCCTTGTTTCCTAACATGGGAAAAGTGGGAACAATCAAATCTTTCTCATTCATAAAATTTCTTAGTGATATTTCAGATCCTTACAGCATCTCTACAGTTCTAGTTGTGTGGAGAAGCAATTAGAATATGCGTTTTTTTAAAGTGTAGAGGTTTTGAAGGTTAAAGAATAAAAACAATGGAAAATAACTTACCACAGCTAAATTGTTTCCTATGCATTTCAGAAATAAAAATTTTTCTGCAACAGCCTCTTCGCCCAGGAACTCACCCAGCTGCTCCCTCAGGGCTTGTAAAGTAAGATGAGGTGACACCCTGAAACAGCATTTTGGTAATATTAAACTTACAGGGGTTTTTTTGTAACTAAAAAAACTAATGAGGGGTTAATTTATGTCATATTGTTGAGGCTCTAGAATTACTGACTCACTAAAATAGAGTTATTTTAATACACTACCTTTTATGATAAATACCTATTTTAAGAAGGATATTGACTTGGTGAAACTGGCATAGCTATAATATAATAACCAAGAAGTCCACACTCCCAGAGTTCACAGTTCTGGGGGATACCTGTCACAGGTGCAATAGCTCTGTTCTTTCCTCAGGATGCTGGCATTCTACTATCATCCAAGAATACTAAAGTGAAAGCTCTTGGGATCTGGCATCTTGATATTCCCTTCAAAATGCCATTAGGCAAATGTCATCAACTTGTACCATCTGTCATTAAGGTTAACTTCTCATTCTCAAGTCTCTGTTCATTTTTATACACTATAACAATCTTGTCTCATCCAGATTTCCTTCAGACCTTTGTTTTCTTGATGTATAATTTTCTTTCCCTGTTTGGCCAAAATTTAGAATAATGATGTGGCTCCATGTATGAAGTTCATCTGCCCTCTGGAATAACATCCAAAGCTAAAATAGTCTTCTAATAGTAATTACAATTTATCAAACACCCTTAATACAAGTATTTCCAGACAACACAGAGGGCTAAAGTGATTATACACAAAATTCAGCCAAAAAGCCCATATAAAATTAGATAATTTTATAAACTTCTGTTTTACTCTGGCTGTGTTCTATTGAAGGGATCGTCAGTGGATCCTTTTGAGAAGCAGAAAAAACTATTTCCTTTGTCATTTTAAGACAAGATTTTGTCCAATTTACACTATTTGCAAAAAATCTAAACTCAGGCCTCAGAGAGAACTTAGTTAACTACATGTAAGTGAATATAGTGTCTAGACTAGACTGTATGAGGCAATGAAGCTGGGAGGCTGTGAATAAATCATTGAATTTCTCTTGTTCCACTTTGCTCATTTATAAAAAGGTGATATTAATATCATGTGCCTCATAGGATTGTGTGATCATAAGTCCAGAAAAGAGGAATGATAGAGTGGTGATGAAAAACTACATTTACTTTTTCATCTGCTGAGTTGCTCTTTCTGCCAAAAGAAAAAGAGCAGCTCAGAATTTCTTGACAAATCTTAAAGGAATAGCACCAACAAAAAGAAATTCTATTTTGAATCCAATTCTCTCCAACAAAGAGTAGAAATGACGGGAACATTAGGGGAGATGATCACTCTCTTCTAGAGTTTGCGGTAGAGAAAGCATCCCAGATTTTGAGCTTATTTCAAGCACTTCAGAGAAAGAATAGATCCCATGGACTAAAATTCTTCAGGGAAAGCCAGAAGAATGATAGAAGAAGCTAAATTCTGAAGATACAAAAGGTTAAAAAAAAGAAAAGAAAAGAGGGAGTTGTCTGAAGAGTACATTGATACAGAGGGAGTTCACCAAATCAACTCAGATTTTTAAAATGTATGTTCAGAAGAAAGCAAGGGTAGGTAACAGAAGATTAATAATAATAACAGTAGTAGTAGTAATAATAATACAATGGGGTAATACTATTACAGAATAGTGTCAGAAGTTCTAAAGTTCCAAATTAGCTAAGTTTAGAATAAAAAGTTAAGGCCAACAAAAAGCTTTAAAAATAAATTATATTGCAGAAGAAAAGGAGGCTCCCAGAAAGCAACAAGGTTGCTGTTTAAGGTAGATAGAGCAATTATAACTGATAACAGAGAAAAAGGGCACTGTTATTCAACTTTTGTTCTGCTTCAGTTTCTCTTTAAAGGAGATCAGCTTTGGACTGAAGACAAAGTCAAAATGACCAATAGGGTGGAATAAGGTGGAAAGCACCTAGCTGCCTTTACTGAACAACAGTCACCTGGTCAGGATGCACTCCTTCTGTGGTGACTGCAGGCTTCCCACAGATGTGATTGCTGAGTCACAGGGGCATTTGAAAGACCTTGGAGAACAGAAAAGGTACCATAGGACCAGAGAGAGGCAAACATTGTTCCAATGTTCAAAAAAAGCAGAGTATGGAATTCGTAAACTATAAACCAGTGAATTTGACTTTAGTTGCTGGGATTATGCATTATTAATGAAATAGCGGACATCTGAAAAAGGAAGCAATCACTTCTTTTTTAAGGTTGTGCTTTTCTCCATTTATTTCTTTTGTATGAATTTTCCCCTTATTTTAAGTCAATATCTTTTATCCCTAAGATTGGGGCTTTTCTTATACCACTTTGATGCTAGTCTATTCTCATATTCCTTATCTTTCACTGATTACTTATATGCCTTACCCCAAGTTCCTTGATTTTATTTAAATCAATTTCTTTGATTTTGTCTGTTTCTCCCCCTTTTGCCTCTTTTCTTTCTGTATCTGTCCCAGGATGTGGTTCAAAACCTTCCCTACCCCTACCTCTTTCTTTGTTCACATGAAGAAGCAGTGATTTCAAAGAGTTAGTATGGTTTTGTCAAGAATACATCATTTTAGATTAATCATTTCTCTTTTCCATTGTTATGAAATGGTTAGATCAAAAGAAGGTTGTAAATATAACGTACCTAGATTGTAGAAAAGTGATAAAGTGTCTCATACTATTCTTGTGGAAAAGATAGTAAGATGTGGGCTAGATAGGAGCACAATTAGAAGGAATTAGTTGAATGACTAGATTTATGTCATTAATGGTTTAGTGTCGATGTGAAGTGGGTGACCCGGAGATCTGTGCTTGGCCCTTTGCTGTTTAACGTTGTTATCAATAATTTGGACAAATGCATAAATGGGAATGCTTATGAAATTTGCTGATGACACAAAACCAGGAGGGTTAGTTAACATGCTGCATGACAGAGTCAAGATACACAAAACCTTTTCTTTGAGAGGCAAGAATCTTGGACTGAATCTAATAAGAGAACATTAAATATGGATGAATATAAATTTTTACAATTTGGTTCAAAACTCAAGAAGATGTGGTCATAGAGCAATTTGAAAAAAATTGGAGTGTTTTAGTTATATGAATCAATACTGTGATAAGGCAGTCAGAAAAGCTAATGCAATCTGGGACTGCCTTTAGAGAGGCGGCAATAGTCCCTCCATACACTGGCTTGGTCAGAACATATATGTAGAAGTGAGTTCAGATCTAGGTAACCACCATTTAGGAAGAACTCTGATGAACTTTACTAGAGGACTGTAGAAGAGGGTAGACAGAATAGTAAAGAGTAAATAGTAAAAGCCTAGAGTCATGCAATATAAAGATCTCTTGAAGGAACTGGGGACATTTAACCTGGTGATAAAAAAAAATTCAGCGTAAAAATAATAGTTGTCTTCAAGTACTTGAAAGGCTTTCATATGGAAGAAGGATTAGATCCATTCTGTTTGGCCCTATGCACTCAAACTAGGAGCAATGAATACAAGTTGCAAACAGGCAGACTTAGTCTAGATGTAAGGGAAAACCCCGTGGAACAGCCTATCTCAGATAATAGTGGGTCCTTCATCGGTGGACTTTTCGGCAAAAGCCTCTAGGGTCAATCGTCAAATACGTCGTAGTGGCTATTCTTCTGGGGCATGAGTTAACCTAAATTTCTGCTGATGGTCCCTTCCAATTTTGAGTTTTTGCAATTCTGTGATTACACAGAAACAGCATATAGTGGGGGAAAAAAAAACCACTTAGGAATCAGAAAGCCTAAGATTTCCCCTCATCTTTTTGCCATTTACTAGCCTAAGGTCTCTTCATCAATAAAGTGGCATGTGCTATGTCTGGCGTTGTTGTGAAGATCAAATGAAATAATGTGTGCAAAAACATTGAAAACTAAATGGGCATATTCCACTTAACATCATTAATTGGTTCTAAGAAAATATATGATTTTAGGAGAATGCTATTTCAGGAGGCAGTTCCTTAGAAATGCTATAAATGGAAGAATATTTTGGGCCAAAATTCAGATTATAAAAAGCCAAGAAATGTTTGTTTTTTTAAAGAGATCTGAAGCTTTTATAAAGCTAGTCTAGGTAGGGATTCTTAGACTAGAATAGCTTAGGGCTGGATACTTAAAGACATGGAAGCTTGATGTACCATCATTAACTGGATTTTGAGGGTATTGAAATTGGGGGTAGAGTGGAGGGTTTGGGAAGACATAACTTTTTATCTCCCAAGAACCTCCTAATTTCTAGTCTGGGACTATCAATCTATTGACGATTTCTGAGCCAGGGAGGGTATGGTTTCTTGGTCTGGATCAAATTAAGCCATAGGCTCCATTCTTAAAGCGTCTTTCAGCCTTGCAAACATTTTCCCTTCCCTCAGCCCCACCCCAACCAAGTCAATGACTTTAGTTCCTCAGTCGGGGATATTTCAAATATTTCAAAAGATGTAGCTGGAGATGACAACTCTTGGGTGAATCTGGGTGTTGCTTCATGAGGGGAAAATTTCACAAAAACTGTCCCTATATTGTGGGGGTGGAGTTTCTCCCCAAAGCAATGTAAGAGGACTCTGCCAAACTGCCCTGTGTGGAAGGGGAAGAAAACTGTTTCTTTTCTCTTTTGTTTTTCACGTGCCCCAGAGGTTGTACAGCATAATGGGAAAGACTACAGGATTTAGAGTCAGAAGATCTGAGTTCAAATCTTACTTCAGATGTAATAGCTGTGTGACTATGGGTCCGTTTCTGTCCATTGGAGATAATACTTGCAAAGCGATACACAAATGTGAGTTGTTATTTACTTAAACTTCTGCACTGATTACTACTAACTACTGCTACTAACAGGAAGCCATTTATCAGTTCACTCTTTCTATGAGGTGCTTCATCTCCGTACCATGGTTAAAAAGCCCACAGAGGAACAGACTCAAATGGCACCAGGGCTGAGCCAATCTCCGATGGACATTATAATGGAGAACCCAATTTTAGAATGAGGCTTACTGATAATATAGTAATGATATTACAAAATGACATTGGTCATATAAGAGGCAGGATATACCTGTAAAGAACTAGGCATGTCTAACTAAAAAAAAAAGTTACATTGTTTACTTCTAAATGTTTATTTGCAGACTGTAATCCAAAGAGTTAGGATGTAGTACTTTCAAACTGTGGATCGCAACCCCATGGAGTGGTGAAAAATTTGGCAACAGTAAAAGGTTTCTGAAAGTGCAAAGACCAAAAATTAATTTAAAATCCCACGTGTAATCAATCTGAGGTGTTTCTGGAAGCGCTTTCCCATGCTGCATCAGGCCACTTCATCGCAGCCTTGGTTCCGAATACATAGCATGTGCGTGTTACGCTGTGCATGCCCTCAGACCACAAAACACCAAAGAAGCTGCCTAAACAAAAAAAGAAATCATGAGTGGAAAAAGTTTAAGAAGCCCTGACCTAAGGAACAAAATTTTACATATTCTTTAATACTAGTAGATGGTTGTTACTTGTAAGAGTTTACTTTGTAACCCTTTTTGTCAAATAACTCTCTGAAGATAGAAATCTATACAGAGATAAAAATAAATTAATTTAGCTAGCAAACATTTTAGAAATTATTTGTATATGGGCCAGGTCAAGATTAAACAGGGAAAAAAATTGTGAATAGCTATTCCTACCAATTGATTCTAGGTCATCAAACATTCCAGGTACAGGCTTCTGAAGACTTCAGGAACTTTCAAAAGCCTCAAGTTTTTGTATATTCGGCACCATGAAACCATTAATAAGTAGCCCTTATGAATGGGCCAAAAATGCATGAAACTTGTCTACTGTAGGTCCAGCCAAAGAATCATTGGGAAACACTAACCATCAGCAACCCAGGACACTGGGAAGAAAATAGAAAGAAGATAATAACAGATAAAGAATTTTGATTTCTGGACCAAGACTAAAAACCCGGCCATGAATATAACATAACTAAACAATCTGGCAACACTGAATTTTGTCTATTACCTTGCAAATCTAGTCAAAAAGGCTTTAAAATGAAAAGACAAAATGAGGGAGAAAATGCTTAAGAATACCTACTGAGTTAGATATACAAAGTAGCTATCAATATAGGTAAAATAATAGCATTTGGGGCACCAAGAAATTCATGGGTGACAAAATCCAAGAAAGGAATCATCCATAAAATCCATCATGGTCTCAGATGTTTGTATACAAATGCATAAAGGACAGGTAGCAAGTAAGGTAAACTAGAGAGCCTAACATAAAGAGGTAAATCTGACTTCATATATACGTATCTCAGATTTAGCGGGATGAGATTCATAACTGAAATGGCTTTGGAAGGGCATACTGTATTAAAAAGAACGGGACAAGTAGACAGGGAAGGTCTCTATCTATATGATGAGGCTGTGCCTTGGTCAAGGTCACACAGGCTATGAGCAGTAGAGGGAGCTGATTCCAGAGCCGGTGCTCTTTCCATGGTGCACACTGTCTTATCTGCTGGAGCAAACTATCTGCAAAGACCTAATCATTTATTGGCTTGCCATATAGTTTTGAAAGGCACAAGAACCAATAAAGGGAATTTCTGTTTACTACTTGATTCTCACCAACAAAAAGGAACAGGTTGCTCAAGCAGAAATGATGAGAAGTGACCACTTCATCTTTGAGTGTATAATAGAAGAGGGGAAAATCAGGCATATAGTCAGATAAACAACCTATATTTTATATAGGACCCCAGGTGAAGTTGCTCCAGGAAAGATGGAGAGAGCCCATAAATGAAATTCTAAAGAAACAAAGAAAAATAATTTCAATGAGGAGAATATGGAGAAAGTTGTCTAAAGAGACTGATGTGAATGAATACCAGCTCTCTCAGGTCTTAAAAAGACATGCACAGAAGATGGAAGCAAGAGTAACAGAAGATAAATACGAAAATATGGTACCATCCTGTAAAAACAGTGTCCACTAGTCAATCAAGGGCTTCTATGAACCATGAACCTTATTAGGTCCTGGAAATAAAAAGACCAAACTGTAACAATTCCTGCCTTTAAAGATCTTACATTAGAATGAAGGAGAAAATGTGTACACATACATACATACACATACGTATATATGTATATATGTATTGTCACATACACATACACAAACACAAACACATACACACACACACAAATTACAAATGCATTGGTAGAGGGCGTTTCCTTAAAAGGAAATTCCCTATATTTGTGAAATCATAGTTCTAATCCCTATAAATACAAGTATAAAAGAAGTAGATCAGTTCTTGATCAAATGAAGTAATTTTCTTAAACAACTTGAAATCAAAGGTTTAACTCCACTAACTGGGTGCAATTATACACTGGATAAAAGTAACTGAGGAACACAGCGTTTCCATACCTCTTAATGACTTCGATAAAAAAAATAGGCTGGCCCTACTCTAAATCAGTCAGCTCTGGAGAAAGAGCTCACTGTGTAACTTTTCCTTTGTATTTGGGAAATGCAGCAATGATGGAGAGGGGGAGCCCGCTCTTCCTTATCCAGATCCCACTGGGAGGGACATCTTGCAGTAGAAGCACATGGCAGTGTCCAACAGAGAAGATACAGCTGAAGAGCTGAGTTGAAGCAAATTGGTGAGAGCAGGTAAGAGATCAGAGTCCAGTGCCTGTTCAGAAGAGAAGAAGCCCCAGAACCAAGGCTCTTGTTCGTCCTAGGGTATGACTTCCTGTTCTTCCCTCAAAAGCACAGAAGCACCCTAAGCCTGGAATTCAGCTGAGCCAGATGTGGAAGATGGCAGAGATTACAGCCAAGCATCTGCTAGTTCTAGGGTATTGGTTCGTTTCTTTCTAATATACATATACATACACATATATCTATACAACACATATAAATATATAGCAATACCTTAGGCCAGTATTTCAGTTGAGCCCAAAATGGAGACCACCATGTACAATCATCAAGACCAGGTGCAGGTTCAGAGGCCCTGTAATTTTCCCCTCAGAAACACTGCATCCTGTGAGGAACAGCATGAAAATGCTGCAAGAATCACACTGGGTGTCTCGGTGGCAGCAGAGGCCTAAGCTGTATTGGTCACATGTGTTCCCTATGTGCCTCTCCATTTATAAGGTCTCTAATACTCTTCCCATTGCCTATTTGTGGGACAGTGTACCCTATGTCTATGGAGAAGGTTTGCAGCTACTCCAATATTTTTGATGTGAGCTGATTGTATCATCCAGCTACATACTGAAAGGTAAATGTACTGGTTGGGGCTTATGAACTAGTTTTAGGAGCACTGACCTACAAAGTCCCTTGAACCTGGGTGACTGTTTCCATTAGCAACCTAACCTGTAAACAGTAAGATTTTTTGAGTGGCAGGGGTAGAGGTGTGGTGCAGAGCATAGTTTCCAGGAATAAAGAGATAATAATTCAACTGTACTCTGCCCTTGTCAGACCTCATCTGGAGTATTTTGTTCATTTCTGAGTACCATGGTTTAAGGAGTGTCAAGAGGAGGGAAAACTGGATGGACAGGGGCTTTGAATTCATGATATATGGGGATCAGGTGAAGGAACTGTGGATGTTTAGTGTGAAGAAGAGAAGGTTAAGGGGGGACCAAAAAGCTGCCTAAGTACTGGGATGGCTGTCATGCGGAGGAAGGCCTAGGCCAGGGGTGGGGAGCCTGCAGCCTCAAGGCCATATGTGGCCCTCTAGGTCCTCAAGTGCAGCCCTCTGACTGAATCCAAACTTCACAGAACAAAAACCTTTAATAAAATGATTTGCCCTGTAAAACTTGGACTCAGTCAAAAGGCTGCACCCAAGGACCTAGAAGGTCACATGTAGCCTCAAGGCTGAAGGTTCCTCATCCCTGGCCTAAGCTTTTTATGTCTGGCTCCAGAGGGCAGAACCAGGACCAAAAGGTGGAAGTTGTGAGGAGGCTGGGAAGTTGGGCTGAGGCTGAGGAAGTTGGGCTGGATGTCAGGAAAGACATCCTAATATTTAGAGCTGAACAAGAGCAGATGGGCTTTCTGAAGAGGCTGTGAGCTTTTCTTCCTAGAGGTCTTCAAACAAAGGGTGTGTGTGTGTGTGTGTAGATAGATATACACACTCATACACACACACAAATATATATAATATACACAAGTATAAAACATTATATGTATAATATATACCTAAGTATATGACATTAGGGATTCCTGTATGAGTTGGAACTAAATGGCCACAGACTCCTCCCAACTCTCAAATTCTGTAAATGTGTCACTGCCTGGTTATTGTCTTTGTATCTCCAGCTCCTGGCAAGCAGTAGGATGAATAAATGGATGAACGAAAATAAAGAAGTAATCATAAAAAGTTAGTTTGGCTTCATCAAGAACAAATAATGCCTGACCAAGTTCATTTTTAAAAAGTGTTACTTGATTGGTAGATCCTAATTCCTGACTCCTGTGGGGATGGGTCACAGGAGAGGAAGCTAGAGAAGAAAGATGAGCTGAATACTATTTGCTCTCTTTTTGTTGTTGTTTCTCGTTTCTTGTGGTTTCTCTCCATTGGTTATGATTCTTCTTTACAACATGACTTTTGTGAAAATGTTTAATATGAATGTATATATAGAGCCTATATTAGATTACACGCCACCTTGGAGAGGGGGAGAACATTTAAAACTCAAAATTTTATGGAAGTAAATGTTGAAAACTGAAATAAATAAATAAATCTAAATGCAAAAGAAAGGGGGGAGAGAGAGAGAGAGAGAGAGAGAGAGAGAGAGAGAGAGAGAGAGAGAGAGAAAGAAAGAAAGGAAGGAAGGAAGGAAGGAAGGAAGGAAGGAAGGAAGGAAGGAAGGAAGGAAGGAAGGAAGGAAGGAAGGAAGAAAGAAAGAAAGAAAGAAAGAAAGAAAGAAAGAAAGAAAGAAAGAAAGAAAGAAAGAAAGAAAGAAAGAAAGATGAGCTGAATAAGAGGCAGAAACTTGTCAAGATGATTGGGAATTTGGACACTTGAAGGCTAGAGACTGAATTTAGGGAGGAGAAATTTGAGAAAATTAGGAAATTCCAGTCAAAAGCCCACTTCCATTTTCTTTGGCCACAGACTGATCTTCAGGAGAAGAAATTTGGGCTAATTCAGCAGAAGCTAAGGAAAAGTTGAAAGGAGGCTGACTTGAGCTTGAGGAGGAAAGGACCAAATGAGAAAGTAAGTCAAGATAAGAAAACGTAAGTAAAAGAAATTAGTATGACAGGGTAAGAATTTAGTGAGAGAAGGGAAGGAAAGGAAAGAAGGAAAAATGGAAGAGAAGGAAGGAAATAAGCATTTATTATGCACCTACTATGTACCAGACACTGTGGCAATATTTTGTAAATATTATCCTAATTAATCCTCACAATAACCTAAGGGGTAGGTGCTATTATTTTACCCATTTTACAGCTAAAGAATCGTAGGGAAATAAAGTTGGTTTAGCTTTCAAGTCCTTAAGGCTCTGTCGTGGGCCTTTCTCTTCTCCCTATATACTGTCTTCGCCATCAGCTTTCATGACTTCGATGATCATCTTTGTGAAGACGATTCCCAGATCCATTATTTCCAGTCCTAACCTCTCTTCTGACCTCCAGTCTCACATTTCCAACTGCCTCTTACACATCTCAAACTGGATGTCTGATAAATTTTTAAAGTCAACATGTTCAAAACTGAACTCATTATCTTTTCCCCATACTCTCCCCTCTTTCCTATTTCCCTATGGGTATGTTTGTAGGCATCAGGGAATGTACTAGACAGAGAGATTCAGACTTAGTCTCTTTGAACACCTCCAAAGAGGGGGGCGCCTCACCTCTCTAGCTAGCCCATTCGATGTTCAGACAATTCTGTTATGAAATTTTTCCTGACATTGAACCTAAGTTTGTTTCCTTACAACTTCCACCTGTTTTTTCTTGGTTCTGTCCTCTGAAGCCAAACAGAAAGTCTAGCCCATCTTCTACACTGCAACCCATCAATCAATCAATAAACATTTATTAAGCACCTACTATGTTTCAGGCACTGTGATAAGCACTGGTGATACAAACAGAGGCAAAAGATAGTTCCTACCCTCAAGAAGCTTACCATCTAATGTAGGGAGATAACATGCAAATATATGCAGAGCAAGCCATATACAGAATAAGTAGGAATTAACAGAAGGAAAGAATTAGAATTAGGAAGAGTTGGGGAAGGCTTCCAGTGAAAGAAGGGATTTTAGTTGAAAATGGCTGTTGAGGCACCTGAGTTTATTGGAGAAAAAAAAACATCCAAGAAAGGAATCAATAAGATTTATAGTCTTAAATGTTTATATATAAATGCATGAAGTTTAAATATTAAGATGAACTAGAGATACTTTAAAAAGGCCAAAGAAGGTATGTATAGTCATTGAAGTCCAAGAACCAGGAGGAGAAGTCATGGTGTAGAACTTTTGATAAATTATCTCACGCTATTCTTGGGGAAAAGATTGAGCTATGGGTTAAATAATCATATAATTAGGTGGATTCAGAACTAATTGAACAGCTGGACTTAGTCATCAGGAATGAATTGATATCAAGTTGAAAGTAGGTATTATGTGGAGTGTCCCCAAGGATCCAAGACTGACCATAAGCTTTTAAACATTTTTATCAGTGACTTGAGTGAAGGCTAACTAAGACAGCGAGCTTACTAAATCTGCAGATCACATAAAGCTCACTATGAACCTAAAGTGTGACACCTAAGAGAGCTAAAGTGACCTTGAGCTAATGGGATCGAGAGAGGCCTTCTGATCAGGACTAGAGATATGATGTACCTATGGTACCCTGATTGTGTCAGACTATAACTGGAATATTGTATTCAGTTACGGGAGATACATTTTCGGAAAGACACTGATGAGCTAGAGAGTATCCAAGGGAAATCATGTCATGTGAAAATGGACTGAAGTTACTAGGGATGTTAAGTTTAGAGAATACAAGACTTGGGGATGACATAATTGTTGTCTTCTAACTAAAAGGCTGTCAAAGGTATTGGGATTAGACTTGTCCTGCTTAGACCCATAAGGAAGGGCTAGGAGTGGAAACTGCAGAGATACAAACCAGCTCAATTTAAGGAAAAATTTCCTAACAATTAGAGCTACTGAAGAAAGGAAGTGGTGGATTTGTCTTTCAAAGAAAAGTTACACAGTATATTGTAGATATGTTGGTATGCATGTTTTGGGCATGTTTTAGGTACGTTGTAGAGAGAATTCTTGGTCAGATATGGCTTGGGATAAATGGCCTCTGTTCCAACTGTGACATTCTGTGACCAAAAACTTCCCTTTATTCACAATAAACTTCAGGATCCAAGAATCGGCTTTGTATAATCCCCATGTTGCCTGGAGTTTCAACTTCTCACCTTTTCTTCAACACTGTTCCTAGACAAGGATTGGTAGAAGGGATTCATCCACCCATCACCCTGTCCACCAGGAGTTCCACTGTCCGTTATGAATGAATGAAAAGCATTTATTTAGTGGTTACTATATGCAAAGAACTATGCTAAGCATTGGAGATAAAAACAAAAAAGTGAAAGTTCCTTCTCTCGAGGAGCTCACACTCTAATGGGGTGGACAGCACATACAGGTTTCAGCTGAAGAGCAGGCGGAAAGACCCAGTGGTCCTTAGGGTACAGGTCAAGGAAGATAGTTAGGATCTTGGTATCATTTCCGATGATAAAACCACATCCACTTCTGATACTGAATCATTTGACAGTCCCAAGAACTTTGGAAACAACAGTTTTCTGAATGTTCATAATTAAAGGCTGCCAATCATCTCCTAATCACTAAACGCAATAACTTTTCTCTATAATCCCAAGTCTCTATAACCATAATTTTGGCCTCTTTATAACCCCCGATGATGCTCACTCTCTGCTTCTGGATAATCTTTCCTCCCGGGTTTTCACAAAACTACACTGCAGGTTCTCCTTCTACCTATTTAACTACTTCTTAACGTCTTTTTGTTAGCTTATCATCCACGCCCTGCTCTCCAAACACGGGTGCACCCTAGGGTTCTGGCCTGGGCTCTATACGCTTCTCTCTTTACATTCTCTCAGTGGTCCATCTCATCAGATCCTGGGAGTTCAATTATTATCTCTCTGTAAATGACTCCCAGATCTACTCATGTAGCCCTCATCTCTCTCCCGAGCTCCAGTCTTGCACAACCAACTGCCTATTAAACCTCTCCATCTACATATCCTATAGGTTATCTCAAACTCAACATAAACAAAATGGAACTCATTGTCTTTCCCCTAAATATAACCCTCCTCCTAACTTTCCTATTCCTGTCAATATTAAGTTGCTCACATTCACAACCTCCAAGTCACCCCTGATGCTTAGAGTCCATTTCCAATACTAACGGGCTACCAAGTCTTGTTCACTCTTTCTTCACAAAACTGTAACCATCCCCTTCTCTCACATGACCATTACCCAATTTCAGGCCTCATAACCTGAATTATTGGATTATTATATGGATTATTATAATAGCCTCCTAATTGCCTTAGATTTCTCCTCGCTCAAACAGATCCTAAGACAGTTGCCAAAATAATCTCCCTGAAGCACATGTATAACCACATCACTATCCTGGTCAATAAGCTTCAGTGGCTCCCTAGTGCCTCTACAGTAAAACAGAAAACTCCTCTTTTTGACATTTAAAATGCATCTTTCTAGATTTGCCTCACATTACTCCCACTGTAGCTATTCCTTGGATAAGGCATCCAATCACCCTTGTCCATGTCAGTGGGATAAAGTCCATGCTTCTCCTGCCTCACATCTGACTCTTGGAATACCTAGTTCCCTTCAAAGTTCACTTCTGGTGCAATCAGCTACACAAGGCCTTTTTGATCTCCCCAGCTTTAAGTCATTGCCACCCCTACCCCTCTTAATTAATGTCTTTCCAACTTGGCAGAATCTGTCAGGACTTGTACTTTGCTAACAGGGCTTCAAGGACTCGAAGTCACATCCATGCCAGAATGAAAAAACAGAAAACTTTAGCAGATACATTCTGTCCATACTTGCCACAAAGTCCCCTTTCTCCAAAAGTATGATTTCCACTTCAGGTTTTTCCTAGCCACCACTGCATGCACCAATGCCCATATGGCATAAAACTACTTGGGGGAGGCTGGAAGCTGCCTCAACTGATTTATAGACTATAGAGTGGAGGCAACAAAAGGAACAGCTACATAACAACTGTGACCAGTCCTCACAGGAATCCTTATATAGTGGGCTGTCCACTTCAAGTCTCTGCTTCAACTCTCAAGAAAGATGGAGGCTTACATCTTTTGTTCAGTTACCATGACACAGACCTTAAGTCCCAAACTCTTTCAGCTATAGCATCCCAATCTGCTGAAAATCTATTTTCCATTCTGTTGGTCATTGTAAAGTAAAGTTTACCCAGAACTCAAGTTTCAATCACAATAATCGCCAACCTTCTCTGGTTCTAGATCACTGTGCCACCTTAACTGGTGATATCAGATGTAACACTGGGCCAATTAAGAAAGCAGTAAACTAGAAGACTATGTTCAGGAGCCAGCAACAATCCCCAAGCCCAATGTTGGCTGAAGAATTCAGCCAATAATCCTTTGCTCCACAGCCCAGGTAGCCCACCTGGAAGACAGAATGGAACACCAGTTTTGTTAATTAGATCCTTTTTTTTTAACTTCATCTGGGGTTGTGGACACAAAAAGCACATCTTTTTGTTGTTGTTCAGTTGTCTTAGTCATGTCCGAGTTTTTGTGACCCCACTGGGGGCTTTCTTAGCAGAGACACTAGAATGATTTGTCATTTCCTTCTCCAGCTCATTTTACAGATGGGAAAACTGGGGCAAACAGGGTTAAGTGACTTGCCCAGGGTCACACAGGTAGTAAGAGTCTAAGGCCAGATTTTACTCAGGTCTTCCTGATTCTTCCTGTCTACCACACCACCTAGCTGCCCTAAAGTACACCTCTTGTACTATAATCCATCTGTCCAACATTATCTTCATCCTGATCTACTTCTGTAGTCATGTATGCCGTATAGTCCTATTTATTATTTTGCTTTATTTTGATTCAGTTTTAATTTATGACTCTATTTTCCTAGCTATTCCTATGATTTCTCATTCCACTTAGCATCTGCTGCTCTACCTGGTTTCAACTCCACAGAACAAGACGCTCCTCCCAGGATAAGCTCATTACTTCTAAATTCACCACCATGCTTGCTAACTCAAGCCTTGAATCACAGCACCTCCCTTATCTTCCTCTCCCCTCTGATCCGAGGACAGGAGGATGGAACACCAATCTCCTCTCAGTGCCTTCCTTTATAGTGGGCAGAAGCTAGTCCCTCAGCCCCTGCACTTTGCATCTACCTTGTTAGAGTGTAGCCTCCTCAAATTAGCTGGAATCCACCTATCTATGAGTGTGGAATACTTCCCTGTGAAATGCAAGCTCCTGAAGGTCAGGGGTTATTTTTTGTTTGTTTTTTTTGTGTCTGTTTTTGTTTTGTTGTGTTTGTTTTGTATTGTTAAGTGATAATTTTATAACTACCTTTTAAAATAACAATTGATGATCTAAGAATTTAGACTGGTCCTTTCTATATTGGGAAATAACATAAGTGTTTCATTTCTTGTTCTGTATGCAATTAGTGTTTTTTTTAAATAAACTAAAAGAGTCTATATATATAATGAAAACAGCAACAACAAAATCAGCCAGTGAAAATGAAGATTATATGGATCAAAAATAAAAGATTGTATGAATCCAAGGGTGCTCCTTCTCTATCTTTGTGCCTTTCTACAGATTGAGCCCACCAGGCCTGGGGAGGAAGTACCTCCTCAATTCCACCTCTCAGAATCTGCATCTCCTTTTACAGATTAACCCAGGAGCCCCAGCCTCAGTGATCAGCAATCTTTATTTTACTCTCTCTCTTATCAGTGCCGTGCCTCCTCAACTTACCTGGAATCTGACTATCTGGGAGTATGGTGTACTTCCTAGTAAAATGAAAGCTTCTGAATGCCTGGAGCTATTTGTTTTTGATTTGTTTTCTATCCTTAGTGCCTAGCATCTAATAATTAATAAATTAATATTTAAAGAATTAAAATGTTTTTTAATGGTTTAATGTTTGCAGCTCTTCAAATGTTCTTAGATGATTAACCTCTCAAATGTTCAACCACAGCAGCCCATCAAGGCAAAATTTCTTCCTTGGGTTGCAGCACTGTGCCAAGAGCAACACCACTTCCCATGGTTCATGCCATGCATTAGGCCAGAGACTAATTCCAGCCCATGGTGGGAGGTGGTCCACTCCCTGGACCACTGGAGGAAATTTTAGGAAAAGGGAAAGGGAGAGGGGGAGGGAAGAGGTGAAGGGGAAGAACAAAAAGTCACTTCATTGAACACATTTCTACGTGACTTTAAAAATACTTGCCTTATAAATCCAGCTGAAATAAATTTACTGACTACTTCTATTGAAATGGTATTTAGCTTATAGTTCCATGATCCTTCAGGGACATAAAAAACATGAAGCTCCACCAACTAAATAAATTGAGAAGAGTTTGTCAGAAAAGGGTTATTTTAAGCACTGAAATAACACTTGAAATTACATTGAAATAAAACAAGTATCAATGTTAAAGAACTGAGATTTTAATCAAAAGATCTGACATAAATATGTAATTTTCTAAACATATATCCCTTAAGCTAAATAAAAACAAAAAACGAAAAACTTTTAAAAAGGGATTTTAACTACATGCAGTAAAGACAATCTCCAGCTCTCAAGTGGTGCATACTACAAAGATTCATTAAGTTTCTTGTTTCAGAAGTTGGACCACATTCACTCAAATCAATGTTACAAACAGTGGTTAGGATTACATCTCTAAACACAACAGTTCATTTAACCCAAACAATAGCTGAAATGGTACTATACTTTGGTTATGTTATGGGTTGAAAAATCTCTAGAGTAAGGGTGGTTAACCATGGATTTGTGGACTCTCGAGGGGTATGTGGATAGATTTCAGAGGGCCTGTAAATTAAAAAATCTCTTGATAACTATTTCAATATAATCAGTTTCCTATGTGATCCAACGTGTTTCCTTTTATGCACTTAAGAACATTATTCTGAGAAGTTCATAGGCCCTACCAGATTAAAAGGGATCCAGGACACACAAAAAATGTTAAGAACATATGCCCCAGAGGGTCAAGTTGGGCTGGGAATTTAAGCAACATTTATGACATCGTTTCTGTGGGCAAATGGGTTCCCTGAACTGAAACAAATGATAAATGTTCCTTCTTTACCTTTAATCATTCAAAAAGAAAAGAAAATTTAATATTTCCATAAACCTATGTCATCCTTGGTTTTGAGTATGTGGAAAAGAGTATACAGGAAAACGGACTGAGAGTACCCCAGGGGAAAGGGTCATATAAAAAAAAGAGTCTCAAAAGCAGCTTTGTGGCACAATTCTTGCTCTCCAGGGCACTTGAGAGAGCCCACTTTCATCCCCAGAACTGCAAATGGGGGTGTTTAAAAGTTAGGTAGTGCCTCTTCATACTGCTACTTATACCTATATCTCTATTGGTGTTTTGTTATGACATTTTATATATATACATATATATGTGTGTGTGTACATATATATAGTTATGATGTACTACATATGACTATATATAGTATGCTATCCTGAGAACAGATAGGATATTAAAATTACCACAAACAAAACAATTATTCTTTACAAAAGGCAAGTCAAATAATAAGATTGCCATATGCCACACACTGAAAATCAAAACATTTTTAAAAATTATTACCTAAATACTAAAACTTTTTCAAACTTTAAAATTCTGATTTGTACATAATTTAATATTTTTCTAATAGTATTTGTTTATAATGTCCTTGAGATAAAGCCATGCTAAATGAAATAAATGTGACACAAATACTATTTCTAAATTAAATAAATTGCTTTAATACTTTTGATGACATACTGTGCCCAAATTCAAAATAAGTATCTTATTATCTCCAATATGTTCTATAAATGAATGGATAACCACTACAAAGAAACTATAGTTAATCCATGCATCTTTGTGGCTCAGAAGCAATTTTACAATGTAAATAAACAATATCAAATTTTCAGTGATAAGTTATCACAGACTATTTACATAATTTGTACTTGTCTTTCATAAACACTGATTTTTTTTAAAAAATGTTGACAAGAAGGTTTAAAAGGTTTTTCATACAGAAAGAATTTTTTACCTCTGATGAAGGTCGACTTGGATTGAATGACGTAGTCATTGATGCCTCAGTAAGATAATAATTACTTCTGATTGCTTCTTGGTGTTCTTCTTTTTCATTTAAGCATTACTTAATGATAGGGGTCATAATATAGATCCTCTAGGTGACTTAATGATACCATTCCATTCATCTTTTGTCTTCAAGACATGTAAATGCCTGCTAAAAAGAAAAAAAAAGTAAGACATGATAAATAAGGCAAATATAGAGAAGCATGGAAAGGCTTACATGAATTGATACAAAGTAAGTAAAACCAAAAAAACCATATGCACAATAACTACAACAATGTAAATGTTTCCAATAACAACAACCACTACCACAAAACAATCAAAAATAAGTGTTGCAAAATCAGAAAGAACAAGCTTGGTCCCAAAGAAGAGATGTACCAAGACACTCATCTCCCATTGCTTTTCAGAGGTTGAAGGGGAGGTCTACTAGTTGGGGAACATTGCATATGTTGGCATTTTTTTCAACATATTGCCAGTTTTTCCCTTCTTCCTCTTTTTCTTAAATTTTTTTTAAATATGGGATGACCCTCTGGAACAGGTAGGTGGGAAAGATAAAGAGGGAAATTTAAAACAAAAGATATTAATAAACTTATTTTAAAATAGAACTTTGCAAAAAAGATTTTAAAGTTGGCCTAAAACTAGAATGCAGAAAAATAATGTATACCAAATGAAAAGTACCTAGTGAGTAGAGCTGTCAATTCATATGGAGGGAAACCATGTTCTTTACAATTATCACCAAATGACCTAATAAATTTCTTTATTGGACATGATGGAGAACTGATTTTATATTCAGAGGAATTCATCTCCCCCAATTTTCATCAAACAAATGAAACTGGGTGATATTTTATTTAAAATAGATTTTGTTAGTAGAAAATTAAGTTTATACAGATAACAATCAGGAATGATGTCAGAATCTCAACCCATGGATTTCTCTTCAGGCAGATTCCTTTACATCCACAAAAAAGAGTGACTGTTCCAGATGAGACTAACAACCCTGAATTTTGTCAGGATATAAGATCCCCATTAATTTATGCTTAATGTTAAGTAATGAATTTGTCATCCATGAAGGAAGTTACCAAGAAGCACTATACCTAGGCAGTTTCTTAACTAATGATAAAATGTGGATGATTCTAAGAAGTTCTATTATGTACTTTGAACTGCTTGTACAATATTAGAACAGTTACTTAAGTTCTATGTAACTTAATAGTGCTACAGCCCTGGAGCAGGGTATGGCTTTAAGAATTCCATTTTAAGCATAGCAGTGATTGATTAACCTCTTGGGGTATCATACAAACTCCTGAACTTGTCTAGTTTGATACGACATAAATCACTGTGTGAATTAAATCAAATCATCTACCTATGCCAAAGTTCAAAATGGGACCATTTGAAAATGGCAAATGTTAGAGAAGCTACAGAAAAATAGGTACTATAAATTTGTATAGCCCTTCTGGAAAGTAGTTAGGTAAAGTTCCCCTACAAATTAATAAACTGTGCAGACCTCTTGAACAGCAATACCACTATTAGTCCTATATCCAAAGAGAAGGAAGAAAGAGGAAAAGGACCAAAATGTAAATACATGGTATATATGTGTAAACCTATAGCATATAGGGGTAAATATAATACATGTAAACATATAATATACACATATATTTTATGTATATCAACTCTTGGTGTTGGCAAAGAGGTGAAAACTAAGTGAGCACCTATCAACTGGGCAATGAACAAAGTATGGCACACAAATGTAATGGAAATGATGAACAGTTTCTGAGAAACCTGGGAAAATCTGTCAGGCACTCAACAAGCACAAATAAGCACCTACTATATGCCAGGCACTATGATAAGCTCTAGGGATACAAAGAAAGGCAAAAAATACTCCCTCTTCTCAAAGAGCTCACAGTCTAACAGGGTAGTCAATATGCAAAGAACCACATACAAAGGAACTATATCCCCATATGGGGAACAGACCCAAGAACTGTCCAGGTCTGCAGATGCAGGGGCTAGCGGCCATGGGTGTGGGGCAGAAGCAGGTCACGAACTGATACAGAGTTAAGTGAGCAAAGCCAAGAGAACAATTTATAATAGGACTGTAAAAATGAACAACTCTGAAAGACTTCAGAACTCTGACCAACACAACAACTAACAATGACTATAGGAGACCAGTAATGAAAGATGCTGACCAACTCCTGGCAGAAAGGAGATGGACAAAATATGCAAAAGGGGACACATTTCTAGTCATGGCCAATGTGGAAAACGATTTTGCTTGGCTGTGCATGTTTGTTACAGAGGTTTTGTTTTTCTTTTTCTCCTAAGGGTGAAAAAGGTTAGAGGAAGAAAAAATAAATGTTTGTTAATCAAAAAATACAAAATAAATAAATATAACTTTTAAATGATCACTCCTACTAATAGCTGACATTTACTATAGCACCCTAATGTTTGCACAGCATAGCACTTTACACACATTCTGTCACTGATTTTTTTTTAAACAAAACTATGAGGAAGGTGCTGTTACCTATTATGCCAGTTTTATATACGAGGAAACTGAACCTCACAGAGGATAATTGGTTTGGCCAGAGTCATTCAGTTAACAAGTAGCAGAGCCATGATTCAAACACAGTTCTATCTTAACTCCAAAGTGCAGAGCTTTTTGTACCCTTCAAATACTTGAAGAAAGCTATACTGTCTGCTCTGTCCCACCTCCATAATCATTAAAAGAATATAACATTTCCAAGAATGTTTATATTCAAAACCATGACAGAAATTTAAAACCCTAAAACATAGGGAAGATACATAGGATTACATAGGATTCCTCTTGAGTAGCACAAAACAAAATAATAAAAACTATATTTTATATATGCATATAATATTATATATTATCATCATTTTGATCTAAGTCTACATCAACAAGTGTTTGAGCACCTAAAGGTTACAAAGCACAACACTGGACATTTGTTAATGGGAACAGAACTCAAAAACAATTCATCTCAAATGGAAAATGCATTGAGGAAGCAACAAATACAAAAAACGTTAAAAGACTGAAGTGATTATGAAATGAAGTTGACTCCATTTTTGGAGTAGGTCATATTTGAAAGAATAACCAAGAGGGGCTAATCTCATTTCGTCTTCCGTAATTCAGATTCCGTGACTTGCATGAAGGGAACAATGATACCATAATCAGTTCATTTCAATGCATAGGTTTATATGCAGGGATGGGAATGAATACTCTTCCCCATTCCATGGAGAAAGATCCTATCAAGCCTTATATGCCATTAGGGATAGAACCACAGTCCTGCTTCACTGCTCTGTGGATGCGCACAGAGTATATAAGATCTCATTGAAAAAGAGATAAAGGATCCACCATAATTTTTCAGAAGATAATAGAGGCCTTTATGAAAAAAATCAGTGAAAATATAAATTCAAAAGAAAACTTGATCTAGAGTCTTCAACTGCTGAGTGATGCTTCATTCATCGAAAATGGAATGCCAAAACTACCCATCAGAACAGAGGCCCTGTCCAGCAGCAACCCCCCACCCCCACCCCCACCCCAATCACTCACTATCCTGCTTACAACCCAGCCATCATAGCCATCACCCTGGGCAGCAAGTCCTGTGCAGGAGACGCAGCCTGACAATTGCTCCTATGGGTCTACAGCCACAGCTACTAAAGATGCAGAAAAGATGTTCTTGGCCCCAAAGTCCTTGGCGCTCACAAATAGTTCAATATCAGAAACGAGTAGGATTTTAACAGTGGAAATGACATGAAAGAAGTGGCTTACTGTCTGCTTTGCCACTCCACCCTAAAGACCATGGGCCTTTCCCATTGCATTGTGGGCTCCCTGGGAGGAGGGAGGGCTTGCCATTCTATTTGTATGCACAGTGTAACACAGTGCTTTGCACTAGTAAGCACTTAACAAATGCTTTATGAATTTTTATTCATTCATGTTCATTTATTCACTCATATTATTTTTATTCATTCAAATACCAATGAAGCTATTTTATGATGTTATACTAGAGTTTCATGGCATCGTATGTGAAATTATATGTATTATAACGAGGCCTTGTAATCAATCTCCTTGAGCACGGCCCAAGGTGGGCCAGTTTTGGATCAATTTCAAAGCTATTGAGTTATTATGACCCCAATGTCATTATGTCTATGTGACAATAAGGAAAATTATGTCAGTAAGGGAATTTTTAGTTGGTGAACCTGTATTGCTATTATTTATACTAATTTTATACTAGTTTTATAGGTAAATTCTCGGGAACTATTTTTATTATGAAAAGGAATATTTGTTGAACAAATCTGATTATTTCATTGTGCTTTACCCTGTTAGCCTATACAATCTAATAAGTAAAGTATGATTGGGATGGCTTAAAAAACATAAAATACTATTACTAAAATATTATATAAAACTTGGATTAAATAAAACAATAAATTTTACAGTTCTGCATGTAATTAGGAAGTAATATTTGTGTTTTTAAAATTTGTGTTAAACACACTAAGAACCAAATCATATATCCATTTTTAACAAACTACACCTAAAATATACAACTACTCATATTTGTAACTCTAAAATAAACTTAGGGCTAAACTATCCTAAAGGATAATCAGTTACTTTCAAGTATACTCTACACAGTAATCCATACTTTTCCACAAAGGAAATGACAAGCACTGGCCCAGCTTAGCTTGTGGAGTCATGTCTACTGTAGGAAACTTAATCCAGAGGTTCTTAACTTTTGGGTGCCATGGATCCCCCAACCCCTTTGGCAATCTCTTGAAGCCTGTGGTCCTCATCTCAGAATGTTTTTAAATATATAAAATAACATATAATGGATTACAAAGAAAACCAATCATATTGAAATAAAGATGTAATTTTTCCTATCCAAGCTTATGGGCTCCTTGAAATTTATCTGCTGTAGACTGTGAATCTCTGGCTAAAAACCTATGATACATAGACCAAAGCTTGGCAAACTATAACCATCAGGCCAAATCTAGCCAGTTGCCTGTTTTTGCCCACCCCCAAATAAGGTTTTTTACAAAGTTTTGTTGTGTTTAAAAATGTAAAAAAAAACAAAACCAACATTCTTAGCTCAAAAATGTGCAAGAGCAGGCTAAGGGCTGGATCTGGGTGTTAGGCTATAGTTTGGCAATTCTGATATACACCGAGAATACCTGCACTTGTTTCAGTAACGGGCCACATAATCAGAAATACATATATATGATCTACGTGAATTTAAGATTTCAGGAGAGTTATGAAAGAACATACTTTCACAAAGTTAGGTGGGTTAAAACATTACCCAGAGTTAGACCATTTAGAAAGAAATTTTAGCTGGTTAAGGGTGCAAACCAATTTCCAGGATAAATATTTCAGACCACATCTTAAACCAACTACTCTCATTTTATAGTTGAAGAAACTGAGGACCACACAGGTGAAACGACCTGCTCAAGGATAGGGTCCTTTTTTCCCATGTATAAAGTTAAGGAAGTTGGGTCAGATGACCGCTATGGTCCCTCCATGCTCTGGAAGCCCAGGAGGTGCTGACCTCTGAAAGACCAGTAGGTCGGTCAACAGTTATACGGTGGCTAAAGGACCGGGCCTGGATTTGAATTTGGCCTCCACCACTTACTCTCTGCGCCCCAGCAGATTCAAATATCTGCGCCTTTGTACTTACTGTCCCCAGCCTCCGGAATGCTCTAACTCCCTACTTCCAACCCTTAGCTTTCCTGACTTCCTTCATGACTCCAGGAGGCCTCCTGACCCTCCTCCCCATCTGCCGAAGCCCGGCCTCTGCACATATCTGGTATCTACCTGGCGGTTTCAAGGGTGAGTTGGAGAGAAGGGTTTTTCTGTGTGTCTCCACATCCCCAGCATTTTATTTAGCACAACCCTCGGCACTCAGCAGCAGCTTGAGGAGTGCTTGTTGACAACCTGGATCTGGCCTCTGCCATTTACTCTCTGCCTCAGTTTCCTCATATGGAAAATGCGAGGACAGGCCTGGATCAGAGTTGTCACAAACACGCAGCTCGCACCACTCCCAGTTTAAAAATGTAACCGGGAAATGTTTAACAAAATAGATACAAGAAAAGGTGGGTAAGTCAATAGACAATTGCAGGGATCCTTACTAAGGCTTTAGTTCTATTGGAGTTTGATGCCACTGGTCTAGACCACTCCTTGGGACCCTTCTTCCTCTTGAGAGCTGGGGCTGAGCGGAAGGAAGGGGAAATAGTGGGGTACAGTGGGAAAACCAGCGGCCTTGTTCTCAGAGGACCTGGGTTTGAATCTGCCCTCTGCCACTTATTCTGGGCCTCAGTATCCTTTTGTGGAAAAAAAAAAATTCGGAGCAATGACCACTAAGTACGACCACTGTGTCCTGTGGCCCAGTTTCCCCCCACGTCACAGAGGGCACTGGAGTAATGACAATTCCGTCCCGTGCCTCAGTTTCCTCTGGTGACCACTTACGTTCTCCCCGAGCCTCAGTTTCCCCCCGGGGAAGGAGAAGGGGCTGCCTGACCTGGCCGACCTCCCAGTTGCCCGCCGCCCCTCGCCTGCTCGGGGTCGGGGATCCCCCAGGTCAGTCGGACGAGCGCCCCTGCCCCTCCCCGCTCCCCCCGGGCCGGTCTCTAGGGGGAGGGGTCTTCGACCGTGGGCAGGGGTCTGCCCGGGCTCTTACCGCTCCCCTCCCTCCCGGTAGCTCGCTCGCTCTCTCGGAAGGAAGGCGCAAGGGAGGAAGAGGAGGGGGTTGGGGCGTCGGGCCGGTCGCGCACACGCGCGCGCGCTCCCGAGGCGCGCCCGGCCCCACCGTCCGCCCGCGGCCCCGAGCGCGCACCCGGCGAGGCGCGCGCCGCAGCTCCCCGAGCCGAGGGGAGGGCGGGAGGTGAGGGGGCGCCTGCTGCAGAGCAGGAGGGGCGGGGTGGAGGAGACTCCGGGAGGGGCGGGAGCGGGTGGAGGATCTGGCGCATGCGCGCTGCGAGGGTGGCGGTACTTGGCGGAGCACCGGAAACTTAGAAACAAAGTTCCGAGTAGCACCGCCCCCTCCCCCAGCGGCCCCTTCCCCCCGCCTGTCCCCCCGCCCGTTGCGCACGCCCTCGGGTACTTATAGGCACCACTCTCCCGGCGCGCCGCCAGACCCAGCGAGCTAGGGAGCGAGCGGACGTCTGCTCGACCACCCAGCACCCAGCGCCGACCACCGACCGCGGACCCCGGCTCCTTGCGCCATGTCCAGCAGCTCCAACGTCGTCGCCATGAGGAAGGTGGTGCAGCAGCTCCGGCTCGAGGCCAGCCTCCACCGCGTGAAGGTGAGCCCCCTCCCCAAATACCCCCTGCAGCCCCGGGAGGGGCTCGGACCCCAGACCCCGAGACCTCATCCCCCGGAGACCCTAAACCCCAAGGCCCCCATCCCTTCGAAGGTCCCAGCTCCGCAAAGACCCCAGACCCTGAGACCCCAAGCCCCGATATCTCAGCCCTCCAGAGACCCCAGCGCCCAGGCTGGCGCCGGCACACTTGGGCTAACAAGTGTCTGAGCCTCCGAATTTCCCCGAGGGGGGGACTCTTCCCCAGACCCCCGACTCCTTGTCATTCTAATGCCGGTCTCCCTTCCCGATCCTCCCAGACCCGGACCGGAGAGTTCCTGCCCCGAGTGACACCCGGGTGGAGTGGGTGGGGAGGACGGGGACAAAGACACTTTGGTGATTTCTCGAGCCTTGCCCCGCGCTCTCCTTCTGTTTGTCTCAGGTTCCAGTCCCAGATTCCCATGTGCTGCCCCGTACGATGTTGCTTTCCCCTTGTTCCCCCTTGACCCGCCCCTTCTCTGCCTCCCCCCCACCCCGACAAACGTCCTCCCCGCCGAGAGACCGATCCCGAGTCCCCTGTCTTGTCCCGTTTCTAACTGGGTTCAGCGTTTATACCCCGCTCAGGTCTTAAGTTCTTCCGTCTCCTGAGAACAGGAAGAAAAACTTGAGTTGATCTTTCACAGGTTCCACTTTTTTTTTTCTAAACTACCATTCTTGCTATGGAAGAAGAAAAATGAAATTAACCCGCCCTGGTGAATTTTTGGTTTGCTTCTGTTTATGCATGGTGGGGGAAAGGGTGGGAGAGAGAAAGAGAAAGAGAGGGAGTCAGGGGAGGACTAAAGACATGAGAAAAAATAAATTAATAAAAAAAGGCAACCTCCCGGGACACGAGAGAAACAGTCTGCTTGGGCTGGGGCGGGGCGGGGGGGGGGGAGCAGTGGAGGGAAATAACTTCGATTATGGAGCACTTTATAGTTTGTCAAGCGTTTTGTGCCATCCTCTTCCATGCAGCTGAGTGGATAGTACACCTCTGACTTGTGTGACCTTGGGCAAAGAACTTAACCTTTCTGGGTCTCAGTTTCCGTATATGTAAAATGAGGGGATTGGGTTCAAGGACTTCAAAGAAACCTTCTATGACCCCGTCATGCCCCTCCTAGATAGAAACTCATTCAGGTCAATCAGTCTCTCATTTATAGGCTGCCCAATCTATAAGCCCACCATCTTTTAAGCCTCAGCTCAGATCCTATCTCCCCATGAATCTGACCTTGATTGATAACCTTTCTAAAAACTCCCTTTTTACATTATCAGTTAGCACTCTTACATGCTACCCATTATCCAACTATTGCTTATAATCCAACTTTATCACACTAGGATGCAGTGTACTGCCTTGTTTAATCATTGTTTCATGCTGATTTTCATTTCTACAACTGGATTAACATTTCTTTGTTGGCTACCTCTATTATATATATACCTTTGTCCCTAGGACAGGGCTAGGCCATAGGGTTGAGGTATGGTAACAGCTGGTACTGGATGCAGAATTTCAAGACTAGCAAATCCATTTACATTCATATCTTCCTTGATTTCCACTGCAACCCTGGTGAGATTGGTTGTCACTTTCAGTCATTAGCCTCATTATTTAGATGAGGAAACTAAGACTCAGGTTATTTGGTGAAGGATATTCACAGCTAGTTAAGTCTTTGAGAGTAATATTTGAACCCATTTCTCTCCTCAGAGTCAGCTATTTCTACCTTACTGGTTTCTGTGGACCACAGGCGTATTTACACATTAAGGGGGAGGGGAAGCACTTTCTTAGATAACATGGTGTACAGTAACTGTTGAAAGTGGGCAGATTCCAGAATGACTGAAAAATTGTCTTGATTAGACAAGTCTTAAATTGGAATGAGAAGTCATCTCGGGTAATTTGGTCCAACCTTATGGGAAAGGTCTTTAAAAGTGGCTGGATATGAAGCCAAGTAAAGCCACAGTGATGGAGATGGTGAAATGGGGATGGTGTTCATGGGATTCAAGGTCATAGGAAACAAGAGGTAAATTTAACAAAGGAAAGGTAGAAAGATAGTGGTGGGAGTAGAATATCCAAATTCAGCAAATGTAAAGTCCAGTTCTGTGAAATGGTAAAGTCTGAAGTGGAACAGAAGAGGTATTTTGTTCATAAGCAGTCTATGTAATAGGATCTCCTAGCATATGCATACCAGTCTTTAATTAGTGTCTATATCCTCTTTGAGGTATAATATTGTTTTGAGTAAAGAGCTGAGAAAAACCTTCATTAAAAATATTTCCATCACCCAACATATAGGTTTCTCAAGCAGCTGCTGATCTGAAACAGTTTTGCCTGCAAAATGCCCAAAATGATCCCCTGCTGACTGGGGTATCTTCCAGTACTAATCCTTTCCGGCCCCAGAAAGTCTGTTCATTCCTGTAGCAAGATGATCTTAAGCTACTGGAAAGGGTAAGTTACCTTAAAAAAAATAAAAATCCAACAGGTTTAATTCCTTTGTTGAACACAGTTCCCCAGATGTATCTACCTGCACCTTTTCCCAGTTGGTTCCAGTTCTATCTACTGAAGTAATGTAATATCTAATTACACTTTAACTTAGCAGTGCTCTTCTATTTAGCTGTCTTGCTAATTCAAGATGAATATTCTTTGGCTGAGTATATACTAAAAAGTGGCCCAAGAACACCATTACTGATTTTGGCTGGATGTGAATTGTTAATGGAGTAAAATACCAAGTTCTGAATTCAGAAACAAATTGTTGAAACTTCTAGAATTAACCGAGTTAATCAACTTGTTTAGATAGTGAGCCAGAGGATTAAAAAACTGATTATTAAACAAAAAAAAACCTTAATCATTCCATATAAAATTCTATGTAGAGGCATTTACTAAATCATCTAAGGAAAATGAAACTGCAATTTAAAAATTAAATGATGCTGACAATCCGATATCTTTTTGTGCATACTGAAGCTTAAATGATAAAACCTGGTTGGTATTTTTTTCCCAGTTAACTTAAAAATAGCCAGGAAGAAAATTTATCAACTAAAATAGCCAAGGAAATAGTTCAATAGCATTAGCTAGAAGAAAAATAAGCAGCTTTAGTCTCTGTTTGATTTTTTCTTGTGTAAGGAGTGTTAACAGGTCCACCCTTTATAGAAATTCTGAAATCTTCAGTGTTCAGGAAGTTGTTTCCTGAAAATACCATGTTCCAGTTGTACCCTCCCTACTTGAGCTCTCTTTGTAATATGGGAGTGTACAATCAGAAGCCCATGTGTGTAGAATTACCACGTATTCAAAAAGTAACCACCGCAACTGCGTAAGATGTGGCACCAGTAGCGAGTATTTTTAATACAAAGGGTTCTTTCCATCACTAGTTACAGAGTAGCATGTTCTACATTTAACATTGTGTTTAGAATACAGCTCCATTCACCAATGAATGAATAATGTGTATACAAATAAGTTATTTGGTTCTCGTAAGTCTTAGAGGCACTTGCCTATAGAGGCACTATACAGGTGAGACTCTGGTTATGACTTGTTAAAAGTTCACAGGATAGCAAGAGTAATTGTTCTCCTGTGTAAACTTTTTTCCTTTCAGATCTCTGAATCCAGTCTTCATATGTGGATCTGTGATGTGATGTGATGTTCCATGATGTGAATTATGACTATTCAAAGGAGAGAGAATTCTGAAGCCTGCACAAAAGTTTAATCTGTATGTGTGTAACAATGTGCCAAGTTAATCATCCAAATTTCAACTTGTGTCAGACTTTCTCATCTACCTCTCCGAATCTTCATTGATTTCTGTTTTGTACACTGGCAAGAATACAATAAAGTATTCAGATGAACATCAGATTTTTGTAGTTTTTTAAGGGTTAATAATGGGTTTTAAACATTCATAGGGTAAAAACAAAATATTAAATAAGGGGAAAAAAAGAACCATGGGATGAACCTGAAAATCAATTGTAGTCTATATGTACATAAGCTTAATCCTTTTCACACAGGATGTCCTTTGAGTTATTTCTGTAGTGGTGAAAAGCACTCCTGAATTATAGATTCTCTCTTCTGGTCCCTATCATACCAACATCATAGAATATGATATTGCAAGGCTGTCACCTATCTAATGGATAGAAAGATGCAAAGAGATTCTTTTAATGACTTGGTGTGTGACCAGAGAGGTACTAGAATCTTGGTTTCTAGACCCCTAGTCTAATTCTCTTTTCAGCCATTCCACAACTCTTTCATTTTCTACTAGGCAACAAACTGAAAAAAGAGGTTATTCATACTATTCTGCTCTCAGTACAAGTTAAAAGTTATAAAAAAATGAATATATTAAAGAACATACTCCAACATTCATTTATTATTACTACACAGAGCTGATAAATTCAAAGAATAATCAATCAATGAAAGGAACTTCATTGACAAATAAAGTGAATTTGTCTTCAGACGAAGTCTCTTCAGTCAAAAATAACAGTTCAAAATAGGTGATGTCCAATTCTGCTTTCTCAATACTTCATAAATGAAATTTCCTTCTACTTGTGTCCATTTCGCGGGGCTAAAAATCCAAACAAAAAAGTAAAACATAAGTACAAGAGTAAAAACAGCTTAAGGTTAATAAAACAGTAAATTTTAAAATGTAAACAAAATTAAAGCTAATAAAATCTAGTACATACATATATGAGAAAAAGTTTCATTTATGTGGTACTAGGACCTTAGTTGGATGCCAAGTCAAAAGACGCTATTTCCCCATTTACTAAAAAATTAGGTGTAAGTCTTAAGTCGTAAGTCATCTTGTTAAAGCAAAAATTATTGTGCAAAATGTTCCTACTTGATTGTCAAAAGGAAACTATTTCAGGTTACTACTTTACACACAATTTTCAAGCCAATTATTTCTAGAGATCTTTGAAAGAAACTAGTCAGAATAGTTAATCTCTTTATCCCAGGGGTGGGGAACCTTTTCATGATGGAAGACCCCACTAATATTTAGCTGTAATCAAATAAGGTTGCATTGAAGAAACTTCAGTTAGATATACTTAAAAATGTACATTATTTTGTAAAAATCTAACTACTATGTACTTGATAATTTCAAAAAATGAAAACTTTAAGTTAACTAACTTTTAATGATTTTGTTGTGTCTGTTTTTTGTTGGAAAGCATTGGAATATCTGGTTGCAACGTGGAGGCCTGCAGTCTTAGTTGATCCTCTAGACGGTGATCAGTCATTTGTGACCTTAAGAGTGTCTTGATTTGGGTTAGGTAGGAGAATGTAACTTCACAGCAGCAATAAGTAGCTGAAAATCTTGGGCGTGTTGCCAAAGGCGTGGGTATTCCACTGCATTTTTCTATATTTCAACTGGATCTTTCTTAACATCAAACAATGACTTTAAAAATGTCATCTACTGAGAACTCCATCAATTCCATCTGCAGTTAGGTGCCTTGGTGATATCAACTAGATGAGGCTGAAATGCTAATGTGAGTATGATGTCATGATTCGCAAAGTCAGTGAGTCTTTCACTGTATTCTCCAATTAACAGGTCTATAACAGCCGCACATTCTTCAAATGATTTGCAGATATCATCCTGCTCACCAATGATCTGTGCTATTTGGGGAAAATGTTCATCTGAAATTTCCTTTTGAAGAAGTGTTTTGAAAAAAGAAAGCTTCTTTTGAAATGTGATGATTTTTTTTGCCACATATCTTATACAGACTTAATTTTACCTTACAAAGAAATATTTAAGTCATTTTGATTTGACATGGTATCACAGAGAAATGCACCATTCCTATAGAAATCTTCTTTCAATAATTCACATAGCTGATTCTGTTCTTCAGAAATTTTAACTATCTGTTCTCACAGAGATAAAATTTTGGCTAATACCTCTCCCTGACACAGCAAGCATACTTTAAAATGACACAGCAAATAGACACTGAAAACCTCATCATTCAATTTTAGCATATTAGGAAACTGACGATGCTGCATTTGCACAAATATAGTTAACAGTACTTATAACTTGTTGCAAAGTGTCACTTAAAAGAGTGGTTTTAGCACAGAGATTTTCCTGATGTAAGATACAATGAAAAGAAATGAAGGCATCTGGATCTGTTAATACTTTTTTTAATTTATGCAATAAATCCCTGATGTTTTCCTGTCATGGAAGGGGCCTCATCTGTACATACACTCACTAAATTTACCAAATTCAGTCTAACTTCAAGACATTTATCTTGAAAGTTGTTGAAGACATCTATTCCCTGTGTTCTGTTCACAAGAGTGCCCAAAGCAAGTAACTCTTTGTAGTAAAGAAAATCTTCCCTTACGACCCAAATGAAGTGTAAAACACGTGCTGTCAGTAGTATCAACTGATTCATCCAAAGTGGCTGATTAATATATATTTTCCTTTTGAAGTATGGCATGAAGCTGTTTTGTTAAGTTGACGGCTAATTCATGCTGCTGATCAGTTAGGGTTCTCCTTGAAAGAGGCAGTTGTTTGTACTTTGAAACGGTATGGTGGGGAGGTCCCTAAGCATCCTACAGCTTCAATGATGCATTCTTTCACAAATCTCTACATCGCTAAACGGATTTCCTTTTTCCCAAGTACATAAACTACTTCATAAGTTGCTTCAGTGGCATTATTTCCAGGTCTTACAGCTACTTAAAAGAACTCTTTGCTTTTGCTTTTAATCTTTTAATTTCTGCAATACAACCTTTCGCACCTTTCTAATTTAAAATATTTGTGGTCTTTATGAGTGTTATAATGCTGATGAGCACTGAATTTCTTTAATGTTAATATTGTAGTATCACAAAGCAAGCAAATCATTTTATCTTTAGCAGAAACAAGATAGTATTGCAATTCCCAATCCTCATTAAAAAATCTGTTTTCTTCAGCTTTCTCTTGGTCTTCTTTAACATGTTGAGCTGTTAAGCAGACAGAATTAAAAAAATACTGTTGAGCTGTGCAGCTATTCACAAATTCCACTTCAAATAGAAACAGTGCACCACTGTCAAAAGCGAATAACAGACTGGTGTGCTCTACCCCTATAAACTCTCTCCAATCAGCTTCATGTGGTGGTGGCGGTGCTAATGGGGGGTGAGGGGGAAGCAGGATGAGGGGGATGAGTTAGAACTAAATAATGAGCAGCCAGCAATTTAGACTTTATGGCTTGAGTATGTTCTAACTGTGCTTGTCAATCTGGGAAGATTATTTTGTTGGAACTTATTTTATTCTTTGGTATTTTAAATAGGTCCATTTTAAAAATAAAATAAAAATATAAAAGACAAACAAAAATGTATTAATAAAAATAAAAGTATTTGTTCTGGAAAATATGGATTGAGTCAAAAAGCCAAATGTGGCCTTAAAGCCAGAGGTTCCCCACTCCTGTTTTGTCCTTTTATCCACTCCAATTTGGGCACAAGCATGTCACAGTTCAGGATTCTAGAACAGACCTCATGCCCAAAGCTTAAAAATCACTTAGAAGAGAGTTTCCTTTTGTTTCATGATTTTAAAACTGATTGATTAGTATTTCAGAATTGTAACACATACCTTGTGAACCCATTCATATTCTCCATATTTAGAATCAAAGGTTCCTTTTTGAAGAGATCTCAATTTTAAGGTAAAACGCGGTCCAAGTTCTTGAATTCCCACTTTCTTTTCGCTCTTAAAAAGGTATCTTGAACAATAAAAGAAAGGTTAATAAAATGATCTTTTAAAATTCATCTTTAACTAGAAGCTAAACCAGCTCTCTTAGTTTCTTTCCACATGACAAAAAAACAGAGCCTAAGTATCTTTGAGATGGACAGCACCTCCAAAGGTTTTTTAGATGAATCCCTACCTGAATCATCAATCTTCTGTCTTAACATCTGCAACATGTAACCATCCAGCCTCCACTAGACATCCCTATTACGAGCAGAAACCTGCTACCTCCCAAAGCAGCCCATTTCAATTTCTAGACAGCTTTGTTTGAAATATTTCCTTAAATTTGGCTTTCTGTAACTTCTCTCTACTGGTCCTAGGCCTATACTCAGGCTGAGCAAAATAAATCAAATTCCTCTTCTATGTTCAATCTTTACATGGCAACATGTTTTCTCTCCCCCATACCTAGCTGCCTTTCTCTGGACTCATTTCTCCCTGCTAATGCCACTCTTTAAAACACGGTACTTAGAACTGAAAACAGTATAACTCCAGATGCTATCTAACTAGAAGAGTAAGTAAGACTATCACTGCTCTCATTCTAGACACTACACCTCTATCAATGATTACTAAAATTGCATTTGTTTGGGAGGTTGAAGGAATACCATAATAAACTATCAACACTTACTGAGCTTAGTTAAATAAAACTATGTAGCCATCTATCCCCGATTTATATAGTTGATTTAATGACCATAAAGGCTAGACTTTATCCTACTGAACTTAATCTGATTAGATTCAGCTCATTGATCTAGTCTGATTCTTTTAACCAAGACATTAGTTAACCTTTCCATTTCTAGCTTTTATGTTCTCTAAATGAATACCAGGTATAATGTCCTTCATCTAAGTTCCTGATAAAAACATTGACCTGAATGGGGCCACAGACAATTATGAAACACGACACTACAAATTTTCTTGAGTTCCTATGAATACATTAACACTGTGTTCAGCTGTCCAACTTATTTTCAGTCTACCTTATTAGCTAACCGTGTTCCACCTTGTTGTGTACAATGATAAGTAAACTGGCTAGTTTAGCTAAGAGTGCTCACAGGGAGGAATACGTAAAATGCCAGGAGAAAGGGAGGCTAAAGCTAGCCTCTGAAGGGCTGTAGATGCCAAACAGGGGAATTCCTATTTGACCTCTAGGATCAAATGCTTTTTTTTGAGTGAGGGTTAGCTCTGTATTTTTGGTATGTCACTCTGGCAGTTCTCCCTCTAATCTTTAATCTCTTCCTATCTACTGGCTCTTTCTCTGCTCCCTTCAAACATGTTCGGGCCTCTAATCTTAAAGAACCCTCCCTTGACCAGTCCATTCCCTCAAGCTATTATCTTTCTTCCTTTCCAGAACCAAACTCCTACAAAAAATTGTCTACACTAGCTGTCTCCACTTCTTCCTCTCACTCCTCAAATATTTACAACCTAGTTTCCAACCTCATCATTCAAATGAAAGCTCAGAGTTGCCAATGACCTTGACTACCAAGTCTGATGATCTTTTTTTTTAACCTTCATCTTGACCTCAAAGGATCTGACACTGTTGATCACTTTGTCCTCATCAATATTCTCCCCGCTTTGGGTTTTGATGACACTGTTCTCTCTTGGTTCTCCTATCCGATTACTCCTTCTCACATCCCTTTGCTCATTAACAACAATCCAATCACAGTTAGTAATTACAGTCATAGCCTAAGGCTGCCCTGGACCCTCCTCTTCTCTCTATATACCTCTTGGTGATGGTATAAAGCTCCCACAAATTTAATTATCTCTATGTGGATGACTGTCAGGTCTAGATGTCTGGCCTTAAGACTCTCTGCTAAGCACCACTCCCATATCTCCAAAACTGTCTAATGAATATCTAAACTCACCATGTGCAAGAAAAGAACTCATTATCTTTCTCCTGAAATCCACTCTACTTAGGAACTTCCCTATTTTTGTTAAGGTCCCCAACATCTTTCCAGTCACCCAGCTTCATAGCATACCAGTCTTCCTTAACTCCTCTCACTTGTCTCACATATTCAGTCAACTGCCAAGTCCTGTCAATTTTCCCTCCACATCTCCCCATCCACTCGCTTCTCTTTAGTCACATGGCCATCCCCTAAGTTCAAGCCCTAACCACCTCTCTGAAACAATTAAAATGGCCTCCTAATCTTTCACACTGGCAGACTGAAATCCCTAAAGCACATGTCTGACTGGGGCCAAGGAGTACTCAGCTCCATAAACACCAGCAGTTTCTTATGTCCTCTAGGGCTGTCTTAAACTCCTATTCAGCATTTAAAGCTTACCTTTTTTCAGGGCTTCACTCCATCTACAAACCAATCAAACCTGCCCCAACCCCTTTCTTACAATTTCTAGTTTTCTTCAAGGTCAGCTCAAGCACTAGTTTATATGAGATCTTTCTTGTTCCGTTCCTCCCACCCAGCTCCTAGTGCCTCCTCTCCAACCCACCAAAGTTATTTTGTATTTGCTTTGTATATGTCTAATATCTATACACAGACCATATTCGTATGGTCTCTCTTAAGTGGGTGTAAGTAGACTTTCGTCTTTATGGCTCCAAAACCTAGTCTGTGCCACACAGAAGAACTCAATAAATGCTTGCTTATTGGTTGACTAACTGGAGAGGGAGAGCCTGGAGGCTATGGGGTACTGCAACAGTCCAGGTAAAAAGCAGTAGAGAGAAAGGAACAGATATAAAAAATGTTGTGCAGGCAGACTCAATGAGACTTGGCAGGTGACAGAATGAGGGAGAGTGAAGAGGCAAAGATGACTCCAATACTGTGACCCAGGGTGACTAGAAAAAAAGGGTGACCTTGGAAGAAATAGGGAAATCTGAAGGAGGGGAAAGATAATGAGTTCTGTTTTGTACACAATGATTTTGAGGATACCCCAGGACATCGGATTAGAAATGCCCAAAAAGCACCTGGTGATGAGAGGTAAGAACTCGTGAGAAACTGGGGGCCAGATATATTACCTAGGAAGGACCCAAAAAAGAAAAGAAGGTAGAATTAAAACAGTTAAAAAGACAAGGAAAGCAAGACAAGGGAACCATGAGTGTGAAAAGAAAAAGGAAGGCGGGTGTGACTGTCAAGGTGACAAGGGGGTAATGAGGTGGGGATGGTGATAACTCCAGAGTTCATCGTGGAGGCACAAAAAAATCTGTCACAGCAATTCAATAGAAGGGCTACTAGTGAGGAAGACAAATGACTCAAATCTTCCATTTCAGCAACATGGAGAGCAGGGTATAGGTTAATTCTATTTCTACCACAGCCAAATGACTTATCTATGCTCAAAATGCAGAACGGTCTCCCTTAGAAAAATAAGTCAAGGGGTTCAAGGAATGGCTTACTATGTGATTGGGGAGAATGAAGGGATTAGTTACAAATAAAAATAAGGCTGGGCTTCCCTGTAAAGACAGCAAAAAAAGGATCTCAAGAAACAGAAAACAAAGCTGACCAGGTAGAAGTGAGACAGGCAAAAGGAGAGAAGAGGTGAAGCTAAGAAATGGTTGTGAGAGTCTTCCAAGTGGAGAGGAAGGTGAGCTCTCTGAGGAGGATGCAGCTGCTTGTCCCCCAAAGGATAACAGTGGAGATCTATCACAGGAGCTACCCCAAGAAACCACTGTGGAAGGGACTGAGGAGGAAGAGAGGGGCAGTGGGGGGGGGACGACTTCCCACTGAGGGAATTGAAGCAGCTCTTTGTTGGCCTGAAAGAAAGGTCCTTCCTGGTGCAGGAAATCAGGATGGGGCAGAGAACTTCCTAAGATTTATTAACCCAGGTAACTTACTAGCCACTTCTAGAGAATTCTATGGACACAAATAATATTGACACACAGAATCTAGAAAGCACTGCTAAAGATGACGAAGTCTTAGGCGAGAACCTCAGGAGCCCAAGTGTCATTTTCATCACTGTTTTCAGATCAGAAGGAATACCTTCTGAAGAAAAAGGCAGATTAAATAAATGAATCTCTCATTAAAGACATGGTGCCAGCAAAAGGTGTTTAGATTTCAACACCATAGCTTAAAAATAGGAATGACAAGCTCCTGGTCTAGAATGGAAACTACCTAGCAATATCTGGTATGAAAATCTTCAAAAGAGTTTTAAGCTGAAAATGAAAAGCATAATGTAGATAACTATCTATGTACATCTGCCAAACTAGGTATTTCAAAGAATAGCTACTATGTAAGATGAAGAAAAACAACAGATAATTCCCAGTAGTTGAAAGAAGAAAAAAAATCCAAGGAAGGTGCCAACAATAAAACCAATGGTCTTAGCTATCTATAAATAAATAAATGCACAACATATGGGTAAGAAGAGGAACTAACAGCCCTAACAGAAGGATGATAATTTGATCATAAAGGTGCCAATGAGTGTTGAAGGGATGACACTGGTAAATGGTACATGATTCAAAAGGCAGAAGCGTTTAAGTTATTTTGCTTCAGTTTTCTCCTCTCAGAAGAATGATCTGTGAACTAGAAAAGAGAGAATAAAAATGACTTAACAGGGAGCTGATATCCAAGATTAGTAGGCAGATAGTAAGACAATCCCTCTCCGTCCATAAGGAGTTCATGTTTCCAGGCCAAGATGAACTATGTCCTTCAGCACTAAAACTGGCAGATGTGATTACTGAGCTATTATCAGTGATCTCTGAAAGATCATGGAGAACAAGACAGGCCAAACAGGATTAGAGAATGGCAAATTTTCCAATTTTCAAAAAAGAGTGCAAACTATAGAACTGTGACCCTATCTTCAATTCTTGACCAAATTATCAGCGAAATATTTAACCCAACACTTAATAAAGAGCTTAAAAAAAAAAAGCCAGCATTACTTCATCAAGGACAGGTCAAGACAGACAAACCCCATTTACTTCACCGTCTGAGTTACTAGACTTGTAAATCAAGGGAATGCTTTCATTTACCTAAATTTTAGCAAAGCTTTTGAATAAATCTCCACCTTGTTTTTGGAGGACAAGATATAGAAATGTGAGTAAGATGACAATATGGTTAGGCTGAATAGCCAGAATCAAAGAGTAGTCACTGACAGCCTTATATCACTTTGGAGACAAGTATTTGGTGACATTTCCCAGGGATGGGGGCGTGGATCTTAGCCAAAGGCAGAGATGGCATGTTTATCAAATTTGTAGATAATACAAAACCAGGTAGCTAATTTACTAGAAAACAAAGTTAGGATTCCAAAATATCTTCATAGACAAGAATATTCAGTTAAATCCAACAAGCGATAATCAGACCACATCAGAATATTTTGTTCAGTTCCAAGTGCCACTTTTTACAAAGGACATTGATAAGCTAAGGAGTATACAGAGAATGGAAACCAAGATGGTGAGGACCTCAAGTATGTATCACACAGAGATGGGCTAAAGGAACTATGCATGTTTAGCCTGGCAAAGAGATTTAGAGAGGACACTATGAATGTGCTGTCATATATAAAAGGAATAGACTTGCTGTTTGGTCCCAGAGAAGAGGACTAAGAGGAATGGGTAGAAATATCAAAGAGGCCAATTCTGGCTTGCTGTGAGGTAAACTTCTGGAAAGGCTATCTCAGAAGGGAGTTAGCTCTTTTTGATCAGATGTCTTCACACACAGACTGGATGACTACTTGTTAAGGATCCTATTAGGGTAAAGCTCTGATCAGAACAGTCTTTGAGCTCCCAATTCTGAGACCCTGGGATACCTGATATATCATTAATATAAAAAAAGACAATGTATGTCGGGTTTTTTGTAACTGTGAAAGGCCATATAAACATCATTTTTAATTAATATTAATTATCTTAAAGTACATAGATCTAATTAAATCTCTTATTAATTCTATTATGTAACTGAAAATTTTACCTGTGAAATCTGAAAAAGATGTAATCCCGCTGATTATGAAATGTTGCAACTTGCCTTCCAATAAACTGAGGATCATGGGGGAAGAGAGAAGCAAACATACGTCCAATGGAATGACCCAGTCTTGTTGTAAAATTATTCAGAATTACTTCAGGTGAATGTTGGGTGGGTTCTTTCCCTTTCCTCTGGAACAATTTTGCAGAATTACTACAGGCTTAAGAGACCTAACATAGTTCGAGCCTTAACTGCATAGTACACACTGAGATTTCTTTAGTTTTCATCTTAAAATGATGCAAGAAAAGCACTATTCACTCCAATGTCAAATAAGTATTCAAAATAAACATTTAAAATATATATTTTCAAAAAATAGCTTAGCAGATTAATTTAAGATCTGCAACTGTAAATCCTGATAGTCACTTCAGTCTAAAGCCAGAGACTGAGACAATGGGCACTAAGCTCGAATTACTTACAGATTAAAGAAGGTCCTTTCCACAAAAAGAGAGGGTAAATCTCATTGGTAGAGTGCCTTTATTTTTATGAAAACTTAGGACGAAAGGAAATGTTATATTTTTTAATACTTTAAGAATAAAAGTGAAACATTACAATTTGTACATTTCTAAAAAAAACCAGAAAAATGGAATGGAAGCAATTATAAAGCTGCTCTCTGGAGAAGAACAAAACAATTCATGCTTCAATAAGAACAGAAAAAGTTTTCTGTAACCATTGTTAGGAAGGATATAATTTAGAAATATGCATACTAATATTTCAAGCAAAGGGATAAACAAAAAACTTACCTTTATCTCTTTGCGGAGGCGAACACTGCTCATTCTAAAATGAGCAGTTGGACCATGAGGCAAATGACTTAAAACAAGTCCATCTGATTACAAAATTAAGAATGAATAGAAACTGAATTGATTCAAACATAGCAATTTATGAAATTAGTCCTCTAGATACTTAGAATACTTATAATCTTTATCTTATTTTCTTTTAAATTGGGGCTGAGGATGGGGAGAGAAAATAAATGCTTGCTTAATCGAAAAATAAAATAAATTGAAAAAAAAATAAACTACTCTAACCTTATTACTGAGTCATTTCCCCAAATACATAAAAATATCTCAGGTTACAAACTGGCACGTGAGAAGTCAATCTAAAAATACACATTTCTACCTACACAGACTATATAAGTCATTATCTTTCTGGCGCCATTCTCTGACCTTGTAGCCATTGCTTTCAACATACAGACATCATGACCATGAATAACCATTTACTAAGCACCTACTAACTGTGCTAAGCCCTAGGTGAAGAATGAAGCCCAGGGGCTTATTTGTACAATGAATTCTATTGTTGTTACATGGCTCATCAACTTCAGTGGAGAGGTGACTGGTGCCAGTGCTCAGCAACCTAAGTTAAACTCAGGAGTTGCCATCTTTCTCCTGTGCACTTTCTTCACTGATAGACCTCAAAGAAGGAGTCACATTTTCTCTGGACTTTCAGGGAAGTTAAAAGGTATTCTGGGACATTCCACACACACCAGCTAGCTGTATCAGTAGTATCAGCAGCAGGGGCTAGAAATCTGTTAAAATGAGTATGTGTAAACGAGTTGACTATAGGGAAAGTGGTACTGATGGGAAGCTCAAGTGAGATAAAATATACAAAGTACTGTAAACTTTAACATACCATATTAATGTCTGTTATTACCATAAACAGAAATAGGGAGAAAAATGTGCTTCATTTGTTTGTTGCTTTTTGAAGGAATAAAAAAATGACAGCATTTGCCTTGAAACAGAATATTTTTCTAAAACAGTTAAATAGAGGTCTGGTGATGGATTGTATGTCTGCCATCCAAGGACTAGCTCAGCTCAAGCTGGAGAGGTTCAGCATTGATTTAATGGCAGAGTGATGAATTTTTTCATCACAACAACTCTCAAGGACCATCTCCTACACTCCAGAAGGGCTCTCTGTGATCTGCAGAGGGAGGTCCCACACCAAGAAAATTACAAAGCCTTAAAACACCAGAATTAACTAAACAAGTAACACAGTTAGTATGCTACGTTCTACTCACAGCCAACTGAGGAAAATGATAGTACCCGTGAGCACCCTGTCACAAAGTTGTTTTTCAGTCTATTTTAGTTTCCCGAGTACAAGTGTATAGTCATATTTATTTAATTCATTATCCTGAAAACATCACTGTCCTATAAAAACAATAAAAAAAGAGACATCAAAGTTGCTTGGCTGTCCTTTTTTAAAGAATTTTTTGTTTTTGGTTTTTTAATCATACCGCCTTAAGAAAAAAAAAAGTTTCTTCATCATAGACTGAGTTAGAAAGGATCTTAGAGAGCATCTAGTCTACCCTCATTTTACACATGAAGAAACTGAGGCCCAAAATGGCCATCTGATTTGCCTAAAGCCCTAAAGTCTCAAAAGTCATCAAGTGGCAGAAGAGTAATGTGTAATCCTGGCGACATGAAAAATAGCTCTACTCTATTTTCTGAATCCTTAGTAATTTAATCCCAATAATACCAGTACATTACAGGTAGGCTTCCTTAAAGTCACTAAAATCTGTCCTACTAATTGTTATAAATAGACCTTATTTTTTCTTATTCCTAAGTTTGGTGATAACTTGCTTCAATGCCACATTCATCTTGAGACAGGACAAACCAAAAGAAAGGCTGTCTGTAGTTGGTAGAAACTGACACATAAAGAATTTTTTGTTCAGATTAAAAAAAGAACCAGGGTGAAGAAATGTACTTATTTTTCTTTTGCAAAGGATACTTGGTATTTTACGATCTTCATTGATAACAATCAGATCTGTGAAATCTCGAGAGATACACTGGGGGATAATTCTTTTCAGAGCTAGTCCTCTTCGGTAATAAACATGTGAGTTTGGTATAACGGTAGACAGCTGTTCGCAGAACCTCACTGTTCTCTGCAAAACAAAACTTTTTGAAGTCTCTTATGATGATAGCAAAGAATCACACAGCCAAGTCAGAGAACAGCACCATAGTTTTAGACTGGCAATCCAGAACACAGTGCTGCTCCTAAATAGCCTTACCCTAGATTACCAAGATCTCATTTATCTTACACACAAAGAGGAAGCTAAGTGTTAAAGCTAATGAATATTAAGAGTTAGCAAACTAAACAAACAGGGCCATTATCGGATATTTTAGTAAATATGTTTACCCCACGAGGTCTGTCTGATGTGGTAATAAGGATCTTGGGAGAAGTCTGTCTGTTGAAATGAGAAGCAAATTCATCTGTAGCTTCATCATAAGCAACCTAAGAACAAAGGATGCATGAATTTACAAAATTGTATAATGGCAAAAATATGCTAATGACTTAAAGCACAGAAGGAAGTTTGATACCAAAACAAAACAGAACAAACCCCAACAAGAAACCTAGAAAAGCTTGGCTGTTTAGGTCAATTTATTAAAAACAAACACTTATTCATTCATTTACTTTTTTCAAACTGTTCGATTCTGGATCCAGCTGAGTGTTTTAACTACAGCTTCTGCCAAGACATATGCATGTAAGCATATTGATATACAGTTCCTATGGGTCAGCTCTATAGGTCATCCATTCAACACTAAACATTTCTCTATTTTTTTTTTTGAGAAATTGTGAACAAATGAATGAAGAAGCAGTTTTTTTTTAAACAACAATAAATGTCGGGGATACAAAAACAAAATCAAAGACAGTCCCTGCCCTCGGGGACCTTCATTCCAAAGAGAAAGACAACACACCCAGGGGAGTGGTGACCAGGGAGGGGCCCTTTGCTCCAGAAAGTTGTAGAGGGAGGATGAGTGGAGCCAAAAAAGGAACAGACTGACACTCTCATCCAGGAACAATGGCAGAGCTGAACTGATCTTGGTTCTGAAACTGGAGGGGGTGAGGATGTAGAGTGCAACCGTGGAGCACACAGCCAGAGAGAAGAGGGTGAAGCAAATCCCGGTGGGGGTTGAAGAGGCCTTCACTATTAGGAAAAGCAGAACTGCAAGGCAAAAGCTCCTCTAGACTCCAGCTTGATCTCTGGAATGGTGAGCAAGAGCGAGACAGGTAGAGAGAGGTGTGGAGGAGGTGGTGGGAGGTGAAAGAGTTGAAGATTGTGGGTCTTATTTAAGTTGTTCTGTTCAGTTATCCGCATGACATCATTTACAACTGGAGCATCTGAAGGACCTCAACATCCAAAGGGGAATCCCTTTTCCACTTGGATTTCAAGTTGGACTTCTACGGTAATAGCAAACACCTGTAGCAAGTTTACATCTGTTTTATTCTTTGCTCAATATTCATAATCAGAGGATTCAGCAAAGTTATTTGTTGTATTTTTCAGACATTTCTATGATTTTAACATACGCATGGAAGACTGATCAACCAAATCAAATGTTTTGTTTTTAACAGTCAACAAACAAGCACTTTGGGATATTTTATTCTCTGCAGTTTTCAGTCAAAAGTGTAACTATAAAGACAGTCTACCAAGCCACCAGCCTGTGTCCTCTTCTTCCCAGAGAATTCCTACTCAAACCCAGAGCTAGGTTCGCCGGCCTCTGTTTTCATGCCAAGACCTTTCCTTGCCCAGTATTCTGCATGCCTTTCTTGGATCAGACCCGCTCCAAATTGCCAGCTCCTGCCACCTGGACTGCACCAGGTTTTATCTTCCCCTGCTCCTGCCTGTTGTGATGAGGGCCTTCTAGAGCTCACAGGACACAGCACTACGAGCTGCCACAAGGCTGGACATTGAGGAAAGGCCTCATCACCTGCCTCCCTACCTAGAGACTGCTCTTCCTTCAATCCCTGACGATCGGTTTGATCACGGCTGTCTGCTATGTCTTACAGAATACCAAGAACCATGAAGTGGAGTCTAAATGTACAGCATGGTGGAGGCGCTGTGATGCAAAGATGGGGGAAACTTACAGAAAATTTGGCTTGTCTTTTCCATATCTGGTCTGCTTGAAGCACTTGTTTCATTTAAAATACTTGGGGCTGCCTTCCACAAGCTCATTTTCCCTGCCTGCTTCTTCCTGTTTTCATCATCGATCTGCAAGCATCTCCATCTCTGTCACAGGCACCCCAACGCTGCCGACAGCAGGTTCACACACAGCCTTGGAATTGACCTGGATTCTTTCCTCTCCTTCAGCCGGCCAATCACCAAGTGCCATGTTTTAGCCATTCTACTTTCACAAGATCTTTGAGCGGGAGCACTTGATGTGGGGTCCATAGATCTGGGTTTGAATTCTGGTACTGTTGGTTATTTAATCTCAGAGAGCTTTGGGTATAAAGGGGGAAGTTCTCTCTTCCAGCTATAAACCTATAATTATGACCTTTTCCCCATATATACCACCACCACTCAAGTGCAGGGTCTTGTCACCTCTTATTTGTAATAGCTTTCTAACTAACTCCCACTTTAGATTTCGCTACTTTCCAATCCATCACCCACAAAGCTGGCAAATTCATGATCCCAAAGTACAGGTTCCATCATATGTGCAAGAACTTAACTTGCAGCAGCTCATCAGAAGGCAAACTCCTCTGTTTGGCAATTAATGCCCTTCATAAACTGGCACGGCCTTCCTTGCAGACTTATTTCTCAACACTTCTCATCACCTCTATGTTCCAACCAAATTGGCCTCCATCTAAGGCAGGGCTGTGCAAAATGCAGCCCAAGGGGGTGGGGTGGGGTGGGAGGGGTGTGCCCCAAGTGTGATTTACATGGCCCACCTACAAGCATAGAAATTTACATAAATGCTTCAGTAAAGGAAGCCAATCTACCGCAGAGCTCTCACTAAAATGGCAAATCAAAATATATTGTCTATTGTTTCAATAAGAACCTGAAGTTGGACAGCCCTGGTCTATGGCATTCCAATGCCTAGCTCCATGTCAAATTACTCCTTCCCAGAATGCTTCCCTCTCAGTACCTCTGGTAGCCTCTTCCAGGCTTAGCTCAAAGCCATTTCCCAAGATCCTTCCTGATCTCCAGTTGTTATTGCTCCCTCCACCCCCAATTATTTTCCATTTACTTCTCTGTGTCCACGTTGTAGCCTTCAAGGGGAGGGTAAAATCCATGAGGCAGAACGGACAGTGTAATCTTCGACGTCATAGTATCTAATTTGAACACAAAATGTACCATGGAACAAAAACTTCTGAAGACCTTTAAAAATGAGTTTGTAAACCAAACGTCTATTGCTGTCTTTCTCTATTTGGCAAAGAAATCAAATGTCCACTGACTGCAGCAGATTCTAGCCCCTTTCATCCTCCCTGTCATTGCAATCACTTTATATCACAAACTTCCTTCAGAAATGGCATTAGTTCCAATGTCTGTCCCTTTACCGTTTTTAAACCAATAGCTTGTTTAAATAAGTCAAGTTGGTAATGTGTTAATTGTACAGTTAAATGATATCATTTCTACACTTTCTTCTAACTTGACACTAGCTTTGATCTTTGCTTTAACAAGTCAATAATCTGACTGTACACAGAGAGCTAACTTGGAGATGACTCACACGAATAACCAATTGTTTCCTGTGAGAGTCAATTTCACTTTTTTTTTGGAGTGATCTTATTTAGCGGCTGTCACGTCTACCTCCAGACTCTTCGTTGTGAAAATATTCATTAGTTCGTTTGTGTTTATATTTTAACAAATGATAATGAGTGAATTATATGTCTGCTTTGAGAGTCTGATAACCAGGTTGGCTACAAAAGCGACTAATTCTTTGGCCACAGCAATTCTCAAAAGACTAAGTTAAAGGGGCGACCGTGATCTGCTCAGACAGTGTCCACATGGAAACCAATGTATTTCTTGAAATTCAAGTTGATACTTTGAAAAGTTGCCTGTAATACTTCTGATCACATTCTATCTCCCAACTAACTTTGATTAATTTTCAGATCCTTCTTAGGTTCTATGGCCTCCTCAGCTTCCACGGGTTCAAATGGTCACCTCTATGCAGATGGCTGCCAGATCTGTATTACCCAGCTCTAATCTCTCACCTGGGCTTCACCAATCTGCCTGAGATCTCAAACTTAATGTTCCACAGGCATCTCAAATTACTCTCATCTTAGTTAGACCCTTACCTGGAATAGTGAAATACTATCTTTCTGGCTGGTCTCCCTGCCTTCAGTCTCTCTCAATCCCATCCATGGCCCCTTATGGGTGTGTGTGAAGGAAATAACTATTATTATAATGCTAACTATGTGCAAGGCACTGTGCTAAGCACTCTGCAAATATCTGCTCCTCATAATCACTTTGCAGATTAGTGCTACATTATTATCACCATTGTACAGATAAGGAAACTGAGGCAAACTGAGATGAAGGTGATTTACCTAAGGTCACGCACGCTAGTAAGTGTTAGAGGCCAGATTTCAACTCGGGTCTTCCTAACAACAAGACCAGCATTTTAACCACCTATCTGCCTTATTACCATTCAGGTTCAAATAAAAACAACTCTGACATTTAAAATGTCAGACAAGCTGGCCTCTTCCTATCTTTCCACTCCTCATTTCTCTAGTCCATCCACAGTGGACTGCTTGCTATTCCTCATACTAGCTAGCCCTCCTCCTGTATCCGTGAGTCTGCCCTGCTTGTGCCTCATGCCTAACATAGGGGCTCCTCCCTTCTACTACTTTGTTTCCAGAAAGACTCAATTCAAGCACTGCTTTCTGTAGAATCCTTCCCTGGTTCCACTGGGATTCCAGGCCTTTCTCTCCCAGGTTACTTTGAGTCTGTTGTATATGTGTCTAGTATCTATCTATCTATCTATCTATCTATCTATCTATCTATCTATCTATCCATCCACCCATCCATCCACGCTGTCTCTCCCATTAGAATGCAAGATACTTGAGGAAAAGAAATGGTTTGCTTGTCTTTGTATCCCCATGCTCAGCATAATACTACATTGCAGACCCTTAATAAACGTTTGTTGATTATCTAAAATCTTGTGGGAGAAAAAAAAATGGGTCCTAAAATTAGTCAAAACTTCTTTTAAGAATTCAAAAATATTTTACATTTACTATTTCAATAAAAAGTTGTTTTTCTGATAAAAATGTTACTAAACATTAAGTCCCAAGTTGAAAATAATCATTTTCAAAAGATATCAACCCCAAAATATGTTAAAGTGACACCTGCATGGGCAGTTTTATTACACATACCTTGACACCTTTCAAATCTTTTAAACTATTTTTTTGAGTTTTAAAACTTTCTGTTGTAGACCTTCGAACTAGTGGTGACACGCACAGTAGTTTTGCTTCTGTACAGCCAAAATTCAATAGGATTTCCTCTTGGATATTTTATACTTAAGAAACAAATTAAATAAATGCCTCAGACATGGAGCCTAACGTCTGGCACTAGGCATGCTTAACTGAAAGAGTATCATGTTTTCCCACTCAATTATCAGTTTCTATTTGAAAAAAAGTCTTATCTAAGTAGACTACGCAGCAAAAGCATATACTTACTCTACCTTAGACTCACAGTCATCCATAACATGGTTAAACTACTGATTCATTTGATCCTGGTTTCCAAAACAGGTTTCAGTTCACTGTGAATCTTTATTCCTTAGACTTTATATTATGAACTCTAGTATTTCTCCAGGTATCAAAGTCCTTTGCAGCCTTTCTTCCACCATTAAGGTTTAACTCCTCTGGCCAGATGTAAGCCATCTCAGTAACGTGGGGCGGGCACTCGACTCAGGTGTAACTTTGGAACTGATATAGTTTGAAAATGATTATTTTCAACTTGTATATCTTTATTTTGGGACTTATATTTAGTAAAATTTTATCAGAAGAACAAGTTTTTACTGAAATACTAGATTTTTAAAAGTTCTTGAATTCTTAAAAGAAGTTTTGACTACTTTTGGGGGCTATTTTTTCTTCCCATAAGATTACAGATAATCAGGCAGTTAACCACTACTATGGCTACCAAAAACTTTCCCATCTCCTACCACCACACTGTCTTTCCCTATTTGCTGATACTGACAGGGAAAAGGATCAGACTTCCAAAATTTACTTGAATGTTTATAGACCTTGGTATCTCTTCCCCAAGGAAAAGAGCATCTAGCCATCTAATAATCTCTCCATCTTTTCCTCTTCATATGACAATCTTACTCTTAATCCCTTCTTCTATAAAAATATTTAAATTTATTCTCAAATCAAACACTTTCATACAGAGGATTAAAAACAAGCCATTTTCTAAAAGACTTTATACTAAATTAGACAACTGCTTTTAAAAACATGTTTAAGCAACATTTTAAAAATACAAATTGAAACTAGTTTTGCCACAATGGCTTCACACAGTAAAAGATCAAACTGCAAAATCAAGTTAAGGATTTTCTACCAAACACAAACTTTCTAATGATATAACTGCATAACAAAATGTTTAATGGCAAACACGGCATTAAAAGACAAACATACCTCTCAACTGTAAGAAATGGGTTTTATTTGATTTTGAGAATAAAAATTGAATATCCCAATTCACGAGAGGCCACATCCCAGAATCTGGAAGACCTGAATTTGAGTTCTGCCTTTGACTCATCCAGTCTGTGTGATCCTGAGCAAGTGACTGAACCTCTCATTGAGACACTCTAGGACCACTAAATCAGAGAACATCTGCTGATCGACATGAGTAGAGCATGTCTTCTCACCCAAGAATTCGTTATGCCAATGATATCAAAGTACAGATGCAAAGACAAAAAAAGAGTCGTAAATCTCAATACATAATACTTTTAAGTATGTAATAATCAGACCTCAAAAAATTCTACAAGTGACATCAAAAAGTGAATGCAAACACAAAACACTATATGCTTTTAGAAAACAGAAATATGTTCTATGGCTAAGTCGACAATGAATAAATATTAAAATATCAAATACAACAATCTGAATAATTGGGTCAACTGAATACCTTCAACAGCATTTTGGTTTTAAAATTGAGAGGCAGCAGAGTAAAATAAAACAAGAAGAGTACTATTCTAGGATCAAATCAAATTTCCCAAACCTATCAGCTATGTGACAACAAGGAAGTCTCTTAGTCTGTCTGCACCTCAGTTTCCTCTTCTGTAAAGTGAGGGTTATATCACCTGCAGGAACTACCCCACAGAGCTGTGAAAATCAGTTAAGATAATTTAACCAAAAGTGCTTTGAAAACACCAATAGCAGTATATACACGTAAACTGACACCTAATAAATAAAATACAAGGTATGGTTACCCAATTTTATGTAAAATTTCTAAAATTACCTCTTCATCATTAGGGTCGACTATCGTCTCATCATAAACTCTCTGGTTTTCGATGGTCTTGGGCACTGGTTTTGGTGGTGCCTAGATTAAAAAAAAAAGTATTGATTTTCAAGCATTAGACACACTTCACATGCACATTTTTGTAAAACTAATTTTGAGTCAAGGCAATTTAAATATGAAAGCAGTCCCCAAAAGAAAAACCCTATTATAGCCTTACTTTTAATTCCTCACTAGACTAAGAAGCAAAATCCCCAAATAAAATACATTTTCTCTTCTTTTTGGTAGCAAAACCTCTAGCAGAAATATTAACAAAAATGCAAATAATCAAAACTTGGCCGCAGCACTGTGGGAAAAAAACTACACTGGGATCTGGAGAACTAATCACCAACAAGGTAAAACAAAAGGGGAGAGCAAGGAGGAAAACCCTGTGTAACTAACATCAGTGACACAAGCTTACTATAAGAAACACAAACAACTGAAAACAGACACGTAGACAACATCCAGATTCCTGGGGATTTGTAATCACAGGCCCATTTACCAAGTAACTAGTAACTTAGCTTCCTCAGGTCTCAGTTTATTCATCTGTAAAATGAGGGCATTAGAACACGCAATCTCTAAATTCCTTTTCAGTTCTATACCTATCATCCCATCCCCTCTTGTCTTTTCTTAAATGTTGCCCTAACCCTTCTTTCTAATATACTCTGAAATTCTCCCCTTCAATTGGCTTCTTCTCCATAGACAACAAATACGTGCAGGTCTCTCCATCCTTTAAGTAAAAAAAAAGCTTCTCCTTCACTCTATCTCTTGATTCTATTGTTTTGCTCCCCTCCCTCATGTTCAAACCACTAGAACAAAATTCTTAAACCTTTCTTGTGTCATGGACTCCTTGGACAGTAGTCTGGTGAAGCCTAAAGATCCCTATGCTGAATCATGTTGCTAAATGCATAAAATAAAATTCAGGGCATTATGAAAGAAATGTTGAAATACAGTGACCAAAATATTTAAAAAACAAGGGCACAGATCGCCAGGTTAAGAATTCCTGTTCTCAAAAGAGCAGTCTATGCTGACTGTCTTTACTCTCAAACTTAACATATCCAAAATAGAGTTCATTATCTCCTCCCTCCTCTCCAAAACATTCCTCTTGCTCACCCAGATTTGAAACCTTGGCTGTCATCCCTGAATCCTCACTCTTACTCTCCCCACATATCCAATCAGCTGCCAGATTTGTCATTTCTGCCTTCACAACCTCTTTCGTATGTTCTCTTCTCTCTACTCATACATTTACCACACTAGTTCAAGACCTATCACTTCCTGCCTGAACTATTTTGGAATTCTTCTAATCGGTATCCATGTCTCGAGTCTCTCCTCATTCCAATCATTCCTCCTTTTTGGTAGCTACATGCTACCAAAGGTTGAGTTTGATCACCTTATCCCTGATCAATATTTCCTGTTTTCTCTAAAATGAAATGGTACTGTACCATTGGCATTTAAGACTCTTCAAATCTGGCCCCTCCCTAATTTGCCCGTCTTCTCACTTTGGACTCCCATCCCACACACTAGTATATACAACAGGATAAATTGGAAGTAATCTCAAAAGGAATGCATCAGCATAATAGAGTAACAGGTAAAGGCTTTTTTTGTCTTGCATTCATTCCTTTGAAGTTCAGTCCTTCTAGCTTCTTTTCCTCTCTATATATCTCCATCCAGACCTGACTTTTCCCCTGAGCTCCAGTACCATATTTCTAACTACCTGTTAAGGAGCTCTTCTTGGTGCCTCATTTTTAACATGCCCCAAATTGAACTTTCTTTCTTCCCCAAGCCTGTCCTCCCACAAGTGTCTCTACATCACTGTCCATCTCTTCCCAGTCACCTAGGCTGAAAACCTCTTGGGTCATTTTAAAATTTCCCTTTTCCTCCTCCACATTCTATCAGTTGCCAAGTCCTAATATTTTGTGCATCTGCCCCCTCTTCTCTACAGTCGCCATAATCAGGTCTTCAGGTGCTCAATCGTTCTTACCCCAACCATTGTCTTAGCTGGCCTTCCTGCTCCTTGCCTGTCCCCTCTTCGATGCATCCTTTCCCTGCAGCCTGCACACACCAACTTTCAGTGCGCCTCTCAGACACTGGCACTCCTTCATTCAAAAACCTTCAATGACTCCCCATTGCTTACTAAATTTCTAGCTTTCTCCCAGTAGAACAACATGCACACAGTAGATGCTAATAAATGTTGAATTTAATGGAATAAAATATAAACTTCTTATCCTGGCGAAAAGATATCTGGCCCCACCATAGCCTAATTCCAAAGACTGATTCCACCTTCTATCTTTATCTCATGTTACTCCTCCTTCAAATACTCTACATTCAAACCAAAATTGACTACTTCCTACCCTCCTCTATCTTCACATTCTGAAGTAAATTAATGTTGTTCCCGTTCCTGTAATGTATTCCTCCACTCCTCTCCCATTTTCATCTTTTGAGATCTGACACTTCCAAAAGCACTACCAAATCTCAAATCCATACTATAAAGCAGCAATCCTCAAAACTATCTGATGGTGATTAAACTAGACAAGGAGGAAACAGAAATTAACTGATCTCAATAACCAAGTGTACAAAAAAACTTGAAAATGAAAATTGCTTGAGAAAGCTCTCCCTACCTGGTAAGAACTGTAAGGAAAACAGAAAAGTAGATTTTGGCAGAAATTAGGTTTATGCTAGTGTATCTTATACTTATACCACATACACACACACACATATATACATATATATATATGTACACACACACACACATATCACCATATACTTATACTACAATTTCAAAATGGATGTGTAACCTGAATATAACAAGTCAATACCATATGATGATTAGAAGAGAACCATATCATGAAACTTTCACAAATATGGCTGGGGGAAGGTTCTTAACCAAATAAAATATAAAGTAGGTGATTTTGGTTACATGAAATTGAAGTTTTTGCATAAGCACTATCAATGCTACTAAAGTAAACAGAAGCTGTACACTGGGGAAAATGTTTGCATCAAATATTTTTATAAGTGTCTGATATCTAAGATCTATAAGGAAATAAATATTATGATACCAAAAGCCAGTCCCTAGTGGGTAAGTGTTTAAGGAGTTCTTAAAAGAAATTGTAACCTATTAACAACCATGTGAAAAATTGTCCAAATGACTAACAATAAAAGACATGCAAATCAAAACAATTCTGAGGTTTCGCCTTATACTCAGCAAATTGGTAAAAGTGACAAAAGATGGGAATAGTTCAAGTTAAAATGGATATGAAAAGACTGACACATTAATATGCTGTTAGTAAAGCTATAAACTGATCCAGCTCTTTTGAAAAGTGATTTGGAATTATATAAAAAAAGTAACTAAAATGCCCTTTGACCCAAAGATACCACTGTAAGGCACAGACCCTAAGGAGGTCAAAGACAAGGTTCTCATCCACATACAACACGATAGTCAGAGTAGCATGTTTGTGGTAGCAAAAACTGAGAAACAAGCATGCCCACAGTTTGGCTAAAAACTATTGTGGAGTACATGAATGTAATAGACTATCACTGCTTTGTAAGAAGTCACCATTATGAATACTTCAGAAGCATTGGGCAAACATATGAACTAATGGGGTGAAATAAGCAGATTCCTAACAACCACAACAAATGGAGAGAACAAAACCTCCAACATGAGCGCTGTCCTTTTAGGGACCAAGTTTGTACCTAAAGAAGGTGTAAGAAAATGTACTGCCATCTCCCCCATTGCTCTACAAAGCTGGGTGCCATGCGCACGGATGGGGCACTACATGCACTGCGGGATGCGGTAATGCTCATTTACATGCCCTTCTCCCTCCACTCTCTTGTCCTCCAGTTTATTTCCACGGCACTGTCAGGATGAGCTTTTGTACGCAGAGATGTGGTCACATCATTCTGCAGCTTGATGATCTTCAGTGAACTATGGACTAATGAGTAAAATTCAAACTTGTTTGCCAGGTATTCCAAGCCTTCTACAGTCTAGGTCTACCTTGTCTTTCCTGTATTTCCTATGTGCCTCAGGTTTTTGTGAGAAGTGCTTTGCAACCACAAAGGGATAGAAACATGTATTAGCATTTTTATTACTTCAGAGAATTCCTCTCTATGCATTCCACTCTATAGCTAAATAAGACTGTCTGCCAAACACATGAGGAACTTTCTCACTATGATAGTCAATGTCAGTATAGTCTTTACCTCCCTCCTCAACTGATGAACTCCTACCTGCATTTTTTAAGCTGAAATCAAAAGCCATCACTTGTACCAAGTCTTACCTGATCCACACTGTGGACCTTTCCCCTTAAATATCACATAAGACTTTATTTTATTTTGTACCTGCTCTAATTACTGTATCTATCGGGCAGTTGCTTGTTTTGATTTCTGCCCCTCTTCTAGACTATAAACTTTAAGAGGTATCACATCTATTAATTTTGTAGCTCCCCCAGTGGCCACATTTATTTAGTTCCTATTGTGTTCATAACTATGTATTCAGTCTGTTGAGTCATTTCTGAGCATACAAAACAGAAATCACAAAAAGTTAAGGATTGTATTTACCTTATCTCCAAGTGCCTCTCTCTCTTTTTTAAGTTTTTTCTTAGCTGCCAATTTTTCCTAAAAGATAAAAAAATAAAAATTATATCAGACATGTACACTAAAAATTATCAAAGATTATTTAAATAAAGCCTTGAAAATAATTTAAAGCTGTCAATCACTATCAGCTATGAAGATAATACCTCTTAGCATTGTTTTTAAAATATAGATTTCAACTCAAAATAATGCCCATGTACATAAGGCAAAGGATTGTTTGACCCATCAAATTAAGATTTAACAGTAATCCTTTACCAATTATCTCCTTTCTTTGATTAAGCAACACTCACCTTTCCTTCATTAAAATTCTAGAACTCAAATCATTCATCAGTTGCCTATTATGAGCCAAGCATTTTCTATTTTTCTCTTTACATGAAGTGCTTTTGTGCTCTTTTCCATTATGAGGGGCAACATGGTACAATGAAAGTGCTCTGGGCTTACAACCATTTGAAGCCCACCTCCAAACCTTACAAGTTGGGTGACAAGGGCAAATGACTTGATCTCTCTGAGCCTTGGTTTCTCCCTCTGTAAAACAGGAATAACTGCCTATAAAACTCACTTCCCAGGGATGTTGTGAGGGTTAAATGAGATCATGTATGTAAAGCAATTTACAGATCTTGAAGTCCTATATAAATGTCTGGTGGTGGTGGGATGGTGAATCACAAAATTCCCTGCAGTAACCTTCTTTTGCTTTTAGTCAATCAAAGTAGATAAAAATTCTGCAGAGAAGGCTTGGGATTCTAAATGTCACGAATTGTACTGTGCTTCTTAATTCATTGCTAACCTTTCTAGAACTAGCTTTGGCAGATTTTGCTGAAGGAGAGCACATCATAAAAGCAACATTTCAGTTTACTTTAAATTCTGTCCACATTTCATAGTGTCACACACTTACCTAATGGGTAGCATAAGATCAGAGATTTAGAGCAAGAAAAGGCCTTGGAATTCTAATCCAGCCCCCTCACTCCATAACTAAGGAAGCTCAGTTTCAAGAGAGGTAGTAATTTGCCTACGGTCAAACAGGTTGTAAATGAAGGACCTAGGTCTCCACAGCCTTCAAATCTAGCACTTTTTGTGCTATAATCACCTACTATCTAAACTAATGCCTCTGATTAGACCCCTGTTTACAATTCCTCCCCTCTCCAATCCATTCTCCACATAGCTGTTAGAAGAGGTCAAAAGCAAAGGTATTAAAGCATAGATTATGTCCCATATCTATTCTCTCTTCTCAACTAATACCTAGTACAGTGACTGGCATCTAGTAGGCATTTAATAACTTGCTGACTGATGCCACACTCCTTCCTTCTCAAGAAGTGCAGGGTACCTGTGGCCTAGAGAAGCAAACAGAAATTCCTCCGTCTGGCATTTAAGGTCCCATTCCATTTAGCTGTAGCCAACTTTTGCATGTTTACGTCACATTCCAATCCAACCCAAAAATGTTTATTAAGTGCCTACTATGTAAAAGGTACTGTGCTAGAAACTAAAGATACAAAGACAAAATGAAAAACCAGTGCCTGTCCTCGAGGAATATGCAGCAGGGAATAGTGGATAAGAAGACTCCTGTTTGAATCCTGCCTCACACAATCCCTATCTGTGCAACCTCATAGCTATTGCTTTGAATGAGGTAAAAAGGGAGCACAGGCAGTAGAAGACAGCATATTAAAAACATATTTTCATGTGAGGAAATCAAGGCAGGAACTAAGAGGGGAAATGTGGCAGAGAGACAGCACCTAGGATGATCTATGGAGTGACAAACAGAAGCTAATCTGTCATCAAAACACACTGTATACCGCCTGGACAGAAAGCAAACAGATAAGGAATATGATAATAAAACTCACACAAAGTCATGATATAGTAATGATGGGGACTCTAATTATCTGCTAGAGTTACATATCTCTGCTGAAAGCAGGGCAGTTAAAAATCTTTCAACTCACCTTAATGATAATTACAACCTTCAAAAGAATGAAAAGCAAATCAATAAGGATGAAGTTGACTATTCGGACCAATAGAGAAGAACTGGTTGCTAAGGTGGAAACAGTTGGCAGCTTGCAAGGAAATGCCCACCACCATTTAGGGTTTATGACAGAGGAGAGGACAGATAAGATACAGTTTGGCAAACACCCTAGCTTCTGGGGAAATGGATGAGAAAGAGCTCAGAGGAAGATGAGTTAGTATCTCATGGACTAAAATTTGACGAGGGAATTCAGTTCAGGAGAGATGGGAAATTCTCAGGAAAGAAATTCTCACGACTTAAAGGGAAACAATTCCAACGAGGAAGAAAAACAGGAATTGTCTGTAGAACCTGATATGAATGTACAGAGAACTCACCAAGCAACTTAGACTTTAAAAAGATATATACAGAAGACAGAAGGTGACAAAGGATGAATACAATTTTGTAGCAGAATACCATAAAAATGGTGTCAGGAGTGCTAAATTTTTGAATAAGCTGAGGCTGGTGAGGAAAGCTAGGTCAACAAAAAAGTTTTGTTTTTTTTTTAAAGCTATAGTGAGGGAAAGAAAAGGATCAAAGAAGAAATAAGGCTGCTACTTTGGGCAGGTAGGATTATAACTTATGATAGAAAGAAGGCTTCTAAGCTCTTACTATGAGACTGTTTTCTCTGCCAAAGAATATCACCTATGGACAGGCAAGAATGGGAACTAAAGTGTCTCACAGGGAAGTGGCAGGAAGGGGATGGGGTAGCCAGAGGGCGCCATAGTACATTGAGTGCCAGGCATGGAGTCAGAAAGACTCATCTTTCTAAGGTCAAATCTGGCCTAGCTGTTTGACCCAGGTCAAGTCACTTAACTGTTTGCCTCAGTTTCCTCATCAATAAAATGTACTGGAGTAGAAAATGGCAAACCAGTATCTCTGCCAAGAAAACTCCAAATGGGGTCACAAAGAATCAGGTACAACTGAACAACAAGGAGAAAAGGGATAAATAAGATAGTACTTAATGTTCTTGATTAATTGAAGTCACCTGCCCAAGAGATAATGGAAATAGAACTGGATTTGGAGTTAGAGAAGGGATGGGAGGTCTCCAGGAGAGCATTGCAGGGATCTGTGTTTGGCCTTGTACCATTTTAACCTTTTTAATCAATGGCCTGGATAAAGGTATATGGTATCCTTATCAATTCTACATAAGAAACACAGCTGTTAAGAGATAGCAAACAGTGGTTGAGAATCAGTAACCAAAAAGATCTTGCTAGACCAGCATACTGGTACTGAATAGGATTAAATTTAATGGGGTTCAATTGATCAACAAGAACTTATTAGGCATCTACTATTTGCCAGGCACTGTGATAGGAGCCTATAATATAAATACAATGAATGAAAAAATCCCCACTCTCAAGCTTATAGTCTGACGAATTTTAAATAAAAAGACGTATGCTTCAGGTTGAAAAAGAAAAGGAAAAAAACCTCAAGATGGCAGGGGCGTGGTTAGACCACAGTTCGTCTGAAAAAGATCCGGGGGGTTTTAATGGCTGGCAAACTCAATATTAGTCAACAATGTGATATGGCAACCAAAAACACTAATGCACTTCTGGGCTCTACTAAAAAAGGTAAAAAAGGAAGCGCTTCTAGAAAAAAAGTGATGGTCCTGCTGTAACAATCCACCCACACATGTGTTTAGTTCTGGGCACCAGATTTTAAGAAGAGCACATAAACTGGAGCATCAAGAGCCCAGCAGAATGGTGAAGGGCCTCGAATCCATGCCATAAGGACTAGCTAAAAAACCTGGGGATTTTTAGTCTAGAAAGAGGCTTGAGGGTAGGGGAGATAGGACTCAACAACTATCTCCAAGTACCTGAGAGGCTCTCACACGAAAGAAGAATTAAATTTGTTCTATCTGACACCAGAGAGCAGAGTGGGAATAGCAAAAAGTAGTCGCTGAAAAGAGGCAAATCAGGATTGATGGTAGGAATATTTTTCTAACAATTAGAATAATTCAACAGCAGAATGCATTGTTTCAGAAGTGGTGGTACTGAATATCTCCATCACAGCATACCTTCAATAAAAGACTAGCTAACCACTTGTCAGGTGACTTTATTTCAGTTGCTTTGATGGCCTCCCAGGTCCTTTCCAGTTCTAAAACTGGGATTCTATAACTATGTGAATCACAACCTGAGCCTCAGTTTCCTCATCTTAAAATAGGAGTAGTAATGCCTCCCACAAAGAGCTGTGGTGAGGATCAAATGAGAACATGTATAAAGCACTTTATAAACATTAGAGAGCTATATAATTGTCACCTATTATTTCCTCTGCTGGTGAAATATAACACAGAGACAAGTATAAACATCGTCATTTCAAGAAAGCAAAGAGTGTTGGATCAATGAAGCCTTCTGGACCAAGCCTTGAAGGAAGCTGGTGATCTCAAGAGGTAAGAATGGGGGGCATTCCAACTAGGGGAAGGGAAGAAGCATTTATATAGCACCTACTATGTGTTGGGCACTGTGCTAAGTACTTTCACAAATTTTATCTCACTTGATCTTCACAACAGCCCTGTGAGGCAGGTGCTTCTATCACACCCATTTTACAATTAAAGAAAGCGAGGCAGACAGAAGTTAACCAGGATCACACAGCTAGTGTCTACTATGGTCTTCCGGATTCATGAGTCAGCAGTCTAGACACGAGCCACTAGCTGCCTCTGAGGGAGGAGTGAAAAAGCTAAAGATGGAGAACGAATGATACGAGCACAGTAAATGTGATAGAAACTAGGAAAAGTAGGCTGGGGTCAAAGTGTAAAGGATCCTAGTGTACTTCTTTTGAGCAGGAGTGACAAGATACAGTTAGGATTATTTTAATAGCTATATTTCATATGAATTGAAGGGAGATTGAAAGCTGCATACCCAATTAGAAGGCTGCTGCAAAAGTCCAGGGTAGAGGAGGGACTGAATTAGTGATGGCCATGTAAATGAATAAAAGGGTTGAGATGTCATGGAGATGAAATAGCCAAGACTTGCCAACTGACAGCATGTGGGATATATGGGAGGAGGAGCAGAGGGTAACTCCTGAGTTACCTCAGACCTAGATGACTGCAATAGCCTTCTGGATGGTCTCCTTCCATCTGTCTCAAGTCTCTCCCCTTTCCAGGATATCCTTCACTCAAGTGACAAATTGACCTTCCTGAAGCAGTTTTAACACATTAGTCCCTATTCAAGAAATTCCAGCGGTTCCCTAATTCCTCCAGGATCAAATGTAAAATCCCATTAGGCTTTTAAAGTCTGTCATAACCTGTCCTTTCCTACCATTGCAATCTTCTTATACCTTCCTGTCCTCTACACACTCTATAATCCAGCAACAGAGGCCTCCTTGTTGTTCCCCACAAGACACTCCAACTCCCAACTAAGTGCTTTTCATTGGCTGTCCTCCCCATGCCTGATGCTGGCTCTTCATCTCTCAGCTAAAATCCAACCTTTTACAATAAACCTTTCCCAGTGTGCCTCAGTGCTACTGCATCCCGAGACTATCTCCAATTTATCCTGCGTATATCTTGTTGTATATAATTGCTTGCATGTGGTCTTCCCCACTAGACAGCATCCCTTGTTGTGTGCAGGGCCCATTTTCGCCTTTCTTTGTATCTCCAGAGTGTAGCACTATGCCAGGTGCTTAATAAATGATTATTAAGATTACAAAACTAGGAAACTAAAAGGATGGAAGCACCCTGTATGGAAATGGAGTTTTGGAGGAAAACCAGACTTAAGAGAGGAATCCGAGTTCTATTTTGATATTCTGATTTTGAGCTACCACCCAGACATTCAGTTGGAGATACCAATAGGCAGCTGGTGACGTAGAGCTTGGAAGAGATAGAAGAGGTCTGACTATACAGAATTAGGTTAATATGCATAGATATAATTGAAATTGGTGCTCAGAAGATGGGTACAAAAGTAAAACAGTGGTGGCCAACATGGGAATTTGTTTTGTTTAACTATGCATTTTGGTTACAAGGTTTTTGTTTTTCTGGGTTTTTTTTCTCCATCAGAGGAAGGAGAAGATGGTAGGGGGAAGATTGGGACTGGGGTCTACCAGCATCACCAAAAAATAGAACAGAAAGGCAGCCAGAAGAAATTATAAACAAGACAGCTTTGAAAAGTTACTTGTTCTACTTATTATAGACTTTAAAATAAATGTTACCTCTATTTAACAGAGGTTCTCAGTTTCAGGTTCAATATTCTGCTGTTCTCCAATGTACATGGGAAAGTGAAAATGAATCAGTCCCTGCTCTCAAGGAGTTTATAATCTAGCCCAGGAAAGATATGTACATATGTAAGACAAGCAAATCCTACATAACATTCAACTTCATGTACAATCCTCTCCTCTCCTATAACGTTCATTTTAATTTTGTGTTTGCTAAAATTCATAATAAAAAAGGGTAAAACAGTTCCTGCCCTCATGAAGCTTATAATTTAGCCATGGAAGATATATATATACATATATAAGTATGCATAAGATACATATATAAGTATGTACAAAACCAAGGATTCTAAGAGGTACAGGTAAGAAGGGAGTGAATTCCAGGCAGAAGTACAGAAGTGTAGTATCCTGTATGATCAACAGTAAGAAAGCTAGTTTGACTGAAACATAGTCCACATGAAAAGGAATGAGGTATAATAGGGCTGGGAAAAGTAGGTTGGGAAAGGCTTTAAACACCAAACAAAGGAGTTCCTATTTGATCCCTGAAGTAACAGGCAGCCCCTGGAGTTTATCGAATTGGGGAGTAACAAAATCAGTCCCATCTTTGCCTCATTTGATTTTCACAAAGTACTGTAAGGCAAGTACAACAGATATTATATCACCACATCCATTCTACAGAGGAGACAACTGAGTCTAAGAGAATATTTACATGCTGAAAAATGGATTTGAACCTAGCCACTCCCAAGTGAGAGTTGATACCTGAGGTGTAAGAAAACAGTGAGAAAGCACCTAGCTGCCCTGGATAAACCAAAGTCCTCCGGCCCAGATGAACAGCATCCTCATTCTGAAAGACCACACAAATTCAATTTGGAGGCACCATTAGTGACTACTGAAAGATCATGGAAAAAGGTGATGGTACAAGTTGGAAAAAGTTAAATGTTATCCCAATTCTCAAACAATGAAAAAGAACAGAGTCTGAAAATTATAGGGTTTGTAAACTTGGCTTTGAATCCTGGGAAAATTCTAGAACAGATCATTAAAGAAATGGTCAAGGAACATGTAGGTCGGGAAGTAGTGATTAGAAGAACCAGCAAAGTTCCATCAAGTACAGGTCAGGCCAGACCACGCTCACTTCACTTTCTGACAGGGTTACTCAATTAGATGAGGCCACTGCTATGAACATAGTTTACCTTTACTGTAGCCAATACTTTAACAAAGCATCCTATACTATTCTAGTTGATGAAGAGTCACGAATTAGTTAATATTACAATCAAACGTATTCAGAATTGGTTAGATGTTTGTAGATTCCTGATAGCAGTGGGTAATGGTTCATTGTTGAACTAACGGGAGGACTCCAATGGAAGATTCCAGGGATCTGTCCCAGGCCCTGAAATGAATGAAGGCATACGTGCCAAATATAATTATTATTGCTATTCCTAACATTTATATAATGCTTACTATGGGCCAGGCACTGTTCTAAGCACTTTACGAATATTATCTCATTTGATCCTCAAAACAACCCTGAGAGGTAGGTGCTTTTATTGTCATTCTGATTTTACAGATGAGGAAACTGAGGCAGACCAAGGTTAAGTTGCTTGTCCAGGCCAAATCTGAAGGCAGGTCTTCCTGACTCCAGGACCGGCACTAAAACCATTGCTCCTCCTAGCACGCCTGCAAATAGCACATGTCACATCTGCAGATAACACAAAGCTAGGAGGGAAAGGTAACACCACAAATGACAGAGTTGGGACCCAAAAGGATCTGGAGCCCTGGATTGAATCCAACAAACGAAATTTAACGGGGATAACGGGCACTGAGTTCTGCAAGTGAGCGTCCAAAAACCAACTTCGTAAACATGGGGGGGGGGGGGGGGGGTTATGCAAAAGAAAGCTAATGCAGTCTTGGGCTGCACTAAGAAGAGCACAGCTTCCAGGAAGACAGAAGGCACAGACCCACACTTATCGGACCTCATTTGGAGCACCGTGCTCGTTTCTTGGGTACCACGGGCGGGTTAAGGACATTTATGACGGGCGAAGTATCTGATGGAGAACAGATACTAGTGGCCCAGTGGTGAGAGTGCTGGCTGGGCTTGGAATCTGGAAGACCCGTTTTTAAATCCTTCCTGGGGCTTACTAGACTCTGGGCAAATCCCTTACTCTCAGTCTGCCTCAGTTTCCTCAGCTGTAAAGTGAATAGGGTATAACAATAGCTCCTATCCTCCCAGGGTTGCTAGATCTAATGAGACAATCCTCGTAAAGGCTTGGCCCAGGGCCTGGCAGGGAGCAGGCGCCGTATAAATGCCAGCTATAGTAATTATTACTATTTTTATCCAGGACTGTGGCGGGCAAGCTCTAAAAGCCGGGGTGCCGAGGGGAAGGAGGGGCTGACAGCGGTCCTCAAGCGCTTGAGGGGCCGTCACGTGGAGGTCCGAGCCCCGCATCTGGGCACGCGGAGCGGGACCTGGCGGTGACCGCAGTCGGGGAGAACGTGCGGGCCCTCAGAGGCAGAATGGGGCCGGGGGGCTGGGGCCGAGGGCTCCGTCCGTCAGCCGGGCTCCGGGAGGACCGCGGGTGTGTGTGTGTGGGGGGGGGGTGCCCGGAGCCCCGCCGGCCGCCGCCCCCCAGGGCCGGCCAGGCACTACAGGCCACCCTTGAGCCTCGGGCAGAACGCCAGCCGCCGCCGCCCAGCCCCGGGTAGAGTCGGCCTCCTCCGTCTTAAAGAAGAGGAGGCGGAGGTCCCGAGTGGTTCTCCCAGAGTCATCCCGCCCCTCCTGCCCCGCCCCCCGGCCTCGGGCACCTTTCGCTGCTGCTGCTTCCAGCGCACGAACATGAAGTGGCGCCGCTGCTTGTTCTTGATCTCCGAGATGCTGAAACCCGGCGGGAAGGCCGCGGGCCGCGGCTGGGGCTGCTCCGGGGCCTCGCTCTCCGTCGCCCCATCCTCGGGGGCCTTCCGCTTCGCGCCCCGCCGGTCCTCGCCTCCGCCGCTGGCTTCCCCGCTGCGCACCATGCTTAGGCCTCCGGCCTGCGGGCCCGACGGCATGCACTTCCGCTTCCGGCTCCTGCTGACATGAACTTCCGGGTCACGGACCTAGGCTCTGGGCCTTGGAAAAGAGAAGGGGGAGGAGGACAGAGGGGGCGGGGAAGAGAGGGAAAGGGAGGGGAGGGAGAAGGGACATAGAAGAGGGAGGAGAGGAAGAAAAGGGGGGGAGGTGGAAAGAAGAGGAAGGAGGAAAGGGATAGGTGAAGAGAAAGAGAAAGAGCTAGAAGGAGGAAGAAGGAGAAGGAAGAGAGAGGGGGGCAGAGGGGAAATTAGGAAGAAGGAAGTGGGAAAAAAGGAAGAGAAGAATGAAGGGGGTGGGAGGGAGGAGAGGGGAAAGGGAGAAGAGGATGGGGAGAAGGAGGAAGAAGAGAAGGGAAGGGGAGGATTTCGAGGAAGAAGATTCAGAATGGGGAGAAAAGGGAGGGAGAGGAGGGAGGGAGGGTTAGGAGATGGGGAAGGGGAAAGAGGGGAGAGAGGTCGAAGCTGAGAGAGGAGGGGGCCAGATTCTGAGTTCTGGATTCTGCCTTTGCTGTTACGGGCACCTCCCTGGGGTCCTAGTTTCCTCCTTTATCGTAAATGGAGCTTTGTTCTAGATACTAGCCTCTAGGATCTAACGTCCCCTTTCGGCTCTAAACCTATGTTCCAGGAATCTCAGGCCATCTCAACCAAAACAATTTAAAAAAACCAACAGCCATTCATGGTAGGCACTGCTGCGAACTGAGGCTTCAAAGTCAAAATGGAATTGTCTCCATCCTCTGAGTCTTCCTAATCCAGCTTCATCCTCTCTGACACATTCCATATTCCAACCAAAATCTACTTAATGTTTCCCAAATATAACATTCTTCTCAATTAGACCAGTTAGACATAAACGCCTTAAAGTTAGGGAATGTGTCTTCCAGATCTCTGCCCGTTCCTAATCAGCCAGTACCCTATTTATATTAATTTGGGTGTTAGTTGAACGAATGAATGAATTTCGAAAAGCTGCTGACAAAGGTAGAGACCATCGAACTTACACCTCACCTGGAGGTCCTTTCTAGCCATTTCCACTATTTTCATTTTTTTCTGCTAATTGCCTTTTATAAATCCAGCTTTCCAGGTATATCCTAGAACTCCCCACCCCCACCCCCAAAAAAGAGACATTGCATTAACTATATATCTTTGGATTTAGATTCAGGAAAGACCATGGTTACCATGGGAAAGTCAAATAACTTCATTTCCCTAAGCTCAGTTTCGTGGTCTCCCAATTAAAGCTTTTATACACCTAAAGCAGGAATGGACCTTAGAGGTCATCTAGTCCACTTAAACAGAAATGAGGACTCACTAATCTGTACATAAGGATCCCTGCAGGCAGCGTATTGTCTTAGGTTTCAAATGTAATGTTATGTGTATTTTATTGTATTTTTATTTATTTTATGTTAAATACTTCCCAATTACATCTTAATCTGGTTCTGGCTACTCTAGAGAGGGTTGTAGAGTAGTACTCTGCAGCACGTTTGACACCTCTGATCTAGTCTAACCCTTTTATAGAAGATGCTGAGGCTGAAAGGTGAAGTCACTTAACCGTGATCACACAGGTATTAAGTGGTAGAAGAGTAGGGATTCAAACTCAGGTCTGCTGACACCAGATTTCAGTGCTTTCTGTTGTGCCATGCAGATTCCAAGATAATGCCTATAGACACCATGGGCTCTTCACTTTTGGTTTCATGAATCTCCACCCTTCAACAGCCTAACCAGGTCTGTGGGCTCCTTCTCAAAATCATGTTGTTAAATGCATAAAATAAAATACAGAGTATTCCAAAGGAAAACCATTATATCCAAATATATTCGGTAGATAGAAGACTTCCACCTCATGATGATCCAGCCCTTGGTCTAATAAATACAGTAATTTCAGAGTAGCGATGAGTATAAATGACCTTCAGAGATATCTGCAACACCTGTAGTATGATACATAAATTATATGTGAGTTCTATTGGTGACAAAGGTTAAAATACTGCTAATGCAGCCGCTTGTTGCCTGTATCCATAACTAAAGGAAATGCTGACTTTCAGTTAGCAGTTAGTGAAAACAAAAATGACTTTTTGCATCCAACTCACTGACCCCCAGAAATCTTTCCACAGACTCCAGATTAAGAACCCCTTGCCTCATAGGGTTGTTTTGGGGTCCAAAGCACTAGCTACTGTTACAGTCTCTGCCTATATTTACTTTACATCTGACCTTTTGGGGGCTCTGGAACCCAGTAAATAAGTCCCACAGTGTAAAGTACATACAAGTTTCTGACCTAGATCTGCTTCAGAAAATTTGATCCATTAGTGCCTGGAGTGTGTTCCTAACTGCCACAGAATAATTCTAAAGACACAAAATGAATCCTTTTCACAGGAATCAGGGTTAAGCAATTTTTATGTTGTCAAGTTTACTGATTCACAAGCAACATGATGATAAATGTAGCTTTTGCCTAACTCTTTGAAACGTCAGGAAGTAGCAGAAGATTGAATTGTGCCATATAGTTTATTGACTACAATTATGAGAGTAGCCCAATTGATCTATGATGTATTCCTGCTTCCCTGGAGGTACATTTCCTAAGCTTCTGTTAGTAGCAATAGTGGAAAGGGCTTGGCTTACAATTGGGAGACCTGGATTTGAGTCCTGGTTCTAATAACCTGACCCTGGAAAAGTCATTTAACCTCTCTGAGGAAACCTGTTTCCTCATCTGTAAAACTAGGATAATAATACTACCTGCCTCAGTTGTTGTTGTTGGTGTGTGTGTGTGTGTGTAAAGCGCTTTGTAAATCTGAAAGTGTTATGTAAATGTTAGTTATTGTCATTATTATGTGTTTAAGTTAGCACTATTATTATTTCCTGGAATTCCCCTAAGTTAGGGGTCCAAAGAAAGACCTGGAGTCCACAGACCTCAAAGGAGTCAGTGAATAGATTTTAGAGGGTCCGTGAATTTTTTAAAAATATTTTGATAATTATTTTAATATAATTGACTTCCTTGGAATTCCTATGCATTTTATGTTCTGCATTTAAAAAATCATTCTGAGAAGGGGTCCATAGGTTTCAGCAGACTGCCGAAGAGTCCATGACCCCCCAAAAGTTTAAAGAACCCCTTTCTCTAAGGAGTTTTTGAGGGCTGTCATTTTATTCACAAAACACCAAAGAAGGCTTTTTGGCTTAGGAAATGAGAATTTTTGGTATTTTTGGTATTTAATTTTAATTTAATTAATTAATATTTAAATTTGATTTTGGTATTTTTGGTATTTAATTTTAATTCAATTAATTAGTATTTAAATTTGATTTCATTTATTTTATTATTTAGTATTTAGTATTAGTATTTAATTTAGGATTACAGGATCTTAGTTTTTAAAAGGGAATTTAGAGATCATCTAGTCACATTCTACAGATGAGGGAACCAAGACTGAGAGAGAAATTCAAAGCCATACAGCTGGTTAGGGACAAAGTCAGACTTTACACCTAGGTCTTCTCATGCCAAATCCAATATCCTTTCTAATGGAGTGTATGGAGAACTCAAGGAGAACTAACATGTCTGATGTGAGGATTTGCTGAGCCCTTTTCAGGCCTGCTTCTCTACCTTTGGTATCCACCTGGCACTCAACTTTCACCTGTGTCTTCAAGAAGCTGCAGCATTTGCGGCAGGTACACCCCAGTAAACTGTCTTAGCAGATGGGCTGAACCAGGTTAAGGGTAACCCATGTGCCTCAAACGTGTTGGTGAGTTGGGGGGTGTCTACCCCAAGCATGTGAAGGTTTTCCCTGGCAGAATGGGTGAATGAGAACAATTTGTTCCATTAACCATGAAAGTGGCTAATGCAGACATTGTGGAGTGCTTTGACCTTGGTCAGACATAGAAAACACCAAGGTCATCCACTGCAGCCCGGGCCATCACTGGTCATCTTGACTTTCATCTTGCCACTGGGACTTCAATGACTCTGGAAGAGAGAGTGAGGCTGACAACTTTGTGCAACTCTGCCATAATTGAGTCCAGTTCACACACAAGTCAAGACGTCACCCGTGATGTCATTCCTATTCAAAAATGAAGGACACGACAACTCTGCTACACAATAAATTTGGTTTCTTTGATCTGTCCGAGGAAATAGCTAAAAAAAAAATTGTTCAAATACTCTCCACAGATATTCACGGTGCCAATAACAACCTTGGAAAAAGAATGAAGATAAGAATTTAAATTGGCAATTTTAATTGTTAGGAAATTTTTCATTGGATTAACTTCTTTTCAACTCCATTCATTGCTCGAAATTCTGACCAGTAGAGTGAAGCAAGGTCAATCTAAGCTCTTTTCCTTGTGTCTGACCTTTCATATACTGAAGATGGCTCTCATGCTAGCACTTGCCATTCCCAAGGTTTCTCTTTTCCAGGTTAAACATCACCTAAACATTCCTTCAACCCATCCTCCTATGTCATGATGGCATGACCTCAAGGCTCTTTACTATCCTGGTTACCATTTTTAAATGCTCTCTGGCTTATGAATGTTCTCTCTAAAATGTGGTACCCCCAAATGAACCTATTATTGCAGCTCTGGCCTGACTTGGGCAATATACTGCAGGATGGTCACTTTCCTAGTCTTAGAAACTACCAATATCTCTTAATGATGCATAAAATCACACTAGCCTTGGGGACTGCCATACTGAATGGTTGACTTAGGTTATTACTAAAGTCTCCAGATCCTTTTCAAATGAAATGGTGCTTATCCATATGGATTCTATCTTCATAGAATCTTAGATTTCAAGGTAGAAGGGGCCTTTGAAGTCTAGACAAGTCTTTCATTTAGAGACAATCCCCTTAGGTCTCCTTGGCTATTTCATTGCTATCATCAATAAAAGCCAGACCATCTCATTGGATTTTCCTTACAGGCAGCAGTATTCTTCCCACTAATTGGGGGGAAATTATATTTGTAGCGGCAGAAGGAAGACACGTGATCTTCAAGGTCCATAAGGGGTCTTCGGAAAGACAGAAAACTACTGTCCTGTGCTAAAGTTGGTCTCAGTTGCTCAGGGTTGTTAAACCAATGCATTGTATTCAGAAAGACAAAAAAAAAATTGATATCTCATGTTTCCTTGATGGGTGTTCTATATGGCATTCCGATTTCTAGCAACTAAATGAAGTCATGGAATTAGACACTTTGCAAATCATACAATTGTGTAGTGTGGTAATTTTCTTGTTTTGAGGGAAGGCTAGGAGAATGATACCTCTCCAGGTATTTAAAGAGCTGTCATATGGGGGGAAAAAAGGAATTTGATTTGTTCTTTCTCGTCCTAGAAGGTAGAATTGGAGTAAATGGTTGGAAGTTGCAAAAAGATAATTTTAGGCTTCACATGAGTAAAAATGTCATAAAGATTAGGGCAATCTATAGTAAAAGCAGTATAGGGTGGAGAAGACAGTAGCCAAAGAAAAGATCACACCCCAAATCACCCAGCAGGGAAGAAATAGGTGAGTCCTGGGAAAGATTCCTCTCTGCCCTATCCAGAAATATTGAGGGAGCAGAAAGTATCCAGCACTGGCCAGCCAACTCTGCTCTCCACAATAACACCCAATGATGTTACAGTAGTAAGAAGTAGGGCCACCATTCGAACCTAACCCACTGTCTTTAAATCCAATGTAATTTCCTTTGTTCCCTGGTACTTTCCCATATGCTGCCTCGTTGAAACCAATATAAGACTGTTCATTTATATCTATTCGAACTCAGCTTATTAAATGAATTCTCAAAGAAAACACCTCAGGACCAGTTGGATTTAAAACAAATGAATTTTTTCAATCATTAGAAGAAAATTGGTTCCAAAATTACAAGTGGTTTGCAAAAACAAAATAGAAAAAGGATGGATCCTACCAAATTTCTTTTGTGATATAAATATGGTCTCGATAATTAAAATCAGGGAGAGACAAAACTTAAAGAAATTATTCCCCAATATCCTTAGTTTTGTCATAGGTAAAAATGGTGGTGAGGGGACTTACACTGCCTACCTCACAAAGTTCAATGCAATTCAGTAAACTTATTAAGTGCCTACTGTATGCAAGGCATAATGCCATACACTGAGGATACTCTCATACTCCTTTACTTCAGGGAATCTGTGATTACTTTGGTTTGTGTACTTCTTCCAACAATATAGCTCTTAATCAGTCCATACCTATTGTCCAAGGAGTAGACTACATCTGTTTTCTGAAGACTAGTCTAACCAAGTATGAAGATGTGCACTCTCAGTAGGCTGTCCACTTGAAGATGATCGTAATGGAATATTATTGTACTATAAGAAATAGCAAGCAGGATGATTTCAGAAAAACCTGGAAAGACATGAACTGATGCATAGTGAAGTGAACAGAACCAGGAGAATGTTGTACACAGGAACAGCAATATTGTTTGATGAAGAATTGTGAATGACTTAGCTATTCTCAATAATATAATAATCCAAGACAATCCCAAAGGACTAATGATGAAGCATATTATCTGCCTCCAGAGAAAGAATTGATATTGTTTGAATACAGAACTGAAACATGCTATTTTTCACTTTCATTTTTTTATTCTTCTTGTACAAAACTATTAATATAGAAATGTTCTACTTAATTGCACATATATAACCTATACCTGATTGCTTACTGTCTCAGGGAGGAGGGAAGGGAGGGAAAAAAGGAGGGGTAGAATTTAGAGCTCAAAACTTTAAATAAAAATGTTTTTTAAAATTGAAGGAGAAAAAGAAAAAAAAAAAACCCTGACTACGAGTAGCAGTTGATCTCTGGGGACCCAACCTTCAAATGAGAATTGGAAAAGTAGCACTGGAGGGACTGCTATACATTTAAATAATGTATTAATTTACAAAAATTTGATTTATGGTCAATTGATTTTGTAGAGTAATATGCATTTTTGTATCCAAAGAATGATTTTCTGATCAAATGAACAGATATGAGGTGTCCTAAAAGTCTTAGCACAGGTTTAAGCTATTAAAGCTTAAAGGCTATTAAATATAACTATTATTAAGCAATTAAAGCTTAAGCATGTACTAAGACTTTTGGGGTACCCTGTATTTACTAAGTACTTATTATACCTAAGGCACTAGGCTAGTCACTCTGTAAGATATGAACAAACATACAAAAGTCCCCAAAGCCACAGCCTCTACCCCCTCTGCCCCATAATCTAATTGGGGAGGTAAGACGTAAACATGTGAAAAGTTGTCTAACATAATTTCTAGGTCCATCTAATACAAGTTCTAGTTCAAACCAAATGAGACTCATCGTGCCTGCAGCATATAGATCCAGAGTCCTAAGTAAGAGCAAATTAATCTTCTATTTTCTTCCCATCAGTTACCAACAAAGGCAAACTTAGGAAGAATCTAGGTCCCCTATTACCTTAAGCTAGCTAAAAGCCCACCTTGTAGCACGTTGACTTTACTGTTGCCTGTGGTCAGCTTCTCCAGCAGGTAGATTTAGGAATTAAGTGGACCCGATGGACTTCTGTATTTGCCTTCACTGCCAGAATGCTCACAAATAAATTCAGCCCTCTACTACAAATACCCAGCAGTGTCTTCCTATTTCTTCTTCTCAGAAACCTTGCTGTTCAAGGGTTACCTCAAATGTCACTGATTCCACAAAACTTTCCCTGATCCAGTTGTTCAAGTCGCTTAACTTGTGCTTGCCTCAGTTTCCTCAACTGTAAAATGAGGATAACAACAGCATCTACTTCCCAATAAGATTTGTAAAGTACTTGGCATGGTACCTGGCACATAAGTAGGCCACATAAATGCTTATACTCCCAGTTGTTCCTACTTTGTCTTTGAATTGCTTTGAATTCCCCTGTAGAGTAGAAGCTCGTTGAGAAGTGAGGCAGTTCAGGTTTTTTCCCCTTATATTCCCAGTGCTGAGCATAGAACATTGCAGAGTTATAGTTTTAATAAATGTTTATTGAGTCAAATAGAATTGAATATTTATTTGTCCCTTTGTTTGATCTGGTCTTTGGTGATTTTTTATTTTACGTTTTCCTGTTTTATAGATCTATTAACTTTATCTTTTTGGAAGCAAGTAAGACATAAAACCTAGTTTTAATAAGGCCTCATACTTAAAATTTTTTTAAATTTATTTTATTTTTAACTTATGGAATGAAGCATTTCCATAAAATAGTGTAAAAAAAGATGATTGCACATGAAACTGCAAATCTATTATGTACAACTTGCTAGTCCTTTTAAATATATAATAAAGTTATCGTGTAATTTTTTTTCTTTTTTTCCTTTCCCCCACCCTAGGGATAGCTACCATTAGACACAAATTTGTATCTATAGGTAAAAATCATTCTAAATATACTTCTATTTATCAGTTTTTTCTCTGGATACAGATAGCATCTTCCTTCATAGGCCTTTTTTTCTTAATTGACGTATTTCGGCATCACATTCTTCACCTGTAACTAGTCACATATACAATCATGTCCAGGGATTTGACCACACTTGTTGGTAGAAGAATAAACTATCAACCTAGTTACAATTTCATTGATGCATAGTTTCTGCCTCTATACTGATGCCTTTTAATATCTCTAGGTAGAAATTCAAGATTAGAGGCGTTGGTCATAATACTGTGGTGACTTTGCCTATCCAGAGATGGTTCTAGATTCAATGCACATATGATTCCTAACATTTTAAATCTGTTTTTTATTGCCTTCTTAATTTTTTTTAAATCCTTTTTACATCCTTGAATGGGTACAATGCCCACTAATTGTTGACTCCTGAATCATAGCAGCCAGGCTTAAAAAAAATCTTCTAAGATTTGGCAGCCCAGAATAGAATATTGACTCAGCAAAGCCATTTAAGCATCAAGAATTGCTATAGGAAATACATAAGAAATTGTTTCAAGTCATCTCTGGCTCTCAATTGTTAAGTCAACATTGGTTGGGCTTGTTTTGTTGAGGTAGCAAGAGCCCCGCTAGCAGGTCAAGGAAAATTGTCAATGAAGCTACCTTTGCTAAATTCTAATAAAAAGAATGTTTACCATGAAAACAGAGAAGAGATCCATTTATCCTACATGATAGCCAAGCAGCGTTCTACAGAGTTTCTATGATATTCAATTCAACTAGCATTTATTAAGCGCTTACTATATGCCACGCATGTAGAAAGTACTAGGTATATGAGCATCAAACTGAACACTCTCTGCCCTCAAGGAGGTTACATTCTAGGTTACTTATGTTGATAAGTTGCTTTATAATTGTCCTCAAGTCACTACAGGTGCAGATATCTTATCTGTCCAGCCAAACTGTAAGCTGTACAAGAGCTTTATTTTGCACATATTTTATATATTTTGTATGTATTATGTGCATATATCTTATGTACAAAATGCCTTATTTTATAGATGAGGAATGGAGGCTCAGAGAGAAGTGATTTAGCCAAGGTCACACTGCCAATAAGTAGCTGGCTCTGAATTCCAACATAAGTTCTCAAATTTCTTTTCCCTGGAAATGTAATGCTGTTTACGTTGTCTCTCTCCTAGACAATCTAGCACAATGAACAGCATACAATGTAGGCTTGCTGATTTCTGACTAACTTGTTGACTATGTAGTCATTAAAAACATTTAATCAGAAAGAAATATATTCAATAAGTTCATGAGAATGAAATTCAAATCAACCATCAAAGCTGGCAAGGTATTAATTATTCAGCTGGAATGGAGGAGACTCAGTAAAAACTGATCAAAATACTAAATGCAGAATTTGTTTAGAGAAGCCAGTTATCAAAATTCTAAATCATTGAATCAGTGTTGGATACAGTGTTGGAGCTAGAAAGGACTTTTAGAGACCAATGCCCTTATTCTGAAGATAGGAAAATGGAGGCCCAGAGGAAAAGAAGTGATTTACCCAAGGTCACACTGATAATATGTCGAAGAATCCAACCCCCTCCCCACCTGACCCCCTGGGGAAAAAAAAGCTGTCATTGTGTGGTGGTAGAGTTGGAGCTCTACATAGATCATATACTCTCCATAAGGAGTTCATTCAGACAGCCCACTCTGGTTTGTTTTCAGCTATTAAACATCATTAGTGTTGTCTTGGTCTCAGCGGCACGTTAGTCACTGTCATGACTTGGTAAATTCATGTAATGACCTGTAGAAGAATTGAGGTCTCTTGTCACTTCTTCCCTTTGTGGGACCTCATGATCTAAATCTAGAAACTGAGAAGAAAGAAAGATTAAAATATTTCTAATTTCAAAAACTTTGGAATGCTCTAGATGTATAATGATCTGTTTTTCTTCTAACATCCTACTTTTCCTACAGTAAGACAGATACAAGGAAGGCATTAGCAGCATTTTTCAGGGAGGGAAATTGAAACCTAGAAAGATTAAGTATCTCTATTGATAGAAAAGTCAATGACAACTCTAGGATTAAAATGCAAGGTACCTAAACTCTAGACCAATATTCTTCTATCCCAAGAGATTGCAAGCTTTTAAAAAAGTATCTTATAGGCTTATTATTCATCAGGTTGAATGTCCTAAAAAGACCTGTGGAGCTGTAGGCTAGCTCTATCTGCGTTTGAAAAGGCCAGGAATGCAGTTAGGTGAGTGATAGAGACGATGACCTTGCCCTCTGGGTTTAGCTCCTTTCTCAGCCTGATTCTATACACAGTTATCTTGGTGGGAGAAGGGAAAAGACTTATTTTGAAAACTGAGGAGCTCAGGGTTGTTGGGATTTGTGCAAATAACAATTGCCAGGTTTATAGCTGAGCCTTCAGAGATGAAAATTTGGGAAGTTTATGATGAGGTGATGGGACCTGTACCTTGAACTTTCCCACATATTTTAGCAGCTCAGATCACTGGCACCTCCATCTGAGGCAACTGGCCTACCCCAGCCCACTTAGATCGCCTAATTAGCTTACTTGATATTCTTTTCAATGTTGCTCTTGGCCCACCCCAGACTACTTAGCACTCCTTTATCTCATCTAGATCTTCACTGTCATTCTCATCCCCATTAAGTTACTCTGCTTTTCTATTGGTGTCACAATACTGCGGATTTACTAGGAATTTTGCCTACTTCTATTGGTGGTACAATAAACCTCACTACTTTGACTGAAAGGCTTGAGTGATTCAATTTTTCCAGACAAACTCCCATGTACCTTTACATTTCAGGGTTCTCAGCACCTGTCAGTCGAAAGAGTGATCTTTATAAACTGAGATGAGATCACTGACTAAGGAACCCAAACCCCTCATTAGAAAAAAGAGTCAAAAGAAAAGACTAAGCTCGATGGGCATTAGCTAGCAGAGATGACCCTGTTCTTGGTTCTTAGGAGCTCTGCCCTGAGGAATGAGAATCTATTGTTTGGGATATGAGAGACCTCAGGAAAAAATAAGACTAGGGAAGCTTTTTTGCCAGTCCTACCTAGGACAAGGATGTTCTGCCTTTTCTAAAAGAGCTGCACAAAGCCCATGGGTTTTAAACTGAAAAAGTATACGGCAGCACCCACTCTTCCTTTGAAGAAATAGTCAAGGATTTCAGCTTGACACTATGTATCCATCAGAGACTCTGTGTTCAGCTGCTCAGAGCCTGGCAGAGTAGAATTTGGAAAAGCAACATCTGGCATTGACTATAGCAAAGAAGTGACTGTAAGTCCAGCAGAGGAGCATCTGGTGGAATAGTGTCTAGAAGGCGATCATCTAACAGCAAAGATGACATCTAGCTAAGTAAAGTCCAGTGGTGATTGAGACCAGCAGGGAACAGGCCTGGCATGAACAGTGAGATGACATCTTTAGAAGACACTAGTGAGTGACCCAAGAAGACATCAGCAGGCTTGCAGTCAGTCACTAGATGACAAAAGCAGTCCTAAAAGACATCTGAGGCCCCGCAGCATCAGCCTCTCCACCTGTGTGCCCTGTATACATATGCTTTATGAAGTGTGTCTTCTCTTACCACTGATGCTGTTTGGAGAGAATGCACCCTAGCTCTCAGGAGGAAATGCTGTGCTGCTATTTTTAATGCCATTTCAATAAATGCCTTTTCTTTAAACTAATTATGTCTTCTGGTTTATTACTAAAAGTAAACACATGAAGGAGAGCTGATGAGTTATGATTTTAGGGGAGGTGGGGAAGCCACTTTGCTATTTGGGAAGGTATCCCCACATGCTATAGTAAATTAACTCTGGTTACTAAATGTAACAGTATAAATGTGCAGTATAAGTTCCCAAACAAAGGCTGTTGAAGACATATGATATTAGATACAGGTGACGGAGAGAGCAGGGAATCAGGAAACTGGGTCTGACTCCTGATTCCCAAATCCACACTAGTTGCTTGACCTTTGTTGTTGTTGTTACATTGATTAGTCATGTCTGAATCTTCGTGACCCCATTTGAGGTTTTCTTGGCAAAGATATTGGCTTGGTTTGCCATTTCCTTCTCCAGCTACTCAAGTCATTCAATCTCTGTGAGTCTTAGTTTGTTTATCTGTCAAATGAATATAAAATATTTGTGCTACCTATGCCACGGGGTTTTAGTGAAGAAAAAGCTTTATGAACTGTAAGTCACTTTATAAATATGAACGATTTTTTTAAACAAATTAATTACCTAAGGCTCAGATCAGAGATGCCTTGGGAAGGAGTGGGTTTTCCCTTACCAAAAGTATTGAAGGAGAGCCTGGGTGATCACTTGTCATGGATGCTGTCAAAAGGATTCCCATTCAGATATTATTAGTTAGATTAATTGGTCTCTGAGGTCCCTTCCAATGCTGAAATTCTGAGTGGACACAAGAATAGTATAAGTGAACACGAGGCAGATTCACCAACAGCTATTTATTTGGCTGGTTTAAACTGTCACTTTTTGCAGTGGACTACTAATAGAATTTCAAACATAGCTGAAGGGCAAAAATAATTGACAATGTGAGTTTGGCCAAAAAAAAACCAACAAAAAAAATACAACTGAGGTTTTCCTTTGGGTTTTTTTTTCCTTCCTGATTTCTGTCAAGGGGTTTGAATAATCAAAGGTGGAAAAGGGTTATTCATGTCTATGTGTGATAAGGGAATGAAGAGATTTATTCAGAGCACCAGCTGGAAGACTGTTTTGGTGCTCATAGTCCGGTGAGATTTGGTTCCTAGAATTTTCTGTGCTAGGAGAAAGGGGTAGATTCCAGATGTGTTCTGCACTCAAGCCATTCAAAGGAGTGATGGACAGTTGGGCAGAAAAAAAACAGAATCAGTAATTTTAAGAGGGTTTTTTTTGTTTGTTTGTATTGTCTTTTGTGTAGATAAGGAATTATACCAGGGAAATGCAAACCAAAGCCACTTAAAATTTAGTGGGGTTAGATATCAGGTAAACAGTGATCATTGAAATTAGGATGAAAACAACCTGAGGTATAAGTGTGCTATTTCTGAAGTTATTCAAGATCTTTTTCTATGAGCTCTTTGGGGGATGAATGAGGGGTGGGGGAAGGAGATACATTTGGATTATATAACCTACCAGAAAATATAAATTGTTCATTGCAGCCTAATATTAAATTTAAAAATTATTTGGTCTGTTTTTGAAAAGACTATTTGCTTAATAACTTAATCCTCTCTCCACATTGTAAAATAAATGTATAATACAGTGTTAGATATGTCATAAAATTCAAGCTTAGTAAAAGAAAATGCAATGATAATTTTGTATAGCAGTAGCAATTCTCAAATATACAAAAAAAAAAAATCTTTGTTCTTATCTGCTCGAGGATATTCCTAGCCTTAGAACTCCCACCGTTGAATTAGCTTGCAATCCATTTATGACTTGGTAGAAAAATATTAGGTAGCTGCTCAAGGCTTTGAAAGGTTAAATAAATTGCCTAGGCTAACAATGAGTCAGTTCAGAGGTTTATTTGAACCCAAACTTTCTTTATTCATAGTGCTGTATCACTCTGCCTCTCAAAAGTGATGAGTCATTATGATCAATGATAATCATATTGCAGAAAGCTAATTTTGAGACTTTTTTTTCTTACAAATGCCAATGTCCCTTAAAATGGATTAGTACCTTAACTGAAATAACACATTAAGTCTATATAGGACTTCCATTAAAAAAAATCCAGGACTCATTCATTCCTTCATTCATTCAAAAAATATAGAACACCTACTGTGTGTATACTGGGGATATAAGGAAGCATAATGCAAGATCAAAGAATGCAAAGTAAGATAAGAATTGCACATACAGAAATCAATATAGAAAGGTTCATGAGACTGCCCAGTTTTCTCTGCCATTTATATGATTTCTTGCCACAGTCCACCAGAAAGACCCTAAATCTTTTAAAAGACATCTCACCCAGACAGTATGTCACCTGTAGGTAATGGCCAACAGAGATCCTGGTGAGCTAAACTTCAATACATAAATATAATTTTTCTTGAGAGATTTAGTGGGATCTATCAAACATATGAACTATGATGGACAATGAAGGGAAATTCCTAGCTCAGTATTCACATACAAATATGTCCAAATGACACCACAGAATCTCAGAGTAGCAACTTAACCCATAACTACCTGAACAAGAATCCCTAGCAGTGGTTCTCTAGCCTTTGTTTGATGACCTCCAACAAAGGGGAAGCTATCACCTCCTGAGGCAGCTCATAGCATTTTTGGACAACTAATTGTTGGAAAGTTCTCCTTGTGCTACATCTAAATTTGCCTTTTGTCCATCTATCCATTGCTCATAATTCTGCCCTCTGGGATTAAGCAGAACAAACCTAATCTATCTTCCTCTTAGCAGGTTATTAAACACATGAAGACAGCTCCAATTCCTTCTCTCTGTAGTCAATTATCATTTTCTCGCCCCCCTCAAGCAGCAGTCATTCCTTTTTTGATGCTCTTCTCTTTTCCCCCCAAATATAGTAACCACACACAAAAAACAAAACAAAAAAACCCCATTTTTGTTGGCCTTGACAGATCTGGTTTATTCTAAGATTTAGCTCTCTTGACACTATTCTTTAAATGTCAAGCCATACTTTTGTATTTATCTACTGTTACCTACCTTTGCTTCCAACTTCAATACCTATCTAAAAAATGTAAGTTGACTGGACAGTTCCCTATGTACACCTATCAGTCTCTTTAGAAAACTCCCATTTTCCCTCCTCATTAGAATCACTTTTCTTTATTTCTTTAAAATTTTGTTCTCAAGAATGTCTCATCCCTATTGTGCCTGTCTCCTCCTTAAAATTTTAGTCCAGGGGATCTTGCTTATCCTTTCTCTGAACCTTTTGAAATCTACTCTACCAAAAATCTAGATTATGTGCCATAGTTCTTCTCTTCTATTATAAATTCTATGAGGACATAGTCATTTCTCATCAAAGTTTCCTTCATTTTTACCCCAGCCACCAGTCCTTTGTGTTGGCGAAAACCAGATCTGGAATAGAATTTCCCCTTGTTGGCTTGAGAGGCTTTGACTCTTGCTTTGCTGAATCTAGATAAACTCTTAAGTAAAGGAGTCTGGATGTTCTTAATAAAGCTAGCATGATATATTCTTAATGTAGCTGTCTCTTTTGGATCAGTGCTTTCTTTCCTAGATGTTCACTAATAATTCCTTTAATAACAGGTTTTTAAAAAAGTTTTCCGGGAACCAAAGTCAAACTCAGTGGCCTATAGTTGTTGCAGACTCAGTTTTCTTTCTTTTTTTTTAAACCTGGGACATTTACCTTTCTTCATTTCAATGGTATCTCTCCCACTCTGTGCAATTTTAAAAAAATATTGTCGATAAGGGCTCGGCAGTCATATCTGCCAATTCTTTTGTTACCCTAGGATGTAGTTTATCTGTGTCAGGTAACTTGAATGCACCAAGGGAAATGACCCACTTTATTACTTTACCCTTACTTGTCCTGAGTATCAACTCTTTATTCTGTACAATAAAATTAGAATACTTAACAATAATCCTGAAAACATGACACAGTTATTTCTGAAAGGAGGATGGCAGTGAATAGCTAGCTCTCTTTGGCCTTGTTGGGTTTATGTTGACGCAAGATCATGTAGAATTCTCGACTCTTAGAAAGAAAGAGACAGACAGGTAGACAAAGAGAGACACAGAGAGAGCCACACCAAGAGAAATATAAGTGTATATACATTATATACACATAATCCATACACAGACACACGCACAGAGAGAGAGAAAGAGAGAGAAAATAATTCAATGAGTCAATTCACAGGATGTGTATTCTCCAGAAGATCAGTATGCTATCTACTGATGCTCATGATGGAAGCCTCCTCTGCAGTCCTCTTGAGTCCTGACTCAATGGAGACCTATGAGTTTGAATCAAGAAAGTGTGGCTCTATTCATGAACATAAAGTGACCCACTCAATCTGGTCAACCTGAGACTTTGGGGATCACTCTTCCATAGGACTCATTTTTCTGGATGAAGGTGGTGTGGAAGTGTAGAAGGATGAGGTATCAAATGCCTTTCTCCTCAGCTAGAAGGTTAATTGATTGCCATCTGTTAATTATACCATATTTCTAAGGATGATTGAGCAGACAGGCTCCTAACAAGAGTTAATGAAAAATAAAAGATGCCAGTATTGCTAAAATTGTCACAGTTCAGGCAATGATTATGTGACAAATGAGTGATACAGAGAATTAAGTGTTATGAATCCATAACAAGGAGAAAAAGTGTGGTTCAGCTTGGTCAAGGAAGGCTTTAAGGAGGTGAACACTGGTCTAGTTCTTACCAGCTACTGATTAATTCAACAGATATCTGTTCAATGCTTACTTCAGGTACGGCACTGTGCTCTAACTGCAGGAGGTACATATAGAATAAAACTTTGTTTCTTCCATCATGGATGATGATGTTTCTTCCATCCTAGAGGAGATGAAGTATAGGCAATAACAAATGGAATTTACACAGAACTCTAAGGTTTGCAAAGCATGTTTCATATATTGTTTCATTATATCCTCAGTATATTCTTTAAGGTAGATACTATTATTATCTACATTTTACAGATTAGGACACTGAGTCTGCAAGGTTGAGTAATTTGCCCTAGGTCACACAGTGTCTCAGGAAGGATTTGGACTCAGCTCTTTCTAATTCCAAGACCACAATAGAGCTATGAAAGTATAATGAGAGGTACAAAGTGTTGTGGGAGTTCAGAGAAAGGAGAGAGCCCATTAAACTGGGAGCATCCTGGAAGGCTTCATGAAGGGGATAGCGTTTGTGTTGTCTTAAAGAGTGGGGCTGGAATTGAGTCGGTAAAGCAGGAAGAAGGCTATTCCAGGCAAAATGGATAGCATGAACAAAGCATAGAGGAAGGAACATGAGGTACACATTGGCAAAACAGCAAGCAGCCTAGTAGAACAGTCCATGTAGCCCAGTGGGTGTCTCAAGTATTGATTTTAACCTCAGAAATGGAAAATTATTGTTAAACTTCTCAGTATATTTGCTAGAGCCAACAGTTCAGTCAAGTTTTCAATTATAGTGGTACCTGGCTTTCCAGAATGGATATGTTCTGAATAAATTTTGTATAAATCAAATTGGGGCAAAATAACTACATTTCATTAATAACAATAGTAACAACAGACATGTAGCAACTTAAAGCTTGCAAAAATGTATGGCTATTAAAAGTATTGTCATCTCCAATTAATATAGGAAAAAACTGAGGCTGGTTGTCATACAGCTAGAAAGTATTAGAAGGAAGATTGAATTGCACTAAGTTATTTAATATTTGAAGAAACCGTGATATGAAGAGACAGCAAGATATAGTGCATAGACTTTAGGATTTTAGTCAGAAATCCTAGTTTCAGCTCCCAGCTTTGATAGTTACTATTTATATGGTTTTGGCTAGGTCAAATCATTTCCTGGTGCTTCAGTTTCCTAATCTATAAAATGAAAGGTTTAGATTAGATGACTTCTAAATTCCCTTCTAACCTTTGATCCTATGATAATCCCCATGAATCTTTTCGTAATGAGAATCGATTACTCTCTAATTTACTTAAGTTGTACCTTGTGGGTTTTGAAAGCCAGGTTTTCTTAATGTAGAACACACTTTTCATGTGACAGAAGTCACCTCTCCAATTGCTGCTCCCTACAGTGAAGGCTTAATTACTATTACTAGTATTATTATTAATTATACATAGGACTATTTACAATATGCCAAAGACATGTTTCCTGTTGTAAAACATCTAATTTATTCACATACATTAGAATCACACACAAAGAAAGGGTGAAGTGAAATGACCTTTAAAATTCTGCAACTAAATTCCACTCCCAAAAATAAGTCTAGAAGACTTCAATCTTTCTTACAAACAAACTTTCTACTCACAGAAAGTTTAACTTAATTTAATTAATAACAATAGCTAGCATTTACATAGGATGTGAAGGTTTGTAAAACATTTTATAAATATGATCTCATTTGATCCTCACAAAAACCCTGGGAGATTGGTGCCACTGTTATTCCGTTTGAGAGATGAGGAAGCTGAGGCACTCAGAGGTGAAGTGACTTGCCCAAGATCATACAGCTAGATAGAGAAGTCAAATCTCCCTGACTCTAAGTCTAGCATTTTATCCACTGCACCACCTAGCTGCCTATATTTATTAAGAGCAAACTATTAAGTGCCTACTGGGTGCTTATGCACTATGCTAGGTACTGGGATAAAAATACACAAATGAAATATTCCTTAACCTCAAGGAGCTTACAGTCTACTGGGAAAGGGAGTGAAGTATGACATGTGCCCAGGTAAGTAATCTGAAGAGGGAGAGGGCACAAACTATTGAAGAGATCAGGGAAGGCTTCAAGAAAGAGGCAGCACCTGAACTAAGCCTTGGAGAAAGGTAAGACTCCCCATAGACCAGAAGTTAACTTATTCCCAGGAGATGGCAGATAGAATGCCAAGTATGTATTACAATGAGAGCCACTTTTATGCAACAATGTGCTCAGCTTGGTTGAAATGTAGAGCTTCGTGAAAGAAGAGTGATGTAAACTAAAGCTGGAAAGGTAGGGCTCAGATTGTGGAAGCCCTTAAATGCCAAACTGAGAAGTGTGTATCCTATTCTGGAAGAAAGAGGGAACCACTGGAATATTTTTGAGGAAGGTGTTGACACGGTCCTGGTCATAGTTATTTTGGCAGCCATGTAGAGAATGGATTGAAAAGGGAAGAACCTGGAAAGAGGGAGACCAATTTGGAAGCTATTAAACTAGTCCAGATGAGAAGAGATGAGTAGGTATGTAAGTGAAAAGAATAGGAGACATGAGTGATGCTAAGAAGGCAGAATTGGTAGGAATTGGTAACTGACTGGACATAGGGATGAAGAAAAAGAAAGAGTCTAGGACAGTTCTGTTAAGACTTTAAACCTATGTGACTGAAAGAATGGTGGTATTCTTCATCAAAGTAGAGAAATTGAAGGAGAGATGGGTTTAGAAAGGAAGATGATGAGTTCTATTTCTATATGCTGGGTCTGAGATGCTGTTGGGATAGCTAGGGAAAGATGCTCCACAAGTAATAAATGGTGGAGGACTAGATTTCTGGTAAGAGATTAGTGATGGAAATTAAACAACAGATTTAGAGCTAGAAAAGACTCCAAAGACTCTCTAGTCTAATCCCTTCACTTTAGAGATGAGAAAGCTGAGACCCAGGGAACTTAAGTGCCTGGCCTAAGTCATGCATTTAGTAACCTTCAGAGGCAGGATTTGAACCCAGTGTTCATCCCACTATGATATGGAAGTCATCTGAGTAGAGATGACAATTGAACTTTGAAGGGTTGATGAGCTCAAGGAAAGAAAAAAATTGTATACATAAAATATATAATATATAGTAATATATAATATATACAGAGAGATGATGAACCTGCAAAGGAGATTGAGAAAAGTAATCGAAAGGGTCTCAGTGAGAATAAAGAATAGGCTTAAGAAAAGTGAAGAAAAGAAGAGATGGAAAGACTGGCAGTTATTATAATAAAAGGAAACTCCAGAGTTGAGGATCATATAGGAGGTATGGTTTAGAATGATGGTGAAGTCTAAAGCATGATCACTCCTGTGGATGGTTTAGGGAGAGTGGAGTTATAGGGCGTAGGAAGTAAGTTCATTGAACTGAGAATCCAGAATTTTTGAGGGAATATCAATGTGAATATTGAATCCTTTAAATATGAGAATAGGGCGGATGGAGAGGAAGATTGCAAGCCAGATACTTAAATCCTCTAGAAAAGAAGAAGAATGACCTCAGAGTCAGAAGACGGCTACAAAAAAGATGTGGACAGAATGCTATATAGACAGATGCTGGCAGAACTTCAGAGTAAGAGAGATTATGAAGTGAAGGTAGCAGAAAGAAGCGACAAGTTGTAAGGAGTGTTACTAACTCCACTTTCTTGTTCAGTGTGTCCAGGGACGTTAGAAGAGGAACACTCCATACAAAAGAGGGTGTCCAGGGATGAGATGTCATCTGGAGAAGGCCAGGTTTCAAATAAGTGCAAGAAGATAGAGAGCAAGATAGATAGATAGATTTAATCACTAGGGATACCAATATAAGCAAACCTCTAATCTCAAGGAGTTTACATCCTAAAGGAGGAAGACAACATATAAATGCGACCTGGAAGGAGTTTCGTTTGGACACAGAGGGCAGAAACAGAAGGAATGAAGAACTTCCTCACTGTTAGAGCTGTCCCAAAGTAGAATGGATTGTTTTGGGTGGTGATGAGTTCCCTCTTCTTGGAGGTCTTCATGTTGAGGCTGGATAAACACTTGTTGGATACATAATAATGAGGATTCCTTTTGTATATTGGTTGTACTATATCACCACCAAGGTCTATTCCAACCATCTTATTCTGGGCTTCATGGAGAATGGATTTCATTGAAGGAGGCTAACCCCAATATGAATTGGTTGATTCAGTCTCTTGGGAGGACAAGTTCTCGTGGGATGAGCCACTTGCTTTCTGCTACCCTATAAAAGGGAGCAGACATACCTGTCTACTCCCCACCTATCTCCCCTGCCTTTTTCCCCCCCTTTTTCTTTTTTATATCTTTCTTTTGGAGAGATCTTGAGAGTACAGTTTGTAATAGCTTCATATGGTAAGGCAGACATGCTTACCCAGATGGCTGAAGGAGATTTCCTGGAAAATGTCCTTCCACAGCTTCTGCTTTGGGGAGGGGGGGGTGCAGATTTCCTGGGAAACACTAGCCTCAGGATCTGAGGGAAGTTCCAGGATGAGAAGGGTGCTATGATATGATAGAGAAAAGTTAGGAATGGATCCCAGAAAAGAATTAAGGAGTGAACCTTACTGCCCCTGGCACTTTCTGTAAAATGGAGTATCATACAGATGAAACTGCCTTAGAGCAGTTTTAAGCTTTAATAGCTCATCTATATATTTATATGTATTTATACACATGTCATATATACATATAAACAAATCTATATACAAGTACATAAGTGTGTATATGTATACGTATTTTAAATTTGGTAGTATTTTATTTTTTCCAATTACATGTAAAGATAGTTTTCGACATTCATTTTTGTAAAATTTTGAGTTCCAAATTTTTCCTCCTCCCTCCCCAAGACAGCAAGCAATCTGATACAGGCCATGCATGTATAATCATGCCAAACATATTTCTACATTAATCAGCACACACACATTATCTATCTATTATTTTTAATTTATGAAATAAAACAAACATTTCCATACCATAGTAGAAAAATAGATGATGTCACATAAGATTGTGAATCTATTATGTACAACTTGCTAGTCCTTTTAAATACGTAATAAAGTTATCATGTAAGTTTCTTTTTTTTTCCTTTTTTTCTTCCCTCCCTCCCCAGATGCCTATCATTACACATACATGTGTATATATCCATAAAACTATTCTATACATACTTCTATTTATCAGTTCTTCTTCTGGATGCAGATAGCATCTTCCTTCATATGTCCTTCGTAGTTAATTTGGGAATTTATCATAGTCAAAATGACTTAGTCACTCAAAGTTGTTCTTAAAACAATATTGCTGTAACTGTATACAGTGTTCTCTTGGTCCACTCATTTTGCACTTCATTATTTTGTGCAAGTCTATCCATGTTTTTCTAAAACCAAAGCGCTCATCATTTCTTATTGCACAGTTGTACTCCATCACGATCACATACCACAGCTTGTTCAGCCATTCCTCAATTGATGAGCAGCCCTGAAATTTGCAGTTCTTCGCCACCACGAAGAGAACTGCTATAAATATTTTAAAGCATATAGGTTCTTTTCCTTCTTCCCTAATCATCTTTGAAAACAGACCTAGTAGTAGTGTTGCTGGGTCTAAGAGTATAGGCAGTTTAATAACTCTTTGCACATAATTCCAGATTGCTCTCCAAAATAGTTGGATGATTTCTCAGTTCCTGCAGTGAATTAGTGTCCCTATTTTTCCACATAGATAAAGAAAAGTCTAACATTCAATCAATGCTTTTAGCACTGAGTGTTCTCACAAAATAGCTTTCTCTTTGGAGCAGCTACTCAAAATATAGTTTCAGATCTACCCAGGCTCTTGTTGGAGACCCCACCATTAACCTGTCTTGAATAGAATGTTCTGTTAAGCTTTTTTCTGTGATTGGAGATGAGCTTGTCCTTGAGTGTGTATGCACACTTTTATCCGGACAACCTTACGATGGACGGAATGGCCCACATCAGGAAACTATCAAGGTGGGATTAGTGATGCAGTCTTTGACCATTACTCAGGATCTATGCAATGGTACAGATCTATCCATAACTTTTGATCCAATAAGTTTGATCTATCAAGTAATGTACTCCCATCAGCTGAGCTAACTCACAGAGACTAGCGAATAAATACCTCATGACTTTTAGTGTCTGGAGACATTTTGTTAATTGATTGACCCTGAGAGAAGTAGCTTGCTGTGGTGGAAGGAGTGCTAGACTTGGAATCAGGCAGAATCAAAATTCACGCCTCACTGGTGATACAGATTAGCTGTCAGCCTGGGCCTGAGCACGCTTGACCTCTGTGAGCCTCAGTGACCTCGTGGAAAATGGGAATAAATATCCATTGAATGTTTTCATAGTATTCTTCTACCTGGAATACTCTCCCACCTCCTTTTTGTCATGGCTGTTTCTATCTCTGTGAGTGCTACTAATAAAAACAATGATAGAGTCTTACAAAAAGATGGCACTATCTGGTTATAGTGCATTGTACACAGAATATCTCATTTAATGCAATTCTTGCCTATTCTTCAAGCATGTACCTCGGACTTGTTGTGAAGAGTAAAGGATAAAGGATACAAGAAAATGCTTTGTAATCCTTAAAGCTCTATTAAACTTCAGTTATTATTATTTTGTAGGAGTCATGGGCACATGGGGAAAAATTAAATTTATAGAAAGACCTGAAAACAGATAGGTATGAGGAGAACCAGTATAGAGGCTACCATGTGTCAGGTATTGTGCTAAGAACAGAAACAACAATTGCAGGAGTCAGGTGCTATTATCCCCATTTCCCAGTTGGGGAAACTGAGGCACACAGAGATTAAGTGACTTGCCCAGGGTCACACAGCTTGTAAGCATTAGAAGCCAAGTTTGAACTTGCCTTCTGACTTGAGGTCCTGTGCTCTATCCACTAGCTTCCTGGGTGTTATGGAAACCTAGACAGCAAAGAATTTCAAGGGCAGGAAGGTGATCCCACTTCTTCTGTGAAGTTTTCTCTAACTAGACCAGTCCACAGTGATCTGTCCCTTTCCTGAACTTCAATAGTACTTACTGCCTTAACTTGGGAACTTTAAGAATGCAAAGAAATGTATGACTAATGGTTATATTCATTTCACAGCCTCTGTATCCCCCCTCCCCCACATCCTCACTCCCGCCCAGACTCTACTAGTCACCTTAGGGTGGAGGCCACTAATGCTAGCAGTGAATCACCAAATAAAATCCTTCTGGTAAGATGTGGGACTACCGGGGCTTACCATTTACCGTGCATCTTGCCATAGGACCCTAAGGCCCCTCTGGTTCCTCCCAGCCATCCTGCAGCAGAATGTTGTATGTATGTTGTGTCTACCTGTTAGAATATGAGCTCCTTTAGAGCAGGGACTGTGTTGTTTTTTTTATTTGTATCTCCAACATTTAGCACAATGCTTGGCATAGTGCTTAATAAATGGTTTTTCATTCATTCATATCTAGTCTGGTAGGATGCAGTTTTGTTTTTTAAATGTCCCTTCCCTTTCCACTTAAAAGCTTTCTTGATCCAATTTAAAACACTCTAGGAAAATGCAGTTTTACCAGTCTTTATTAGGTGCCTGCCTGTTGTCTTCCTTCCAGTTTCATTCTTATAAATGCCCTTGGGATTGCTTTACTTAATTGGGTCTCTTGCCAAGCTTTCCATAAGCTTACTTTTCCCTCCACTGCTTCTCACTATTTTATGTGTCTCTTAATCTTCTGACATTCTCATTTGTAAGATTTTACAAACGAGTTTATATTCTAAATTGGTGTTGCCCTTGGCTGCCATATCTCTCTGCTTGGCAAGAAGATCAAGTGTTTGCTGTCTGCCAGTAATTTTTAGGCTTTTTTTGGTCTCCTTGTTAAGGCAATTGATTTATATCAATTAAACTTCCTTCGGAAGTAGTACTAGTCTTCGTCGATATCTGTTTTTAAAATCCATTTCCCATTTTTTTTGGCAGCAACATCTTGTCTAAGCAGGTCAGCCTGGGGTCACCTCAACAGTTCACAATATCTTCTACTCATTTTTATTCTTCTAATTTGATATTGACTTTTCCCTTTGTTCTGATAAATTTGTGGTCTGACTCTATAAGGACATTTGATTTGGAAATGATTCTTGTATCAATAAATGATCAATTCTTGTCTGTTAACATGTAGTCAATTTCATTTTTTTTTTTGTGATTGGAGGTGGTGGTATTTGCAATACCTGTGCCTCCCAAGGCTCTCCTTGAAAAGTACACTTGCTATATTACTATGAGGCTTCAGTACAGTCCATAAGCTTTTGGCTCCTCCTGTTTCTTATTCCCCAACAATGCTTTCCAACATGCTATTCACAATCCTACTCTATGCTCACCATTACATTGAATGGATAATCAATAGAGCTGGCCCATAAGTACATGTATGATGAACACATGATGAACTGAGCCCGTAACTAAAAAGTGTGAGGAAGATGGCTGGGGATCCTTTGTGTCACTGAACAGTACTTTTAAGGATCTCAAACTTCTCATTGGAACAAAGGTCTATCTTCTTATTTTTTATTTATTTTTCATTTTCAACATTCACTTTTATAAGATCTTGATTTCTAAATTTTCCCTCCCTTCCTTCCCCAAGATGGCATGCAATCTGACATAGTCTATGCACACACACACACACACACACACACACACACACACACACACACAATCATATTAAACATATTTCCACATTCATCATGTTGTGAAAGAAGAATCAGAACAAAGGGAAAAACTATTAGAAAGAAAAAGCAAAAAAAAAAAAAGAGAGAGAGAGAGAGAGAGAGAGAGAGAACGTATAGCATGATATAGAGAATATAGAGAGAACAGCATGCTTTGAGCTGCATTCAGATTCCAGAATTCTTTCTTTGGATGTGGATAGCATTTTTCATCATGAGTCTTTTGGAATTGTCTCAGATCATTGCATTACTGAGAAGAGTTGGTCATGGTATAATGTTACTGTTAGTGTGTACAATGTTTTCTTGGTTCTGCTTACTTCACTCAGCATCAGTTCATGTAATTCTTTCCAGGCTTTTCTGAAATCTGCCTGCTCATTATTTCTTATGGAACAATAGTATTCCATCATATTCATATACCACAATTTGTTCAGCCATTCCCCAACTGATGGGCATCTCCTCAATTTCCAACTCATTGCCACTGCAAAAAGAGCTGCTATGAATATTTTTGTACATATGGGTAAAGGTCTATCTTCTTAACAATATTCTAATGGGATATTAGAATTGTATAGTCTGTAAAAAAATAAAATCAAATTTTACCCAAAGGGGTATAGAAGAGGTGCATGTCAGGTCCCAGTAGACTACAACACATTACCAATGATGAGTTATCCTAGGGAAGCAATGAAAAACATGTCAGATCAACATATGACTGGAAAAGAAAATGGGCACTATCTAGTGAGAGCAAATGATTTCTGACATATAATAATAATAATAGTTAGCATTTCTGTGCTACTTCAAGGTTTACAAAGTGCTCTCCCTACATTATCTCATTTGATCTTTACAGCAATCCCTCTGGCCAGTATGGTTATTCCCATCTTACAGACAATGAAAATGAGTCTGAGGGAAGTTAAGTAACAATACAGCTGGGAAGTATCAGAAGCAGGATTTGAACTGAGTTTGTCTTGATAGCAAGTCTAATACTCTGTCCATTGTATTCCCTAGTTGCCAAGAGGCAGCCCATATGTTCCACTTGTTCCCATTCAATGACAAGGAAACTAGAGGAAGACCCCGAGGATATTGTCTGGACCTTACGTGGAATATTTGGGGTGGGGGGTAGAATATAGGCAGACAAATTGTATAGGATGAGAAAGGGGGAATAAGTTGTGATTAGCTTTCCCCATCCATGAGATCACCAACCCTTTGAACACATCCTAAGGCTTGTTAGGGGCACTCCATCTCTGGTTAAGAATCCAACCTTAGGAAGATGGCGGCTGGGAAGCAGTGACTGGCGTGAGCTCCCCACCAAGTCTCTCCAAAAACCTATAAAACAAGGGCTCTGAACCAATTCTAGAGCTGCAGAACCCACAAAGTGGCAGAGGGAAGCAGGGCCCCAGCCCAGGACAGCCTGGATGGTCTCTGGGTAAGGTCTATCCCACACGGACCTCCCAGCCCCCAGCCGAGGGGAGCGGAGCTGAGCCCAGCGCGCAGGGCACGAACAGACCAGACTCGGACCTACCAGAGCAGGAGACAAGCGGAAAGTGCCCTGGCATCCAGAAATACTGAGCTGTGGCATGTAGCAGACCTCTCTACCCACAAAGAGCAAAGACATCAGAGAAGGTTAGTGGGAAAAGCTGCGTGACTTTGTTTGCGGTTCCGGCCACTTGCCCCTGGGGCAGCGGAGGTGGGGCAGCTTTAGAACTAGGCTGCAGTTGCTTCTGGCCCCAGGCCCACCTGGTGGG
>CM053626.1:299329187-299359681 GCA_028646595.1 Phalanger gymnotis | reverse complement strand
GACCTGAAGAGGGAATACCATACATACTCAATTGCGTATCTTACCCCACAGGAAAGAAGGAGGAAGAAAATAAAAAAAGAGGGGATGGTAGAAGGGAGGGCAGATGGGGGAGGTGGTAATCAAAAACAAACACTTTTGAAAAGGGACAGGGTCAAGGGAGAAAATTCATTAAAGGAGGATAGGTTAGGAAGAAGCAAAATATAGTTAGTCTTTCACAACATGAGTGTTGTGGAAGGGTTATACATAATGATATGCATGTGGCCCATGTTGAATTGCTTGACTTCTTAGGGAGGGTGGATGGGAAGGGAAGAGGGGAGAGAATTTGGAACTCAAAGTTTTAAAAAATAGATGTTCAAAAACAAAAAACAAAAAAGTTTTTGCATGCAACTAGAAAATAAGATACACAGGCAATAGGGCATAGAAATTTATCTTACCCTACAAGAAAGAAAGGGAAAAGGGGGTGGGAAGGGAGTGGAGTGACAGAAGGGAGGGCTGACTGGGGAACAGGAGACAACCAGAATATACGCCATCTTGGAGTGGGGGGGAGGGTAGAAATGGGGAGAAAATTTGTAATTCAAACTCCTGTGAAAATCAATGCTGAAAACTAAATATATTAAATAATAAAAAAATTAAAATAAAAAAATAAAATTTAGGACACTACACACCCTCTGAAAAGATCTTGTGGACACCCAGGAAGATCCTGGACCAAAACTTGAAAGCTGCTGATCTATAGTACAGGAAGACAAGAGAATGTGTCAGGAACTATGCTAAGTGTTTTTTTTTTTAAAGAAATATTATCTCTTTTGATGCTCACAACAAACCTGAGAGGTGGGTACTGTTATTATTTGACACTTTAAAGCTGAAGAAACTAAAGTGAAATGACTTGCCCAGGGTCAGTTCAGTCATTTTTTGGTCATGTTCAACTTTTATGACCCCATTTGGGGTTTTCTTGGCAGCACATTTGACAGATGGGGAAAGTAGGGAAAACAGGGTTAAATGACTTGCCTAGGGTCACACAGCTAGTAAGTGTCAGGTCAGATTGGCTCTACCCACTGCATCACTTGCTGCCTACATGGTACCTCGTCTTCTCATACTTCTGTATACATCAATATCAAAACATGACCCAAAACTGTGCCAGCTCTGGAAACTACTTTAACCCAAGAATCTTACATTTAGAGTAACAACAGAAAAACTGAAGTTTGTTGATGGCCTGAAATCTTTATTATTCTTGGTACCCTCTACTACAGGCAGGTGGATGGCACTATGGATAGAGAACTGGGCCTAGGGTCAGGAAGAACTGAGTTCAAATTTGACCTCAGTGCCTTACTAGATATAACTGTAAATGGGGATAATAAAAACACCTACATTTCAGGGTTGTTGTGAGGTCCAAATGAGGTAAGAATTGTAAAGCACTTAGCCCAGTGCCTGGCATGTAGTACGTGCTTAATTAATGCTTGTTTCCTTCCTACCACTTTAAATTATCTTCTTTGTATTTGCACATATTTTGTAAATATTCATATGTACACAGAGTCTCCTTTGATAGAATGTAAGCTTCTTGAAAGCAGGGACTTCCATTATTGTCCTTATTTCTCTTTTAACTGATACAGTAAGTGGTATATAATAAATGTTTTCTGATTGATTCAGTTGTGTTTTGGATTAGATGGACCCTAAGGTCCTTTTCAACGTTGAAATTCTGTGATTTTCTGGAGATTGTTGGATTTCCAGAAGATGATCCTCAAGGTTTTAAGACAGCTATTCTTTACAAGCAAGGAACACAGATGAGAGAGGTTTTCTTCCCCATACTCTGTAAGGGAAGGCAGTCTTTTTCCAGAAGGCTCGTGTGGACCGGGACTCTAAGCTCACACTGGTTGGAGAACTAAGATGAATCATTTTTAAAACAAGGAAAAAAAGACCAAAATCTGTATAATTAAAATCACCAGGTATAACTCAGCAAACATTTATTAATCACTTACTGTGTCTCAGGCACTAGATAGGAAGACAAAAGATAAAACAGCCCCTACTCTCAAAGAACTTATATTCTATTTGTGTGTATCATATTTCTTTAATATGTCATCAATGAATATTTTGAAATGCCCTATGATTATTGTCCTTTTTACAAGATTTTGGTTTGTATTGCTGTTTTTTCAAGGTGCAAGAATATGAGGTTTTTTCGAATCTTGTTTATTTTTGCCAATATTTTTAGTGTGAGAATTTTTCCCAAATTAGCTATGATACAAGGACTCTGGTCTAATTAGATCAGAAATTGAAGCAATAAAAAAAATGAGGCTCTCAATGTAAACAAACAGTAAGACAGACTGTGGAAAATGGATTTTTAAATTAAAGCTATTCTTCTGCATTTCTATTTCCATAAGAACGTCCAGACACTTTTAATAGAACAATGTTTTGGGGTTTTCAGTACACAAAATGGATTACAGCTGAAAGCCGACACAATGTTCTTTAGAGCAAAATTGGGATTATTCAGGGTTTGATTGAATGTCTTGTAATGTGAAATGCCCCTAAGGCTCTCACACTCAACAGAATAGATAACTGGAAAGAAATGGTTTTATTGGAAGAACCTTTAAATTAAAAGTGGGGAGGAATGGAACCAAAGGGTCTGAGTTTCCTCCCCTGACTCCACAGGGTGTCACATCTGGAGCTGCTAAAGGGAAAGAGCCCTGCATCCATTGTTCTTAAGGACTGTGTTGACACATTCTCCTGCCCCCCTCTCTATACATCAAAGATCATAAGATCATAGAATGCTATAACTCAAGATCTGAAAGTTTACTAAATTCAACTCTTTCATTTTACAACAAGAGACTGAGGTTCAGAGGGAGTAAAATCACTTGTCCAGGGTTATATGGGTAGAAAGGTCCAAACTCAGGTTTTCCTGTTTTCAAGCCTAGCTTTCTATCCACCAGGCCATGATGACAGCTAATCAAAAAGTATCTATTTAGTGCCTACTATGTGCCACGGCAATTCAAATACAGATTCAAAAATGAAGTGATCCTTGCCTTGAGGAGGTTGAATTTGAGTGGAGGAAACATACATAAGCATTTGAAAAAAACAGATATAAGCTAATAATAGTGTTGGGGGCAAGGCCCTCATCTCTAGGGGGGAATTTTGAAAGAAAGTGACCCTTGAACTGAATTTTGAAGGAAACAGCTATTATAATCTGGTGAGGTGAGGAGGAAACGTATCTGATCATTTATGATAGACAGTCTGACTTCCCTCTTAAAGGTCAGAGAATTATGCTTATCCTTTGTCGACTTTTGAGTACCATCAGCCCAATATTAAAAACACAATTGACATCTATGATTGCTATGAGATTGAGCTCGTCCAAGTTGTTATATAGGAAATACCCTAAGAAAAAAGTAGATGCAAAACTGGGAATACATATGCTCCTTCCTCCAGAAAACCATTGCTGGAAGTTCCTAGGATTCACAAGGCGCCATTCATAAATCAACAAGTATTTATTAAGCACCTACTGTGTACAGAGCTCTGGATTGGGCATTGGGGAAGATGCAGAATTTTGACAAGACATAGATCCCCACCCTCATGGAGTTTACAGTCTAATAGAAAGAGAAAACACCAACACAGATAGCTGTCACGAAAGATATCACATGGTAGATACATTAGTTATAGAACCCAAGTGTTACGTGAATATTGTGTGAGGTCTGAGGAAGAAGGTCTTTATCTTCATTGAGAATCAGTCAATCAACTAGCTTTTATAAAATGACCATGATATATATCTACACTGTGTTAATTATTGGGAATACAAAGACAAAAAAGAAAAAGCAAGACAGTCTCTGTCCTCAAGGGGCTTTCATCGTTTTACTGGGAGTGGGGCAGAGATTACAACACAACATTACTGGATCATACATATGGAGCTGGAATGGGCCCCAGAAGGCATCTAGGTCCAAGCCCACCAACTTTACAGATAGGAAAGGAAGGCCCAGGGAGGTTTGGGACTGAGGTTACATGATAATGTCAATGTTCTCTGGCTCCAGATACAGGCTTCTTTTTGCTATATTATGTTGCCTCCTTCACAGATGAAAAAGATATATATATATACACACACACACATATATATATGTATATATGTACATGAATATATATTCATATATATGACTATATATATACATATTCCTATATATAACGCATATGTGATTTCAAGGGGTGTGGGGGCAGTGAATTACCAGGAAAGTCAGGAAAAAGGTGGCACTTGAATTGAGGGAGCTAGAGCTTCCAAAGAGGCGAGGTAAGAAGGAAGAGCACTCCAGCTATGGGAGACAATCTAGGCAGAAGTCAGGAAATGGGTAATGGGATGTGATGGACAAAGAGTATAAAGGAAAAAAAAATAGCAAAGAGTCTGTTTTGGCTAAACTTTACAGTGTGTGAGAAACGTCTAAACCATCCTGGAAGGATAAGATGGAATCCTGTTGGAAAAGGCTTTAAGCACTCTACAGAAGAATTTGGATTTCCTGTGGTTTTGCAAGGAAGCCTAGAAGTAAGAGAGAGAACAAAAATGTCAAGTTTTTCTGTCCATTCTCCTTGTCTTTCCTATGAGTCAACTGTGAGGATCTCAGGATCCCTTATTCCTACACAATAGAAAAAAGAGTTTCATTGAACCTCAGTGGAATTCCCAATATCCTGTGTTGTTAATCATCTTTAATTTGTCTTTTATAAATAAAATATGGTACACATTGTTCTTGGGTCCGAAGAGTTTCCCATAATCTCCCTTCCATGTAGCTGAATTAAAATGAGTGGCAGCTGCCTATGGGAAAGAGGAAAAATTGAAAGAATTGGGAAGATTCATCATCATTGGAGCTATGTCTTTACAGATTTGCTGCTACAAAATAAGGAGAGGGTGTATACAACATATATATATATATGTATATATATATGTGTATATGTATATTCCCTATGCTTCCTCTCCAATAGCCATTCATAAAAGTAAACATAGGTGATCCAGGGACTTGCATCAGGATATCAGCAGTTCTGACTCTATTTTCTTATATCTCTCTTCAAGGAAGGCATATTTCACTTACTTTATTTGTTAATAAGATGAGGGGGCACTTACATGAGGGATAACATGTTAAGAAAGATGAGAAAGGGGTCCCAAAGGTGGCATGATTTGGAAATGGCTATGGAGTAATGTGGTAGCCTCATTCTGGGCAAGATAAGACTCTCCTTTCAGAGCCCAGGATACCAGGGGCAGAATCTCAGGTTCTAGTGGGAGGAAAATGAGGATGATAATAAGTCTGATGGCCCTGCGACACAGGTGATATTCAATCAGGTCAATTCAATAAGCATTTATTAAGTGCCTACTGTGTTCCAGGCACTGTACTTTAATTAAACATACATACATACATACATATATAAACATACATATATCATTCACTTAGTTCAGGGAAAAAGTCAGCACCCTCAACTTCAGAGAAAATACAAACAGAATTTATGAATAGAAAAAATATAAACAGAGCGGATAACACAATTGAACAGACTGGCTTCTAATTGTCTGACCAAAGCTATACACATATAGTTACCATATAGAGAAGCACCAACATCTGGGTTTTCAAAGCCCATTGAGATGCAAAGAAAGGCAAAAACAGTGCATGCTCTGAAGGCACTCACCGTCTAGCGGATTGTGATAGCCTAATTATCCCCATTTCACTGGTGATAACCTAATCATATCCATTTCACTTCCTCTAACTCAGAAAGAAGAAGTGATTTTTTTCAGGATCATTCAGCTAGTGAGTGTCTGAGATAGGATTTGAACCTAGGTGTCCCTGATTCCAAGTTCCACTATATCAGGTAGTCTCTTGTATAGGAAGCAGTGGTATTGACAATTTTAAACAGTAGATAGTCAGAGAAATCTCTCATGTGTGGTTTGGGAAACTGCTCCATGATTTTTCCTCTAGCCATCTCTTCAATTATTTTTCACTTGAGGATGATTTCAAATTACTTTTCATCCCCTGGCCACATACCTGTTTAGTGATAGGAACAAATTGGCCCAGGATTGTGCTGTGAGACGGGGAGATGAACCTAGCCCATGATGAACATTTCGCTGGATTTTCTAGTGGGTAGATAGGAGATAAACCACATGTGGAAAAAGGACAAGCCAACCCTAGTACTATAGACCCTGTGTACGTAGATTGTTTCTCCTCTAATCTCCTTAGCAAATGCTGTCAACACTTTTATTGCTGAGACTGCTAATAAGATATTGATGGGCCAGAGGAAGGAAACCTTTCATTTTTGCCATTAACAACTGCCGACGAAGCATTTAAAACCTCCCCAGTTAGGTGTAAAATTAGTAGCAAAATTGGCTTCCTACTGAAACAAGTTTAACACTTGAAAAAGTTGTTCCATTTCCATAGCGGCAAAAATGTGCATTCTAAAAAAACCATTGCTTTAAAAAAATGCCCCCTTGAAAATGAGATTCATTAGGAGGCAAGGGTTCAGAGCTATGATTTCATTGGTCTAAGGAAGTCCTAGTGAGGAAACTCCCCTTCTACCAATGTAGAACAGACCCTGTTCTACAACTTTATGGTTTTTGAGAGGTGCCTGGGTTGCTGAGACTTAACACAACCTGCCCAGGACCATGCGTCAGTCCTCTTCAAGAAGGAAGGCTGAACAAGCCAGTATGTGTCAGAGGAAGGATTACAATCTACATCTTCTTGACTGACTCCAAGGCCAGCTCTTGCTCTTGCCCCTCTGAGAATTTTACGTGAGGTAAAATCCAGTTCTTCCCAACACTGCCCCCCTGTGTAATATGCTACCTTCCACTCTAATTACCCTATCTTCTTATTCATGGGTTTCATGTCCGAGCATAGAATTGTGTTGCCTCAAGAAAGTGCTGACAAATACTGGCAGAACAGGTTGGATAAGTATGGTGCGGTTGCATTATAGAGAGCGTCCAAATGAAGGCTGAAGACACTGGTCTTGATTAGCAATAGACTTATTACATGCTTTTAGGTTGCGAATGACATAATTAAAATAGGTGTTCAGGATTTTTACTTATAGCAGGATGCAGGAAGGGAAGAGACTTTAGGAAGGAATATTAGTTAGGGATCTATTTTGTGGAAAGCCAGCTGGGAAAAGGTAAGGGCACAAAAGGAAGGGATTTGATGAAACTATGTTTATGATTATTGTGGATAAAGTAGAAGGAAGACTATGGATGATTCCAAAATTTAGAACCTGGATGACATAGGGGAAAATGTAGAAAGATTAAGAGCAATGAGGAAGTTGGGAAGGGAAGCCTATTTCTGGAGGGAGGCTGATGAGTTCAGTTTAGGTATTAGAAATGATCCATGGGATATGCAAATGAAAATGCCGAGTAAGCAGTTGGAATTACAATTTTGTTGTTCCGTCATTTGAGTCACGTCTGACTCTTCATGACCTCATTTGGAGCTTTCTTCATAAAGATACTGGAAAGGTTTGCCATTTCCTTCTCTGGCTCATTTTACAGATGAGGAAACTGAGGCTAACAGGGTGAAGCGACTTGCCTAGGGTCATACGGCTAGTAAGTATCTGAGGCCAGACTTGAACTCAGGAAGATCTCATCCCGGGCCCCAGCACTCTATCCGTAGAGCCATCTATTTGCCCTGATGGAATACAGGGATTGAAATGGAGGTTCAATAGTAATAAATGAAAAGGTACTAGTTAACGAGAGGTTAACTAAGTTATCTGAGGAGTGAAGGAAAGGAGGAAGAGACAGCAGAAGAAGAAGGAGAAGAAGAAGAACAGAGAGACAGAGACAGACAGAGACAGAAACAGAGAGAGACAGAGACAGAGACAGAGACAGAGAGAGACAGACAGAGAGGAGAGACACACACACACAGAGAGAGGGAGAGAAAGAGAGACAGAGAGACAGACAGACAGAGAGAGAGAGAGAGAGAGAGAGAGAGAGAGAGTGTGAGTGAGAGACAGAGAGTGAGTGAGAGAGAGAGAGAGAGAGAAGAGAGAGGAAGAGCCAGAAAGCCAAAGACAGAAACTAAGATTGATAGGGATGGAGAGGCAGAGAAGAGAGGAAAGGAAAGGCAAGACAAGGCAAGGAAAGGGAAGGAAAGAAGAAAAGAGGAGAGGAGAGAGGAAGAAAGATCAATCTTCTATCCTTTAGAGTTCTTGTTTTTTCTTAACCAAAGAGATTCTAGCCTGAGGGCCAGGCATATGTCCTCTGCTCCTTGGCTGGAATTAGAGATAGTTCCCTCCTCTATGGCTACTTGAATCAGTCACACAACTTACTTTACCTCAATTTGTCTATTTTGAAACACAGGATGACACTTTTCAAGCTAGAATTGCCTTAGTGTGGGGACTGAGGGACTATCTAAATGTAAATTAAGTTAACCAGGAGTAAATGAAAGAGCCCGAGAAACTATGTGCTTTCCCCCTAAGTAAACATGGTTTTATATTTTCACCTCATGGACTAAGCTAAATTAAACTTTCTGCTTGAAGTCTCCTCAGTTATCTTCTTCTTGTCCCAAATTGCTCTATTCTCTCTCTCTCTCTTTCTCTCTCTCTCTCTGTAAGTGTGAGAGGTTGTATCCATAAGACCATGAGTTTTACACCGATCTAGACTTTTAAAAAATATCATAAACACAGGCCTAGCTTTTAGGCCAAATACCCCCTTGGTGGTAACCAAATGGGGATTAGATGATCCTGTGCCTGGAGACCAGAGAGGTGAGAGGAAATTCACTTGGGCATATCACAGTATTTGAGCTGGTCAAAAGCTGAAGTGAGAATTGAGAAAGGGTTGGCTTCCGTGCAAAACCACAGGAAAGTGCTTTTTCCCCACTCTCAAAAGAAAGGAGAATGTTTTTGCACAGCTATGTTTTTTTGAGACATGTTTCAGACTTGGTAATGCTTTAATAAAAGTCATACTTGGTTGGTTGGCCTTTTAGTGCAGTCTAGCATCTGAAGTTTTTCAAATCCTCTTGCTAGTCTGAGGGATAACCTATTACCTTGCTGTTGCAAACTGTTATTAGACCTGTCAATGTTGGGGGTGGGGGGGAGAACCCTCTCACCTTCAAACTAGATGCTTTGTTGGGGGGAAAGGTCAAAGGATGAATCTGCTGATAAGCAGAGCCTAAGCAAGGAGCACACAGAAAATGGAAATCTTTAGGGTAATCTAGTTAAGATCTCCTTTCCTGGTTGTTGTTCAGTTGTATCCAACTCTCCATAACCCTATTTGAAGTTTTCTTGGCAGAAATATTGGAGTGGTTTTCCATTTCCTTCTTCAGCTCATTTGACAGATAAGGAACCTGAGGCAACCAGGGTTTAGTGATTTGCCCAGGGTCACACAGCTAGTAAGTGTCTGAGGCTGGATTTGAACTCAGGAAGATGAGTCTTCATGAATCCAGTCCTGACACTCTAAGCACTGAGCCATTTAGCTGTACCTCTCCTGGTAAGTAAGGCTCATTAAAGTGAATTGGGTAGTGGGACTGGGAATCAGGGAAGGTTTCAAGAAAGAAGGAAGGAGAGAAGAAGATGGAAAGGATGCTACTTCTGGGATCAGAGGGTCTGTGATACTTAACGCCTATATGACCTTGAGTAAGCATCTTAGCCTTGATAGGTCTCAATTTCTCCATCTGCATCATGAAGAGATGGGACTATATAGTCTCTGAAGACCTTTCTAGTCCTAGATCTGTGATGGGAGAAGAGAAGTGTTTCAACAGAAAAAGATGAGGAAGGACTTGGCTTCCTAAGCTGAAAGCAAGCCCCAAGGTAGTTAACCATCCCTGTTGGCTGGAATAGCATACATGGAGAGGAGAGTGAGACACTCCTCCTCGGCACTGTTCATCTCATATAAATCTCTCATATCACCTGAGTGAAAAAAAAATCACCAGATGAAGCCCCAAACCCCTTTGGTAAGTACACCCAGCTAGCTATATGGGCTCTATGCAGAAATCTAGAAAAACCTTCCTTCCTATCCACTGCTGGCCTTGAACTTGTGGTCGGCAGGGGGCGCACTGACCTTTACGTTTGGAGCAGCTCTTGGCCACTGCGGGCCTTTTAAGAGAGTGTCCTAGACCCAGGGAGAGAAATAACCACCATAAGACAGATACTTAAGCCTGCCCACACCCACTCTTATAGCGCTGTTTTTTTTATTTTTTTTTTAAGAATCCCTGGCTCAGTGTAAGTGCCCACTCCTACACAAGACCTCATATGATCTCTCTCCTGGTTGCTGGTCCTCTACCCCCACCCTGAACTTATCCTGGATTGGCTCGGTCTGTGCTTTGCCTTTACAGGACTTATCTGTGTGCATCTTATTTCCTCTGATAGAACAGGAACTTTGTCGTGCTCTGGCTTTCTATCCCAAGGACCTAGCACAATCCTTGGCCCTTACGAGGCATTTAACAAATGGTCTTTGAATAATTAAAGTTCTACTTGACAAAAACTAGGGGATATTTCCCTAGGGAGGAGGTCCTTTTCTCCATACTCAAGGTTTGGTCACATTCTTTTTTGGAGAAGGAAATGTGCAGCCTTGAAAATGATTGTGATGCATCAACCCCACCCAGACAACACCAAAACAGTCAAATGATTTTATCAATTCAGTCAGATAACTGATTGAGATGAGGAGAGTAAAAAAAATCAGCTACTTTAGGTTTCTGACCTAACTGGAAACTGACAGATCAAGAGTTGTTTTGAAAGGTGACTGGACTAGAGTGAGAGTGGGTAGCTTGGTCTGGATGTCGAAGATCCTAAGGCTAGGAACAAGGACACGTGGGTTCTCATCTACATTCTATCTCTTTCTTGAATAACAATAAGGTTGGGCAATTCCATTAGCCCCTTGGATCTTAAATTCCCTTTTTTTTGGGAAGGAGGTGTAAAAATGTGATCTCAATAGTGACCATTTACAGTTAGAAGTATTAGGGGTCTTCTGGTTAGTGGGTTCAAACTCAAATAGATACAGGAGTCACTAATAGGTACATAAGGATCTCTGTGGGGCTACGTAGTGACTTAGTTCTAATGTTATCTATGTTTTATTGGAATTTTATTAAATATTTCCCAATTCTATTTTAATCTGGTTCAGCCTTCACACAGGCCACATGTTTGACATCTGCAATCTAGTCCAACCACTATGTCAGGGCCCTATCTCACAGGTTCCTGAGATCATTCAGCTAGGGAATGGAGATGTGAGCAAACAGAAAAGAGTAGGTTGCTGTACAAATAGGTGGTATTGACACAACTCAGATGTTCTCTAAAATCTCCAGGTTTCTCCCAGTTTTACCTCCTACAGGGTCCTCCCCAGCTGCTAATGCCTGCCCTCCCCCCCTACTATACATTTCCTTTAGGGGTATTTTTAGTGATTTATCTATGCACATGTTGACTCCTTCTCCCCATCTCCCAATAGAATATAAAAGACTTGAAGGTGGGGACTTTGTATTTCATGGAGTGTTAGATTTGGCGTCTGGAAGACCTGTGTTCAAATCCTACCCTCAACCATGTACTAGCTGTGTGACTCTGAGCAAATCACTTAACCTCTGCCTATCTCAGTTTGCCCATCTGGAAAAGTGAGTTGGTTGGACTCTCATGACTCTAAAGTCCCTTCTGGATCTAAATCCATGATCCCATGTATTTACTTATATATGTACATTTTGTTTTGTGATATAAACTCCTTAAGAATTCCTTAAAGGTCTGTTTCATTGCTAATAGCTGGCATTTATATGCTTTCAGATTTGCCAGGCCCTGCTCATATGCTCTGTCCTTCGATCTTCATTCTAACCTTGTAAGGTTTTTCTGTTATTCATTCATTTCAGTTGTATCTGACTCTTTGTGACTCCATTTGGGGTTTTCTTGGAAAAGATACTGGGGTAGTCTGCCATTTCCTTCTCCAGCTCATTTTACAGATGAGAAAACTGAGGCAAACAGGGTTAAGTGAATTGGATCACACAGCTCATAAGGGTCTGAAGGCAGATTTGCAGATTTGAACTCAGGAAGATAAGTCTTCCTGACTCCAGGCCCAGCACTCTATCTACTATACTACCCAGCTGTCCCAATCCTGGAAGGTAGGTGATATTAGATTTCCATTTTAGAGTTGAGGAAACTGAGACAAACAGATGTTAAGTATCTGGCTCAGAGTCACATACCTAGTAAGTGTTTGAAGTCGCATTTGAACTCAGATCTTTCTGATTCCAAATCCAGGATTCTGTCCATTTCACTATCTAACTGTGTTTTGTTTTTGACTCATTATTCCCAGTGCCCAGCATGATGCCAGCCATATAGGAGTGCTTAATAAATGTTTGAATGAGTAGAAGAAAGGAAATCTTTGATCTCATCAATATGGAGATGTCCTTCATTGGCTCAGCTCCTAACCCATCCGATATGTCTCACCCATTCTGGGTTTTTCATCTGAATACCAGTGCAAAACTTGTGTTGTCCATCTATTACCTCTGGCTGTAGCTATGTGGCTTGCCTACATCCTCTCTGGAGCTGAGATTTCTTCATTGACATCCTTTCAGCTACTTTTGGTGTGGAGGTCATCAGTGAAAAGAGGTATGGATTCATGCCTTGTAAAAAGACATATGACTCACCCACAGAGAGTAACAATAGAAGTAGCACTGTCCAGGACTTTTAAGATTATGTTTTTGCTGTTCGTATTCCCTCAGTGGCAAGCATAAGCTGGTATATATTCTCTACCATCTACCATATGAAAACAAAGTGTCAGAAATGATGCTTGAAGTGAAATTCACATGATACATATATCCCCTTGCTTTGAAAGCCAGTCTCTAGTTCACCCATCCCCTGTCTCATCTGCACTCTGAAAGGCAACTTTCCATCAAGAGTTCTCGTACAATAACACTTTAAGGAAAAAAAGATGAAAAATAAGAAAAATAATTTAATGTACACATGGTTCAAAATAAAGGCAAGGCCATTTGGACATAAAACAAGTGTTTTCATTGAATTCACTGTATTTCAAAAAATGGTTGAAAACTTGCAGTTCTATTTTTCCTGGTGACATCAATTAATTTGACAGGTGGTGCCACTCTTATGAAAAAAAAAAGAATTTTAGAGGCATGTTATTTTTAAACAAAAATCTTTTCTTTCTTTTGTTTTTTAAGCCAACTCATTCTTCTATTATAAAAAAGCAGCCTTATTGACATCAATTTCCATGGTTGCTTAGCTCAGTTGGTAGGAGCATGGCACTAATGAGGCCAAGGGACTCAGTTGGACCCCTATGTGGACCAGTTAGCTTTGCTCTGTTCCATGGCCACTGACTAAGCCTGCAAATTCTTACCACTGATTGGAAGGGGAGCTGGGTAACGAGATATAGATGGATTGGTACAAAGCCATCACCACCCACCGGAGAAAAGACTGGAAGCACAGACCCCGCCAAAGGATTATCAATGGTGTCATCTTCATATCTGAAGCCTGGTACACTCAGAGGAAGAGTGAATATTTACATGGCACTTTGTAATAGACATATAACCTACATTTATGAGGCCCCAGCTTTCTTTTGCATCCTCTTATTTCCTCCCAGAACTATACATCTTGAGGATCATAATTTAGAGCTAGAAGGGAATATAGAAGTCATTGAATCTACCTTCTCTTGTTTTATAGCAGAGGAATTGAGGGCCAGTGAGATTAAGGGATTAGATAGGTAGGTGGTACAGTCGATAGAATGCCAGGCCTGGAGGCAGGAGGACCTGAGTTCAAATCCAGTCTCAAACATTTAGGAGCGGTGTGACCCTGGTTCGCCTCAGTTTGCCTCAACTGTAAAATGAGAATAATGATAGCACCTATCTCCCAGAGTTGTTCAGAGAGTCAAATGAGATAATAATTGCAAAGGGCTTAGCACATAGTAGGTGTTTTATAAATGCTAGTTATTATTATTAAGTGTTTTGCCATAGGTAACAGTGTGCTTATATGAGATGGATTTGAACACAGTCTCCTGTACTACAATTCTGGTTCTCTATCCATTCTGTTATACGTACAGAGAATAAGCACCTGGGACTAAAAGTGATGGAAATGTCATAAATTGTTACTCAACTGTATGTGGGGACACTTTAAACAAGGCCTGTCTGCTTGGCAGGAGAGCTATGCAAGACCACAGAGACAGCCATGGCTAGACCACCACCATGCAATGCACCATGGGAAGGGGTCACCTTGCAGGGTGACGGGCTCTCTATTGCCTTAGTTAGTGCCCAAGGGTTGGATCAAGGCCACGTAGGCTCATAAAGCCAAAGAGATCTGGTACAGTTCAGCTAGAGGAGAAGTAGAGTTGGCTGACAGGGACCTATGGGCAAGAATGGTCTGAAAGCTGTTTGGACATGGAAGTTGTGCCTGCACAATTAACTTGTGAGCCCTTGGCTTTTGGAGCTAGAACAGATGTTGTTGAGGTGGTCCTATCATTTTGTTCCCCATGAAACTTTGGCTATAAGGTTTGGGAGGAGAAATTGCAGATGTGGGCCAAGAACAGGAGGAGATAGCCAACACAGGAGGACAGGAGATGGCTGACCCTGGATGCAAGTAAATTCAGCATTTACAGAGTGACCAGTCTGTGCATGGCAATGTTGACAAATGAGACTCATTCCCTTAAGAAGCTCATAGTCTAGTTGCTAGGCTATAAGGGGGTTACAGAATCAAGTTGGAAGTGGTACCAGATGATTCCTACGGTCCCTTATAGGCTCTTTGTGGTTATTCTGTTGTTCCAGTCATGTCCAACTCTTCACAGCTCCATTTTGAGATTTTCTCAGCAAGGATACTAGAGTGATTTGCCATTTCCTTTTCCAGTTCATTTGGCAGATGAGGAAACTGAGGCAAATAGGGTTAAATGAATTATCCAGGATCGCACAGCTCATAAGCGTCTGAGGCCAGATTCCTGCCTCCAAGCCTGGCCCTCTATGCACCGTACCACCTAGCTGCCTTATAGGCTCAAAGCATCACAAATTTAGAATTGGAAAAGACCTTAGAAGCCATTGATTTCCACCTCTCAAATTTACAGTTGAGGAAACTGAGACCAAGGGAAATCACATGACTTGCTCAAGGTCACATTGATGGAGTCCTAATAGAGCTGCTCCCAGCCCCAATATTCAAACTGCATTATAGGCCCACTGTACCTGCCTAGCACCCCCCCCCCCCCCCGCCTCTGTCAATGTCCTAACTTACGGCTCGCTGCTCACTAGAAGTGTCCCTGAACTCTTAGTTCCCATAGAAACAGCAGGCATGTCCATGTGATAGAGACCCAGCACTGCCCCCAGACCCTTTCCATGAAATAGGTGTGCAGTCACAATCGTAGCCTCCACTTAAATACGTGAGGTAAGATTTGAATCTAAGTCTTTTTGACTCCCACGCTCTATAAACACAGCATACTGACTCTGAACTTTAAGATCCTCTGAGTCTATGGAAACATAAGACATCTGAAGTTATTCCTTCAATATTTATTCCTTTTGGAACAACATTTGCTGAACAAAGTTCCCCTTTGGAACCTAGTGTCTGATTATGGCATGAAGGTGGGTTACACTTTGTTCTCCAAGGCTGCCAGAATGGAAGCTCTGACAGCCTGGAAAGGCTTTGAGGACAGGCCTCCTGTATGTTGGTGCTTAAGGACCATCTTAGTTAAGTTTGGAAAGGCTGGCTGCAGAGTGAGTTAGAAAAGGATTGAAATCTGCATTGGTGATGAAGGCCCCCATAAGTTGAATGAGCGACCTCTAGCAAACTTATGGGACAATATAGACAAGAGTCCCATGGGCTAGGCAGGCATAGCTAGATTAGAATCACATCATTGGAGGGAAAACCCTCATCGATGAGTTAACAGATCCCTTGAGGGTATTTGAGTATCGTAAGACTTGGCGAGGCCCATGTTCTCCTGGGGTCTCAGTTGCCTCAGTCAAACTGAGACCTGGGAAAGACCTTAGCTTGAAAAGGCCAAGGTCTCCCACTACACCTAGGGCCACCTCCAGTCATCCTGATCTATATCCTGCCACTGGACCCAGGAGGGTCTAGAAAAGAAAGCGAGGCTGGTAGCTTTGCGCAGCCCTGCCTCACTTAAATCCGACTCGCTTGCATGTTATGGCATCACCTCCTAGACATCATAGTCCTCTTCAAACAGCAACAATAACAATCTCCTGGCATAGCCTTTGGGACCCCAGGGTCGTCTCCACACCAAACACAATTGAACAATGATGAATATCACTTATCATGCAGCATTTTAATATTGCAGTGATCTCAGGGGCTGTTGAGGTGTGTAGGGCTATTTAATGGGCTGGTAATGCTGTGTGTGTAGCTCTTCTGTCTCCCTCCAGCCCTCCTGCCAGCTATCTCTTCTCAGCTGTCATTCCCATGTCCTGGCACCCGCTTCCAATTTGCTGCCTTATTTTGCAAACAGTTGTCTGGGTAAGGGGCTGAGCAAGACTTGGAACACTCCTAAAATGCAAAGGCTTAGGGACAGCTGTTTCAGCCACTTCTGAGGCTTTTTTCATTTAGTTTCCAGTTGACGGCCGAGTTCCAGGTGGCCAAGGCTCTGGAAGACTGACTTCTGAATAAGAAGGGTAATATTATATCAGCCTTACCAGTAAGGACAAGAACCTGAAGAGCCTTTCTTTTTATGGTCAGTGCCCTCCTCCTCCTCTTCCTTCTTTGGGAATAGGGCGGCTCATGGTCCTCCCTCCCTAAAGCACTGGTTATGTGGAATTCTTTATGGTAGGCACAGTAACCATGCTCCCCCCACCCAAAGAGTTAACAAAACCAGCCATAATGTCACCCTTAGGCCAACCTGCTTTGTTTCTTTGATAGAAATCGCCAGAATTTTATTGCTGCCTTTCTTCCCCTCTGACAATCTAAGAGGGAGTTTACAATCTAGATAATGAAATTAAATGTCAGCAGCAGTGCAAACTGCTGCTACTTGGCCTGGACAATGAATGGAAAGACTCCTAGAATAGGAAGCAGAGGATTTGAGTATTGGTCTTCATTCTGCAACGAACTAGCTCTGGTACCTTGGACAAGTTACTTTTCTGGAACTCATCATCATCATCCATCATCATCTTCTTCTTCTTCCTCTCTCTTGATATAGATATGTAGATACATACATACATATATATATATAGCTAGATATGGATAGTCAGGGACACATAAATATATAGATAGATTTAGATATGTAGATAGATATAGCTAAATATGAATATATAAATATAGATTGATATGGGTATATAGATAGATTTAGATATGGATATACAAAAGTATAGATAGATTTAGATATATAGATATATAAATACAGATAGATATAGATTTAGATATGTAGGTAGATATATAGATATGCATATATAGCTAGATATGGATATATAAATGTAGATTGATATAGACAGATTTAGTTATATAGATAGCACATATGGATATACTATGGATAGTATGTATAGATAGATTTAGATATGAATATATAAATATATGGGTAGTAGATACAGATATATAAATATATAGATAGATTTAGATATACAGATAGATATAGATATATAAACATAGATATATTTAGATATAGAGATAGATATGTCTATATAAGTATAGATAGATTTAAATATATAGATATAAATATGGAAATAGATAGATATGGATATGTAAATATAGATAGGTGGATAAGTATATATAAACATAGATTGATGTAGATATATAAATATAGATAGAGATAGATGTGGATATATAAATATAGATAGATATGGATAGATTTAGATATATAGATATATAAATATAGATAGATTTAGATAGATGGATAGGTATATATATATATAGATATGGATGTATAAATATAGATAGATTTAGATATAGAGATAGGTATGGATATATAAATATTAATATACATATAGATGTAGGTAGAGATATATAAATATAGATAGATATAGATAGAAATGGATATACACATCCATGTGTATATCTCTCTACCACGGGATTATAGATTTAGAGCTGGGGAGGGGCTTTAGATCATAAATTTAGACCTGGAGGGGACCTCAGAAACCATTCAGTCTGACTCACCCACCCCTCATTTTACAGATGAGGAAAGTGAGGGCCAGAGACAGAAAGTGATTTGCCCAAAGTCACATAAGTGGCATGTTCCAGATCTGGGATTTGAACATATGCGTTTTGCTCTAGAACCGAAGCATCCACCACGCTGTACCATACCTAACCACATTGGTGCTGGACCTGATAATCTTTAAGGGTCCTTTGCAATCTCCCTTATATTCCCTGATAATAAGGTAGGCTGAGAAAATATTATCCCCCACTTTATAAGTGAGTACAGGAGGAGAAGGAAACAAACATACAGTATAACAGCTCTGGTAGGTAGGCATTATTACGAGCCTCATTTTACAGGTAAGGAAACTGAGGCAGACACAGGTTCTTAGACTAGTTAAGTGTCACGTCTTAAGGTCACGGATCTTTTGAATCCTAGTCCTGTGTTCTGTAATTCCATTGTTTAAGAAACTGTCATTATATTTATTATGCCTCAGGCTTTGCCTGTGATGTGCTAAAAGCAATCTGGTGGATATTAATTTCCACAGAATCATAATTGGTATCAGACCTTGTACTCTCAGCAAAGGGATTTGGTAGTTCTGTCTCAGCTTGAAGTCATCCTACAATCAGGAGGTTATGGACAGCAACATTCCCTTTGGCTGAATAGCATCTGTGTGCATGAGCATACACATGTTCACATAAGCATGTATCATTACGTTCTAGAGCATGCTTGCTCTGGAGGCCTCATTTTCCTCATCTGTGAACTAAAGGGGTTGGACTAGATGACGTCTTAGGTTCCTAAAGGCTGTAAAATCCCATGTGCCTAGACCAGTGTTAGTGCTCCTGCAGACTTTCTCACAATTGTAGGACTTGGGCTTTCGTTATTGCTAATCATTACCATAACTTCAGTCTCTTTCTTCCCCAAGCCCATCCCCAAGGTCTAGCAAGTAGGGGCTAGAGTTCTATTTCCAGAAGCTTACCTATGTGTCTTTAGTAGGATTTGACTTGGGGAGGGAACAGGAAGAATAGGACTTCAGGGACAATAATAGTGTTGGACCTAGTGCTCTCATCCCTTCCCATACACATGATCTTTTTTGGTTTGATGTACATTGTGGGTATGGGTCAGCGTCCACTCAAAACCATGGATCATGAGCCCCCATTGATGTGTTCACTTTTACTAAACTAACTAGAAATGACATAGCAGTCCGAACTAGAAGACATTCAATCAAATAGAATAAAAAAATTAAGAAAGAAGAAAAGATGCCATCCCTACCCTCTCATGTACACATAAATACGGAACACTTTCCTGAATATTTTCTCATAATTAGCAGCGGAGATCACATATGGAAAGAACATTTATAATCTTTGACATTTGAAATTTTAAAAAGAAAATGGAGAGGGCACACACACATGACCAGGAAACATATAAGGAGAATACACATATGGGGACACATGTGGCCAGGATATGTGTATGACTGAGTCCCCTTTGCTACTGGAGAGCTGCTGATGTCTTCTAATAATGTCATCATGCTGCTTTCTGCTAAGAATTTTGTTTTTTCCTCAGTCCACTGGATTGTCTCTGCATTCTGCCACACAAATACACTGGACATTTCTGCTGATTTTGTGATCACTAAGCTCTCTGTGATGGTCAGGGTTAATAAAATCCTTTTAAACTGTTGTCAAATCCCTGGTTGTCAGTTCGCACCCCTAAAATTCACTTTGGGTACTCTATCCAACAAAACATAACAATAGGGGGCTGGGACAATTAGGCTCCCCTCAACACCCATAATGCTTCCTGATTTGGCATGCAGATGAACCTCTGGGCAAGAAGGAAATAGGTGAAGCTATCTGGACTCTCTGTTTCTGTTTCATATTCTTGCCTTCTCTATTCCTATCTGCTAGCAGCAAAGTTGTTGACTTTAGTGTCGCATTCTGGTCAACCCAAGCCTTGACTTTGCTATTGTAGGGAGAACTGACTCCTTTCCACTGAGGTGGAAGGCCTCCAGGCTATAAAAATACCCACAGAGAGTAATCACCAAGCAAATGCCTTTTAGTCCTATGGACCAGGTTGTATTGGCAGGAACAAAGCCAAATGGAGAGTTGAATAAATTAACTAGGCAATTCAGCTTTACAAATCAACTGTTAAACTAAAAAAGATGGGTGTTTTTTGGGGGGGGATTAATTAATTAAGACTGCCTATAGTTATCAAATCCTTATAAATACTCTCAGAGACTAAAGGCCCTATTTGTGTAATTCTCTGGATCTTATCTGGCATAATAGATAGTAGAGTCAGGAAGTCATAGATTCAAATCTGATATCTAACACATATTAACTGTATGACCCTGGGTAGGTCATTTAACCTCTCAGGGAAACGCTCCAAGGCTATAAATTGAAGAACAACGCTTGGTGACTGGGTTGATATGAGACTCAGATAAAATAAGTAAAGTTCCTTGTAAATCTCTAAATAAATGTTTGTTGCTGTTGTTTGTTCACTTTCATCAAGTCTGACTCTTTTGACCCCATTTGGGGTTTTCTTGGCAAAGATACTGGAATGGTTTGCCATTTTCTTCTCTAATGCATTTGACAGATGAGGAAACTGAGGCAAACAGGATTAAGTGACTCGCTTATTTCTTTCCTTCTTTCTTTCTTTTCTTCTTCCCTTTCTTTTTTCCTTCCTTTCTCCCCTTCCTCCCTTCCTCTTTTCCTTCCTTCCTTGTGGTTCAGGGCTCACTATGCCCAATATCTTCCAATTCTATTTAGAAGAATTTATTCTTGATAGACAGGAATGAGGATTGTAGGGAGCCTACAAACATTTGGCCTCATAGAATCATGAATGTAGGGTTGTAAGAGATCTCAGAGTCCAACTCCTTTATTTTTCACAAATATGTAAACTGAGGTTTACTGAGGTTGGATAAGTGGTGAGATTTCAAGCCAGATTCTCTGACCCCAGAGCCAGTCTTCATTGTGCTATCCCATGTCCCTTCACTTCTTGAACCCAAATAATTTTTTGCAACATTATTTTATCCATCCAGCCTGTGTCCATTTCTAGATTTGAAGTCATTAAGTATTGAGGAATAGACTGACAATTTGACTTGCCAGAGGTGCTACAACAATAGAACCCACCACCACCACAGCAACAAAATCCACCATCAACCATAATGTCAATAATATTGTCCACTTAGTCTGTATGTATCTGATATGGGTCTAGTTCTCACTTTGTCTCATCTATTAGAATTTAAGCTCATTGAGGGAAGGGACTGTTTTTGCCTTTCTGCATAGCCCCAGTGCTTAGTAAATGCTTACTGACTGGTTCCTAATACTTGGTAGTTTTATAATGCTTAAAATGCTTTCACATACATTATTTCATTTGATCCTCATTCTATCCCTGTCAGGCTGTTAAGTAATTCTCCAAATCTACTTTTCAGACAAGTAAACTGAGGCTTAGATGTGCTAAATAGCTTGCCCATGGTTGCATGCCTTAGCAAAGGCAGAGCAGAGATCTAGCAGCATCCAGTTCTCAGGCTCTTAGTACAGAGCTCTGTTTTTCTATTTTATGAGAAACATGACTAAGTCTTGTCTGACTCACTGCATGTAAGCCTTAGTCTCTAATGTGCTATTAATCCCTAAAGCACCAACCCTGCCACGAGACCTTGGCAGCCTTTTTTTTTCTCCCCCCAGTAAAAGGGCTTGGGTAGTTAGTTCTGTCTCTGCTTGAAATCACCCACACAGTCGGCAGCCACTGACCATTTTTGCTATCTGCAGAGCCACCTTGTTTTGTCCGGGCAGGATTTTTTGCAGCTTTCTTTCCCTCCCCATTCCCACCTTCCATCTCAGAACTTCTAGGCAAAGCTTTACAGGCGAAGAAATGCCTATCATGCCCATCAGAGATACTGATGGGCCCAAGCCATTCTTGGCCACTGATCTGGTGCAGACTGAAATAGTTTAGCATCCGACTCGGCAGGAGCAGCCTGTGGGCTTCTCAGTTGCCATTAGAGAGGCAGCATCTCTCTGCAGTGTTTATGCGGCAGGGCATCAGCTTAAGGCAGGGCATCAGCTATTAAGCGTGTAGTGTTTGCTAAGTAGGTAATAATGAGATCCTGGGGACTGGGGGGAAGTTAACAAATGCTTGAAACTAGAGCTCATTGGAAAAAATGTTTCCTTTGGTCCCTGTCGCTGCCAATGACCACGACTCCCCTGAGGACTTGCTTCTTTACCCTTTGCTTCCAACATAAACATTTCACGTGTCGTGCTCACCATGCAGCTGCTGGGCAGTAGCTCATAAAAATTAAGATTGCTATGTGGTCGGTCTTGTTCATAGTTTGGGGTTTTATAAGGTTTAATGATGTCTTTTATTTTTCTGACACACTTACTTCTAGATAGGGCTCTATACTCCCCTCCACTCCAAGAAATTCGTTGTAACAAAGGAAAGCAGGGAAACAAAAGCAAACAACACAATGATTGTCTAGCGTTCTAGTTCTTAGATTCTCCAGTGAATGAAGAGTGGTACATTAACTCATTTTTTCTCTAGGGCCGGTATTGGTCATTATAGTTTAGAATGTAAACTCCTTAAAGGGAAGGATGGTTTCATTTATGTCTTTGAATAGCATGACCTGGTTATAGTAACATACTGGGACATCATAGGCACTTAATAAATGCTTGCTGCTTAACTGATGAGCATTCCCCCTTTGGCTTTGTCCCAGTGCTTTTGAAGATGTTGTTGTACTCACTGTTTTTTGTTTTCTTCGTTCTACAGAGTTCACCCCGTATCATTCACACAAGTATTCCTGTATTTCTCTGTATTCCTCATGTGGCTCATTTCGTATGGAGTAATACTATTTCGATACCCTCATATGATCAATTTGTTTGCCCATCCTCCAATACATGAACACCTTCTTGTTTCTATTTCTCCCAATGGCTCCAGTCTGGGTGTGGAAAGTCAGAGACCACCTGACTGTCATGGAAGCCCCTTTTCCCAATTTCCTAATCCGCTTCTTGTTCGGACATCAGCAGGGTATCTCTTTCTCAAGGGTCGTGGGTTCTGACCCTTCTAGGCTTCTGGCTGTGGGGTGAACATGGCTACTTATACCCCCTGGCATCTCTGCAGTCACAGCATTCTATGGTTCTCCAGTCTTGCCATCTGACCCTCTAATATGCTCTGCTACACCAGGTCTTTATATCTGCCCTGTAGCTAAATTCTCCTAGAGGTGCTGTCTCTCCCAATTAGAATGTGAGCTCTTTGAAAGGAAGGACTGACTCTCTTTCCTATTGGTTTACCTTCTGTATTTTCATGACCAAAATTGTCCCCAGAGAGGAAATGTTTTAACACCTCACCCTACTTTCAGCTTTAGCGCCAGTGTTTATCACATAGTAAAAAATAAATTCTCTTACATTCCATTCCGTGCTCTAGTTCATAGTTTTAAAAATCAATGCAATCCAATCCAACAAGCATTTATTAATCTTGAAGGAAATCTTGGAGGAAGTGATCACTATATACATGGTACTATGCTAAGGAATGGATCTACAAAGACCAAATACAAAAAAGCCCTTGCCCTTTGGGGCTTTGCATTCTCCTGAGAGGGTGCATCATTTACACCTAAAAGTAAGTGCAAGATTCTTTGAAAAGGCTAACCACTAGGAAGACTTCTGTAGGAGGTGGCACCAAGGCTGAGTCTTGAAGGAAACTAAGGATCCCATGAAGTAGAGATGAGAAGGGAGTGAATTCTGGGGGAGAGACACCTGGACCAAGAGTTGTTAACCTGGGATCAATGGACCCGATGGGTCCATTTCAGAGGATCTGTAAACTTGGATGTGAAAAGAATTACATCTTTATTTCAATATAATTGGTTTCTTTTCTAATCCAATGTATTTTATTTTATTCATTTAAAAACCTTATTCTAAGGAGGGAGGCATAGGCTTCACCACACTGTCAAAAGAGGTCTATGACACAATCAAGGTTAAGAATTCCTGGCCTGGGCCAAGGCCTACGTACAGGAGATGGAATGCTGAGTTCAGGGAATAGCAGTAGTCCAGTTTGGCTAGAGTAGAGAGGATATGTAAGCGAGTAATGTGAAATAGCTCTTGAAAGGGAGACTGGTGATGGAATGCGAAAGGCTTTAAATAGAAAGTTAAGTAGGTTGTGCTTTATTCCAGAGACAATAGGGGGCAGCAAAGATTCTTGAGCAGATGAGTAATATGGTCAGACTTGTGCTTCAGGATGAGTATATTCTAAAGGAACAGGTAGGCACAGGACTGGGGGTACGTCTTATATTTTTACTTATTTCATGAGTTACCATGGTCAAAAAAACCCATTGTCTATTGTTCCTTGTTCTGTTGATAAACATCTTTGAACTTAACTTGGCTGGTCAGAAAAAGACTAGTCTATAGTCCACTATTTGGCTAATAATACTTAAAGCCCTTCCAGTTTGGTAGGTCCTACCTGATCTGTTCTCCTTCGGCAAAGCTTTCAAGTGTCATGTGGCAGTTCCATATTCTAGTGAGGCATCAAATGAACATGTGTTGGAAAGCATGGTCAAGAATTGCACAAGATTTGAAGACATTGTGAATTTTGGGTGAGTAATCACACCAATGAATTCATGGCTCTTTCAAAGAATGAATTCAAATTATCATATGAGTAGGCATCAAATAATACTCTTACTTTACATTTGTATAGTGATTCAAGGTGTTTTAAAGAGATTTTACATAGCAGATCTTCTTATCCTTGTTAATAATAAGATGGAGGAATGTGGGCTGGATGACAGTGTAGATAAGTGGATTCATCACTCATAGAACAACTGTCCCCAAAGTGTGTTGATTAATGGATCAATGTCAACTGACAATGTCCCACTCACAAATGCTCTCAAGCTCAATCATTATCAAATTCCAAATTTTCTTATTCCTTCCAGGTGCTTTCCTCTCCCAGGCTGACTCCTGGAGGCTCAGAATTATGCCAATCACATATGGACATCTGCCAAGGCACCCTCCTCATTGTTCCCCAAATGCTGATATTGCTGTGTAGGAGGGCACCAGAGCTCAAAACTTCATATAAAACACTAGGCTTAAAACACCAGTAGGATATGCCTGTCTTTGCCAGCCCTTATTTTTATATTTTCACAAATTTATGCATAAACCAGCTACTCCAGGGGCTTCAAAACTAGGTGTTCCCCACCCCTTTCCCACCTCAATCCCTCCATTCTTCCTTGTTCCTTCTCCTTTGTCTTTTCCTTCTCTCTCTCCTTCTCCTTTGCTCCCACATCTTTTTCTCTCTCTCCCTTCCTCCCTCTTTTCTCCCCTTCTGCTCTGTTTGTCTCCCTTCCCTCCTTCTCAACCTCTTTTTTCCCTTTTCTGCATCTATTTCTCTCCCCATTACTTTCCTCTTGCCTCTTGGGGGTGGGTTGGGATAAGATGAATTTCTACCCCACTCACTAAAAAAGTATTCCCTGTTTTGTTATATCTACAACCAAGACTGGATCTCCCAACCAACATAGCTATGTGCTCAGCCCCCAGCATCAAAGGAATTGATAGATATGTGCCTATAGCTTGGGTAGCTAGTGAGCAGCTGAACAGAGTTGCTCAGAGTCCCACTGGGGCTCCCACACATACATCAGTTCATCTTATTCTTCTCAGAACTCTCCCTTAAAATCAAAATCAAAATCAAAATTTCTAGTCCCAATCAAAATTTTTAATCAATAAATTGGATGACTATGTAGAAGGCATGCTTTTCAGATTTGTAGCCAATACAAAGCTAGGAGGAATGGCCTTATTATAATAAATGCAAAATTAAGAATCAAAAAGATCATGACAAGGCTGGGTTGATTGTCTGAGACAAATGAGATTCAATTAAATGCAGATAAGTGTAAAGTCCTACATTCAGGTTAAAAAAAATTAATGGTGCAAGTACAAGATGGGAGAGACCTGGTTTAAGTTGTTTATTCCACCTAATTTTTAGAAGATGTTTACTGAACACAGATTATGTTAAAGACACCAGGGGAGACACAAAAATGATTAAGAAGTGTTTCCTCAAGATTTAAATGAACTCATGCAGAATGCAGTAAGCAGAACCAGGAAAACAGTATAAACAGTGACTACTACAACATGATAAATGAAAAGAACAAAAACTCAACTGCTGTGTCACTATTTATAGCCAAGAAACTTGGCACTGGAGAAGTTGGAGAAGAGACTAAGCCTTTTTATTAAGCACCTACTATGTGCCAGGAATTGTGCTAAACACTTTACAAATATTATCCTATCTGTTCTTCACAGTAACCCTGGGAAGTACATGCTGTTATTATCTCCATTTTACAGTGAAGGAAACTGAGGCAGACAGAAGATAAGTGAGTTGCTTACGGTCATACGACTAGTAAGTGTCTGAGGCTAGTTTTGAATTCAGATCTTCCTGGCTCCAGGTCCAGTGTTCTATCTATCTAGTGTTCCACCTAGCTTCTCCCTTCTTTGCATAGGTGAGGACTTATGGATATGGACTGTTGTATACCTTGTCAGACCTAACTGAAAAGAAATAGGAAATTTTGATCTACAGAAGATACTGGAACAGCATCAAGGAAAGAGGAAGGAAAATATTGTTTAAATTTAGATCAATGGGGAGAAGAAAGAAAAGAAAAGAAAGATGAAGAGAGGGGTGACTGACATTCTCGCTAACTGTAGCTGAAGGTAGGTACGGTTTACATTAAGCCCTTGGCAGGAATCTGCTAAAGGTAGAATAAACACACCTGAGTACCAGGGCAAACAGGCTAAAATGCAGAGTAAATTCATGAGCACTTGGTTAAGTAGCATCAGATATCTTGACAACAGATAGAAAAACTCCAGAAGAAGGACAGAATACTTGCATAAGCCTGGTACAGTAAATAGGCTTGGCAAACCATTACAACGAGCTGCCAGGGTTAGCAGAAAGAGCTAGAGAGAAATGGGGAGCTTGCTGTTTTAGTAATGATGGAAGGCCAAAGAGAATATTCCAGTGACATACAGGCATTGTGCTAGTATCCACTAAATGTCCTTAATATCTGGCTTAGTTTACCTGTGATGGACGGGAAGAATCCTCTAGCCTATCAGGGGAATAACAAATTCATTGAAGGACTGGAAGAAGAGCTTCAACAACAGGATACAGAGGGGGAAAAAGAATCAGAAGAGACAGAGGAATCCTAACCTATGTCATGTGTTTGGAGGGTGGAAGAATGTAATTGACACAAAGATAGTAGAGAAGAAAATGGACATGTTGAATAGTTGGAGCTCAGTGGAACTGGATTCTTTGAAGAAAATTTGCTTTCATTTGCTCCAAGGAATATGATAAGAAGCACAAGGGTCACCAGGTGAAAGGCCATCTAGCCAAAGAGAGATAAATCGTAGTACTTGGCAAGAAGCTTTTGATGGGTACTGAAGCAATCCATGAGCCAACTTTACTTTTGAATAACTGGGAAGTAAGGTATCTTCCTTGAAGAGATAGGTAACCCTTTGGATGACAGGATCTGTACCCTGCTCCTCAAAAACTAATTGTGATCCCAATATAGGGATAGAGACTAGACCTGTGGTTTCGTTGATATAGTGAACTTCCAGATAGGAAAACTCTCTCTACGTGTACAGATCAACACCTTCTCTATAACTTACTGTCTCAGAAAGTTGCCAAGAGCAGAGGTGTTTAACACACATGATTAACAAGCCCATAACATTCTTGAGTTTAGCACAAATCAAAGTACAATTAGGAAATAACCAAGTAAATATGTAATAAAAATAGATAATATTTAAAATTCAACTTTTAAAATTAAGTCATCGTGTGTGTGGCCTGCAAGGATCCTTATGTACCAGCTGAATGGTCCCTGTTTCTATTTGAGTTGGGCACCATTAACCTAGAGCATTGAGAGGTTAAGTGTCTTGCCCTGGGTCCAAGATATCAGGTGACAATGGCAAAACCAAAACCTGGGTCTTCCTGGTTCAAAGGAAACTCTGTAATTCAAATATATAATTATATATATAACATATATTATAATATTAATATATGTTATATATAATATAATAATATAGAATATATTTTACATACAAATAATATATTATAAATAATAATAATATATTATAATATATATAATATATATAATATATAATTCGAATATATAAAATTTAATAGGGCCAAATGTAACATTCTAATGTTACATTATACACAAGTAAACACTTGTGTTTGGAAATTCAGTTGTCCAGGCATGGAATGGGGAGTGATAGGCTAGAAAATAAAAGAACAGAATCTCAGAGTTGGAAGAACCTTGAGAGGCCATCTTAACCAACTTCCATTGACCTAAGAATTTCTTTTACAACCTATCCAAGAGACAGTCATAAAAGTTTCCAGTGATAGGGAACCTGCTATTCCTTGAAGATCATGTGAAAAAGACTTAGGTACCAGTAGACTTTCATATACTATTAATTTTACATTAGCCAGCAGCGTTACGAAAGCAATCTTAATCTTTTTTTTGGAGGGGGGGAAGGGGAAGAGGGTGGAATGGGAATTTAGATCAGTAATTTCACCAATATAGGGAACTCCCAATGGGGATATTCCTTCCACTAAAGCAGATTGTAATTCATCTGCAGATTAAATCTTAGGTACTAGAGGTACTGAGGGTTTAATTATGTGCATATAGTTTCACATCTGAAGTGTGTCAGAAGATAGGCTTGAACCTAGAACTTTCTGACTTCAAAGTCAGCTCTCCATATGCTTCACCATGCTGCCACTCAATGTTAGGCTAGATGAATAGATGTGTAGTCTAGAGTGGGGAATGGAATAGGATCTGATTATAGTTAGAACATTGCGTTCAGTTGGGAGTGCTACATTTTAGAAAGAACATCGATAAGTTCAATGGGGCCATGAAGGATTTTGAGATCATTTTAGAAGAGCATTTGTAGAAGGAAAGGAGATGATAAGGCTTGAGAAGAGCAAACTTAGGTGGGACATGGCGGCTGTCTTCCAGCATTTGAAGGAGGGCCTCTCTTGGGGAAGAGGGATGAGACTTATTCTTCTTGGCTCCAAATTTTAGAACTAGGAATAATGGATGGAAGTCACTGAAGATTTTGACTTAGTTTAAGCAAAACCTTCCTAATGATTGCAACTTTCAAGTAGTAGAATATGTGTGTGTATGTGTGAGTATGTGTGTGTAAAAGTATTATTGGAAAGGTACTGAACTCCTTTCACAATTCATCAAGTAATAATAAAAATAACTAAGATTTATATAGTACTTGTTATGTGCTAGGTACTGTGCTAAGGGCTTTATACAATTATTAACTTACTTGATCCTCACAACAACCTTGGGAGGTAGTTATCCTCCTTTAACAGATGAGGAAACTCAGGTAAACAGAGGTCAAATGAGTTGCCCAGGGTTACATAGCTAGTAAATATCTGAGGCCAGATTTGAACATAGGTCTTCTTGTTTCCAGGCTTGGCTCTCTATCCATTGCCCCACCTATCTGTTCCTAAGTGAAAGCTAGATAGTCATATATCAGAAGGGGCATTTCATATTTACTTACAGAATAGACAAGATGACCTCCCTTGAAACTCTGGGGGTCATTGAGTCTATGTCCTAGAAGGGTATATGATTAATACACAAACAGTTACAATTCAGAGCTAAATATGTGTCATAAGTCAAGTAAAAATAAAGTGCTCTATGGATTTCAGAGGAGGGAAAAATCCAATCTTTCAGAGTAGCTCAGGAAAGGTGCCATAAAGTAGGTGATATCTGAGTTGGACCATGGAGGCAGGAGAACAGGGACAAGAGTACCTTGGAGTGGAAGGTACTGGTAGACTTTCACGTACTATCAATTTCACAAAAGTGAGCAGTGCAGAATAGAAGAAACGTCATGAACAGAGTATTCAGGGGAGAAGGCAAAAGAGCTACTCAGACTGCCCTGAATACTCTAGCTCTATTGGAATATATGGTATTTGAAGGACAGTAATTTGAGTTAGGGTTAGAAAGGTAACTTGTAAGTAACCAGGTCACAGAGATGTTAAATGAGAAGCTAGAAGATTTAGAAATAATTTAGCAGGCAATAAGGAGCCAGGGAAAGCTTTGGAGCAGAGGAATGTCATGATCGGATCTATATTTTAGAGACATTGATTTAGAAGTAATAAGGAGAATAAGTTGGGAGGAGGGGGTCAATACAGTGCTTTAGTAGATCCCAAACTTAATGTGAGGCAATAGTATCTAAAAACAAGAACCAATGCAATCTTAGCCTGCATTATTTTAAGTTTCATTTCCAAATGGTACTTCTGGCCACTGACTGGACCCTATTCAACAGGAAGTATAAGGATATGTGCCATCCCACATTCATCCTGAGGTTATGGAACCTTGATCTGGTGAAAGAAAGTGTTTGGAGAATGCCAAACTCTCTGACGTACTTAGATAGTGAACAATTTTTTAATCTCCAGTTCTTTTTTTTTTATAAATTTTATTTAATATATTTAGTTTTCAGCATTGATTTTCACAGGAGTTTGAATTACAAATTTTGTCCCCATTTCAACCCTCCCCCCACTCCAAGATGGCGTATATTCTGGTTGCCCTGTTCCCCAGTCT
>CM053626.1:299305118-299328687 GCA_028646595.1 Phalanger gymnotis | reverse complement strand
CATTTGTAGCTTCCTCTCTTTCTTTGAGCACTAGTTACTTCCTTAACATTCTTCTCCAGATTCCTGCAATTATTCAGCAAAGATAAGCTTGACTGGGTCATTACACCAGGCTATGTCAGCAAGTTCAGTTCAATTCAAACAAACATTCACTGGCACCTACAGAGTATAGGAGACTACAGGTGGGTTTACTCTACACCAACGTTGATTGAAAAGTAGACATTTCGGTTGAATTTTTTTTTAATTTTTATGACTCTTCACTGAAAGGACGAGTTATTTTAAGTTTAGGTAAACATGGCATTAATTTCTTGCTCGATGATTAAGAACTAGTATATAGAGAACTGGGTCAAGGATGACCCAGTTTGAAGTCCAATATCTGACACATACATACTATGTGACCCTAAACAAATCACTTAACCTCTCGGTACCCTAGATGACTGTCTAAGATTATAGGTTACAAAATGGTAATTTCTCTGCCTGCCAAAGTCAGCTGCAAAATAGTAGCTGACTTGCATTAGTAATTAGAGATTCCTCCCTCAAGATCTTCCTATACCAATGAAACAGAAAACAGAAAGAGTTCTATGCAACAAGAAACAGCAAAAAAAGATGTTTACACTCCAGTCCTAAAAACTAAGCATTAAAAACCAGTTCAAATAACATTTATATTTTTTTCCTATAAGATTTGCTCTACAGCAAGCTTTTATAAATATTTTGACATCAAAATATTTTGATTTTTATAAGTATTTTGATGTCTGCATAATTGGTTTCTTTTGAAGTCTTATGTATTTTATTTTTAAAATATATTCTGAGGAGTCCATAGGTGTGAATAGACTACTTGAAACGGTCCATGATACATAAAAACGTTTAGGAGTCCCTCCTTTAAAAAGTTCTGTGGAAATACATAGAACAAACAAAAAGTCTTTTCATGTGAGACAAGGAAAGTGAGGAGTACCTGAGGAGAGAGAGAGAAGCAGAGGAAGAGAGTCAGAAGAGAGGACAATAGACAGAGGAGAGAGGGAAGTTGTGTTGGGCATAGATGACTTACTCTCTCTACCTAAGGCAAGGGAATTATGCTAGTGGCTTAAAAAGGAAGGGAGGGAAGAGTTCTATGGCATGAATCACTCCCTCTAGATTAACCTTGTCTTTGGCCTTGTCCCAGATACCAAGTGCAGGATCTGCTCCTGACTTCAATTTTTCCTTTATTTGTTTTGGTATACACATACTTACATGCAATTGGATTTTGATTAGAGGGCTGGGGGAGATTGAATGAATAAGTAGAGAAGATCGTTTCTCGAAAGTGTTTACAAATGCCTCCTTTTTGGCTCACCAAGGAATTAGGGAATTAAGTCTAACAGAGCAGAAACAGACAAAACTCCTTTCCACTGTTGTTAGGAGCCTGCCTGCTTAGCTGTCCTTGGCAATATCATAATTTCTGATTGACATCTCATTACCTTTAGCTATTTGGAATGAGGACACATAATAATAATGTGTTCCTTGACTATTTAGTGCCAACCAAAACAATAGACCTTAGAAAGGCAGTCTGCAATGGATCACGTGACTGTAATGAGGGGGCAACTTTCTGTTCTTAATGGGATTGGACCCTCACAATTAAAAAATTACATCCTTTCAAAAGGAAGAGGGGCAGCACCCACTGATTCTCAGATTTGACACAGCATTTTTAATGTTGTCTGAATGTTGAATGCACAATTTCATCCACAAACTCCTCTCCCCCCACCCCCAGTCCTTAGAGGGAATTAAGGAGCAGACTATAGAAATTCTATTAGGAAAAAAGCTAACTGCAAATGACCTGGGACCAGTAGAACGGAAGGAGTAAGAAAGACTAAGGAAGTCTTTGCCTCTCAGCTCATCGCTTTCTTTTCTGGAGGTGGAGGAACGGTGAGCAGTGTTCTTTGGCTCTCCCTTCATTCTCTCTCTACTCTCTGGTGGCCATGTGAGAAGAAGAAGCTTTCCTCCCTCCTTTCTGGCATCTACCTCAGGAGAAGCAACTCTGTTGCTGTGCATGCCAAAGAGGGAAAACGAATAGCAAAAACCCCTTTCTGTCTCTGGGAGGTTGGGTGGCCTCATGCCAAGGTGTAACCCAACAGAATCCAGGAATATATCCATGTATATTGGTATGTCTGAGGCTAATCGTTCTAGGCAGTGGGAAAAAGTAGGTGTTGAGTTTTTAAAAATTATGCTGCTAATAATCGGGTGCTTATGTATCCGTATCTTTCAGATTAGTGCTAAGAACTGCAGTCTTCATTTATGTGCGTCATTTTTGATTGGCATGCAGATTTGACAAATGCGGATATTTTCCCCAAAGTCCGTGTACTTTAAAATCCTTTTAAAGTGCCTCTCTCCATCTCTCTTGAGAAAAGCTGTCTGTTTATTAAATGGGGTTCGGGCTGACAACAGATTGTTCACTTGCTTATAAAAGGCCCCACAAGGAAGCCAGTCATGCCCTCAAAGCACTTCCCAAAAGAGAGATGCTAAGAGTGTCCATTGATCATTGCCATAGCTACGAACCATAGGACAGCATGGATAGTGTACACATCTCTTGGTTCTTCTCTACGCCTAGAATGTTTTCGCACCTCATCTCCTCCTCGTAGAATTCCTCATCTTCTTCAAAGCTCTTCTCAAGCATGACCATGTATGTAAGGTTTTTTCTGTTCCATAACCCCCACCTGCTAATGAGGATGCCAATTACCTTGTATTTATTTTCTACGAACTGATAACATGTACATGTTGTTTCCCTTCAACAGATATGTTATTTGAGGGGAGGAACAGTTCCATTTTTTGTCTTTTTAACCCCAGAGCTTGGCACAATGCCTGGCACATAGCGGGTGCTTAATAAATGCTTGTTAATTGGTCGATATTAACAAATGATCATCAGTAGCATCATCTTTGAAAATGAAGGACATTGAAATATCCATTCTTCTGCAAAACTATACAGACATAGAAAGTTAAATAGTAAAGTAATATGATTGATTTTTTTAAAAAAAGACACATTTCCTAGAACTTACATATCCAATGATGTGTCCTTCAAAGCAGTCATCTAAGAAGGCTATAAATTTATATTGACAATGCTATGACTCAAGATTTTTTTTCCAATTCCTTTTGAATTGCCTTCAGAGTCTGTGGCACAGCTTTTCAGATAACTCTGATGGTAGCAAAGCTTTTGAGGATGGATTTGACTTTTGGAAATATTACAAAGTCATTTGTAATCAAATCCAGGGAATCAAATGATTGAGAAATCTGAGTGATACTGTTTGGGGTCAACTCATATAGTCTATTTTGATTAAATCTATTAGTGGTCACAGGTCATAAGTGGCACAGTGGATAGAACACTAGACTTGGAATTAGGAAGACTCATCTTCATGGGTTCAAAACTGGCCTAGACACTTACTAGTTGTGTGGCCCTAGGCAAGTCACTTAACCCTGTTGGCCTCAGTTTCTTTACCTATAAAATGAACTGGAGAAAAAAATGGCAAACCACTCCATTGCCCCTACCAAGAAAACCGCAAATGGGGTCATGAAGAGCTGGAAATTACTGAAAAAAAAATGGCTGAACAGCAACAACAAATTAGCGGCCAGGAGTAAATGAAAACATATTTGAATTTTCACCAACATGTTTAAATTTAATACAATTCGCGGCACAAAGGCAGGCTCAGCTAACACTTTATTTGATAACTAACTGATGAATGCCTTAGCTAATAAAGTGTTAATTTTCCTGACAGAGGCTTAAATGAAACCCTGATTTGTGAATTTGCTGATTGTCCTTCCCTCCTGTTCCCTATGCTTATTCAGTCATTAAAAAAAAAAAAGAACTCAAAGTACATTAATGGCTTTGTCTAATTTTATCTTTACAATAATTCAAAAAGTTCCAAGACCAGTACCAACACCTAATTGCATACATAGAAAAGCTGAAAAACAAAGATGTAAAGTGATTTTCCCAAGGTCATGCAGCAAGTCAGGGGCAGAACAGAGTCTACTCATAAATATCTGTTTTTTCTACGTCTAAAAAGGTGAGTTGACTAGGAATAATGTCTCAATTCTCTTGATACTCTTGAATCAAGGTGAACAGACAACTCAGTAAAATCACTAAAGTTACTAAATTTTTTGATTATTGTTAGGTCTGGAGAACATTTTAGAAATATCTTTCCTGTTAGTTAGAACAACATTAATTCAAGGACAATTGGGGCTAGGTCCAATGTGGTAACATGATGGGTATTATTTCCCCTTACCCATGAAGCACCTGCAGAGTGGGCTGCCAGATTCCCTCAGTCACCCCACTGGTACCCCCTACCTTCTACCCAACTTAACCCCATCAGGGTCCTGTAACCTTCATGCTCTAGTGGTGGGTCTGCTTTCTGGAGTCAGAGTAGGTCACTTGGCTCCGGTGTTTGGAATCAGTATGGGAGGGGGGAGAGGAATTAACAGGCATAAGGCCGTCAACAGTTCCTGATGCCCCACCCCCAAAAATACACACTCATTTGTTAGATATGACGTAGTAATATTTATATTGCATCATTGCTGCTTGAGAAGTAGATGCTTTTACAGTATAAGCTTAAAGTGGCCTGCCCTTAGCTGGTACCCAATGTCCCACTCTACTTCTTGGGGAAAAGAAGGGTAGCAAAGAGATACATTCAATATATGGGTTACTAGAAAGGCGGTACTCAATCTCGTTAGTGAAAGCCAATATTCTCATAGGTTATAGATGTGTCTCGTAGGCCTTAGATCAGCTTGTCTCATATATATACACACACGTATATATATGTATATATGTGTCTATATATATATATGTATATATTTGAGAAATGGAGAAACTAAGGCACAGAGTGGTAGCTCAACCTTCCCAATATCATCCTGCTAGCTTGGGCTAGTAACTGGACTAAGGCTTGGGACAACTGGATTCTAATCTTAGCTCTGTCACCGTCAATGATCAAACAAATGTCCTTGTGAAGCAACTATTGAAGGCTGCCTTGTCTATGGTTGTTTTTGTGTCTGAATTGTAAGCAGGAGCAGGTCCTTGAACATGGTAGACATGCATTAAATATTTGTTTGCTGAATGAAAGTGGATGAATGATCAAGTATTGTGTAGGCAGATGGTTATTTCTTACAGGGTATGAAAAAAGCCTGCAATAAAGAATTTCTTCTATTAGGAGGAAAGAAATTGAAGTTGGCAAGAGAAGTATCTATTCCTAATTGCTCATTGTGATAGAACATCTAATGCAATGGACCATTGCTGGGCAAAGGTGACCCTGAGCTTTCAAAGTCTTTGCTGGCAGAATACAAGGTCTACCAAGTCCCACCAAGCTAGATGGGCTTCAAATATGGGCCCAGTAATAATGAGAGGGACCATCTGATTAAACATTCCAAAATCCCTGGGGTGTGTAGGACCTATAGAATTCATTAAGCCTCAAAGCAGGACTTAATTTAAACTATCCCATTCGGAAAGGTATGTCTTTTAGCTTTATCAGCCTCCGGGGGAAGAGACGCCCCAGTCTCATTGTCATTGCTACATAATGAGCTATAATCCAAGGCAGTATGTGATTCCATTGAAAGAGTGGTGGGTAGTGAGGAGGGAAATTCTATGTCTAAGTTAGAAAAGGAAAATGTAGAAGGGAGGGGAAAGCAAATGGGTAGGACGGTGAGGAAAAGGGAAGAGGAGAAGGGAGGCATAGAAAGGAGAGAAGAGAAAGGGAGAAGGGGAGGGAAGAGGAAAGAGAAGAAGAGTATAGGAGGAAGAGAGGAAGGCAAGAAGGGATTGGGGGAAAGTTGCTGAATCCTAATAAATTTCACTCGATTCTCACCAGATCCTTGTTGCTGTAATCTCTGGGTTTCAGGGCCACCATACTTCCTTTCCAATATTTGAAATTCATAATTGTATTCTATACTCCCACCCTTTAAGCACCCTGGTCTTCATTTCCTCATCCTCTTCAACTCCCATGACCTCTCCCTCCGATGTAGCCCAACTATACATAGCAATGGTCATACCTTTGATCTAAATTACTGAATTTTCCCTAAGTGCCAAAGTCTCCATTTATGGTCTGACATTAGTATTGCTTTGTACTATTAACATTTCAAAATCTTTTCCATTTGTTCACTCATTTGTGTTTGTAGTAGCTATCGGTGGTGAAAAGTCCTTGCCAAATTCTTGGGGTGTGGTAAAGAAGATGAAAACAAATGCTATTTTAAAATAGTCATGAATTTTTATTTGTAATAATGGAAGAAACCCCCTCAATAAGTAGCCTCACTAAAAACAAAGAAAAAGAACCCAGTTTTCATTGGTCCTTGGATATGCCTGTCAGCCTACTTTAGCCAATAGGAGGAGTTGGGGTGGGGCAGGGGGTGGGGAGGAAGGACCAAAATTTTAGGACTATACAGCAAGTCCATATAATTAGAAATTTAGAACTGTCATCTAGCACAACCCTATCATTTTACAAATGAAAAGACAAGTAGTTTGCCTGAGGCCACACGGATTAAGTGGGGCATAACTTTTATTTATAATAACCAGTATTTATATAGCCTTTTACGTTTTGAAAAGTCATTTACAATAGTATCATATTTCATCCTCACGACAACCCTGGAAGGCAGGTGGGCGTTAATATTCCCATTTTACAGATGAGGAAACAGAAGCAGAGACTAACTTGCCCAGGATCACACAGCCATTGCGTCTGAGGATGGAGTAGAACTCAGGTCTTCCCATCTCCAGGTCCTGTGCTCTACTCACTGTACCACTTAGCTACCTCTCAACGCCATTACTCTTTCCACTAAACTTTCCTCTAGCTGGTGATAAGCAGTCAAAGAGTAAAGAAGAGAAGGGCCAAACCTAAGAGCATCTTGTTAGCCTAGACCACAAGGCTGAGTTCTGCATTGTGCAGATGAACCAAGTGGCTGTTCATTGAGAGATGAACTGGCAGAAAGATCTGATAGAATTTACTTCAGGCTCTATTAGATGTAGTGGTGCAGGTGGGTATCAATGATATGGAGACTTTCGGATAAATTCAGGATGGTGCTGAGGACTGAAACCTGGGGACTCAGATCAGGAAGGGTATTTTCCTTTTGACAGTTGGGTTAGCAATGGAGCAGATAGGTTTTTCTAGACCATGGTCTTTGGGTCATCACTTGCCTATTTACTTGTCCATCCGCTGGTGGAGACATTAGTAAGCAGTGAGTTAACCCGAAAAGCAATCGAAGGACCTGGTCAATTAGAACACTGGACAATCAGTTGAATTTTTTAGAGTTGACTTCCTGTCATAGTGAACTAATTTTTTTCTACATTTTAAATTACATGTAATAATATAAAACAGAGCTCTGTTTTCTTAGGAAGTGATATGTTGGAAGTTGGAGAAAATAATATTTTAGTTGATGGTTTTATAGTAAAGAAGTATCCTCCTAGACTCTTAGAGTGTAAGGAATGGATAAATGATAAGAACAGGAGGGATCCCCATAGGTCCTCCATGCTCTAACAGTTACCTCTGATTAAGATTGATTGCAATTCTGGTAGCGCAGAATCAAACCTCTAAATGCGAGATAGATGTACTTATTTTGAGTACAAATGAATCCACCTCCTCTTTGACTCTGGAATGGGCTTCGGTTCAGGTCTCCAATGCATGTCCAGTGTTTCTTGTAGTATCTTTGGGAAACACACCATTTGGCATGATCATAGTGGGAGCTAAAAGCAGACTGCCCTGGGATTCTGATTCCCTTGATGTTATAGACATGGTATGAAAGAGAACAGTTTGATGGAAGCTTAGGTTGCCAAGTTTCTACCAGCAAATTGGTCTGCAACTGCTGAGCCATCCAAGTCACGTAGATATCTACGAGTTAGAAGAAGAAAGAAAAATGAAATTTCTGACCTTAGATAACAGCCTAAGGAATAACTTCATACACTGAAAATAAAGAATGGGATACGTTTCCCCAACACTCCTCTCCCTGGGATGCAGTTTACATAATGTAGTTAAAAACATGTTCAGTGTCATTAAAAAAAATGGAAAGGAAGACACAGACCTTGCTCCAAAGAGATCTTTGGAAGTAATTATAGTTAGCATTTATTTAGCATTCTAAGGTTTGCCAAGCACCTTACAGATGTTATCTTGTTTTATCCTCATAGTAACCTGGGGAAATAGGTGCCATTATTATCCTTCCTTTACAGATGAGAAAACTGAGGCAGACAGAGGTTAAGTGACTTGCCCAGGATCACATAGCTAGTAAGTCTCTGAGGCTGGATTTGAACACATGTTTTCCTCACTCCAGGTCTAGCGTTCTTTCCACTATGGCAGCTAATGGCCTCTGAACCACCTTGAGAGTAGTCATTAGGCAGTAGACCACTTTCTGGGGGAAGAGAACAAATAATCTGATAAGGTAAAACAAGTTAGCTTATTCCCTTCTCATCTCTGCTTTTTAAAATCACAAGCTCTCTTCATTTCTCAGCTCAGAAGCCACCTGCTATCTGTTAGTTGGTCAACTGGCATTTATTAAGCACCTACTATGTGCCAGGCACAAGGTCTTTCCTTATTTTTCAAATTGCTTGTGTTCTACTTCCTCATTGAAATTACTTTGTATTTCTCTTGTTTCTCTGTTGCCTGTGTACACTTTGGAGCTCCTTAATAGAACAGAAGCTCCTTGAGGGCAAGGGCTGTTTCACTTTCAATCTTTACATCTCTAGTGCTTAGTAACGTGCTTTGCACATAGTAGAAATTTCATAAATGCTAATTGAATTGTGCCAATGTAGTGAGTTGGGGAGATGGATTAATATCATCATAGAAACCAAATGATTCAAAAGTAGCTCAAGATGACATTGACCCTGGATAAAAATCTTCCAGTAAGGAAATTCGATTCAAATCCTCCAACTCCTCGGTCCCCCTTGGCATCTCCTCTTCCTTCTCTTCTCCCTACCCATCGACAGCCTCACCTTAAGCAGCTTAGTAGAAAATCTCCTCCGACCCAACCCAAAGGAGTCTAACCCACCAAAGCTAGCGTGTATCCTTCTATGATCATTTTTCTTACCATCCACAAAATAAGGTGATTTTGCAAAGTGGAGGAAGTTTTGGCCTTGGTTAGACTGAAGTCTGGAGAGGCGCCGGCGAGGAATCCTGGGGAGGGGGGAGCCAGCACACATTTTGGGCAAATAGGTGAGCTCAGGGTGAAAGATGGCAGGGATGGAGCAGCTATAGACATTTGGAATGCAGCTTAATAGCTGGGAATCTGGGGAGGGTAATAGACAAAAAAAAGCACAATGGCATTAAGAGGCATAAATCTTGTCATAAATTTTAAAAGCCTATCTTATTTGGCTTCCAGTTCTTTTCTCTACCTCCACTTCTCAGTAGATGGAATTCCTTATCTAGTCCAATTAAAGAATTGATTAGTTTTGGTGGGACTAATTGAGCTTAAATGACACAGAAGAGAGATTGATTGGAAGCCATTGTCAGTGAGGGAAATATAAGAGTATAAGATTTTGATCTGGGAGGGAACTTTAGTTTGTTTAGTTTAGTTTGTTATTTTTTTCCTTCTTGTCTGACTCTTCCTGACCCCATTTGGGGTTTTCTTGGCAAAGACACTGGAGTGATTTGCCTTTTCCTTCTCCAGCTCGTTTGACAGTGAGGAAACTGAGGCAAATAGGGTTAAGTGGCTTGCTCAGGGTCACACAGCTAGTAAATATATAAGGTGGGATTTGAACTTAGGTTTCCTTGACTCCAAGGTGGGCACTCTATCTAGCTGCCAGGAAGGAACTTAGAGATCAACTATTCACACTTTCTTCTTTTACAGTTATGGAAACTGAGATCCACAAAGGTTAACAGACTTGTCCAAAAGCTGAAAATTTAGATCCAAGTTTTCTCCGAATTCAGTGCTTTTTCCATTGTAACACTTGTAGGCAGAATATGGGACTTGGAGTTAGAAAGACCTGGGTTTATGTCCTGCCTCGCATTTCTGGCTAAAGGACCACGGACAACTCACCTGAGTTTCTTTAACCATAAAATGATCAGGATACTGACCTCAGATGAAATGATAGATGCAAAGTAATTTGTAATCATTAAAATGAAATAGAAATGCTAGCTGTTATTATTGTAGGAGAGGTATTCTAATCCTGTTTATGCATCTGACCACTGGAGATAAATCTCTTCGTACTTTCTGTTTCTGTTATGTTAATTAACAGGAGGAGACAAGGGAATAACAGGCTTTGATCATTTCCGTGCTATATTACTGCAGAAACTAAGCAGAAATTGTCGTAGCATCAGCTACAGAAATTCAAAAATTCAAAAAACTCCAAGGGAGTAAAATCCTGACATTCTGGGCCCATACAATTAGAACTGCGAGGGTTTTTAGAATTCCTCTCTTTTTACAGATGAGAGAACAGAGGCCAAAGAGGTAAAATTATCTGTCCAGGGTAACACAGTGCAGTGGATGGAACAACTGGGGTCTCAACCCAGTGCCTATGACTCTAAATCCAACAGTGTATCTATGGCACCCTGCTGCATCTCCCATGCAACACACTGCATTGCTCTGCAGAGCTCCCTGCTGGGGCTGGGGTGGGAGAAAGGGAGATGAAAAAGGAGAGAGACAGAGAGAGAGAGACAGAGAGAGAGAGACAGACAGATACACAGACACAGACAGACACACAGACACAGACACAGAGACACAGAAAGAGAGAGGGGTGAGAGAGAGAAAGAGAGAGACAGAGACCGAGAGAGATAGAGAGATAGAGACAGACAGAGAGAGAGAGAGACAGAGACAGAGACAGAGGGACAGAGAAAGACAGAGAGGAAAATAGGGAGATGCAAAGAGAGAGGAAGGGATAAGGAAAGAATAGGAAAGGAGAAAGAAGGAGAAAGAGGGAGGAAGAGACATGTAGAAAGAGACAGAGATGATAGAGATAGAGACATGATGGAAATAGGTGACAGAGACAGAGATGGTAGAGACAGATGATAGACAGACAGACAGATAGATACATAGATAGAAAGATAGATATGGAATGATTTTCCTTAGATGTCTCTAAGGAGACATTTAGAACATCTATAAAAGAGACTGCTGGTATATCATGATGGTAAAAGAATCATATTTTAAAAGTAAAAACGACCCTAGAAATAACATAGTCCAACACCTTTATTTTATATGTAAAAACACAAAAGAATCTATAATTTTGTCAGTGTGGGGAGCTCTCTAGTATGGAAACTCTTCCCAACAACCCAGATCACAACCCATCAATGCCTCAATAATAGGCATGCACAGAGCAAGGCTGATGTGCTAGTCAGCGTACTCTGGAGGAACAGACCCATGGCCACATCCCCTTTCTTTGAGAAGCAAAAGCCAACAGTGTATGCTGCTTTCCCCTATTATAGAAGGGGAATATTTAGAAGAAATGCAATCCAAAGGTCTGGAATCTCACCAGGCCTATGCATGTGGAAATAAAATGACTTCCCCAAAGTCTCACTGTTAGGGTAAGAAGCAGAATTTGAACCCAGGTTGATGCCTAACTCCAGCACCAGCACTCTACCCACCATACTCAGCTGCTCCATTTTAAGGATAAGGAGATTAAACCTCTGAGAAGTTAGGTTATGCGTCCAATGCCACAATAATAACTAAACCTTTAATGCTTAGATTTGCAATGCACTTTGCATACATTACGTTATTTGATCCTCAAGAATGATGCCACTAAAGAGATACTCCAGAGTTTATTCTCCCCGTTTTACAGATGAAGAAACTGAGATTTAGACAGTTTAAGTGACTTCCCTGTGGTTACACAGTAAATAAGCATCTACCCTGTCTTTGCTACTATCCCCTGCCCTCTCTTCAATTTCCTTTTGTGTGTTGTCTTCCCCCACTAGAATGGAAGCTCCTTGAAGGCAGCGATCAGATTTCTTTCTGCTTGTATTTATATCCCATTGCTCACACACGGTGCTCAGTACATGCATGTTGATTAACTGACTAATTGAGGTGGGGTTTGAATCCAGGTCTATGACTTCCAGTTCATTGCTCTTTCTAGGATTTTATGTTTCTTCCAAACCTAGTTCCCCTTCTAAGATTTTAGGGGTACTACCACAGGCCTGTGTGCAGCAGTGACATTTTTTTTATGTATCCAACTCACTTTTCTCCTTTAAGTTTCTCCCTTCTTTTTCCCCCATTATTTCCCCTCAAAACGTTATTTTTTTTCGGAGCTGAAGTCGATCACAGATTCTACTTTTATTTCAGGATCCCTTAGTGAAAGGAAGGTAACACTTCCCAGTTGTATAAGTTGTTAAAGAAGAACTTAGGGCCTGAGGTTTCTAGGTGGTCATATTTTCTTTTTCCTTTCTTTAGAGGCTGACTGGCATAAGATTACAAAGTCAATTTCCCCCAGAGAACAACACACTTGAACCAGTTGGGTAGAAACTTATCACAGAGAAGTACCTTATCCGCATCAGAACCCACTGTTCCTGGTATTACCTATTTCTACAAATTGGCTGTAGTTGTAAGTTATGCAGATACCAATTTGTCCATTTTTTTCCCCAGTAGATGGATAGCTATAGCCTTCTTCAGGAAAAGGAGGAAACCGGGGAATTGTGTGAATCAGCCAGAATCCTTGTGATTTATCCCAAAGCAAGAAACCTGTCAGACATAAGGTTAATAGAGATAAATTAGGAAACCCAAGTTTTCTCTCTCTCTCTATTTCTGCCTTTGATGGTCTGCCTCTGTCTATTTCTCTGTCTCTCTAGGATTTTGTCTCTTTTAAAAATACACCCCAAAGCTGTAAAACTCAAACAAAGGTAACCACGGACCAGCTTTATTTCAACTTTAGGCTAATAGTTTATTTGGATAATAAGTATTACTTCCTCTTCACTATTTGTCAGAAAAGAGCCCATATGTTTGCAGGTTTCAGAAAAGAAAGCATGCTTGAGTCAATTTGCCTAACTTAGACAGCTAGCCATGCCAGAGAAGGAAGGTGGCCAGCCTCCCTAAGAAGAGTTAAAAGGATTCCCATGTTGAAACCACAGGGAGTGTTTGTTTTGGCAGAATGCAGTTTGCTAACTTGGAATTTGACCTCGTTAAAGGAAAGGAAGCTCAAGTAAGTGTCTTCCCTGCCCAACTGTTTCCAAAAGCCTGAAAAAAAGCCAAAGGGAAATGTTTTTCCAAAGGAAAATTATATGGAAAAAAAGGGTCCTAGGCAATCTGTGTCTATGTGTTTGTACCTAAATATAATTAAACTCATATGTGGGGTAGGGAGAGTTGCCCAATTGTGCCAAGACACAAAAGAGGCACAAAAGGCAAATGGGAGACAGTACTAAGTGCTCCATCCAAGTGAATTATCTGCACATAAAATTTCTAGAAAGAAAATAAGAAAAATCCAAGAAAGAAGAATATAGATCGCTTTCCATAATCTTATGAGACATAAGGCTTTCCACAGGAATGTGTAAAAGTCCTTCTGTGTTAATAAGTGCATGTCAGTGGTTTCTTTTACATGATTTGAGCTATTACTCTCACAACTAAATGGGCAAATAATCACAATGCATTCATGTTCACTTTAATAGAATAATGGAAGCCTGCCTACTAGTATACCAGTGACTCAATTTCGGAGGATGTATATTTGCAAGAGGAAAAAAGTGGATCAAGAAAGCCACCTGACTGGTGAAGGGTTTTGAGTCTGTCATATGAGGATAGGTGGAAGACACTGGAGATGTTTAGCCTAGAGAAGACTTGGTGGGGGGGACACGATAGCTATCTTCAAATATGGGGAACTCAGCCATATGGAAAAGAGATAAGATTTGTCTTTCTGGGTCCCAGAGGGTGGAATGAGGAGTTATGGGTGGAGGTTATGAAGAAGAAAATTTAGGTGCAACGTTAAAAAACTCTTCCTAATAATTAGAGAGTCCAAAGGTGGAATGGGGCTTCAGGAGAGGAGTGAGTTCTCCCTCTTTGGGAGTCTTCAAGTAGACAATAGTCAGCTTCTTACTGGGTATGCTCTAGCTAGGATTTCTTTTACATATCACTTGAGCTAGATGTCTACTAAGGTCTTTTCCTACTCTCAAATTTTGTGATTCTGCAGACTCTATGTGGAAATAGACCACCTATGGAAGACCACATAGAGCAGTGGAAAGAGGCCTAGATTTGGAGATGGTTCTGCCATGTGCTACCTGTGACTTCTCCTTGATGGGCCTCATTTGTAAAATGAAGGGTTGGAACTGTATGACCTCTGAGGCTCTTTATAGCTCTAAATCTCTCTTATGGCTTGTGTTGAAATGGAAAATGTTTGCCCAGATGCCCAAATTAATATTGCATAATGAAGCTGGTTGCCTCCCAATATGAACCTCCCCCTTGATGGAATGTGCTGCCTTGCCCAGGCATCATGACCTCTTAGCACACATGTCATTGCACCTGGGGGTAGAGTCTCTCCATTTGACCATCTCCTTCATTCCCCTTCTTGCCACCCCTCCCCAACAGGGCAGATGATGTTTTATTCCACCCCCTCACTCCCCTGCCCCCAGAAGGTTGCTGGTTTTGAAATTGTTGGCACAGGTCTTTGAGTTCTCAGGGGGAAGATGTCTTATGAATCTCAGAGGACAGATAAATAAAGAAACAAATAAATAAATAATTAGATAAATAAGGGCGAGGTTCATCTCTGACAGAAGACATAGATTCGGGGTGTTGTCATACCTTTTGCATGGCCCTGCTTCCAGCTGTAATCCATAGAGTGAGGGACGTCGTCGTTATATATCAGGTAGGCAGTGCTACTGTTCTGCAGAAACACATTACATTTTTTGAAGACAGTCAATCTTCCGTGGCACAGCAGACAGCTTTGCTACCTACGTGGTTTGGAATGCGGAGTTTTCCCGAACACTCTCGAGATTTCATCCTTGCCCTTAAGAGGCAGATTGTGAAGCAACGAGAGCTTTTTACAGCCTTCTGAAGAATGCCAAAGGGAGCTATCCTGCTTCTGCCCTTCTATGACCTTGCTATCGTTGAGGGTGAAAGCTTGGGGCAGCGGGGGCAGTGCCTATCTTGGAGTCAATCAGTTGCCGAGCATTGACTGAACGCTCACCACAGTCCAGTTGCTGCGCTATGTGCCAGGATTAGAAAGAAAAAGCAAAAAATAGTCACTGCCCTTAATCGATCAATAATCAGTCACTCCATAAACATTTATCAAGTGCCTACTGTGTGCCAGACACTGTGCTAAATGCTCTACAAATATTATTTTATTTTATTCTCACAGCAATCCTGAGAGTTAGGCGCTATTAGGACCCATATTTTACAGTTGAGAAAACAGAGGCAAGTTGAGTAACTTGTCCACGGTCTTGTTGCTAGTAAGCATCTGTGGCTCCATTTGAATTCAGGTCTTTCTGATTCCAGACGCAGAAATCCAGTATCATTGTCACTGCTGTTGTCGTCTTTGTAGTCATCATTGGTTGTTGTTATTTTAATAGGCAGAAGTGAGGAGCCAGACAATTTCAGGCATAGGACACAGCCAGTACAAAGACTTAGAGACAGGAAATTGAGCTTTGTATATAATGAACAGAACTAGGGCATTATTACAGTATTCCAATTTGGCCTTGGCCAATTACTAGTTGTGTGACCCTGGGTGAGTCGCTTAACTTTTTTTAACCTCAGTTTCCTCATTTGTAAAAAATGGTGCTAATGACAGCATCTGCCTCACGGGTTATTGTGAGAATAAAATGAGATGGGATTTGTGAAGCACCATGCAAGCGCTATATAAATGTTCCATCTTATTTTGGTTGTTATCATTGCTATCAAACGGTTCGACTGCTTTGCACCGTGATGGATAAGGGGGGGGGGATTCTTCCTCTCATTCTTTTCTTCTTTTGTTTCTGTTTTTGTTTTGTTTTGTTTTGTTTGAGATTCAAATTTGTCACTGAGTAATCGGAACATGCAATAAAATCGTGGCTAAATATTTGTTCAGGAGACAAAACAGAATGAACCAGCCTGGGCTTTTCCCACTGATAAATATAGGCAGACTATGAATAGAACTTGGAGATGGAGCTCATCATCAATATATCATTCCTTTTCTACAACTGCTTGCTCTGGGCTGTAGCGGCCCTTGCCCTTTCTCTAATGTCACCTTAGAGAGCTGCGCTGGTTCTTTCTCCCTCTATACTGAATGGGACTCCTCATTAGGTATTCTTTTCAACCAATTCAGTTCAGGAAAGGTCAGTCAAAATGTCTATGGCCCAGTCCAGTCCGATCCAATCCAATCCATTCCAACCCAAATTCCACAAGCATTTATTAAGCACCTACTATGTGCCAAGCACTGTGCTAAGAGCCGAACGTATAGAGTCAGTACAAAAAGTAGTTCTCGCCCTCAAGGACCTTACATTCTACTGGAAGAGGTGAGATTTGCCATGCATAAATCGTTAAGTTTACTATGTGAGAAGGAAAAAAAAGCACATATAATAATTAGGGAGAATAGGAAAGGATCGTAGCTATAGACCTGGAAGGGGCCTTAGAAGCCATCAAGTCAATCTCACTTTACTGATGAGGAAACTGAGTCACACAGAGGTTAAGTAACTAACAAAGCTAGAAAGTTATCTGAAGCAGGATTTGAACTCAGTTCTTCTGGACCTCAAAACCAGTACTCTATCCATCATATCACCTAGCTGCCTCTAGAGTGGATTTTCCACCCTCAGTGAGACTCAAATCCATGATGCCTGACCTAGGAGGCATTGCCTTATCCATTTCCTGTAGGGAGTTGAGGTGTTCAGAGCGCTGTGTTAGGGGCTGGCAGGTTGGGCAGGGAATAGTCCTTGCCTTCCTGTACATTGTAGTTCAATAGCAGGATGAGACTAGTAAAATAACTAGATAGCTAAACTATGTGGCGCATTCATTAGAGAAGACCTGCAAAGGGCTTTGTAGCGTAGCGGAGTCATCCCAGGGAGGACGAATGGGGAAGCCTGAAGCTGCCATTCCAAAACCCATACCCGTACACAATCCCCAGGATGGCCCTGCCCAGGCCGATTCCCATGGATTCCCCGTGAGACTGCCTTGCTAAATGGGGTTGTTTCAAGAAGGATGGTGACCGTCCTCAGGGAACCGAGCTTCAAAAAATGGGTCAAAATTCAACTGGCAAAATAGGGAAGAGAGGATGCTTCTGCACCTTATTAAGAGACCATTGCAATCAATCATCCAAGGAATGGTAATGAGGACCTGTCCTTAGGGTGATGGCTGTCAATACAGATGCTGGATGGAACACCACCCCACAGAGCATTTCCCATTGAGATAGGAACGTTTCTCCTGAACTCTCTCTCCAGTTCATTTTTCATTGGCTTATCACCTTTTTTAGCTTGATATTTTCCTGCCTGGAAAAACAGTGAAATTGTATGCATAACATTTCATTTCCTTGCGTGAATCTTCCCATTAAATAAATACCACCGCATTCTCAAAACATCCAGGGGAGTCTCTAAGGCCAAGTTCGTGAGGCCGTGATTCTGAGGACTGTTTCTTGCTACATTTCAGGGATTTTTGTGTTATATTTTTTATTCTGTTTCAAACAGCCCAGACTGTAGGTACCAACGATGTGCTTTTAGATATGACTAACAAAGATAATTTCCATAAATCTTCCTTATGGGCATCTCCCCACCTAATGGCTCCAAAGAACGATGACTAAAATCCCTGCTTTCTTATTGTGAAGTAGGGAGGCAGGAAGGATGCAATTGTTGCTTAATTCTACCCGAATGGCTTCATTTCTTTACAAAATCCAACTCTTCTCTTTCATTAGGGCAGGGGATCTTATTTTCTTTTGTGTCATTGACCTCTTTGGCAACACTCTGATGAAGCCTAGGGGTCCCTTCTCGAATCATATTTTAAATGCATAACAAAAATACAAAGGACTTTAAAGGAAATCAATTTTATTGACATACAGTTATCAAAATACATTTAAAAGGTCATAGACCACAGGTCAAGAATCCCTGCTTTAGGGAATATCCATCTTGACAAAGCAGACTATAACAGAAGCTTGGGGTAGGCGTCTTTGGGATAGAATATAAGCTCTTTGAGGACAGGGAGGATTTCATTTTTGTCTTCGTATCCCCAACATCTAGCACAGTGTCTGACATATAGTAGATGCTTAACAAATGTTTATTGACTGATTAATTCATAAGCTGAGTTATTTCCCCCACGGTTATCTCTAATACAATTAAATTCAATAGACAATTTTAAGTAGAAGCAGCATTGCACAGAGGGTAGAGCGTTGGACTCAGTCAGGAAGACTGGGTTCAAATGCCACCTTAGACACATTCCCTGTCTGATCTTGGGTAAGTCACTTCCTCTTTTTGCACCTCAGTTTCTTCATCTGTAAAATGAAGAGCTTGGACTAGATGAGCTCCAAGGTCTCTTTTAGCCATAATTCTTGATCATAAGGACCAAATATATGCCAGGCACTAGGACCACCATTACCATTACCACCACCGCCACCACCACCACCATCATCATCATCACCATCGGTTACTTCTCTAGATCTAATAATCTATGATCCCAAGGGCACATGATGTGGCAAGCAATAGGATAGCTGCTGGAGTCTACAGAAGCAAACACGAGGTACCCTCTATCCTTAAAGTGCCTTCACAGTGTTCATGATGGCTCCATATCTCCCTAGGATAGTCAGCTGGGTGGAAATGTGTTCAAAATAGCCAGGAAGTTACATTTTGTATGGAAAGTCAAGAAACTTGGAATGAAGGATCTTGCTTCTTCTGGCTGGTCTAAAGGCATTATTCTAAGAGGAAGGATTCCATAAAGGACTCAGGTCTGGTATCCTAGACTCAAAGGGCTGTCCTGGTGACAGGTGAGTCTCAGGTGAATTGATCAATTTCCCACAGAGCACAACATCCTGGGTGGACAGGAATATTTTCTTTAGTTGTTGTATTTCATAGTGTTTTACTGTGCATTGGCAGTAGAATGTTGAGGCAGAGTTCCATGTTTCTAATACCAGGACATATGATTGTATGCCACTGGATAGCAATTGATTTGTGGCTGGCTTCCTCATATCTGGTTGGAGGCCAGGCTTTTGTTACTGAGCAGCAGGAAGGAAATAGGAACATTTGGAGGCAGGCCACCCTGGGGCAGCAGCTGGACTTATAGATCAATTACCTATGTCCACAGAGTTTGTCTGCAAGTTTCTAGAGCAGGGAGGTCTTAACTTTTTTTGTGTATCATGGACCCCTCTGGTAAAAGCTACCAACCTCTTCTCAGGATAATATTTTTAAATGCTAAAAATAAAATTTATAGGATTACAAAGGAAGCCAATTATATTTAAATAAAGATACAAAAATATTTTTTTTAAATTTATGAACCCCAAGTTAAGAACTCTTGGCTAGATAGATAGTGTCAGTTGAATAGAATGCATACCTCTTGAGGGCAAGGATTGTTTCATTTTGTTTTTGTATCCCCTGGTGCCTAGCATAACACCTTGCATTTAGGAAGTGCTCAAGAAATAAATGCTTGTTGAATGGAGTGAAATTGAATTTGTTAGGTTAATGCCAGGGTCCCCTGACCTCTGAGGTGTCAATAGGGTGGCATCAATTTGAAGAAAGAGAGAGAAGAGGGTATTCCTTAGAAAGAGTACCTCTCACAGGTACTCAGGGACAGGTTTTTCTCTCACTGGCTTTCTGACATATTCATCACCGCCATTCTCTGTGCTCCAGACCTCAGGCAGATCCTCAAGATGGCCCAGCAGCAAAAAAGGCTTATGTTTCTATAGTCCCTTTTGAGAATGGACCTATGATGTCATTGACATTGACATTGACTCCCTCTACCAATGCAGATATATACCTATTCTATACTGATAGTTTTAGTTGTTCAGAGCACCAAGGGGTTAAGAGACTTGCCTAGTGTCACATTCATTGGTTTAGTAAGTATCAGAGGTAAGACTTGAATCCAGAATCAAGGATTCACAGAGTCTGAGAGTTGGAAGGGTCCTAAACAGCTGTTTAGTTCTAATCTATACACAAAAGGCATCCTTAATATAATCTGGGTCTTCCAGACTGAGGTCAACTCTATAGTCATTATATCACATCTGCCTCTCATAAATAGTGGTAATATATATGTGTGTGTGTGTGTGTGTGTGTGTGTGTGTGAGCACATGCATGTGTGTGTGTTTGTGTGTATGTATGTGTATGTGTACTTATATATACATATATATAACATGTACATGTATATATTGCCTCTCATATAAACCCTTTTAAGGTTCACAAAGTGCATTCCTCAAAATCTTATAAAGTAGGTAGTTTAGATATGGTTATTCTCATTTTACAAATGAGGAAGCTGAGTCTAAGAAATGATGTGCTTATGATTCATCCTGGTTGTTTAGTACTTGAGGGTCAGAGCCAAGACTAAAGCCCATCCCATCAAGATCAATTCTCTTTCCAAGATAACAATTGACCAAAGACTCCCATGGAGGACACACACATAATGGGTGGTACACAGATTTGAGACATAGAGAGAAGGAAGCTCAGGAACACCTGAATTCAGCAGCCAGGCTGCTTGGTCACAACAAAGTCCTCTCGGTCTCCTTTCTTCCATCCTCCAAAATTTCTACAAAATCAAAATCATGAAGGCTAGTTTCAAATACTATCACTAAATGTCCTGTTAGTCTTTGCTCTTATGTACTGGTGCAGGTCATCAGAGCATGAGAAGGACGCTGCTGCAACCAGGATAATTGAATGAAATTGCTGCCCTGCCTGTGTTGTTGTGCTAACACAAAATGGTCAGAGCATGGTGCTTACAAATCTGAGTTGACAACTTCAATCTCCGTTCTGGCCAGTTTGGTTCATTAATTTCTATAGTTTATTAACCCACTGTCTTGCCATACTAAAACTGCATAGTTAACAATACTTAGCATTTATGTAGTGCTTTAAGGTTTGCAAAATGCTATAATAATAACAATAATTAGCATTTATATACTACTAATTATGTGCAAGGCACAATGTTGAGCACCTTATGATTATAATCTCATTTTATCCTCATAAAAACCCCAGGAGGTAGATGCTATTGCTATCCTCATTTTACAGATGAAGAAACTGATACAAACAAAGGTTAAGTGATTGCCCAGGGTCACACAACTAGTAAATGTCTGAGGTTGGATTTGAACTCAGGTCTTTCTGACTCCAGGCTCACTGTTCTAAATTCTGCTCTGCTTTGCTTTGCATATTTTAACTGATTTGATCCTTAAAACAACCCTGGGAGGTGGGTGCTATTATTATCTCTGTTTTACAGATAGGGAAACTGAGGCAAACAGAAATTAAGTGACTTGCTCAGGTTCACATGGGTAGTAGGTGTCTGAGGCAGGATTCAAACTCAGATTGTTCTGACTCCAAGTCCTGCACTCTATTCGTTGTGCCAAATAGCTCCTATGTCAAAGTGACCCTGAGAGGGCTCATGAATGAGTCAGCCCATAGTCATCACCATTAATGAAAAAACAACCAATGGTTCCTGTCTTATTAATGGAGACTTGGTCCTGTCGTTTTATATTTGTGTTCAAGGAGTATTTTTTTCTTCTGTTTCTACTTAGGAAAAAAATGTATCACACAGCAAATACAAAGTGAGTAGTAATAGCTTTGCTGGCAGACAAGCTTACTTAGAGAATCATCCCAACCTAAGCTGAGGCTCGCCACTGACAGAGTGTTGAATCTGACTAGAAGGTAGCCTCACTATGTAGTATGACAGCTCGGTCCTTATGGCCTTGAATCAGCATGGCTTCAAGGGCTGTCCTTGTCCCCTCTAGTCTTCTCTCTGGTTTTCAGCGGTTTGCCCACAGCTGCCTAGTTTGTAGCTCTGACTTAAGCTGATTTAGATGCTTAGACAAGCCACACTAGTCTCATGCTGTTCCCCATCACGTACTCTGCATTCTAGACAAACTGGACTACTTCCTGCCCTCCGGTCTTTCCCCGTCCTCTCCCATTTCTGTGCTCTTGCCACTGCTGCTTCCTGGGCTTAGAATGTGCCTCTACCTTGCTGAAATGATACTCTTCCTACAAAACCTATCTCAAATCCCACTTTAACCAGAAAAAACTGTCCCTGATAATTGATCCTTAAAGTTAAATAGGACTCCCTCTGCCATGACACATCAGCTCCATCTCTGAAATTTACGATTTCAGAGAGTTGCCTAGGGAACTGAGGTTAAGAGATCTGCCCAGGGACGCCAAGCCAAAGTCAGAGAAAGGACTTGATCCTAGGCCTTTTTTCTTCCAAGGCCGGCTAAACCAAACTTCTTCTACCCATGAGAACTTGGGCAAATCACGTATCTTCCCTGAGGCTTGGCTTCATAATTAGACTAGATGGTCTCTGAAGTCCTGTGCAGCTCTGGATCTGTGGTCCTGTGACCCCAAATCTAGCCCTTCCATCTGGTATATATCTTGTGCTGTAGGACTCTTACATCTCCTTTGCTAGAGAATAGATTGTAAGTCTTCTGAAGATGTGGTATGATTTCATCTTCCATCCCCACTGCGTGGCACAGTTCCTGGCACACAAAAAAGCTAAGTGAATGAATGATCCCAAGCTTCAGGGGTACGTGCTTTGCTTTCTCTTTCATCATCATCATCTTACAAGATCTCGTCCAACCTTGGCTCACCTTGTCTTCCTGTGCCTCATAGAGCTGCTCTAATGTTCTTCCTAAGACGCTCTGGGTCATATTGATTAGACTCTTGCTCCTCCTCCAGCTTCTGGTGGTAGCATCCAGGTACACATATTCTAGACCGCTCCTTTCGCTTTTCTGTTTTCTATTCTGGGGTAACTTATAAAAAACAAACCTGCAAAAGAAAAGGATCCAAGGTTCAACTCAGATGCCCCCTCCTGCAATCCCTGACTCCCCACGGTTGAAAATATACTTTTTTAAATTTAATTTATTTAATATATTTAGTTTTCAGCATTGATTTTCACAAGAGTTTGAATTACAAATTTTCTCCCCATTTCTACCCTGCCCCGCACTCCAAGATGGTATATATTCTGGTTGCCCTGTTCCCCAGTCAGTCCTCCCTTCTGTTACTCCACTCCACTCCCCTCCCATCCCCTTTTCCCTTCCTTTCTTGTAGGGCAAGATTAATTTCTGCAGCCCATTGCCTGTGTATCTTATTTTCTAGTTGCATGCAAAAACTTTTTTTTTGTTGTTTTTGAACATCTGTTTTTAAAAACTTTGAGTTCCAAATTTTCTCCCCTCTTCCCTTCCCACCCACCCACCCCAAGAAGTCAAGCAATTCAACATAGGCCACATGTGTATCATTATGTAAAACCCTTCCACAATACTCATGTTGTGAAAGACTAACTATATTTTGCTCCTTCGTAACCTATCCCCCTTTGTTGAATTTTCTTCCTTGACCCTGTCCCTTTTCGAAAGTGTTTGTTTTTGATTACCACCTCCCCCATCTGCCCTCCCTTCTATCATCCCCCCTTTTTTATCTTCTTCCTCCTTCTTTCCTGTGGGGTAAGATATCCAATTGAGTGTGTATGGTATTCCCTCCTCAGGTCAAATCTGATGAGAGCAAGATTCACTCATTCCCCCTCACCTGCCTTCTTTCTCTTCCTACAGAACTGCTTTTTCTTGCCATTTTTGTGTGAGATAATTTACCCCATTCTATCTCTCCTTTTCTCCCTCTCT
>CM053626.1:299261800-299304618 GCA_028646595.1 Phalanger gymnotis | reverse complement strand
AACTGCTGCAGCTCACTGATTCAGGGTGCTAGGGCCTGCTCTGCTCGGCTCCTGGTCTGGTTGGTCCCCGTGGCTCATGCTGGGCTCTGCTCCGCTCTGCTCTGCTTCCAGCTCCATGCGAGATAGACCTCACCCAGCAACCATCCAGGCTGTCCTGGGCTGGAGCCCTGCTTCCCTCTGCTATTTTGTGGGTTCTGCAGTTCTAGAATTGGTTCAGAGCCATTTTTATAGGTTTTTGGAGGGACTTGGCAGGGAGCTCATGCTAGTCCCTGCTTTCCAGCCGCCATCTTGGCTCTGCCCCCACTGCCCTGGTTGAAAATATTCTACCCCTCTCTGATTTTCTTGGAGGGCTTTGTCTGAATCTTTCATTGGTGGAAGAGGCAGGATGGAAAAATGGATAAAGTGCTGGACTGGGAGGCAAGATAACTTGAGTTTAAATACAGATGTAAATACCAACTGTATGACCCTGGGCAAGTCACTTGACCTCTCTTGGACTCAGTTTCCTCTTCTGTAAACTGGAGAGGAATAACAGCACCTACTTCATAGGGTTATTTCAAGGGTCAACGTAGATATTTCATGTAAGTTTTCAGTTGTGTCTGGCTCTGTGACCCCATTTGGGGTTTTCTTGGCAAAGATGTTGGGGTGGTTTGCCACTTTCTTCTTTAGATTATTTTATAGAAATGGAAACTGAGGCAAACCGGGGTAAGTGACTTGCCCACAGTCACACAGCTCATAAGTGTCTGAGACCAGATTTGACCTCAGGAAGAAGAGTCTTCCTGATTCCAGGCCTGGTGCTCTATCAACTGTGCCACTGTCCATAAACCTTAAAAGTTTTATGTGTTAGATATTATTATAATTATCATATAGCATACTTAACTGTGTATATGTCAGTCAGCATTTATTAAGTACCTACTATTGCCAGGCCCTATGCTAAGCACTTTACAAGCATTTATTTTTATTTGACCCTCACAGCAACCCTGGGAGGTAGGTGCTACTATGATTCCCATTTGATAGCTGAAGAAATTGAGACAAAGAGATTAAGTGACTTGTCCAGGGTCACCCAGACAGGAAATGTCTGAAATCAGATTTGAACTCAGGTCTTCCTGACTCCAGGCCCAGCACTCTATCTACATCACTCTTTTAAACAGGTGAACAAAACACCTCGAGGTGTGCTAGAACCTGACTTGCTCAGTGAGAGCTGATCATTAAATTTTCAGTGTGAGCATTTATACCTTGGAAATCAGCAAACACTGTAAACAGGGGTTTATTTATTATTTTATTTCCTGCTTAGACTTCAGAAAGTGATGGAGAAATGTTAATAATTCATATTAAACTTAAAAAATTGAACGTGTTTTCAGGGAGCCAGTTGCTAAACATTTACCAGCGTAGCCCTCAAAATACTTGATTTTTGTCATTGAATAAAAGTAGGAACATATCAGCTCAGGGTAGCTAGGTGGCACCATGGCGCACAGAATACTGGGCTTTGAATCAGGGACACTTATCTTCCTGTGTTTAAATTCAGCCACAGACACTTAATAGCTGTACGACCCTGGGCAAGTTACTTAGCCCTGTTCTTGATCTATAAAATGATCGGGAGGAGAAAATGCACACCGCTCCAATACCTTGGCCAAGAAAACCCCAGATGGGGTCACAAAGAGTCAGACACAATTGAAATGACTCAACAATAACAACAATATAAGCTCATCTTCTATAAGTTCACTGAAAACATCCTTCATACTCCTCCAGTAGCGACAAGTCAACAAGATAGAACAAAAGTTAGGCATGATTTTGATCTCCTTTTCTAGATCTCTATATTTTGAAAGTTTTTCATTCCATGTAGTTTAGATGCCATCACTGTTTATTGCAGAGATATCCGTTAAAAATATTCTCAACTTTTTAATGGATCAATGTCGTGCATGTAATTGTGGGCAACAGTTTGGTCTACAATGGTGCTCCCATTCTAGTGAAATTTATTTTCTGAGTTCACCAGGATATGATAATAGCTAATATTTATAAAGTGTTTTAAGGTTTTATATATATATATATATATATTACTGGATCATTTTTGGCCAAGTTATGACTGTAAATGACAAATGAAGCATCAGTTATTTAAAGCCTTCTCACCAAAGCGAAGGAAAAAAAAGCAATGTTCTCTCTAGATGCTAAGGTCTCTTCTAGTAAAGGGGAGGGCAGGACCTTCAGGGCTTCTTTATAACTAATCTCATCAAAAGGTATAAAATATGGTGGCTTCCCCACCCTATGCCGACAGTCTATCCTTACCCTCCTCCACACCCATATTACCAAATCTCTCTCACTCTTTGCTCTCTCTCTCTCTTTTTTTTTTTGGAGGGAAGAAGGCAGGGCAATTGGGGTTAAGTGACTTGCCCAAGGTCACACAGCCAGCAAGTGTGTCAGGTGTCTGAGGCCAGATTTGAACTCAGGTTTTCCTGACTCCAGAGCCATTGCTCTACTCACTGCGCCACCTAGCTGCACCCCCTACTCTCTTTTAGAATTTCTTTAGCATAGGCAATAATATTCTTTTTACCCTCATGCCCCAAACCCTAACTCTTTGCAGTAGCCTCCTCCACCCCCCTCCTCAGCCATTCTGAGGTTAACTCAAGTCTATGATATATCCAGGAGTCCAACATGACTTCTGTCCGTCTCTGGGGTACTGCTATTTTCTCTTAACAAGTTTCAGCTTCAGAATATGCACAGCAAGGAGAGCCAGAAGGAAGATCCTATCGTCACACCTTCCCTCCTTAATATTTATGAGAGCAGCTGTGCCTTGTGAGGGATGATGGCCCAAGTATGCTTAAGAATGATTGCAGCAAGTCTATCTCCTGGAAAGGGGTCAACACCTTGGCATGCAACTTTTTAAAAATTAAATTTGATTACTTTTCCAATTAAAAAGCCTTTATCTTTCTCCCTGCTGCCTCTCCCCTCCCTGGAAAAAAGGACAATTGAACCTTTGTAACAAATACACATCATGAAGCCTTCTCAGACTGGCCATGTCCCAGAATGCATCTTATTCTGTGTATTGAGTCTATCACCTTTCTCTCAGGATGTGGGCAATATTCTTCATTACTGGCCATCCAAAATGGAGCACAACTGAAGGGATTGTGATTCCTTACCTTGTAAACTTATCATTTCTTCCTCCCTGGAGGTGGCGGGGGTGGTGGTAGGGGGGACCTATGGGACCTGAGAGAAATAGCCTTCTGGTCTAATTCCAATGGCACTGTGCCTGCATGTTGAGTTCCTTAGCAATTGAGAGAACTCACTGCATGGATCTAGCATCAAGAATGTTTGACCTGAGTTCTGCGATTTTTTTTTAAATTTTGAGAACTATTGAATATAATTGGTTTCCTTTGTAATCCCATAAATTTTATTTTATGCATTGAACAACATTATTCTGAGAAGGACTATAAGCTTTTCCAGACTTCCAAAGGGATCTGTGACACAAAAAGGCTAAGAACCCCTACTGGAGGTAAATCTCTGAATCCCCATAACCTGCAAATTTGCCCAGAGAAGCCCAGATATACCCAAATGCTCAGATACTTCACCTACTTTAAGTTCTGCCAGGGGACCCTGATTCCTATGCCTGAAAAATAGAGCTTTCAAAAGACCCTGTGGATACAAAGGGAAAAAGGATTGCTTTTCATTTTGGAAAATATTTCTGAAACTCTTCCCATCCCCCCCCCCATCTCCCCCCAAAATAGAGCTTTTCCAGGGTAAACAGTCCAGTGGAAGGAACACTAGGTTGGAGTCAGAACACTTGTTCCAAAGTCAAATCATGCCTCTCTGTTACTTATGATCTGTGCAACTGTGGGAAATCAAACCTCCCTGGGGTCCAGGTTCCTCAAATATAAAATGCATAGGTTGGACTTGATGATATCTAAGGTTCTTTCCTGCTCTAAATCTGCGATATTGTGACCAATAATCTAGGGAGCTAGACATCTGATATCCCCCCCCCACCACCATGTTTTACTGGAATTGGGACCAACTGGTATTGGGGTCAGAGCAGCTGTGCATTGGAGAAAGAAGAAGAGGAGGAGGAATGAAGTTTTGTCCCCCAACTTTGTTGCCTGTTAATTCCATTGCTCCAGTAAATTACATCTTTCTGTAGGAAAATATATTGTCTAAGCAGACCTTCTCCTAAAGGGAAAGACTCTGGAAGCAGGTTTCTGCCCCATCAGGATCTGTACTAGCCCAGGGAGATCTCATCCTTGGACATTTGTCTATTGTGCATTTAACCAACGGCAAGGGAGGAAATTCTGATATCTTTGCTTTGGGAATTTTTTTTCACTTTTTTTTCATATTCACTTTTTGCCTATGGAAATGAAAAAGGTGAATTTTAAATTAGTGCCACTTTGCATAATTCATGGGCAGGAATATGGGAGAGTAAAAAAATGACTGGGCCAAGAGTCAAGACCATGGACACAGAGCTGGAATGGTCTTTAGGGGTCATCTAGTATAGAGATTCTAAATTTTTTTGTTTGTTTGTTTCCTGGATCCTTTTTGGCAGTCTGGTAAAGAAAGCCTAAGGACTCCTCAGAATTGTGGTTTTAAATGTATAGAATATAATGCATAGAATGACAAAGGAAACCAATTATATGGGAATACAAGTACCAAACTATTAAAAATTAAAAAAAAAATTAATGGACACCAGATTAAAAATCCTCATTTTAGTACAACTCTCGTAGCTAATGGAGTATCTGGTATAGTCAGTGCTTAATAAATGACTTTTGAATAATAATAATAGCCACTGTTTAAATAAGGCTTGCAAGGTATTTTACCTTTATTATTTGATTTAATTATATGGGTTCAAATGTTACCTTGTATAGTTATTACCTGTTTAACCTTGGGCAAGTCACATAATCTTTCTTGGCCTTAGTTCCTAATCTGTATAAAAAATGAAAGGACTAGCCTCGATGTTTTCTCAGGTCCCTTTGAACTCTCAATCTATGATCCTTTGAACCATCAGCCTGTTTGCTCTCAATTAGAAAAAGTCAAAGAGTGATCAGAGCTTTCTGAGAACCCATGATGATTTTGCAATCTGAACTAAGCAATGCTATATCGTATCACCTTGGGACGTCACCTGGTGTCAATGCCATATCATTGAGCTGCAGCGGCTGCTCTTATAGACCAAGGTTATTCAAATAGTGCACTAGGGAGTAGGCCATAATGCTGATTTTTCCCATTCTTCTTGGGAAAAACCTGTTTTCCATGTTGAGAGGAAAACTGCCTTTCTCTACCTTTCTCAGTCTCCTTGAATGGGAGCCTGGAAGGACCATGGTAAGGAAGCGAGGAAAAGCTTTAATTCAGCTATCTGGGCATCTCATTACACTTCTCAGCCACCTCTGAGAGGTGTAGACCGGGATGATAAGTTGTAGACTTGGTCCTACACGAGATTGTCTGTGCCCAGGGGAAGCAATTCTCTCCAATCCCTATCCATTGCTGTTCAGTGTACAAAAATATCAATGCAGGTGAACCCTTTGTCTTTTGGAGGGTGAGGTGGAGGATGGGAAAAAGAGGAGAGAATGGACCCCAAGAATTCCACAGTCAATCCTTTCATCTGCCTGTCAGCCCAGTGCATTTTATTTGCAAAAGCCAGCCTATGAATTTTCCTTACCTACCAATCTACAGCGTCACCATCTTCATTTCTGCAAGAATTTCGAGCTGCCCCCAGGGGCACACAGGAGCTCAGAAAGAGCACAGTGAAGCCCACGCTTAATAATCTTGCTGTCATTTTCTGTCTGCCTCCTCTAGGAAATGCCAGAAAGGACAACTTTTAAAAAGACGACTGGGTGTCTAAAATGTATTTCTTCACAGACCCGTCGACTCCACTTTTTGATTCAGTTTCGTCACGCAGTCCAGGATCCCTGCCCTTTCAGAATGGGCTGGATCTGGGAGAATTATGTGGACCCACCACAAGTGCGGTCAAAATGACTTAGGATGTGATTTTCCTGGGTTGTTTGCCTGCCTTGAAAAGTCATCAAAAAGCTTGGACAAGAGGGGAAATATAGTTAACCCTTGAGGGCAAATTTTCTGCAGTGTAGAGGATCAGAAAGAGTCTTTCAAGCCAAGAATTATATATTCAATCAATATTCCTTTCCTGGTTCTTCTCCCAGCCTCCCATCCCCAACCTGGTCTGAAGCTGTTTTTTATGAGACACAATATACATACATAGGTACACAGATGCCTCACCAGATGTAAAATGATAATTTCAAGGGGTTGGGGAATGAGACCTGTGATTTCATTGGAGTAAAAACTTCTTAATGAGGAAACTCCTTTACCAATGCACTCTAGTAAATTTTCTGAAACTTATTTTCTGACAAAAGAGCATAGGGCCGTGAGAGGTAATATGTTTTGTCTGACGTATGAGTCAAAGGCAAGATTTGAACTTTGTTCTTTCTGATTCTGTAGGCAGCTTTGCTATGTAATACTACCTTTCTAAAGATAAATAATAAATCCAGTCTTGTGTAAGGAAAACCACCTGTCCTTTTCCCTTCTGGAAGTACATAGTCATTTATTTGAGGTAACTGCTTATCTGACAGTAAAGGAAAGGGTTAAAATCAAAGTGAGGCTCATCAGCATATTGACATGTCCTCTCCACCTCCCAGACTTAACCATTCAAAGTGTAGCTTTAGCTTAAAGAATTCCAGATAGCCAATCACCCATGATAGGGAACAAATAAACAATGCTGACCTTCTACCCTTCCAGACAAATAAAGGGAAAAAAAAAGCCCTTACCAATAGGTGTTTTGTCCAAGGAATTCATTCTTATCACTCCTGAAACAGAATCTGAAGACTAAGTGAAAATGTCCCATTACTATGAGTATGAAAAGGTGAGAATACTTTATTTGAAGGGGTGAGGGGAGAGAAAAAGTAGAGAGACATAGAAATCGTTGCCTTAAATATATTGGTTTGAAAGTGATTTTCTACCAGAAGTCTAGGTGTAGAGGGAAAAAAATATAGGTCATAGTAAAGTCTCACAGTCTCACATCCCACTATAGAGTTGGCTCTGCTTCTGAGCCAGGATTGGGGATATGGGTTGAGATTAGAATCACTTTGAAGATTAGGAACCATTCTTGAGTCTAGACCAAAGAGAACTCTTGGCATCAATCTTTAAGTGAATTTGCTTTGGTGCTGAGGGTGCGAGGAGTTGCCTTAACTTCCTAGGATTCTTTAGGACAAGGTATGATCTCAAGCCTAATTCCCTTTGAAGCCTGCTGCAAAAGATAAATTAATATCTACCTTAGGCAAACACCTTTGGGTTTGTCTCAAGCTAGACCCTGCAAGCAATAGCCAACATTTTCTTTCCCTGTTGCACCGTTTTCCAAAGTCATGGGCCTCCATAGTCTTCCCTGAGACGCCCATAGGTATAGATCTTATATGGTTTGGGCATATTCCAAAATTTCGATGGCTCTCAATCTTTTTGTAATTGTGATCTTTTATGTTTAATTTCACTTCATAATGCCTCTTGCTCTTTTTAAAGGAGCTACATTATTGATGTTTATTTTTGAAAATTAATGTTAATTAAATGCCATTTTGGTTTGAAAACTTTTTGAGCATTTATTGATGCCTCCTGGCTGTTTTTAGTGTTTTCAGTGAATATGACTATCATATTCTCTGGGACCCAGAATATATATATCTGTTTATTTTGGTGGAGTTTTAAACTCATTCTAATTCTTTTAATCTTATTTTTCTATATCTTCCAAATCCTAGGAGATATGTGTGTGTATACATACATACATACATACATACATATCTATATGAACATATATATTGGCATGACATATTTACAGGGAATTTTGTTCTTTTTTTGTATCTAATCACTATTTCAAGGATTGCCAAAATATTAGTGTTGGGTCAAGTGCCATATGGAGGAATTTTTGATGGCTAGAGCAATTCATGAAACAATCAATGCCACTCAGCCCAATTCAAGCCAGAACCTTGAGGGAGGAGGGGAGCAACATTCACATTTAGAGAGCAGGGCAAGGATGAGGTTCCAGCAAAGGAGATTGTGAAGGAGCGGTTGGACAAGCAGAAGAGAGCAGTGTTACAAAGGCCAAAGGAGAAGGGATTATCCAAGAGGAGGGGAATCAAGGATGTAAACTGCTTCAGTGAGGTGAAAAAGAGTACGAATTTAGAAGAGGCCATCTGTTAGCCTTGGAAAGTTTATTGGTTATCCTGAAAAACAGTTTCAGTTGAGTGGTGAGATTGAAAGCCAAACAGCAAAAGGTTGAGAAGTGAGAGACTAGAGCCTAGGGGGCTTGTGGGCTATATCAGTTGAAACCATGGATCTTCAGAGCATTGAAATGTGAAGTGTTTCCATGAAATCCATGTCTCTCACTGTTGCTGACTACTAGATCAGAGACCTCAGCAACCTTCCAGTCAAACCCATATCTGACCAGGAGTTCCTAAATTCAGCCTCTCCTCTCCTCTCCTACAATCTGTCAAGTAGTCATTCAGCCTCTAAAAAGGTTAAGAACCCCTGACTAGTCCTCTGTTATTAAAGAAAATAGCTTACATTTATCTAGTGCTGGATATTTCCAAAATACTTTACATTCTCATTTGGTCCCCAGAACAATCCAGTGAAGCTGATTGATAGTATATAGGCATTATTATCATGCCCATTTCACAGATGAAGAAACTGAGACTCAGAGAAGTAAAATACTGTATTTTGCCTGTGGTCCCATAGCAAGTAAATGTCACAGCTGAAATTTGAACCCAGGTTCTTAATCCTGCTTTTAGTCCTCCATGTTGAACAAAGGCTCATGAAGGTCCAATGATTTATCCCAGAATGACCCATGGAAATGAACAAGGTTTAATCTTTTGATGCCAGAGGTTAAGGCCAACAATTCAGCTTTTTTGCTGCATCTGCATTCCCTGATACCATTACCAGTGTGGCAAAGAATAGCAGACAAATCAGCATTCCGGTCCGTGTTTCTTTATGATTTCCTCTCCCTGGGTAACACGGGCAGAGAAATGGCAATAATCGAGTACCTGTAGCTCCTTCTATTTTTAAAGTTCACTATTCAATATGTAACAGGCCATTCTTTCTCCCTGCTGTAATTAATGCAGATGTGCGGTTATCCTGCTCGTTAAACATTTGTTAGGCAAAAACCCTTTATGGCCTCCTGTCTGCCAGTGTAGTAACTCAGAGTAGTTCGTCTTCCCAGGTGGGCTGAGGTAATGCTCATGTTGTATGATCTGGGGGAATTTGCTTCTCATTGATCAAAGGCAGTGGATCTGGGGCAAATCAGGAAATACAACTGCCCTCTTGGCTGCAGCTTTTTGACCCATCGCTGTTGTTCTTGGTTTCATTAATATGATTGTTACTTATATTAAGGCTCACCGCAGCAATAATACCTTAGGATATTGGCTTAGAGCCGAAAGAGACCTCAGTACTTATGTAGCCCAAGCCTCTCCTTTTGCAGATAAGGAAATGCAGGCCTTGCAAAGTGAAGGTACTGGTCCATGAAATAGTGGGGTTGGGATCTGAACCAAGGACCAATCTCTCCAAAGCTCCTTGCTGCTCAGGCATGCTAAGTATGTTTGTTCTGTGCACTGCCAATGTTCACTGTGGTTAGAATGTATTATTATTCCTTATTTAGAGGCATCTAGGTGGCACAGTGGGTAGAGCCCTGGGTCTGGAGTCTGGAAAAGCAATGTTCAAATCTAGCCAGACTCCGGAAAGTCACTGAACTTGTCTACCTCAACTTTCAAAACCGTAAAAGGGGGAGAATAAGAGCGCTTATTGTGAAGGGTGGTTGTAAAGATACAATGAGATAATATTGGAAAGCACCTGGCAAAGCGTAAATGCTAGCTACCATGATTAGCTCCCATTTTAGAGAGGAGAACTCTGAGGTAAGCACTGAGCAGAACCTTCTGAACTTAATGAAAGAACCAGAAAAAGGAAACCAGTTTTCTAATTCTCAATGCAGTTTGCTCTTGGACGCATTCTGCCATCCTTGTGTGGCTATTTACGCAGGTGTGAAGTGTTCTAAAGACATAGCCCAGAATTCTCCCCTAGCTGTTTTTTGTAAGTGCGTATTTTCATATTGTTGCTGAGAGATAGCGATGAGTGCGGAGGAAAGATACTGTCTTTTTAGATTGAGCGGCAATTCTACTCCCGCTATTTCATCAAAATGTGTGGCAGTTTTCCCCCTATGTCCCCAAACAATTTTCCCTCGATTTTCCTCAGGCTTTCAGAAAAACAAATCCCAAACAAACCACATTTATTAATATCAGAAAAAATGCAAAACCAAATATGAAGATTGAGGAATTTCCCTCTGGCAGCTGACGGGGGAGTAGACACTGCAAAGAAGCGTCTAACATAACAAACGAAACAAACAACAAAACAAACCCGTCAGAGCCTGAGTGAAAGGAAGCCAGCCAGAAAGAAGAAGAAATGGGTAGCCTGCTATACTGTATAGAAACAAGGGTGTTCCAACCACTTAATTCTTCTCCAAACACCTCCATACCTGGTGCTTCTTCTGGTGAATTCTATGAAAGTTTTAACTTAATTAGAATAATTTTGAGCTCATGAGTAACATAAAGCCCCGTTGTTTCCCTATAGGGAAGATAAGACATAGGGACTACAAAGACCAATAGAGGCATTTGTGGGGTTTATTTTTCATGAGGAGCTAATTCGATGATGCATTCTAGCTTTGCAGTCTATGTCTCCGGAGCTGAAATAATTCTAATGCCGTATCGCTACTGTGTTAGGAAGAGGGATCGGGACCAGGTCTGTGACTTCTGTGACCTAGGCAACTGGTAGATGAATAAAATCCGTTACCCAGGGCATCAAGGTTAAAAGACTTTTCCAAGGTTATACAGCTAGTATGAGTCAAAAGGAGAACAGGAACTCGGGTCTTGCTTACTTCAAGACTTGCTTACATCTGGCTTCAGATACTTATTAGCTGTGCAATCCTGGGCAAGTCACTTAACCCCGATTGCCCCGAAAAAAAAAACCCAAAAAACAAACTAGTTCTCTATTCATTCCCCTATTCTCACCCCCCACATATGAACTTCAGGAGGAAATTTTTCAGTCAATACTCAGTTTTTTATCTTTTTCCCTGATGTTAATAAATATATTTTGGTTGGGTTTGTTTTTCTGAAAGCCTGAGGAAAACTGAGGGAAAACGATTTGGGGAGAAAGGGGGAAAATGGCCACATAGTTTGATGAAATGCTTTGAAATGCTTTCCCCATGATAACCACGTGTGGCCAGTTGTGTGAGTATTAACCCCATTTTACAGATAAGGATGATGAGGCTCGGAGAACTTAAACTAATTTGCAGAGTTCACATTACAAGTCAAATCTCTCCTGCCTCCAGATCCAGTATTCTTTTTATTTGGGTTATTTGTGAGGTTATACTGCCTTCCTAAGTAAACAATGCCCATTTTGTACTTTGTCGCTCTGATTGATCCCTATGGGGACTATCTCCCATGATGCACACTGTTCCCATCCATGCCTGCTTATCCTAGGCAACTCTTGTCCACATCTTCCCCAAACCACCTCCATGCCAGGGACTACATGTGTGTAGTCCTTCTTATAGTGTGTGGATGCCAGTGGAGTAAGCAGACTTTGTCCATCAGTCATCCCTGGCTTTTGCTGCATCATTAGATCATCTTTTTTTTTTCTTGATTGAACATTTCTCTGAAGGTTTCATCTTTTGAACAGTTTAATCCTCTGTAATTCTTTGTTTTAATGGGCTACAGCCTGCTCACGCCCACCAACCAATTCTCCATTGACCTTTGTGTGATACTTCTCTTTGATTGTTTGGACACTGTGGTATCTGATGAGTCATTGCCATACATCACTGGAAGAATATTGGTGCTAAAAAAAAAAAAAGCTGGGTCTTTGTCTCAAGAAGTCTGGGGCCTTTAAAAGCACCATGAAATTCCCGAAATATATCCAGCATGCTCCCCTTTCTCTGATCCATTTTAGACTCAGTTTCTTGTCCATTTGCATCAGTTCACAAGAGTTTGATTGTCATTTCTATGTTGATGACTCCTAGAGCTGCCTCTGCCCTGAGCTCCAACTTAGTCCAACTTGGACTTAAACTGTCCAAAACAACAATTCATTATCTTTTATCTCAACTTCCCCCCTCTTATGAACTTCCTTACTTCTGTCAAGGATATCACCATATTTCCTATCACCTAGCATCACCATCTTGGTGCTGTCCTCCACTCCTTACTCCCTCTTGCCACCCTATCGAATCATTTGCCACACTGTTCTCTCTTCACAACGTTCTTGTACTCAATCCTCTTCTCTCCATTCATACATTCATAACCTTGGTTCAGTCCCTGGTCATTTCTTGACTGGACTATTGCAGCGACCTTTGCATTGATCTCTCTACCTCAAGTCTCTCCGTACTCCAACACATCTTCACATGGCTGCCAAAGGGATTTTCCTAAAGTGTAAGTGTGACTATGTTACTACTCAATAAACTCCACCTCATTACTTCAAGGACCAAATATAGATGCCTCTGGAATTGAGTCTCTGGAATTCAGTCTTCCCCGACCTTACTTTTCCAGCCTTATTACACATCTCAGCCCTTTACGGACACTACAATCGCACCAAACTGGCTTTTCTACAATTCTGTTCTTTTCACTGGCTTTCCCCAAGCTGGTAGTACACTAAGTGTTTGACAAAAAGTAGGTACTTTGTAATATTTGTCATTTGATTAATTAATTCTAGACAGAGTTAGGTGGTGTGGCAGATAGAGTGCAGGACTCAGAGGTAGAAAGACTTGAGTTTCAAACCTCCCTCAAGCACTGTGACCCTGAGAAAGACATTCAGTGTCTCTCAGCCTCAGTTTCCTCATCTGTAAAATGGAAATAATAAATAGCACCTATCTCACAGGGTTGTTGTGGGTACCTAATTAACATATGTAAAGTGCTCTGCAAATCTTACAAATGCTAGTTATTATTTTTATTATTGTTGCTATCAGTTGACCTGTCCAAGATATGCGAACTGATGGATGGATGAGCTCTATGGATGTCCATCTGTCCAAGTGAAGATCTCTTCCACTCCCTCACAGTATGGATCATTAGTCTGATATCTTTTGAGTGATTATCAGGGGTGATGCTGGGCTTACAAGGACAACAAATTAACTACTTCATGTTCTTAAGGAGCATGCACCCTATGGGCAGCAAGGGAAGATATAATGTGTAATAGAAATTCTGTGGTTCTTATGATAGATAGATAGATGGATAGGTAGACAGACATTTATATTTAATCAGATCTCTTTGTGTGTGTGTATAGACATAAACATATATATATGTACATATATATATACACACAAATACATATATACATATAAATACACACACACACACACACACACACACACACAAACACCTGGCTGCACAGTCAGACCATTGCTGATTGCTGGTTGACAGACTGAGGCAAGCCAATGTGACCAAAGGTCTCCATCTTGGTATAGTGGGGAAAGCCATGAATTTGGAGACAACCTGTTTGAACTTTGGCTCTGTTACTCACTGGTCGTGGGAACTTGGGGGTTGCTTTTCCTCTCTGTGCCTCAGTTTCCTCACCAGTAAAATGAGTAGATTGGACCGATGACTTCTGAAGACATTTCCAACTCTAAATTTATTATTCTAAAGTATGTCTAGGCCCATTCTGCTGTTAAACTTTCAGCCACAACCTGTTTCACCTAACAAATGGCTTAATAATTCTTCAATTGGCCCGAAGATAAGATATCACCCACTCACCTCCTTTTCAGACTGAAGAAATAAAAATCCATCATCTATATTAAACAGCCATAAGAAAAATGTCTCCTTTCTGCAGGGAGCTTTTATTCAGTCTGGGCTCTATTTTTGAAGAGTCTAGAGCTTCTTTCCTTTCCCCTTTTATTCCGATTTCTGGTGCTTCATACCTCTGTGCTCATAGACATGGCTGAGGAAATAAAATTTTGTCCTTGGAGAGACAGAGGTAAAGATTTTGTGATAGTGTTCAATCAATCAAACAAGAATCATTTATTGAACATCTGCTATGTGCCTGGTAGGGTGTTCGATGGTGGGGACTGAAAGGGAGACAGTCCCTGCCCTCAAGGAATTTACATTCTACTGGGGTGGGAGGAACATAACATGTGACTGAGATAAGCAAATGAAGGATATGGGCAGCTAGGTGGCTCAGTGGATGAAGTGCTAAGACTGGAGTTGGAAAATTCTTCTTCCTGAGTTCAAATCTGGTCTCAGACACCAGGTGTGTGATCTTGGGCAAGACACTTGACTCTGTTTGCCTCAGTTTCCTCGACTGTAAAATGAGCTGGAGAAGGATATGGCAAACCACATTAGTATCTTTGGCAAGAAAACCCCAAATGGGATGAAAAAGAGTCAACATGACTGAAAAATGATTAAACAACAAAATGAAGGATATATATGAAATTAACACACAGAGATGGCATATATGTATATATGCATATGTATATGTACATATATATAAAATCAGTCACCAGTCAATGAACAAAAATATATGTACCAGGCACTGTGCTAAGCAGTGTGGATGTAAAGAAAGGCAAAAGACAAGTCTCTGACCTCAAGGACCTTACGGTCTAATGGGGGAAAGACAGTCCATGAAAAGAAGTCTTGCATCCAGGTAGGAAATATTGAGGTAGCTGCCCTGGGTCTCCTCCTTAAATAGAGGATCTGGAAGGAGCTGTCCCCTAGCTGCCTTCTACTCTGTCTCATCAGAGAGAGAGAGAGAGGCCTCAGGTGAAGGAAGGTACTAAGGAGGTGTGAGTTTCAGAGTTGATGTGATCATGCAGGAAGGTGAGTTTCTGGGGGCAGTGATGATGATACCCAGAAGAGAAGTCAGTTGGGAAATGAAGGGAGATTAAAGTATGTGCAGAACAAAGGCAAAATAAAATACATGGTAATTTAGAGAATAAAAGGACACAAGCACCTAGTATGTGCCAGGTATTATGCTAAGCACTTTACAAATTTTATCTCATTTGTTCCTCACAACTCTGTGAGGCAGGTGCTATTTTCTTATTTTGCAGTTGAGGAAACCAAGGCAGACATAGGTAGGACTGGATCTGAACTTGAGTTTTCTGGACTCTGGGCCCAGTACTTTATCTCCTGCCCCACACTGGCAATTAGGGGCAATCAAGATAGATCTCATGTAGAAGACAATATTTGAACTGAATTTTGAAGGGAGGGAAGAATTCTTTAAGGTGGAGAAGAGGTAAGAATGCCTACCTGGAATGAAGACTGGTCACTGCAAAGCACCGTGTCTGAGAAAGAGTAAGGAGGTTAGTTGGGCTGGACCATGGAATGTGGCAAAAAGAGTAATATACAATGGGGCTACAAAGGTAGGTGGGATCAGGTTGTGAAAGGCTTTAAAAACCAAGCAGAAGAATAGATATTTGATTATAGAATAATAGGAAGCCAATGCAGTTTATTGATTTGGAGAGTAACCAGGTCATAACTGCATTAGATGTCAATGGAGGCTTCCTCTAAACCACCTCTGTATATAAAAGGGCTATTTGTTCAACTCATTATCTAATTATTATCCAATATTATATTCTAGAAAACAAAAATAGAAAAACAATCTTTTCTCCTTGCACATAAGCTAATATGATGTTAATCCATTTTTGATCCTTTTTTTCATTGGATGAGAGTAAATTGAGACCAAGACATGGAGTTGAGACAATTTGTATTCAAGTTTTACCTAGGAAACTTACTGGCTATGTGATCCTGGGTAAGTCATTTAACCTCCTAGTGCTCTGGGCCATTCTCTAAAACTAAATTGCAGAGTGGCTGCTATCTTTCATCGGTAGAGGGGATTTTCTCACCAAAGATTTTTCTATAGCAGTGCAATCAGTGGACTCGACTCCATTCCTAACTATTTTCTATGCTTAACACTTTCATAGACATCTTAAATTTTACCCTTTGTCTTTAATTGTATGAGAATCTGGAATGTACAAACCCTCTTCAACAATCAATAAGCATTTAATAAAGACTTACTATGTGCCAAGTGCCATGCCAAAGACTGGGGATACGAAACCAGTGTTCAACTAAGAGTTGAAGCCTGGTCTGATTTAGGTACTGTCTGGCTTCCTGAGGTGTCAATCATCTAAGGAAACTGAAACGAATTTGCTTTCATTGTAGAACAAAGATGTGGAATTTGTGCGCACTGGATATGGAAAGGATATGATGAAAGTTCTCCACATCCGCCGCGATGGCAAATACCACACCATTACAGAAGTGGCAGCATCGGTCCAACTCACTTTGAGGACCAAGAAAGATTATCTTTTTGGAGACAACTCTGACATCATCCCCACAGACACTATCAAGAACACTGTCCATGTTCTGGCAAAATTCAAAGGGGTGAGTGAGTCTGCTTTGAGCTTTTGGGATATTCCATCTTGGTTTGGCTTGTTTATTTGCTCACTTGGAATTCTTGTGATTTTTTTAGTATTTGGTGCCCTGAATAAGTCTCAGAGGATTTCTTTCTTTCCCTGTTCTGTCCTAAAATACTCCTCTCTCCCTCTCTCCCACTCTTCCTTCCTTTCTTTTTTTCTCTTTCCTCTCTCTTTCTTTCCTTCTTTCCTTCCTTCCTTCCCTCCCTCCTTCCTTCTTTACTTCTCTCCTTCCCTCCCTCCCTTCCTTCTCTCCCTCCTTTCTTCTCTCCCTTCTTTCTTTCCTTCCTTCCTTCCTTCCTTCCTTCCTTCCTCCCTTCCTCCCTTCCTCCCTTCCTCCCTTCCTCATTTCCTCCCTTCCTCTCTTTCTCTTTTTCTCTTTTCCTTCCTTCCTTCCTTCCTTCCTTCCTTCCTTCCTTCCTTCCTTCCTTCCTTCCTTCCTTCCTTCCTTCCTTCCTTCCTTCCTTCCTTCCTTTCCTTCTCTGAGGTCACTTCCAGATCAAAATACTTTGAGACTAAAAGCAAAATGGGCTGCCTTGGGAACTAATAGCTTCCTTCTTATTGGAGATCATAGATTTGAATCTGAAAGGAACCTCAGAGGCCACTTAATCCACCCCCCTCATTTTACAGATGAGAGAACTGAGACCCAGAGAGCTGGACTCTGCCAAAATTCAAGCAGGCAGCATGTTGCTGGGCTGGGATTTGAAACAAGGCCCCAGGTTCCAAATCCAGCATCGTTTCCGTTGTGTTGCCCTGGGATGACCGCTTGCTGGGATTGTTGCAGAGGGAATCAGGCACAGGCTGGACTAGATGAATCCTAAGATCCCTTCCAACCCTTACATTCTGTTGTTCTGGGTGAGCTTTGGAGGAGATCACGGTGCCATTCTTTCTAGAGTCCTTTCCAGTCCTCTCACATTTTCTTTCTTTTTCTGACTTAAGCACTCCAAGTAGCTCTGTGAAGAATTCCTTTGAATTCTCTTAGGATTTCGGACACTTTGTATTTTCTGAAGGCCATTACCATCTATCTTCTCTATCTCTTGCCTTCAGACTAAAAGAATGCTAAGGTACTCTACTTCAATCCTCCAATTCTTTGTTCCAATTGTTAAACTCTCCCCTCTCTCACTGCCATTAATTATCCATAAACTGCAAGCAGCCATGCTCAGTACTAGATGAACTGGGGGTACAATGGAAAGAGATCTGAATTTGGAATTGAAAGACCAGGTGTTGAATCTCAGCCCACGCCACTTAGCAGCAATGTCTCGCACTTGGGTAATTCACAACCTTTCTGAGCCTTGGTCTCCTGTATGCCTTCCCGGGTCGTTTGGTGGAAAGTGTTCTGTAGCTAAGCTGCAAATAGTCCTACAAAACACGAGCCGTTTGTACTTGAAGAGCACACTTGTACGCCTGGCCTCAGAAGGACATGTATTTGGCGTTGTTTTCCTACTCATCTATCTCCACGCTTTCTCCCTCAGAATGGGTTTCTGAGGAGATGTTTCAGAATCTCAAGGGAGAATTTGTTTTAAAAAAATAGGACAGATTCTCATCTGTTAAAGATGGTTTATTAACCGTCCTTGGCAGCTCCAAAGACTTCGGGCCCTGGTGGAGAAGGCTGAGGCCCAGTTAGAGGACAGTCAAAGGAACCCTGGAGATGGAGGCAGAACTCAAGGGTCAGACCTGGTAGTTTTACTAATTAGCTGTTTGTTCATGGGACAATTCACTTAATCTCATTGAGTCTCCATCTCCTCCATAAAAAAGAGGATAACAATATTTGTACCTTATGGGATGGTTGTCAGGAAATATTCAGTTCTCAAATTTTCATGATTTGCATATCCATAGCAATGAGGCATAGAAGACAGGGACTTCAAGTCGGAAAGACCTGGGTTCAAGTCTTACTTTATCTAGATACACACTAGATAGGGAGCAGCTAGATGGATAGAGCACTGGGCTTGGAATCAGAAAGACTCATCTTCATGAGTTCAAACCCAGCCTCAGACACTTAGTAGCTGTGTGACCCTGGATAAGTCACTTAACCTTGTTTGCCTCAGTTTCCTCATTTGTAAAATGAGTTGGATGAGTGAATGGCAAACTACCCCAGTATCTTTGCCAAGAAAGCCCCCAATGAAGAGTCAGACACAACTGAAATGACTAGCAGCAGCATCTTGATTCTTGTTGTTGTCGTTGTCTCTGTGTACCTGGGACCGAGTATTCATGTCATCTGGTGTTTTGCTTCTCTCTGCAGATCAAAACCATAGAGAAATTTGCCATGGATATTTGTGAGCACTTCCTTTCTTCATTTAATCATGTCACTAGAGTCAAAGCCTATATCGAACAGACTCCCTGGAAGCGTTTGGAAAAGGTTGGCTCAATAAGTTGTATTTCCCAGTTTATGTATCTAAAACTATGTGTTGTTCAGGCTCAGCTCATTCATCATTGTTGCTGGTCCTCCCGGCCACCAATGATTGCCTCTTTGTATTCCTTGTTATTTATTTATGTATTTATTTTGTACACACACACACACATATATATATGTATATATACATATATATATATATATATATATATAAATACAGGGTGTTCCTAAAGTCTGGACACATAGGCAAAAATGCATATTTTCAAGAAATGAAATGAATGAAATTTTCGACATCTTATTTAATTGGAATATTAACAAATAACATCTTCAATTCCTTTGCAATGCAAAGGTTGGTGTGCTTTGCAAGATTCACATGAACTCAATGCAATAACTCCACATTGCCGTCAATTGCTTATGTGTCCAGATTTTAGGAACACCCTATATATGTACATATACATGCATATATATTGATGTATTTATTTTGTGCATATATACATATATGTATTCTCTCTATAGTTTTTTTGCCTGATAGAATATGGGCTCCTTGAAGATGGGAACTGTGCTTAGAGCTGTCTGGCACTTAGAAAATGCATGTGGATTGATGCTAAAAATTTACTGGATATTTTTCTCATTTTCAGAATGGAGTGGAGCACGTTCATGCATTTATCAACACTCCCACTGGAATGCACTTCTGTGAAGTTGAGCAGAGTCCAAATGGTGAGAAAGAACTTGTCTATCCATCTCTTTGTGTTGTGCTAGCATTTTTTTTTTCTCCCTAGACTCTTCTGTTCCTTAACTGAGACTAGGGGTGGAGAACACAGATTACCTTCACTTGATATGGAAACTTATACTCTAGCTTGGCGTTCTATTAAAGGAGTACTTATCTCACAGAATCCCAGAATCTCAGCGTTGAAAGAGGCCTTAGAAACCATCTGGCCCAACCTAAATCTAAAACAGAATCCCTATCATGACATACTGCATGAATAATCTTCTAGCCTTTTATGGCAGATCTCCAGTGAACAAGAACCCGCCATTCTACTTTTGGATAGCTCTAATTATTAGGAATTCTATTTGTTCACATAAATCCTAAATTTGCCTTTTGATTCCTTTTAACCGTTGTTCTTAGTCTTTCGTCTCTGGGTCCAAGCAGAAGAAACCTGTCTCCTCCCCAAAGACAGCTTTAGCTCTATGAAGCCAGCAGCAGAGAAAAAAAATGGAAGGTTTTAAAGCACTGTCCATTGAATTATCTTCATTTAAGTTAAGGCTTTCAGAAAGCTAGAAGTCTGAGTAGTCGATTGTAATGACAAGAGGTCCCAGGAAGGCTCCATTGCCTTCTAGGGTTCTGTGTGGTAAGAGTTCTAGGACAGTGCTCTTTGGACATGGAAACCATGGGTATGAGGAAGCCTATATATTTGAAGGATCTATGATCTTCACATATATGCATATGCACATATAAATTGTCTTGTTTATCTATAAAATACACACATACATATGGACATATATAGGTATATAGGGATAGGGATTGGGCCTGTGATTTCATTGATATGAGCAACTCTCAGATAAAGAATTCTCTCTACCAATGCAGGTTGACACTTTCTCTGCAACTTATATTCTTCGTGAGTCACCTAGAGCACTAAGAGGTTAAGTGACTTGGCCAAGGCCACATAGCCAGGATGTATGAGAGGTGAGACTTAAACCCAGCTCTTCTTGCTCTGAGGCCTCTTCTTTATACACAACGTCATGCAGCCTCTCAGCAGATACACCTCCTAAATAAGAAGCATGTCACTTCTGTCTCCATAACACCTTCTCTCTGCTCACCCAGCCCCCAGCCTACTCTAGGTCTTCTTTACCAGTCACATTGTTCATTTCCATATCTTCTGATAGGTTTCCTTGCCTCATCCTTTGCCAATCTATCATCTACACAGCTGCCAAAGTTCAGGTCCCAAAGTCACGTCACAACCCTACCCAACAAACTCCACTGGTTTCCTATTATTTCTAGGATCAAATATGAACTCCTCATTTTGGCATTTGGAGCTTTTCACAGCCTGCCCCATTCTTAACTCTCTCCACATGCTCTGCCACCCAGTCATTGATATTAAATTAAATTCAGTTAAACAGCAACAAGGCTAATTGCATAATTCCTGCTGCTTATCCCCAAATTTGCAAGTTAAATACAGAAAATGATTAATTACAACAACCTGGACCTCACTATAACTGATAAAAAAGAATGCAAATATTAGTAAACAATTTTGCAAACTGTTAGTTTTTCACATTAGCAAGCCATGTGTCCTTGAAAATCTCTGGCATCTCAGCCACCCTTTTGTATTTCTCACTTGCTGTGCTAAGTGATAGAAAACAGCTGATGCCTTCTTCAGATCTGGCCAACAGTCAGAGAAGCCAGGTACCTGAGAGGTGCTCGGTAATTATTGGCCAGGTTGGCTTAAAAAGGCTTCTCCATGGTTTGTGGTCACATGATAATATAACACTTTGCTGAGAATGTCTGTTAGAGAAAATCACAGAAATATTCTTTCTGATGATTTCGAATCCTCTTTGCTTATTTATCATCTTGAAGCATCTGCCTTAGTGGAAGGGGGAAGTCCTTCCTTATCGGAATTACAATCATTTGAAAGTGAATTCCAGTAATGGATGGGATGCTTAGCAATTCCCCACTTCATCCCAAGAGGCTGAAAAACATTGTTGAAGTTATGGTCACAGCTCAGGTGGGGTTGGGAGTAGGGCAGACAACAAAGCCCAACAGGCTCACTGAACATGGGAAGGAGTCAATTTTTTGCTGTACTTCTCTGGAAAGCAGTGTGGGAGGAAGATTAAGACCTGAGGATTTGGGTGGGCTTCCACCTCCGTATGAGTTAGTAGCATGGCATAGAAAGCACCTTAGATATCTTCATTAAGAGAGTCATAAAATCTAGACAGGGTTAAGGAACATATGGCTTTGAGGCTACATGTGGCCTTCTAGGTCCTTGGGTTCAGCCTTTTGACTGAGTTCAAGTTCTATAGAACGAATCATTTTATTAAGGGGATTTTTTTTCTGTGAAGTTTGTATTCAGTCAAAGGGCCACCCTTAAGGACCTAAAGGGCTACACATATGTGTTCATGTGTGTATGCACCTCTGTGTGTGTATGTGTGTACGTGCGTGTGTGTGTGTGGGGGGAGAGAGAGAGAGAGAGAGAGAGAGAGAGAGAGAGAAAAAGAGAGAGAGAGAATTTGCTTCCACTCCACTCTGGGCCAGACCAGACCTGGTATATGTGTATTGTGTTCATTTCTGAGCAACATATTTTAGGAAGCACATGGACAAGTTGGAATCTATCTGGGATCTTGTAGAGAACTGTAATCATTCTCCATAAGGCTTGGTGGAAAGAACTGGGGTTGTTTGGCTCGAAGAAGAGATAATGATGGGGGGCAGGATCAGCACCAGTTGATCGGTAAGCATTTATTAAGCACCTGCTATATGCCAGGGGCTGGACCAGTGGGGGAGATTCGAAGAGAAAATAAAGTAGTCTCTGCTCTCTGGGGCCTTACAAAGAAGGAAGACAGCGTAGACACCCATAAGTACACATGAAATACATAGTAAAAATATAGTGAAGTAAATAAAAAGTAATTTTTTTGGTAGGGGAGGGAAGCACTAGCATCTAGTGAAGATGAAAAAAGACCATATAAAGGAAGTGACATTTGAACTGAGTTTTGAAGGATAAAATATTTGGTATTTGTAAAGTACTTTTCAAACCTTAAAAGCGTTATCTAATGTTAATTATAAAAATAATGATAATAAAAATTATTTCTCCAATCATCATCATTATTGAAACCAAAGATTCTATCATGTAGAAGTGAGGACAGAATATATTCCAGGTGAGGAGATGGGAGACGGGGTGTGAGGAACAGCAAGAAGGATGGAGCCAGGCTGTGAAGGACTTTAAATGTCAGGGAGAATATGGTGGGCATCTAGGTGGAGCAGTGGAGAGAATACTGGGCTTAGAATCGGGAAGACTCCCCTTCCTGAATTCAAATCTGGCCTTGGACATTTACTAGTCATGTGACCCTGGGCAAGTCACTTCACCTTGCTTGCCTCAGTTTCCTCATCTGTAAAATGAGATGGAGAAGGAAATGGCAAACTATTCCAGTATCTTTGCCAAGAAAATCCCCAAAATGGGGTCATGAAGAGTCAGACACGACCGAATAGCAACAAGAGTAGTTTGTATGTTATCATGGAGGAATTGGAATCTCTTGATCAGGAGAATGATATGGTCAGACACATGCTTTTAGAATATCACTCTGGTAGTTGTGTGAAGAATGAATTGGAGAGGAGAGAGACTTGAGGCAGGGAGAACAACTGGAAAACTTCGGCAATAGCTTTGGTGAGGTGTCTGAACTTGGGTGGTGGTCATAGGAGAGGAGAGGAGGGGACTGATGTAAGAGATGTGGTGGGGATAGACCCAGCAAGACTCAGTAACTGGATCTATGAGGTGACAGAGTGAGGAGCTGAGGATGACTCCCAAGTTACAAATGGTGGCTAGAGAGATGGGAAGCTTGAAAGGGGGAGAGTTTAGGAGGAGAGATAATGAGTTCTTTATCAATGGAGTTCTTTAAGTGGTGATTAGATGGATCACGTATCTGGAGTGTGATAAAGGGAATTCATGTTTCAACTGGGAGTTGTAAAAGGTGATCGCTGGGATCTCTTCCAATTTTGAGATCCCCTGATTCCAAGCCATCTGTTATCCCCAAACTGAAAATTATCTTTCTTAAAATCACACTGAGGGGACACTATAGAAAGATATTAATGTAAGGCAAAGTAAGATTAAACATTCAAGCCAGTAAGGATATCTAATATTTATATAGTGCTTTCAGTTAGTCAATAAACATTTACTAAGTGCCTACCATGTGCCAGGCACTGTGTTAAGTACTGGGGATATAAAAAGCCCTCAAGGAGCTCACAATCTAATGAGAGAGACAACAAACAAATAAATGTGTACAAACAAGCTACAGACAGGATAAATTGGATAAATAAGTAAGAGTGAGGGTAATAGAATTAAGAGGGTTTGGAAAAGGTTTCATGTAGATGTTGAGATGTTAGCTGGGACTTGAAGAAAGCCAAGGAAGGCAGTAGGTGATGAGGAGGGAAAGAGACAGCCAGAGAAAATGCCTGGAGCTAAGAGATGGAGTATCTTGTTCAGGGAACAGTCAAGGGGCCAGTGTCACTGGATAGAAGAGTACTTGGCAGTGGGCACTAAGGTACAAGAAAACTTGGAAAGGTAGGAGGGAGCTGTGGTATGAAGGGGTTTGAAGGTGGAGAACAGCTCCTGGAGGCAATAGGGAGTGACTGGAGTTCATTGGGTTTATTGCTTTAAGATTCGTAAAGCATTTTATGTACATTATCCCTTTTGATCCTTACAGCAGTTCTGAGAGGTAGGTGCTTTTATGATCTCCCTTTTACAGGAGCGGAGAATGAGGTTGAGAGAAACTGAGTGATTTGCCCAGGGTTGGGAGCTAATAACTATCTGGAGCAGGATTTTCACTCGAGTCTTCCTGATTCCAGGACCAAGACACTATCCCCTAAGCAACATCACCTCAGCCGACTGATGCATGTCAACAACATGTATTAAATGCTTGCTTTGTGTGCAATGCTATATTGAGAGAAATGCAAAGATGATACAATTGGATTCTTATCCTTAAGGAGCTTCCAAACCAGGAGAGGAGATAAGAAAGTACTGTGTGAGATCCAAGGAAGAAAAAAAGTTATCATAAATCATTTAAAAATATCAAAACCTGGGGCTTTGGGTGGTCATTATGACACGTACATTATTATTCTTAAAGGTCAGACTTTATTCAGCAGACAATAGGGAACCACTGACAAAACTGTGAACAAAGCAGTGAAATGAGCTTATCCATAGGTCTGAATAAAGTTGAGTGTGGGCAGTGTGTACTGAAACCCCTGGGCATATCCAGCCCACATTCGTGCATGTCTATTATTATGTCTGAACATAAGGAAGACAACTCTAGAAAAGGAGTGGATGGAGAAACTAGAATCAAAGAAACTAGTGATTAGTCTGTAGCAATAGTCTGGGCACAAGGTAATGAAAGTCTGAACTAGGGCGGTGGCAAGAATAGAAAGGATGAGATAGATACCAGGGATATTGCTGAGGTCAAATTGGCAGGACTTGGCAATTAATTGGATTTACAAAAGAAGAGATAACCCTGAGGCTTTGTGTCTAAGTGACTGAGTAGAGAATGATGATAGAAATAAGTCTAAAAGAGAAGTACATTTGGGGACAGGTGAGAAATAAATTCAGTTTTGGAGTTCAGCGTTGAGTTCGACGTTCAGGGAAGTGAGAAAACTGAGGGGTCGAGGCTGAAAATATAAATTTGGGAGCCATCTCCATGGATGGAGAGGGTATTTCATGAATAGTACCTGGAGCCCCTCTCCATCTGGGCTTCCTTCAGGGAACTACCCCAGGTTCTATGTTCTCTGTGGATCAGAATGCTCTCAAAACCATAAGTTATCAGCCCCTCCCTATGGGTTAGTCAGCCAGGGCTTACACTTAATTCATAACAAAGATATTTAATAAAAAGGTATAAAAATAATCTTTGAAGTCCCTCTCCCACATATTCACAAACGCTTAGTGGAAAGAAGGAACATACATAAGGTATCCTACATACCTTGCACTTGTGTAGAGACACAATTCAGGCTTCTAATGCTGTAAAGCTTTCAATTTTTCAAAAATGCATTTTATTTATGACTTTTGCTTTTATACCAGTTATTTCTGACCCCTTCCAAATTGAATCTTCTTTTGCAATAAAGGAAAAAAATATTAAACAAAACCCTCCAAAACAGAGGCCATGTCTGACAATGTATATAATAGTCTGTTGATCTATAAATGTATGTCTATATAATATATATAAATCCATAAATAAATCTATAATTATTAAGGGTCCATTATATGCCAGGCACTGTACTAATGACTGGCAATACAAAGACTCCTCCCACCTCCAAAAACAAACACTCTTTGCCCTCAGAGACATTACATTCTGTTAATAGACAACAAGTGCATATCTAAACATACACAAATTATACTCAAATAGATTTGTGATCTCATGGTTTTGACAATTTCCCCAACAACACAGACTGTAACCTATCCATGAGAGAGCATCCCATAATTTTGCAGCAGGTAGTCTATCCAATGTCTGACTTTTATGTCTCTTTGTAGTATCGAGGTGGCCCTGGGTTCTCTAAGGTTAATCCCAGAGGAGTATAAGATCTATCAAGCTCTAACATGCTGGAATACCTCTACTACAGCCCCAGTAAGAGACTGAGTCTCCTTTCCAAGGACCAGAACAGCTCAGAATGTAGAGACTCATCATTTTGTGATGAAAAACATTTTTTTTAAACCATGGTAATTGAGGAAGCAAAAAATGTAAAACATATCCGAAATAAATACAGGCATACCTCAGAGATATTGCAGGTTTAGAGTTATTGTGGGTTTGGCTCCAGACTATCACAATAAAGCAACTATCTCAATAGAGCAAATATCACAATAAAGCTAGTCACATGAACTTTTTGGTTTCCCAGTGCATATAAGAGTTATGCTTACACTATACTATAGTAAGTGTGCTGAAGGTTGGGGGCGGCTGTGGCAAGTTCTTAAAATAAGACAATAATTAAGTTTGCCAGATTGATTGACTTTCACTTGAACATTTAGAAGCCATTGTGGGGTTATTAATTGGCCTAATTTCAATATCATGGTGTCTCAGGGAATAGGGAGGCCCAAGGAGAGGGAAAGAGATGGGGGAATGGCCAATTGGTGGGGTAGTCAAAACGCATGCAACATTCATTGATTAATTCACTGTCTTATATGGGCATGACTCATCGTGCCCCAATACACGTACCGTAGGAACATCAAAGATCATTAATCACAGATCATCATAACAAATATAATAATAATTTTAAAAGTTTGAAATATTTCAAGAATGACCAAAATGTGACACAGAGGCACAACGTGAGCACAGGCTGTTGGGAAAATGGAGCTGATAGACTTGGTTGATGCAGTTGGCACAAACTTTTAATTTGTAAAAAAAAAAAAGCAGTATTTTTGAAGTGCAATGAAGCAAAGCACAATATAATGAGAAATGCCCATACAGGGTAGTGAGGTGGGGGTGGACCATACGAAGTCAGGGTGATGGATAGGGAATCAGGAAAGGTCTTACGTAGAAGGTGGCACATGAGCTGAGGGGTTTAGTTTTGTTTTGTTTTAGGAAATGAGAGATTTTAAGGGGGTGGGAGGTGAAGAGGGAGTATATTCCAGGAATAAAGGACTACCATCACAAAGGCCCAGAGATAAGAGATGGAGGATCACATGTGTAGAACAAGAAAGCTAGTTTGGTTCTGTTGTAGAATGTGGAAAGGGGAATAATATATAATAAAGTTGGAAAGGTAGGTTGGGGATATTTTGCGAAGGGCTTGTAAAACCAAGAGAAGAGCTATTTACATTTGAGGCAGTAAGGAAACACTAGAATTTCTTGAATAGGGGAGTAACATGGTCAGAATTATTTTTTAGGAAAATACTTTAAAAGCTGTATGGAGAATAGATTGGAGCCTTAGTGATTCCCCCACCTCTCTGTCATTGAAGAAAGAGGTATATTTCATGTTGTCTTCTCTGGGACCTTATCCACTTTTTGTATTTCTCAGGGTCCAACTTTTATTTAGTGATCTGTTCATTTATATTGTTATAGCTGTCCTATTTGTTATAGTTATTATAGTAGACATAATATTTTTCTTCTCTGATATTAGCTATATGTACTTGAGACAATCCCTTAACCTCCATGTGCCTATGGAAAATCTTTCAGACTTATCTATTAAGTCACAATTGGGTTGAGATCTCTTTTAGTGGAGGAAGTTCCCACACTAGGAGCTCCTGACCCTGATGAAACCATAGATATTTCTGTTATCCCCGTTTTAATGATACTAAGTCATTCCGTTACCTTATAGAAGGCCTGAAACCCTGCCTATGACTTTAATCAAGGCCGCCTAACTTTAATAACAAAGGCAGTTAAATCTCTGTCATCCATGGAGAAACTGCTAACAATGGTGCCACCCATTGTTATGCCCATAGGCATGTAGAAAGTATGGGCTAGATGTATACTGGCACACAGTCACAGGAAGGAACTGTAGTTTCATCAGGGTGAGGAGCTCATGCTCCATGCAGGCCAAGGATTATGACAAGACCAACTGGGCATTTGCTCAATGGCCTGCAGAGTAACTTGGTTGCCATGTCTTGGTAGGTGAGGCAAAGGACAGAAACGATTCTGTTGAAAACTTTGCCTACAAGCATCATGAACATCAATCATGGGTTGATTTGTAGGATTTAGATTCCACTCCTACTGGTAGATGTCCCCTCTTGCCGGCATTCCCTTCTGTAGTGTCACCAGAGATTCCTTTGTTGCTTCATGCAATGGAGTTTCTTCAGTTTTCATTGGACCCTTCTGCAGCTCTGAATACTTCTGATCATTCCTTCACGCAGCTCCATACACAGCATAGTTCCTTCTCTTATGGCCTTCCATTTGGAAAACAATAGTTTGTGTTTACATTACAATTTATAGTTTACTATAAATCAACAAACACAAATCTATTAAGGACCTACTATGTGTCAGGCATTGTTTTTGGATCTGGGGATTCAAATGCAAAGAATGAAACAGTTCTTACTTTTGAAGACCTTCGATTCTTACGGCAGAGAGAAGTACCTATATAATTATATAGAGAACGAAGGTAAAATAAAAGGCAGTTCGGAAGGGGGACACCGGCAATTGGGGGCATCAGGAAAGGCTTTGTGTAGAAGGTGGTACATTAACTGCATTTTGAAGAAAGGGTTATGTGTGAGGAACAGAGAAAAGGCTGGATCAAAGACTGTGGGAAGAAGAGTGGTGACCATGAGGCAAGAGAGAGAGAGATGCTGGGGCTGGGTTAGAAAAGGCTAAAAGACTTCTACCTGAAAAAGTCAGACTTAACAACTCTTTCAGCACAAAGCTGAGGTTATGCTCACCATACTTAGCCAGGAAGTTAACAAAAACCAGCAGAATATGGTTTAGAAAATTCATTATAATGCAGTTATATCCCTCATTGTGAGCCTGAGTCTGTAAAATTCGATTCAGGGAATCTGGTCTTCCCCCTAAATCGGAAGGACCAATGCCAAGGCTAGAGTACCAAAGTAAGCTTTGCTCCCAAGATGCTTTGCAATTGAAATATGAATAAGCTAGGATCTAGAACAAAACAAGGCATATCTATTGTCCTAGGCCTCTCATGCCCATCAACATTGCTGCCTTAACTATGCATATCTGCCAACAACAAAACCTCACTGGTCTCCCTACAAAAGGCCCTAGTGATGTGCTCATTCATCTGGTCTATTTAATCACCAGATAACATTTCAGGGGGTTGCAGGTTGACCATCAGAGATGCATCAAGTAAAAGTTGGATGACCATTTGTCCAGCAGAGGGGATGCCTATTTAGGTATGGGTTGGACTAGATCGATGATAAAATCATAGATTTCAAGTTGGGATGGAGTTTCAAGGTCATCTAGTCCAGTTTAGAGAGGAGGAAATGGAGACCCAAAGAGGGAAAATCACTGGCTCAAGATTATACAGGTAGTAAGCAGTGGAGACAGGTTTTGATTCTAGGTCTCTGACCCCAAATCCAACACTCTTTCCCACTGTGCTGAATTCCCTTCCATGCTAGGCTCTGTGATTGGATGATTTGCACTTGATGTGATATACTGTTTTTTAAGTTTCATGCAACAGTAAGTAGAATGAACTGATCACATGGATTCTCTTGGTTCTGCCAGAAGTCCCCAATGCAAAGTCTAGGCTTCCCTCCAACGCTGGCACAGAATTGGCAATACACATGGGAGTACTTGTCCTCCTCAGTTCTTTTGGAACCTTCCCTTTACTGATACATTATGAAAATAGAGAAAGTAGTTATGGTTTCAAATGTATTTTGGCTTCAATTTTGCACAGAAAGAAATGGCTTATGTTCCCAGAGACAATTAACTATTACCACATTTTTGGCAGAATAAACCCTCATGACTCTGGCACTCTCATCTTTCTATGAAAAAAAAATATTTTTTCACGTAGCCTGTGTGTGTGTGTGTGTGTGCGTGTGTGTGTGTGTGTGTGTGTGTGTGTGTGTGTGTGTATGTGTTTTAACTTGTCTTGGCAGACATTAAGAACCCCAGATAAAATCATGGAGTTTATTTTATCTTCTCTATTGGCAGTATCCCAACTCTCAGCACAATGGCTGAGTTGGAGCCTTTTTAGTCTACAGACCCACCAGTGAAAATATTATGCTTCACACACTGAAAGAATATTCAAATTTATGCAAGGAACAAGCAACTCACCCCCCCAAAAAAAGACTGCCCTTTTCTGGGTTGCATTTCCACGAAACCACTTAATCAGCTTTTCAGGTTTCCCTCAATGATTGTGGAGTAATTCACCAGGATAAAAAAGGGGAGAAGGGAAGAGGAGAAAGAGTATTTGACACTTCAATTTTCCTGCAACATAATTTTCTCCAGCTTTTAGTATTCCTCCTACATACTCATTAACCTACCAGATTACAATTTCTTTCCCAAAGAACCATATACTCTATCCTTTAGTTCTCCAAGGGAAAGGAACTCACTGAGAATTAATAGAAAACAAACCCATTTCCTTACTACCCATCAGGTGTCACAAAGCACAAAACTTTCCCTGAGCCATAAAAGTCCTGTCATGAGGAAATATAATTGCTTCCACATTTAACACCCCTGAAGAACATACAGATAGCAGAGAGTGGGATATTATTATGACCACATTAAGTCATTCTAGTAAAAGATCTTCCAAAGTGGGAGGGGAGACTTGTAGAGTATTCAGGCAGGGGTAGATAGATCAAAGACCATTTACTGGGGAAGAATGAGCCTGGTTCATAGTGAGTTAAGCAAAAAAGTATGGAATCCAGGTAAGAGAAAAGCTCCCTTGGTGGACTTCTGCACAGAGATGGTAGGTATCACCTGGGTGGAAGTAAGGTGATCGAGTTTTTGTATAGAAGCAAACGATGACAAAGATAATTAGAATTGCACTGTGTTTATAAAAGTCTTTCCTTCCCAAGGCATTGTGAACCACATTCTATTCTGTTATAAGCAACAAATATGTAGATGGTGCTATTCTGTTCTCATCTCCTATTCCAGCCTAGCTCTGCCCTCAAGGTCTAAGTCAAATTAGTCCAATCTACCTTCCACATGACTACCCATCAAATACTCAAAGATAGCTATCATGTCATTCCTCCCCAAAGACAAATATTCCTGGTCCCTGCAACCAATACTTGAATGACAGGGTTTCAAGTCCTTCAATCCCCCAGTAACTCTCCTTTGGATATACTCTAGCTTCTCAATGTACTGCATAGAGTTAAAGAATCACAGAATATTAGAGTTGGAAGAGTAACCAGCAGCCACTTAACTCAATCTATACCCAAAAGGCATCCCTGTTAGAACATAATAGTCAAGTGGTCATCCAGCATCTGCTTGAAGATCTCTGTTGAGGGAGAACTCTACTTCCCAAGGTAACCCATTTCATTTTGAAATAATTCAAATTATTAAGACATTTTCCTAAAATGTGAAACCCAGAACTGACCTCACCAAGACAAGGTAGAGGACGACTATTTTTTTTCCTTTGTTCCAGATACATTTCCTCTAGTTACATGGTCTAAAATCACCTCAACTGGGTTTCTTTTTTTGGACATTATAGGATGACACTGACATCATAAATACATATTGGATTTGCAGTCTGCTAAAATCCCAAGGCCTCTTTTATTTTAAAAAATTTGCTTTTTTCAATTAAGCATTTATTTTTTCTCCTTCTTACCTCCCATCTAAGAAATAAAGAAAAAAAATCAAAACTCTTATAACAACTATGCATAGTTGGGTAAAACAAATATCTACTTTGTCCGTGGCCAAAAATGTATATTTCATTCTGCCCCGTGAGTCCATAATCTTTCTGTCAGGAGATGGGTGACATTCTTCATTATCACTCCTCTGGAATCATGGTTGGTCAATGTGTGGATCAAAGTTCTTAAGTCTTCCCAAGTTTTTCATTCTTCTGACATCATTGTTAAGAGGTATCTGGCCAGAAATCCCCTGTCCTGCCCTGCCACAGTTAACATTTTAAACCTGAGTAAACAAATTTACATTTTTTCTAGTAATTTTCACCCTACTTGACTTGACTCCATCATTGTAGCCCATGGAAATATTGATGGATCTTGGTTCTTGAATCCAATGCGCGGTTTAATTGCTTTCAGAATTATATTGCCTACAGATCTGATGACCATGACAACTGTGCCTTCATCCAAGTAATTGATAAAAATGTTGAACCGGAAGGAGCCCAGGACAGAGCCCTGTTTTCCCTGCTGCTTTTATCCTGCTTTCTTAATCATGGATTGCCATAGATATTTGGTATTTTTAAAAAATCTATTATTTCTAGCTTTGTTTAGAGGAGAACACTACACTGAACACTGCAGATACTAATGCATATTTAATGAACCAACATTTTACTGGTCATTGTTCTCCATAGGACGTAACAGAGAGGAATGTGAAATAGTAATCATTCCACTTTCACTGAAATTCAGCTACTCTTGAGTGCAGAGCAATGTCTATTGAACTACTTCAATTAAAACTGTGTAGGGAGTATAAATCACTGTGCTATTAAAATCTGTAACTAGAATTTAGCCTGGGTCCATGAGCTTTTTATGTTTTGTACCTAGTCAGTACTTAAATAAATGTTTGCCGATGGTCTTCAGAAAAGGCTACTTAACATTCAATAAAGCTAAACTGATGGGACCCTTCATTTTGTAACCCAAACCAGTCACCTTTGCCCATGGAGGGAATTTGGTCAAGGACCCACTTAGACTGAAGAGAACCACTTTCTGAATTAATTCCTTCTAGAATACCAATAGCAATTTGGAAATAAGTGGCTTCTCCAAGAATCAAAGTTGCCTGGGCTTTTGAGATCGACAGAATTGCGAGGTAATGGGACCTGTGACCATTGAGTGGAGATGAAGGAGTAGTACAGGTATTCCTTTAGGTGAAGCAATGTTCATTAAAGTATAACCCTTTGGGTAGTCCTTCCTGTCAATTGCCTATCTTGACTTCATTTGAGTAGTCTTAAAACATGGATGTAACAGTGACACTCCTCTGTTTAAGAACCTTCAGCAGCAACCCAAAACCCACGTCTCCTAATTTCAAAACCCAAATCTTCTGATTCCTACTCCAGTTTCTTTCCACTTAACCACACTACCACACTGGAATCCCTTGGTGGTGGTGAGCAAAACTTTCTGAAATACATGTATTAAAAGACTATGCATGGTAGAAAAATGACCTAGATCGAGACATGGCTTTTTTTTTCTTTTTGCATGATCAGTGCAGGAATTTGTTTTGCTTTCTGTATGTACTTGTAACAGGGGTTTTATTTTTCTTGCTTCCTTAACTATGAGATAAGAAGATGTGTGAAAGAGAGAAGGCAGATCTGAAAATAAAATAAAATACAATTTTAAATAGAGTGGTGTATACACACACACACACACACACACACACACATACACACACACACACACACACACACACACACACACACCAGAACCTTCAACATCTTCCTAGTATCTCTAGGATAAAATGCAAACACCTTTCTGTGGTATTGAAAGTCCTCCAGGATCTGGCTTCAGCCTTTCTTTTCAGGCTGATTAAACATTACTCTGCCTCATACAGGATGCATTTCAGGCTAACTCACCTCTGTATTTTCTGTTCATGACATCCCACATCTCGCCTCTCCGCCTTTGTACAATGTGTCCTTTACCCACCCACCCATTCCTGGAATGGAGTCCTTCCTCATCTCTGCCTCTTAGAAAGCCTAGCTTCCTTCAAACCTTTTTTTAGGGTCTACTATTTTCTAGGCATCATGCTGGACACACTGAAACAGTCTCAACCCTCTAAGAGGTTACGTTATAATGAGGAAACAATACCTGCCTATATAGACGTATACAAATACACTGTAAGGTGACACAAAGCATTACCAGCTAGGAGACCAGACAAGCCTGGAGCCAACTCTAGAAGGAAGCCAGGGATTCCAAGAGGTGGCTGTGAGAAGGAGCATTCTGCTCAGAGGCGACAGTCCATGCAAAGTACCATCTCTGACACAGTACTTTTTCTGACCTTTCCTGACATCCTTATTGTTAATGACTTCCTTCAGCATATATTTTGCATTCGCTTTTCTGTGTATGTGCTGTTCCCCCATTAATCCCTCTGTAGAATGTAAGCTCCTTGAGGGCCAACATTGTTCCATACAAAAATGAACAGGAAAGACATATTTTAGTTTGGCTGAAATGCAATATGCATGAGAGACAGTAATGTTTAATCAGCCTGAAAAGATAGGCTAAAGCCAGATTCTGGAGGGGTTTGTGTCCCTAGCTCCTAACACAATGCCTGGCACTCAGTAGGTACTTAATAAATGCTTAATGAGTGAATAACCTCAATGGTTAGCCCATAATATTGTGTCCAGCATTATAATAAAAGGAATTATAGGAAGATAGGAGACGTGTTAGGTGACCCTGGGTAGGGGGTTTCCTTTGTTCTGTCTATATCTGCGATTTTGTGATTTCACTGGTTTAGGGAGTTGTTGGTATAGAACCCCAATGCACTTCCCCTACCTTCTACCATATAGATTAGCTCCTGCTTTAAAATTTATAATTTTAGAGAGTTGCCTAGTCACTGAGGGGTTAAATGACTTTACCAGTTTTAAATGACTTACTCAGGGTCAAATCAAAAGGCTACCTCAAAAGTGGGATTTGAAATCAAGTCTTCCCTACTTCAATGCTGGTTCTCAATCTTCTCTGCAAGACTGCGTCTGTACCCTCAGACTTTTCATTAAAGATGCAGAATGTTAATTACCATACATAATGCCTGCCTTTGGGTATGGCAGCATGGAGGAACAAGGGTATTCATTTCTGGGTGTTTCAGTTTAAATGGGTGGTTTAGAGAATCTTTCCTACTCCTACTTTCAATTTACACAGGCCTAGATTGGGGTGGAGTTGGAGTCTTGATAACAGTGAGAAATACATTGTAAATAGAAGAGCTGATTAAAGCAAATCCATAGAAGAGAGAACAATGTTTTCTCTGAAAAGGTTATTCAGAATTTTTTAATTTAAGAATTGCAAAGCCTCCTGGGACATGCACAATGTGATGGGTCTGGGAGAAAGTAGTGTTTTGGGAGAAAGTCGGGTTGTTTTGTGAAAATTGCAACACCCCCAGAATTTTTGCTTTTCTTCTCCACTGGGATCAAGCTTTTACCAGTTTAATTTCTCCTCTCTACTTCTTTTTCCCTGAACAGGACCCCCAACCATTCACTCTGGCCTCAAGGATATGAAGGTTTTGAAAACAACCCAGTCTGGATTTGAAGGCTTCATCAAGGACCAGTTCACGACCCTTCCTGAAGTAAAGGACCGGTGCTTTGCCACCCAGGTTTACTGCAAGTGGCGTTACAATCAGTTCCAGAATGTGGACTTCCAAGCAGTATGGTGAGGAAGCAGGAGCATGTACTGATCCCCCAACCCCATGGGTTGCATTGGAGTCCATGGCACCAGAAGGTCAAATAAATCAACACCACATTCATAAAGGAATGCCTCCTCCGATATCTCTAGATGATGGGTGATTTTAGGTTCTCTTCTCTTGAATAATTCTAGTGCTTGGACCTGGCATGTACAAGCTTAACAAAGCTCTCTCAGTCTCTGTCTCTGTCTCTCTCTCTCTGTCTCTCTGTCTCTGTCTGTCTTTCTCTCTGTCTGTCTCTGACTATCTGTCTCTCTCCCTCTCTGTCCTTTATTGCGACACAGAACAAGTTATTTCAGAGGCAGCATGGGAAAATTTCTAGGTAGAGTCAGAAGGACCTGAGTTCAAATGTCTCACTCTGTCATTCTGTCATACTTGTGTCACCTTGGGCAAGTCATATAACATCTCTGTGTCTCAGTTCTCTCAACTGTAAAATGAGGAGGTGGACTACATGACCTTTCTTGGGTGAGTTTTAGAGAGGATGTTTGTTCTTATTAGGCAGTAAGCACCTTGAGGGCAGGGACTGTCTTGACTCTTTTCATACCCTCAGCACTTAGCACAGTGCTCAGAACACGGTAGGTGCTTAATAAATGTTTGTTGAATCATACTGAATTTAGGAACAGGACGGACTAGACAGCCTTTGAAGTACTAAGATACTTTGCCCCAAAGGTCCTTTCCAGCTCTGAGTCTTTAAGTCAACTTCCTCTATAGAAAAGCCCTTCCAAAGGCTTGAACACCGCCATCACGTCCTCCCTAAGTCTTCTCTTCTCCAGACAAATCACCCCCAGTGTCTTTAACCATTCTTCATATGACATGATTTCCAGATCTCTCACCATTCTAGTCACTCTCTTCTGGATGGATTTTGATTTGTCATGATCTCTTTTGAAAAAGACATTGCCCAGAACTGAACTGAACTCTCTAGAATGGTCTGGCCACTGCTGAATCCTGTTCTATGATTCTGTCCCATGACTAATCACCATCGCTCTTCTTTATTTTAAAGATGTATTTCATCTGAAATACATACATGTATGTATGTATATATGTGTGCATATGCATACATATTTACATACCTATGTATGTTTATTTATTAATGCTACCTTATAAGTATGCTAGCCTTTCAGTTTGGTGTGGTTTTAAAAGAAAGCTAGGCCTGCATTGGGAATCAGATAGTGCAAGGAGATATAGTTTTGTTTTCAATTTGGGGACTAGCTGGGGTAAGGAATGGGAGGATTGAAGTTGTCAAATACCTTCTTCCTATTTTCCTGACAGGATGAGAGTCTGGGGGAGTTTGTATCTCACTGGTGCCAGTTGTCAAATGCACTAGGTGATGGAAGTTGCCTGGTAGCTTCGTGCCAGGGGCCAAGGAAGGGGTGTGTGTGTGTGTGTGTCTCTGTGTGTATGTGTGTCTCTGTGTGTGTGTGCGTGTGTGTGTGTGTGTGTGTGTGTGTGTGTGTGTGTGTGTGTGTACCGGGGAGCAGGTGTTTGGAGACGAGACGTACAGAGGGAGTGGTAATGAGATTTTGAGGCAAAACCAAATATCACAATGTTCTAATATTCTTAAAAGTTCTTTCTTTCCAGTGACTCATATTTGATTATCTATCAGACGACTAGAAATATTGTTTGCCTTTACTGCATGGGGAAATGAGAAGCATAAGCATCATGATATTAGGATCCCTAGCGAGATGAGGTGGGGGGAGGCAGAGGAGAAGGGCAGGAGGGGACAGGTAAAGTCATACTAAAAAGAAGTGGCATTATTAATGAAATCTTCATTTAAAAAAAAAAGGCCATACCATTGCTGTCTCTTGAACTTATTATTTTCCCTTTCTATGTTTAAGGAATGGTGTTCGGGATATCGTCCTGGAGAAATTTGCTGGGCCGTATGACAAAGGAGAGTATTCCCCTTCAGTTCAGAAGACCCTCTATGACATTCAAGTGTCCTCCCTGAGCCAAATTCCAGAGGTATCTTTTTCACTAAACCCTTTGGAGAGTTTAGGTCGGGATAACTTGCTGGAGATCCTCTTGTCTTAAGAAAGATCTCGAAGGTAAAATAGAGAACTAAATACTAGATTAAAAAAAACAACAACCTGCTATGACTTAATAATTCTGTGCAGCAAAAAAAAAAAAAGAATAGGAGCTGACTAGAATTGGCAATATGGGTCAATAGCATCATTCCCAACTCTTATTGAAAACTCTGCTTCCTTTTCATTTGTTACTGATTTAGGATAACTGTGACCCATAGCACTTCTATGGCACCACATCATGGCCTCAGCATGGATCCAAGGATGTGCTGATAAATGTTTGAGCACAGAGGACATTCTTTTCAGTATAGTCTGCATTACTAACATTTTCTTTATCATCTTCTTAAGTCTAGGCAATCAACAAAACAATTGAGCTAGCACTGATTTGCAGCATTGGCCTATTTCTGAGCTCACACTGAAAATTTAGCAATTTACTCTCACTAGCCAGCAGCATACCCTTGAGTGGATCTATGTTTGTAATGAACCAAAAGATACGAGGAGGGATGTGGAGAGGAGCAAGGAGGTTATGGGCAAAGGGTGGTTGACAAGAGGGGCTGCTTAGGGGCTTATGTGGAAAGAATTGAATACGTTTAGTATAGAATGATAGAAGTAATCAAAGAGCTGACCTGGATAATACGAGATGGGAGCTGGCAAAGGAGCAGAGTAGGAGGAGAAGAAGAAATAGTACAAATACTCGAGGGACAGCAGCTAGGTAGCCTCAGATACTTACTAGCTGTGTGACCCTAGGTAAGTCACTTAACCCTGTTTACCCTGTTTCCTCATCTGAAAAATGAGCTGGAGAAGGAAGTGGCGAATCACTCCAGTATCTTTGCCAAGAACACCCCAAAGAGGGTCACAAGGGGTCAGACATGACTGAAATGATTTAAACACAAAAAGTCTTAAACAGGAAAAATTTGGAGGGTGGGTAAGAGAAAGTGGGTGGATAGATGGAGGTTCAAAACAATCACACTCCATATTATTGAACTGATTTTAGATAGAAGAAATGGAAATCAGCCTCCCTAACATCCACTACTTCACCATCGACATGTCCAAAATGGGGCTAATCAACAAAGATGAGGTAAGAAAACTTTTGGAGTATTGGGCACATAGCCACCCTCAACAGCCAGCTACCTCTCCCACCCTAAGTTTTCACAACAGAAAGCTATCTACCATCTTAGCAGCTCTTGGGTCTTCTAAGGTGACAGCTAATTAATAATTTCATACTCTGGGCACTTCAAGGTCTCAAGGATTGGATAGTCCAGGAATAGATGGATGATTGGATGCTTGGAGGGGAGGTGGAGGTAGAGATGGAGAGGGACAAAGAGAATAGAAGGTGTTCAAAGTACAAAGCTCTCTGGGAGACTTCCCTGGCAAGTGCTACCTTCCCTCATGTCAATGCTTTATTCTTCCTCAACCAGCTAAAGAGTTTTATTGATTAGGAAGCAACAAGTCTAGTAGTAAGGAAGATTTTTAGGGGAGATGAAAGGATGTTCATATTTCTAACTAGAATTATAGAAGGTGGGATGAGGGGGCTCCATTCCAGCCATGATGTCTGGTTTTAGAAAAGGAGCTAAATTGTGGGAATTGTGGGAATTGTGTTTGTTTATTTGTCTTCATTTCTCTCTTGAAGTAGAAGAACAATTGAATCATTTCATTTATCTACCTACAAAGCCCAGGGACATTTTTAATGGCACTGGAATCAGGAGCAGCTATTCCCTATTGCTCAAAGACAGGGATGGTGGGGGGAAGAGATAAAAGAGGGAAGGCACTTCTGATCATATCAATCTATTGGCAGTTTCTTATCATCAGCATCCCATGGCAACATTCCTCTTAAATTGTTCTTGTCCCAATTTAATGGATGGATTTTTAAAATTTGGATTTTTCTATTAATATGATTATATCTATTAGCTACATAAAATACCTATGTATCCATATACATGCTCGTATGTATATTTTTTGTCTTTCACTATTAATTTCATGAATGTGGGGAAGTTCCTGGCAGGAACTCCCCCCACTAGTGCAAACTGGAAGCTCATCTGTAACTTAGAGTCTTAGAGAGTTGCCTGGGGTGTTGAGAAGTTAAGTAACTTCACCATGGTCATACATTCAACATTGTCACGGGTAGAATTTGAATCCAGGTCTTTCTGCCTCCAAGGCTGGCCTACTATACACTATGTCATATTGCCTTTTGTGTGCATCTATGCATTAAAAACATATATATATATATATAATATATATGTTTACATGTATATATGTATATGTGGGTGTATGTGTATATATATATATATACATACATATGCTAAAATATTATAAGGTTTCTTATATTTCATAGGATTTAAAGTTGAAAAGAGACCTTTGGATTCAGAAGGTCCAAAGGCTTCATTTGGAAAATGAGGAAACTGAGACCTAAGGAGATTTAAAAATTTGCCCAAGGCCTCATAGGAAGTTAGTGGCAGAGTTGAGATCTGAGCCCAGATTCTCTTCCTCCAATCAAATCTAGTGCCCACAATGGCCAGGCAGTATGCACAATTTTGGTCAAACATTGGAAATGCTACACTTTGACTAGAGGTTCTATAGACTCTCTAGGCTAGACACCTCAGGCATGCTTGTGCCGTGTTTTTCTTTATAACCTTGCTAGTTTCTCCATGTTCCCTCTTCTTGAGAACAAGCATCTACCCTTCCCCATGCCAACTCACAGGACAATCGCCAAAAGATGGCTCTCTTAGGATCAAAATATTTTGCGTGTCTGCCTCCCTAAAAATATAGCCCATGAGCCCCTACCAGTGTGCTTAGCTTCATAGTCAGCCAGAGGACAAAATAGCTCAAGGAAAAAGCATTTACTGAAGTGGCATATTAAGAAAAGCTTAGTGCCTAGTCCAGAATAATAATGGAGCTCTGGGACCAAAGAAGGAAGCTGATGCAAGTTGTACATAATGATATTTCTCCTTCCAGGTCCCTTTCTTGGAACCTCAGCTTAAAACAGCAAGGTAGCATCAACTGATGAGTCAACAGACATTTATTAAGCTTGTACTATGTGCCAACCACTATGCTAGGCACTGGGGATACAAAAGCAAAGGGAAACATTCTTTGTCCTCAAAGACCTTACATTTTGTCAGGAGAAACAACATAATAATAATGGCTAGAATTTATAAGTGCTTTAAGTTTGCAAAACATTTATATACACTCTCACTTAATCCTCACAACAACATGAGAGGTAGGTGCTACTATTTTTCTCGCTTTATGGCTGAAGAAACTGAGGTGAGAAGTTAAGTATCTTGCCAAAGGTCACATAGCTGATAAATATCTGAGACAAGATTTGAACTCAGTGTTTCCTGATTCCAAATCCATCACTCTATCTACAGTGCAACCATATATAAGTATATTTGAATTATATACAGAATAGATATAAGGTGATTTGTTGGGAGAAGATACTAGTAGCTGTAGGAATCAGAAAAGGACTCATGTAGAAGGTATCAGTTAAGAAGAAAATACCTCAATATCTGCTGAGAGAAGCAAATGAACCTCCCCAGACTCTCAGGATCACAGGGTAATAAAGGCTTCTATAAGGGTTAACCAGGTAGGCCCTCATCCTCAAGCCTCCCATTTTGGGAGCCCTGCCATAGGGTCCACAGTTCCAAGAGAATCTTATACCGTTCCTACAGTAATTTGGCAGCGAAAAGTGCCAAACTCTGCACCACCCATGAGTTTCCAAGGAGGGCCTAGGAGAATGTGCTATTTTAATTATCTAATATAGGTATATCTAATAATATAGATGGAGAGTACCTCTCTTCCCCCTCCCTCCCCTTGGTAGTATTATATAGTTGAAAGACCACTAGGAGGCAGAAGACATGGGATCTTGGTTTAGTCTCTAATTATCTGAGTAACTTTGAGCAAGAAATTTCATCACTCTTAACTCTCAGTTCCTTTATCCACAAAGGGAGGGGATTAGACTCAAGGACCTAAACTTCTAAATTTTGGCAATTCTATGAATGCCTAGAGTTCCTTAGAAGGGAGCCTCACTGTTCACTGATGCAAACACATATCTGTTGCATTTTTCTCTGTGACCAAAATCAAGCTGATTCAGAGATCACAGAAAATGAGTGAAATGAAAAGAAAAAGGGGGAAGATAACTCTAAAAAGAAAAAGCAAAAGGAACAGGATGAGGAACAGAAAGTGAAATTACCCACATGTGAGGTTCTGTTAATATGTCACTTAACATGACCTCTCATTTATCCAGAGGTCACTTATCTTACAGCTTAATTCTCTGCAGCAGAGCAAAATAGGTCTCTCTGAGCTATTGGAACAGAGGGTACCAAGTCTATGTACTTAACATTCCTGTGCTTTGCGCCATAGGAAAACCCTGTCAGGCCCTCTCTTGGGATCCATTCATTCTTACTTTATAGGCAGTTGTAACACATTCAGTTACCTGGGTTTTCTGCTTTAGTCAGATCAGAAGCTGGGAATCAGGAGGAGGAAAGGACACTAGGAATTGACGGGGAAGAAAAGGCAACTGACTGTGAGGAAGACAGGAAAAAAATATCCTAAAAAAAACAGAGGAGAGAATTCCGAAAGCATAGCCCTCTGGAGCTCTCTAGACCAGGGGCTAGCAACATTTGAGAGTATCATTCTTTGTGACAAAGTGCACTAATTATCATAATGATGGCCTTGAGTCTTTGATAAAATGTTAAATTATCTTCAAGATGCCAGATGGGTGATGTGAAGACTGTATTGATACTCATGGAATTTAAAATGTAGGGCTGGGGCTGCTTAGTTTTTGCCTTTCCCAGGGTCTTACACTTGATTAACACCATTAGATGGTGAGTTCCCTGAGGGCAAGGACTGTCTTTTGCCTCTTTATGTATCTTCTGGGCTTGGCACAGTGCCTGTCATATAGTTGGGCTTAATGCTTGTTGATTGATTTGTATGGAATTAAAACGGAAATCTTCAGGTAGGGAAAGAATTTTGGTAGGACAGGGAGAAGAACTAGGATGAGAAGGTATGGATTGGGTGTAATCATGGACGGTCACCTCAACGAGATCAACATCTCACCTTTCCACTCCTCTTTCCACTCAAGCTGCCAAGTTGTATTGCTAAAGCCCAGTGCTGACCAAAGCTGAAGAAACTCTCCCTTCTCTCTAGGGTGGACCTCTAGGATAAAATACAAACTCCTCAGTTTGGTATTTAAAACCTCCAACAGTGTAGTGCCAAGGCTTCCCTCTCCAGCTTTACTGAATGTAGACCACTATCCTTCATGAACTCAACAGTCAAACTGACCAGCTTTCTGCTCCCAACACGCCACATTCCGTCTCCTTCTTGACTGCGCAGTCTCCCTCCTATGCCTCCACATTTCCACCTCACCTCCACCTGTTTCTACAATCTGGCTAGCAGCTTCTGTGAGGGTGTAAGATCCACCCACAGCCAGCACCCAGAAAGCTGCCAG
>CM053626.1:299239599-299261300 GCA_028646595.1 Phalanger gymnotis | reverse complement strand
GATGACATGGTCAAACCTACACTTTAGAAAAATGAATTTGGCAGCTGAGGGGATAGGCAAGGCAGCTAGGTCTCTCTCAGGTTTCTCAACTGTAAAACAGGTGGAGAGAGATTATAATAGCATCCACCATCCAGAGTTGTTGGGAGGATCAGTGAGACATTTGTAAAAAGCACTGAAAACAGTGCCTGGCACATAGTAGGTACTGTATAAATGGCTGCTGGGTAGCACAGTAAGTGGCGTGCTAGGCCTGTAGTCAGGAAAACATGAGTTCAAATCCAGCCTTATACACTTACTAGCAGTGTGACCCTGGGCAAGTAACCCAGCTTCTGTTTGTCTCAGTTTCCTCATCTGAAAAATGAGGATAACAACAGCAGATTGAATGACATAATTTTAAAGTACCTAGCACAGTGCCAGGCACCATGTTATTAGTCTTTAGCTATTATTATTATTATTAGGTGATATGACAGGCACTTAGCAAGACTGATATCCCAACACTTTCCTTCACTTAAAAGAATCAAGGATTTTACCTACCTGAGCCATGGTTTGCCAAACAATCAACAGGCAAGAATCCAAATAGAATATTGATTTGTCCTAGGACCATTTCTATCCGACCCCATGATGATTAGTTAAGTAGTATGGTGGGACAGATTTGACGTCCTGGCTATTCCCATCACTCACAGTGTGACCTCAGGCAAACCTTGTTAGATTTCTGGGTTTTTTTTCTGCTGTAAAATTAGTTTGGCTAGTTAATAATAATCATAATTGCTGAAACATATGCTTTTTTCCTACATAATTCCCAAATCCTGAGATATATGTAGCATAGATGTTCTAATTCCCATTTTGGAATGAGGGAACTGAGACTCTGGGGCCTAACCCAGGGTCCTCTTCCCCCCAGTGCCTGAGGGAGGATGAAATCAGTCTTCTTGATGCCATCCGTTGCTCTATTTACTGTAGAGAACCATTGCTTAGGATCCCTTCAGCTCAAGTCAAATCAGCAAGCATTTGTTAAGCATTTAGCTCTGTGCCAGAAAGTGTGCTGGGGGCTGAGGGTACAAAGAAAGGCAAACACAGGTTCCCTGGCCTCAAGCAGCGCATATTCTAATGGGGAGGACAATGCGCAAACAACTGTTTACATTCTAAATATCTATCTATCATGTATCTATATGACATAGAAGATATAAACATGTCTGTAGATATATGTTTAGAGGGAAATATTCATATATATTTATATCTTTCCTATATAATATATACCTTATACCTACATAGTTGAATGCATGTGTATCTGTATATATACGTGTGTATATATATACATGTGTATATATTGTGGTGTTACTATGATTAAAGATCTTTCCCTCCCATTAATCCCCTTAATAGGCCTCAGGTGGAGCTAGTTAAGGGAAGCTTGATTACGGGAGGCTTGTTTGTAGGAAAGCCCACGCCTTTTTGCTAATTAGGTCATGAGAGGTGTGTGAAGCCCTGGAGCCCTAAAAAGGGTATATATACACCGAGGGTAGCTCTTAAGTGCTCAGAACTCCAAAGGCTCTTAGAACTTCAAGCTCTCAGAACTTCGGGAGGAGAGGACGAAGGCAAGCAGACAACTAGGATTTGTGAATAAGTGTTTACAGGAAGGCCCCAGCAGAGAGGAAGGTTATAGCATGGCTTGGCTCCCTGCTGTGATACTGTGTTTTAATTTCCTTGCTGCTATAATTAAGTGGACTTACTGGTTTAGGGATACAATTGCTGCTATGTCAAATTGGAGTTATTGGTTTTGGGATTTGATCCTCTCGTGTCTGAATAAATGTTTTACTTCTTCTGCCTTCTATGTGGAAAGTCTCTTATATTCTGCAATACAAAACTATGTAGGCATATTCATGGTCACTATCAATATTACGACACTTGCCTTACAGATACTTATACACAGTTGAGATTACATCTAACTTGATCTGTATGTTTATGTATAGATATATAGTATCTCATATGAAAGATATGTATCTATATCTTTCCTATATATAATATACATTTTATATGTACATAGTCAAATACATATGTATCTGTACATATATATACATGTATGTATATACAGCTAAGATTACATCTAACTTGATGTATATTTATATATATATATATATCATATGAAAGATATGCATCTATATCTTTCCTATATATGTTTTATATGTACATAGTTGAATATATGTGCATCTGTACATATATACACACATGTGTGTATATACAGCTGAGATTATATCTAACTTGATTTGCATTTATAAATAAAACATATCGCATGAAAGATATGCATCTATATCTTTCCTATATGCATATATATTACATATATTTATATGCGCATAGTCGAATGCATGTGTATCTATACATGTATATACACATATGTTTATATACAGCTGATTACATCTAACTTGATGTGTTCATATAATATATATAAAATCTCATGTTAAAGATATACATCTTTATCTTTCCCATATGTGTATATATATACACACATACATACATAGTTGAATGTATGTATATCTGTACATATATACTCATATGTGTGTATATACAACTAAGATTATATCTAGCTTGATGTATGTTTATAAATATATATAAAATATCTCATATGAAAGATATGCATCTATATCTTTCCTATATATATATATATACATATCTATGCACATATCATCTATATAATAGTTTAATGTGTGCATATATCTACATATAAATGTATATATGCATATGTGAGTGCATGTATATACGATCTGAGATTACCGCTATTTGTGTGTGTATACAACATAAATATGTATATATTCACATATATGTATACATGTATTGTGTGTATGTTTATCTATTTATACGCAGGCATATCAAATATCAGAGCTAATTTCAGATGGCAGGAGCTAGCACTAAAGGTTCGGGCAAGACCAGAAAAGGCCCCCTTTGCACAGATTGGCATTTGAGCGAAATCTTAATTGGAAGCCAGGAGAAAGAGATGGGGAAGGAGATCATTCCAGACACGGGGGCAAAACCAGTGAAAAAGTGCAAAGTCAGACACTAGGGAGTGTCCTGTTCAAGGAAGATCGAGATCACCAGTGTTGCTGGACTGTAGAGCACACGGAGGAGAGTCAAGCTCTAATATTTTGTAATTCTGTGAAGTTCACTTTTCACAGAGCTGATTTCTTTGGTTCAGCGATACCTCTGTTGGAGACTTGTCATTCCTGTTTCTGAACAGAGCTAGGAGGAAGGAAGGGAAAGTGGGAATGGGCAATGTGCCTACTCATGAAGCATCAGTTAGTGCCTCCCCTGGAGTTTTTTAGGCGATTAAATAGCCCAGGTTCTCTTTCTGGATTAATTTAACCTTCCTGGAGGTACCAGAAGTTGAAAAATAATTTAGGAACCGCTGAGGCAGAGCATAAATCAGGGGAAGTTTCCTTTCTGTCTTTCCATCGGGAGCACCTAGCATAGTACCTCACTCAGAATACCAGCTTAGTCAATGGTTGCTGAACTGAATTGAGCAAAACTGAACTGAATTGAAGTGTATTTGATAACTATCGTCTGCACTGGATCATGTTGATTCCTGGAGTCCTTGTCGAGCTCCAGGCGAAGGAGATGTAGTCGTATCCAGTAGAGGAAAAGGAAAGGAATACGCATTTACATAGCTCCCACTATGTGTCAGGCACTGTACTAAACTCTTTAGAACTATTCTCCTAGTTGGTCTTCCCAACAGCCCTGCAAGGGAGATGTTCTTATTATCCCCGTTTCATAGAAGAGGAAACTGAGGCAAACAGGCCAAGTGGCTTGCCCATGGTCACACAGTGTCTGAGGGTGGATTTGAACTTAACTCCTTCCAGTGTTCTATCCCCTGTGCTGCCTAGCTGCCTCCAAACAGTGAAAACACAAATGAAACATATGAGAGGGGGAAGATTCCCTCTTATTGCTAGTGCTTTCCCTCTGAGATTATCTCCAGTTTATCCTGTATACATCTTGTTTGTGCATAGTTGTCTCTCTCATTAAACTGTGAGCTCCTTGAGAGTAGAGACTGTCCTTGCCTTTCTTCATATGCCCAGTGCTTACTTAGCAAACACATAGTAGGTGCTTAATAAATGTTTGCTGACTTGATAAGATTGGAAAGGAAAGATGGTGCCATGTTAAGGAAAGCCTTAAAAGCAAAACAGAGAAACGTAAGATTAATTCTACAGAAGTTCAGGAGCCCCTGGAATGTTTTTTTCTTATTCCAGACAGGATGAGGTAAGTAAGTCAAGGAACCCAGGATCCATGTTATTTAACTAATTGACTCTCTAGTAATTGGCTTTTCATTCAGCATGGCTGCTGGATTTTGCTTAGAGCCATATGGAGAGATAGGAGACCAGGGCTTTGCTTCAGGGTTTGAAATTTAGAAGGTGCGGGAAAACACTTGTGTCTTTTAGCAGCAGAGAAATAATAGAGCTTTGTTAGCAAATAGATTTAGTTAAAACAGGAAGCTGCCAGATGGCCCTTTTCCTCCCCCTGGCAGCTACACATTCTGCCCCACCCCCTTTCAATGGCTTAAAAAGCTGATTTAGGGCACACTGTGTGTCATTTGCCAGGGTATGGTTTGTGCTGCCCCCAGGTTCAATACTTGCTAGCTATGTCTCTGAGCATGGCTCTGATAAGATGCTGAGGAATCGGTCCTGAATATACGGATGGTCCTGAAAATGTCCCAAGCACCAACAAGATATAGGCTTGGTCACTGGGGTGAAAGGTCTTAAGCTTTCTGGAAAATAAGACAAATCCACCAAAGAAACTCCGGCTTAAGGCTATTCCGTTCCGTTGCCATTATCCGTGTGGAAGCATTCAAGTTAAATGTCTTCCCTCAGAGTTAATGGTAGCAAATTCATTCAGCAAATTGCATTTCATTTCCTTTTGGGAAAGCTTGCATTCTCTCTTAATATGCTGGGAAATATGTAATTTGAAAATGCTTTTCCGCAACTGTTCTAATTATAAACAGATTGTGTGGCAGACCCTGTGAAACTCAGCAGGCAACCAGCAGTGTCTGCCTTTAGGAGAGTGCATGAGGCACCCAATCCCATCTATCCTGGGAGGCTGCAGGCAGAGTCTGACACCCAAAGGCCAAATGTTCTCTTTTTTAAATCCAACCCAGTCTGGTTACCAGCAATGATGTGCCAAGTCCTTCACCAGATACACTGACTGTTGAATGGAAAATTCTTGTTACAATGAAATGTTTAAAGCTTTTAGGCACCTTCTGCATGGGAATCATTAACCAGGAAAGTCGTATTATACTCAGGTCAGGAAGGATGATTGCTCCACTCAATTACTCAATCAACAAATGTTTATAGAGTGACTCCTATGTACCAGACACTTTGCAAGACCTGGGGATACAAGCATAAAGAATGAAACAATTCCAGCTTATGAGTAGCTTACAGTCTATTGTGGGAAACATCTGGGACATATAAATATATACAGAAGAAATATGAAGAAAATAAATTCAGATAAACGCAAAGTAGTTAAATGCAAGGTGGTTTGAAAGGGAGGGTGCCATTAGCCAGGAACAAGAAAGGTTTCAAGAAGAAGGTAGACTTTGAGCTGCATCTTGAAGTAAGAATTCTGTGAAGGGAAGGTGAAAAGGGAATGCATTCCAGGCATGAAGGACAGCCAGACAAAAGGAAAATAAATGGGAGAGATGGGGTGTATAAGGAACAGAGAGAACAGTTTGGCTCATTTGTAGAGTATGGAAGGGGGAGTAATGTGTAATGAGGTTAGAACAATAAATTGGGACAAGGCCTTAAATTCTAAATAAAGAAATTTATGCTTAATCTTAAAGAAAGGGTCTTTAAACTTGGCTGTGTGAACTTGCTTTTTAAAGAAATACATTTTGAAAATTGTATTTCAACATATGTTTCAAATTGGCTTCCTTTATTCTTTTATAAACATTATTATGAAAAGTTTCACCAGACTGCCCAAGGGGTCCATGAAACAGACAAACAAAGAGTGTTAAGAATCTTTGTCCTAGGAGAAATAAAAGCCACTGGATTTTTTATTTTTGGCAAGAGAGAGACATAGTTAAATTTATGCTTAAGGAAAATTATTTTGGCAGCAGTGTGTATGATATACTGAGGCAGAGAGAGATGAGGCAGGGAGAAGAATTAGGAGGGCTTTGCAGTCATCTAGGTAAGAGGTGGTGAGGACCCAAACTAAAGTGGTAGCTCTGTGAGTGGAAAGAAAAGGGGTTTGTTTGTAAAAGATGTGTGAAGGTAGAAATGACAACTGATTGGCTATGAGACAAGTCAAAAGCAAGGATAAGGTCATGAACCTTGGAGAATGGAAAAATGGTAGTGCCTCTGATAGGAAAAAAGAAAGAAGTGTGGGAATAGGGATGGATTTGGGGGAGTGTTAATGAATTCTATTTTAGATGTGTTGAGTTTGAGATGTTTCTCTGACAGCCAGTTTGAAATGCCTAATAGGCAATTGGTGATGTGGGATTGAAGCTTAAGGGAGAGACTGAGACTGGATAGATAGACCTGGGAGTCATCTGTATAAAGATGACAATGAAACCCAGGGGATCTAATGAGATCACCAAAAGAGAGAGTGCAGAGAGAACAGTAGAACCATAAGGCAGAACCTTGGAGAGCGCCCACAGTTACTGGGCAGTTTATATGGATGATTGTCCAGCAAAGAAGACTGAGAATGAACCATTTTTTCAGTAGGAGGAGAGCCAGAAGAAAATAGTGTCACAAAAGCCTGGAGAGGAGAGACTATCTGGAAGAGAGATGATCATCAGTTTCAAATTCAGCAGAGAAGGCAAGAAATATAAGGACTGGAATGGGGAAAGCCAGCAGATTAGGCAATTGAGAGATCACTGGCAACTTTGGAAAAAGCAGTAATGAATGGACAAGATCAGAAGCCGAACTGAGGAGTGAGTGAGATGAGAGAGAAAGCAGCCACAGAGAGTATAGATAGCTTTTTCTAAGAGTTTGTCTGAGAAAGAAAGGTGCATAATGTGCATGAGGAGATGTTAGGGTCCAATGAAGGTTTTTTGTTGTATTTTGACAGAAGAGACTAAGATATGTTTTAAAGGCAGTAGGGAAGAGACCAGTAGGTAGAGAGAGACTGAAATTTTGAGGTGCAGGGGGGAATATGATTCAAATTGTAATCTGCTATATAAGACATGAATGGATTAATCGAATGAATATGTGCAGAGATTGGCCTTGGTAAGGACAGTGGCTTCTTTGTGAAGGATGGGAGTAAAGGAGGAGAGGGTGGGACATAATGCTTAGGGGTTTTGAGATGAAGAGGAGGAGAGAAGTGGAAACTCACATAGAATGGCCTTAATTTTCTCAGTAAAGTAAGAAATGAGGTGCATGAGGGAAGAGGGAGTTGTGGAAGGCTTAAAGAGAGAAGAAAAGGTGTGCTGATCTTTTGTGGGAAGTGAAATAGGAAATCAATTAGGGATGATTAAATGGATCACCTTGCTGCAGTGAGGGCCTTGTTGAACTTAGATAGCATCAATTTACAATCTACCAGTCAGCAAAGTTGTACAATTTCCTCTATCTTAGTTCAATGGATAATGGAAGTAATCCAGGTTAATCAACATTCAGTGTACAGTGAGGTTACCACTGGCAGGTGTGTATTGGGCTAGAATCTAGATGGCCACTGAGGTTCCTTCCAGCTCAGAGAATTTCTGATTCTGAGACTCCTTTCAGCATGCAGATATGGTGGAGTAGATCTCCTATCTCACCATATACCTTTATGAGGCTATTTACGTTCCCTATAAAGGTTACCTAAGATCTTTATTTTACCAACGCTAACCAACAATATATAGGAATTTGAATGACAGTGTGCATACTGGCAATAATGATTTATAATAGCCACAAGATCTGAAAGTAAAAATGTCCAAGAGAAAGAGTTCAGTCAGTTAGGGACATGAAAGCAAACAAGGCATTTTTGCCATAATTATGTTAGTATGTCATCAGCCAACAAGTATTTTTAAGCACCAACTATGTTCCAAGCTCTTATGCTAGAAATTGGAGACACAAAGGCAAAAAAAAAATGGTCCCTGTCCTCAGAGGCTTCATTTTATCAGTGGAGACAATACACACATATTGTATAAGAACAAACAAAATTAATACTAGTTATTCGTGAAGAAGGGAATGACTCAAGTGGCGAGTATTTATTAAGCACCTACTGTGTGCCAAGAACTATGCTAAGTAATAGGAAAAACAAATACAAAAGTGGAATGGTCCCTGCCCTTGAGGAGTTTACAATCTAGTTTATCTCAATACATACCAATGAGCTGTTATTATCCCAGTGATATGGGGACTTGCTCCACTAGCTAGAGGGGGCAACCCAGCTATAAATTACTGAGTAGATCTTAGAAGATTGGCTGAGGCTCAGTTTCAGTGGTTGACCAATCATCTATCAACTCTGCCACCTTGTCTACCAGCTAACAAATCGTAAATAATAGTTTGTTTTTATAAGCAATCATTTTAGAACTTTTTCTTGGTATATTTACAGGTTTCTGTTGATATTTACTAAGTTTTGAATAAATCTTTTTGAAACTAGCAAATATAAACATGGAATTCTGATAAGGCTTCCCCTTATCCCTTAGATGTAATACAATATAGCAGAGAGAGCCTGCCTGGAGGTGAGATCACCCTGAGCAAGTTACTCAGCCTTTATTTCTCGTTTTGCCTCTGGGTCCTTCTTTCTCCCAAGGGGAATTCCTCGTGGAAATGCTATTTTGAGGAAGGGCCTAGACCAGCCATGCTTCATTCTGCAGACTTTATCGTCATTCCCACCGCCCTTTTCAGCTTCCTCTTAGGGGTATCTTGGGTTACCCCCATTAGAATGTAAGCTCCTTGAAAACAGAGCTTATCCTTTTTATTGCATTTTTATTCACAAGACTCAGCACAATGCCTGGCACACAATAAGGGCTTAATCATTGCCTCTTGACTTGACTTGACTTAACTTGCATACTCTCAGTGCCCCCAGACGACTCTCCACCTCTATAGATTGCAGATTAGATAGAAGTTCTTTGCAGGGAGTTTCTTCTGCTAGGGAAATCACAGGTCTAACCAAAATATTATATTAAACACCTTGACCCTAGATGACCTTTTTTTAAAATGCTGAGATCAGATTACTTGACCTGTTTTAGATCATCATAATGAAGGAAAACGTGGAAAGGCAGTAGGTGTTGTTATCTTCTCTTCACTCCCATTAATTAGGTGGAGAAACTGAGGCACAAAAGGTTATCAGATGATAACCCAGGTCACAGAGGGACCTCATTTCGCTCAAAACGTGCCTTCTATCCTCACTCATTTCTCTAGAGTAGCTAAAATGCTAAGGAAAAACACCACCTAAATGGGAAATGGTGGAAGGCTTAGAAAGCAACTTAGACAAATGTAATCCTAACCGATGGCCAAGCCTAAATCAAGCAATTGATGTTTCTGTTTGTCAGGAAAAGAAATGTGTTTAACAGAGCCCCTTTGTGAACTCTAGGAGAATTACTCATTGTTTGAATTCCCTTCTGCCTGGGACCAAGTAAATGCCGTGTATCTGATGCTCTATTCTTAGACATTTGGACAACTCTACAAACTATACCCATGCAAATAAATTAAAAACTTGTCTTTTCAAGCTCCTGGGAAATACGAAAGGTTATGATCAGTCAAGGAAAATGTGTTTAGCAAAATGCATCTGGGTTTTTATTGGCCCCAAAGCCCCTGGAAAAATTGGCTAAGAAACTTGTTGCATTCCAAATGTATCTTGTCTGTTCCTTATTAAGGCTCAATGACATTCAAAATGATTTGTGTGGCTACTGGTCCTGTCCCTCTGGTCCCTTTGTGAATTTGGTGGACATAGGTCAAAAACAAACAATGAAATATGAAAATAAAAGATGACTGCAATTTCATTCACTAAATTGGGCCAATTGAGCTGAGGCCTGGCTGTTTTAATAATATAGTCAGTTCTCAACTTGCCACTTTGTTATTTATACAGATCGAATTGTGAATGACAGGCTGGCTTCCCCAGCCACCCTGCCCCCCACATTCTTGAAAGCTGCTACCCAGCCACCAGCTATTATCTGCCTACCAAATGCAGGTTCATTTTAATACAAGCCTAATCCAGGCAGAAATAAGACCACAGTTCTTCAAGGAAAAGGGAGACTATTGCATTTCAAAGCCAATTATAGCCAGAGTGGTGAAGAGAGCCCTAGAATAAAACTGTAGGAGACCTACATTATAAGCCAAGTTCTACCACAATGTGTGTGGCCTTGGGCAACATGCTCCCCCAGTTATGTTATGGTGAGGATTCATTTTGTTGTATGAGTTAGACTAGATGGCCTCTGACAGTCCTTCCAACTCTGAGCCTGTATGGTCAAGAAGCATTTATTAAGCACCTACTGTGTCCTAGATACACTCTGCCAGGCATTGGAGATTCAAGTACAAAGAAAGAAATCATTCTTACCCCCACTGAGCTTATACTCTAATGGGGGGGGGGAAGGAAGTACCTATAAAATGCATACAGTATAAGCTGTTGTTTGTCCTTCATTTTTGAAGAGGATCAATGACATTATAGGGTAGTGTCTTGACTTGCACATGAATTGCACAACTTTGTGCGATTCAGCCTCACTCTCCCTTCCTGAGTTATCAAAGTCCAGTGGTGAAATAAAAGTCAAGATGACTGCATTGGCCTGGGAGGCAGAGGCTCCTCAGAATCTTTGATGCCTGACCAAGCCCTAAGTGCTCCATGACTCCTCCTTCAGCTACCTTCATGGCTATTGGTACAAATTGTTGTCATCCAGCTGTTCACGTACTTGAGGTAGACATCCCCTTAACTCACCAACAGGTTGGAGGCTGTCAGTAATCCTTAACCTGGTTTAGCCCATCTGCTGAGGTGATTTTACCAGGGTCTGGCCACTGAGCATGCTACAGCTTCTTGGAGCCACAGGCAAGAGAGGTAGGTAACAGGTAGATACCAAAGATAGATGAGCAGCCCTGAAAAGGGCTTGGCAAGCCCTCATGCCAAAGGTGCCAGTGCTCTCTCAACACCCCACAGACTCCACAGCATAAGCATAAAGTTAGTAAATGCATCGATTTATATACATAAACATACACATATACAAAGTAGTTAAATATAAAGTAGCTGGGGAGGAAGGAAGGCTCAGGAAAGGATTCACACAGAGGATGATGCCTGATGTCCATCTCAAAGGAAGAGAGGGATTCTATGAAGTGGTATTGAGGAGGGAGATCATTCGAGGTTGGCGGGCAGCCAGTGCTAAGGAGAGAGAGGGTCATGAAGGAAGAACAGAGTATAAGCCAGTTTGGCTGGATAGCAGAGATGGGAAAAGAGAACAATATCCAGAGGGACTGGAAAGGTAATTTGGGGCCAAGTTGTGTAGGGATTTAAAAGCTAAACAGAATAGTTTATGTTTTATCCCAGAGTAAATAGGAAGCCACTAGAATTTATTGAGTAGGGGAGTCATGTGGTCAGATGTTCAGCTAAAGAAAATTATTTTGATAGCAATGTATAAAATGGACTAGAGTGAGGAGAGCCTTGAGGCCAAGAGACCAGATCAGAAACTGTTGAAATAATCTAAGCTAGGGTGAGAGTCTGATCTAGGGTGGCCACTGTGTGAGTGGAAAGAAGGGATCAGATGTCGTGAGCATATAGAGAAATTGGGCTAGATGACTTCTATGATGACCTCTTCTAGTCCTAACAATCTCTGATTTTTTTAGATTAACCAAGGTTTGGGATTATCCACACTATGTCTCCCCTCCTTCAGCTCAGATAATTAAAAGTAGATGGTAATCACATTTTCCATACATGGTGCCTGAGAGTACCCCAGTGGCCTGGTGTCAGCTCCATTTCTTTCTTGGCTATAGAGTGGGTTGGAATCTGCCTTCGGGTGTCAAGTTTGGCTTATTAAAGGAACAAGGAGTATAGACCTGAAAAGGAGTTGGGAGGGTAGAAAAGAGAGTAAATTCTCCACACATAACCCCTGTTAATTTTCTTTTTTGGCACATAGAAAGGAGCTGTGCATGGGTGGATGCCAAGATAGCCTAAAGATTTAAAATGCTGCTAATTGAAAAAAGGCCTCTTCTTTTAATTGTTCAAATGCCTGCAGTTGGTTGGCTCAGAGATATTAAGGGGTTACCAGTTGGAAAGCTTTTTATTGAACAATCAATTCAGCAGACATTTATGGAGCATCTCCATGGGGCAAAGCACTGTGTTGGGCATGAAAAGGTCCACAGAGGTGACCAAAACACAATCCCCACTCTGCAAGAGCTTTCAATCCAGTAAAGGACGTAAGCCATACGTACACATATGTATGGCTTACATACACAATAAAACAGAATATTGACGGTGTACGTGGTGTACAGACAAAACTCTAAAAAGAATCACAGGAGGGAAGGGTCATTTCTGGCCAGGAGGAGTGAGGAAGGTATCATGGATGAGGCTGTATTTGAACTGTGCTGTTTTGAAGGATGTTGCAGATTTCAATAAGATTTTTGGAATGCAATGTGGTTTATGAGAAAAAATGCAAAACTCAAGGTCAAGAAGCCAACTAGCAAGTCAACAAACATTTAGTAAGTATTGACTATGTGCCAGGCACTGTGCTAAGCAAAGGGGATCCAAAGAAAGGCAAAAACAAATCCTATTCTCAAGAAACCCACAATCTAAGGAGGAGGGTGAGACACAATATGGAAACCATGTACAAACAAGATATATACAGAATATATTGGAAATGATCTCAAAGGGAAAACACTAGCTGGGACTTTATCATCTAACATGCTTTAAGAGTAGTTCTGCCTGAAGGCAAAGCAAAGAACTATGTACCCTCGCTCTATTTCCAGAGTCCTCTTTTTCCAGAATCTTCTATTTCCCGAGTCCTAGTTCTGAATGTACAATAAGGTATTAAAATATACTTTAATTGTTCATTGTTCTTTACCCCTGCAGGGTTCATGATAACTTAATGGGATCTACCAATTGGAGGTTACCCTTGTCAAGAGGAAAGCTGCTGCCCCTCCCCCCCCCCAATAATTGAATTGAATTTGACAAGTATTTTATTATGTGCTGTATTGGTGATTAAGGTGGGACTTAATTTTACTGTTTTCTCTTTTAGTACTTATTTAATCAAATGTCCTTGATAAGTCTGGCCTTTGTTTCTTTGATTACACCAGGAGTCTTTGATGACCTCCTTGCCTTAAGGGAAAGCCTAGGCCACGTGGGTTTAAGAAGCATGTTTGTGATGTTAGGTCATGTGGGTGAGTCGCATGTTGTGACGCCCTTTGACACTGAACAGAATATATAAACTCAAGAGGTTGGTGTCTTCCTTTGGGGTTCTCAGTCACTGGAAGAGTGGCGTGATACTCTGGGCAGCCATTTTAAGAGACCTCAGCTTGTAAACCAAGATGTTGATGCTTTCCTGGTAACTATGAATTGTAATTTGGTCTGTTTATATTGTGTATGTTTGTAATTTGTTTGTATTTGCTCTGACGTTCAGGGTGTTGACTTTTCCTCCTGAACTAAGTAAATGATATTTGTATGTGTGATTAAAGTAAGATTGTTAACCCATTAACAATGGGTTCCTTAGTAAAGCAGATCAAAAGAACCTGTGCTGGCAGCTCTTGTTGCTGGTCTTGTTGGGTCTTATACCCCTTCAAGCAGCTGCCAGCTACATTGTTGCTACATGTGTGACTCTTTGTGGAGCACTATGCTACATATTGAGGGATGCAGAAAGAAAAAATAAGAGATAGTCCCTGCCCTCATGATGTTTACAGTCTAGCAGAGGGGTAGGCCACATTAAACAAATAACTATAAGCCAACAAAATACATAAGTATATTACAGCAATATAAAGTGCTTTATAAATTCTAAGGGGAGAAATATTGTTACCAAAGGAAGGCTTCATGGAGGAAGAAGGGTTGGCGTTCGTGTTGGGCTCCTAAGATGGAAGCAAAGGCATAGAAAACAGGAAATATAAGGTTTCTAGAGAGCACATGGAGTCCACGCTTGGGGAATTGTGGAGAATGTGGAAGAGAGTACTCTAGGACTAGAGATGGCATCAATTGTAAAAGCCTTGAATGCCAAGGAAATGAGGGTAAACTTTACTCAAATTCAACCATACTTTGCATTCCATCTAGCTGTTCACTTGGCTATCTAGCGATCCACTCTGTTTGATGCTGTACTTTTCCTTACCTAGGACATCTTCAGACCTGGCTGCCAGAAAAAAAAATGGTCCCCAATCCCCCAGGGTGAAGGAGAATAAACCTACTCAGCTTTGGAACTTTTGCTTGGGCAAAGCTATTTTGGCTAGTGAAAGACTAGGAAACAACTCACTTAGCCCACTCTGCTTATATGGCCCCTGACCACCCAGCTCAGACCATGCTTCATATCCCAGTCAGTCATCTCCCCTGAGTCATCATGTCAACTGACTGGCTGCCATATATGTGTCCATGTGTCCCATCATCCTCCCCGGTCCCTTCCATTTCTCACTCTGGGCTTCACAAGCAAGTCAGTATTACCATATTACCGTTGTTCCTAAAACGGTCATGATAGACTGTAGTAAGACAGGTCTAGTGGATAGAGTGCCAGACCTGAAGTCAAGAAGACTTGAGTTTGAATTCTACTTCTGACTCTTACTAGTTGTGTGGCCCTGGGCAAGTCACTTAATCTCTCTCAGCCTCAGTTTCTTCATCTACAAAATGAGGATAACAAGAGCAATTATCCTTCATGGGTCTTAAGATAAGAAAACTGCTTTGCAAACCTTAGAGTGCTATATATAAATGCTATCTATTATCATTATCTGATCCAACTTCCCTGATTCTGCAGATGAGGAACAAGAGACGAAATTCAGTTACTTTTACTCCCCTAAAAGTAACAAACGAAATCAATTCTTTTGAGTTTGGAAAAGAAGCCAATAAAATGATAGGTTTCTATTAGATCTAGAGTCAAAGGACATGAGTCTGAACCCCAGGTCTGCTAATTACTCCGTGTGGGTTCTTGGGAAAATCGCATAGATTGTAGGTCTAGAGCTGAAATGACCTCAAAGGCCATCAAATTCAACCCCATTGATTTTATAGATAAAGAAATTGTGGCAGAAGAGGCATCAGAGCTAGGATTTGAACACACTTCTTCTGACCCCTTGTCCCATACCCTTTCCACCCTACCTTCCCTGGGAGCCCCAGTTTCCAGATCTGTAACATGAGAAAATTGGACTGGAAGATCTCTAAGATTACTTCCTTGGAAATCTTTGATCCTATGATTCCAGTGGTAACATTTCCATTCTAAAGGTTGGGTGTGATACAGAGGAAGAGGGTTTAGGACTGTTTTTGCCTACATGCAGCTAAAATAAAACAGAAAGAAGCCCTCGGACAACAGCACTATGAAGAGATGAGGGTAGCAATGAGGCAAATCTGCGAGCTTCAAGGAACCCAGTGGAAGTTGAGGAAAATGATGAAATTCACTTGTTTGAAAAGAAGCCTGATGACTCTCCAGAGGCATTATTATGGGAGCAGATGTGGCAATGGCTTTGCAAGAGAGGATGCCAAGAGAAAGCATCATCAGACAACAGCTGTGGACTCTCCCCATGGCTCAGAGTCCTAAGGAAAGGAAAGTGGGAAAATAGAGGGGGTCAGAGGAAAGCTCACATCTCTCCAATTAAGGCTCATGGGGAGGTGGGGTGGGAGCCAGTATTGTTTCAAGACTGAGCCAGTAAATCCTGGCAAAGAAACTGGAGAAAAGAGGTCCTGAAATGGGGGGAAGAATAATGTCAGTATTGACCTTAGAAAGGCAAAGAACCTAAATGTTTTCTTTTTCTTAAAGAAGGATTTATTGATATCTTTTATTATTATATCATCTCCTTACTGTTCTCTAATAATAATAATAATAGCTGGTATTTATGGACTGCTAGGTTTGTAAAAAATATTATTTCATCTGATTCTCACAACAACCCTGGGAGGCAGGTGTTACTATTATTCCTGGTTTACAGATGATTAAAGTAAAGCAGACAAAGGTTCAATGACTTGCTCAGGGAAACACAACTACTAAGCATCTGAGGCTGGATTCAAACTCAGGTCTTCCTGACTCTGGGTCCAGTGCATGATCCACTGTGCCACCTAGTTGCCTACGCAGCCAACTCCAAGTTTGATCATTAGAATTACAGCTTTCTGTTGCTTTTTTTTTCTTATTCTTTCTATTTACATTGTCATAATTAATTACATTTATTGCTTTCTAGGTTCTCCTTACTTCAATCCACAACAGTTTATATGTGTTTCCATGTTTCTCCTTTCTTGTTTTTCTCATTTCTTATGACATAGACCTTGAATCAACAGAATGACTCTTCTTCCTTCTTCTCTTCTTCCTTCTCTTTCTCCTCTTCCTCCTCCTCTTTCTCTTCTCCCTCCTCCTTTTCTTCCTCTTCCTCTCCTCCTCTTCCTCCCTTTTCCTCCTCCTCCTCCTCCTCCTTTCCTCTCCTTCCCCCTCCTCTCCCCTCTCCTCCTCCCCCTTCTCTTCCTCTACTTTCTCCTCTTCCCTCCTTCTCTTCCTCTTCCTCCTCCTCCTCTTCTTCCTTCTCCTTTTCCTCCTCCTCCTCTTCTTCCTTTTTTCCTTCTCTTTCTCCCTCCCTCTTCTTCCCCCTCCTCTACCTTCTTCTCTTCCTCCACTTTGTCCTCTTCCTCTTTCTCTTCCTTCTCCTCCCCCTACTCTCTTTTTTCTGCTCTTCCTCCCCTTCTTCTCTTTCATCTCTTTTTTCCTCCTCTGTCATGACATCAGAAGACAGTGCTGAAGCCTGCCCACCTTACTCCTCTTGGCAGAGATGGACTACAGGCATAGAACAAGACAGAGTAATGAGGCCAGGGCCCTGGTTTGTTTTAGTTAACTCTACTCATTTATTTTAAGGAAAGGCTTCTGTTAGGGCAGTGAGAGGGTGGGAATTGGAAGTGAGTGAGTGGGGAGTAATGGACATGTGAGAAAAGAAAGAAAGAAAAACCATCAATAAAAGTTTTAAAAGTGTAGAAGGAAACAAAAGACATAAGTGAAAACAAATTAACAGAGCAAATTTGTGATTACTCTGTTAAACTTAATATATACCTTTAAAAAACCAAATTACGTAATGGGGGAATAAAAGGAAAGTGATTTGCAACTCTAAGAAATAAACCAAAAAGAACCACAACCAATCCTTCTTTCTGAAAATTCCTGGTTTGAGGTGCTTGAAGCAGGAGAGACAAGCCCAGGTTGAGGTGAGGGGAGCTCCCCTGCTCAAAGGGAGGTAATGTTCCCTGTCTCCTCCTCTAGACTTTTGTGCTGAAGTGTTTCCACAGCAGCTCCTACATGGGATCAGCTTACAGATTGCTTCTAATTCCTCGCCTTCCCACCCATCTGCCAGTGCTATGCTGCCGCTACTGGTGTGAAAAGGACAGGTGAAGCATGAAACCTGTTTTTCAGCACATGATTTAAATCCTAACTGGGGAAGAAAACCAAAACAACAACAACAACAACAAAAGAGCTCAACCTCAATACCGTCCATGAAAAGGGGAAAATGGGAGCACATCCTTTGGAAATTTCACAGACCAGAGTCCAGACTGCTACATGCATGGGATAACAAATCAATTAGTTAATTGGAAACCACTTGCAATTATTTTTTTTTTCAAAACTCAAGAGAAGCAAGAAGATACATGTCAAAAATGAGCCAACAGATTCTGGTCTAATAAGTCTGTCATATTCTTGTTTTCTAGAATAAAGATGAAGGATTCCTGCAAACTTCCAAAGAAAAGAATGCTGGACCTGGGAACTGGGTTCAAATCCCAGCTCCACCAATTACTATCTGTGTGGTTTGGAGCAAATCATTTAACCTCAGTTTTCTCAGGTGTCAAACAATGGGGTTAGATTAGTTGATTTATAAGGTCCCTTCTAGCTCCTGATGCATAATCTTATGACTAGTGGAATACCGATGATGGAGGTCACATTTATAAGGAACCAGAGAGATTAGCCACAATTTAAGAACTTCACAAAGGGCCAGAGTTAGGCCCTTAGATGCCGTCGAGTCCTACATCTCTGAGAAGCTGACGTTCAACTTTAGCTTGAAGGCCTTTAGAAATTGTGAGCTAACTACCCTTGAGTCATGCCATTGCACTCCCAGACAGCTTGAATTGTGGAATTTTTCCTTCTGTTGAGCTTCAGTCTGCCTGTCTGCCACTTTTTACCCAACATTGCACTCTAACTCTGTTCGCTGGAGCTAAACAGAGTCTACTCCTTATTAGGATCTATTGGACAGCACAGTGGCTAGAGTCTAAGACTTGGAGGCAGGAAGACTTTGGTTCAAATTCAGCCTCAGATGCCTCTCAATGAGGTGAACCTAGGCAAGCCTTTTAGCCCCTCTGTGCCTCAATTCTTCAATCTCAAAGAAAAGATAGGAATAGCATCTACCTCACAGAGTTGTTGTGAGGTTCAAATGATTAACATATGTAAAAGGCTTTATAAATCACTATATAAATGCTAATAATAATACATTATTATCGTACTCCACTAGGATATTTTTAAATACTCAAAGTCAGTTATTATATCCCACCTCCAAGTCATTCAAACATTTGGGTTGAATGAAATGGCAAAACTAGTAATAAATGAAATGTAGCCAAAGTACTCGAATCAATTGAAAAGCATTTATTAAGGACTCACTATGTTTCAAGTAGTATGCTGAATACTAGACATTCAAATACAAAAATGAGACACCCATAGGATTAAAGATTTAGAGCCAGAAATGACCTTCCTTTAGAGGTCATAGAGTGTAACCCCCTCTCTTTACAAGGGAAGAAAGAAAAACCAATAGAGTTTGAGCTATCAACTCCCACTTGGACTCACTAGACCAGGCTCCAGGTCCAGTGTTCTATCTACTATACCTGGCAGTGTCTCAAAGCAATTCTTTCCTTTGAGGAACTTGCATTTGAATACATGGAGGCAACATATATGAGGTAACAGTTTTCGTTAGTAAGTTCATTCAATATAGTGCTGAATTTCACTTGAAAATTATCTTCACCCTTTGTATAATATCCTTCTTCAAGAAGATTTTGGCCAATAGAGACTCTATTTTCCTGCTATCAGTTAAGGGAATTGCTGTTCTTACATCCTCAAAAGTTCCTGGAGTCTCATCTCTGCAAGTAAAGTTTGGTGATGACCTATTCCTTGCATCTAGAACATATGGGATGAGGAAGGGGTAGAAGGTGGAAAAGGAATGACGTTTTAGGGAATAAAACAGGAAATTTTACCGTCAAACACATCAGATAATTTCCTGAACAAAGAAAGTTTCCTTAGGCACTCTATTATGATATATTTCTCATAATTCAGTTTCTAAGATGTCAAAAATAATATAGACCATAGTCATTTTTCCTACTTGGTCATTAAAAAGACAAGAACAAAACTCCCAATAGGTCTTGAAATAATCAGTGTTTATTAAGTGTAGCTCTTTTGTACATAGTGATTCAATGATTAAAAGAGAAACAATCTGACTATTCCCTCCCGACCCTTTATGTGATCATCATTATTTATAGACTGCAAAAAATTAAAACCCAACATACTGTCAAGGCATAGAATCACAAATATGTCATTAAAACAGGCATATGAGCTCCCAGGACTCCATGGACTCCATTGTGCTTACAGATTTGCGGTACTCAGACACTAATTGAAGTTACTCCCATAATGAATTTTTGCTGCGATTCTATCATTAAATTATCTGCATCATCCATAAGAGAAATTTGCCATCACATGCATAAAAACATTATTGGATATCTTTCTCCTTAACTCAGAGCCTAATTAATTGATTTTTGCATCTTTATAATTTATTAGTAGTTTCTTAATGATTCGATTTGAATGCTCCTGGAATCTGAGAAAGCACAAGCTGACCCAAAGGGAAAGTTGATCTATCGTTAATTATCATTGCTTTCACAGAACATTCTGTTTTTGTAAAGCATGTCACAGCTACTGATGAGTTCATCCATAGAACATCATGGTGAGGTAGGTCTAGTAGAGAGAAATGATTGAATCAGGGAAGAAAATACACTTTATAAATTAACCTGGCACTTAGCAAGCAAGGATAGTTTTTTGCTGTGATACCCAATACTACTACAACAATCTGACATCTCTTCAGCAGAGGGATGGTTTTCTATGACTGGTGAAAATGGGTTACAATTTTGAGGACAGCTTCCTTTTGACTGTGCCAGTAATTTTGCCATATGGGTTGTCAGTAGGGAGCAGAACCTATGGAAAGAACCAATATTATTAGCTTGAGGGAAATAGACATCTAGCCATTCACTTGTGTTTTATTAATTTATGTCATGGAAATATTCAGGAAAAATGCACATAAATTATATATATGTGTGTGTGTGTGTTTTTAAAAGTGAACATGCAAGTTCATAGTATGCCCTTAATTATATACACACATACACACACACATACACACTCATGAATATGTGTATGTATGTACACATATATATGGCATTGTTAGGGAATGAGATATTCCAAATAAGCTAATTTTCTATATACTTATGAGCTGAACTCCTTCATTCTGCGTCCCTAGCACAAAAATTTTTTTTTAAAATATTTTAAATATTTTATAAGCATCTCTCCCAAGTGTTACATAGAATCATAGATTTAGAACTAGAAGGAACCTCAGAGACCCTTCCCTTTTTAGTTTACTTTTGAGTAAACTGAGGCCCTCACTAAGTAATTCGTTCAAGGTTGCAAAGGCACTAAATTATCAGAGGCAGAATTTGAACTCAAGTCCTCTCACTACAGAGCCAGCATTCTTTCCAGTGTATCATAATTACCCCCTTGTTAAAAAAAAAAGAAGACATTACATTTACGCCTTTTCTCTTTACTTGCCAATCATTTTCTACCTCCATCTTGTGACAAAAACGATTTAGCAAAAAGATCTGATGCAGAACCGTTATTTGACAACCTATCCAATATTCTGTTCTCATAGTCCCCCAGCTTTTTGATATGAAAGAGGAGGTATGTTTTATTATTTCTTTTCTAGGACCTTCACTGCCTTTTCCATTACTCAAAGTTTAACTTCCTTTTTTTAGTTACTCTGCCGTCAACAGAGAGTAATTCAATGTTGTGGTGGATCCTTGCTTTGTTCAACAATGCAACATTTGACACACTTATCCAACAAGTAATTATGAGGCTGTGGCACTGTGGTAGGACTGGGGGTTAGAGAATTATATAGTGCCTGCCCTCATGGAGCCTACGTTCTACTGAGGAGGGGAGAGAAAGAACAGCTTGCACACACACACGCACACACACACACACACACACACATACACACACACACACTTCAAAGAAACTATTTACCAAATACTCTCAAAATTATTTTGGGGAGGTTATGAAGGGTGTAGAGCACCAAGATGAACTTCCCTTGGGAAGCCGCCCCTGAGCTGAGCTTGGAAAGAAGCCAGGCTTCCATGAGGTGGTGTGTTGGTAAGCAAAATGGGCTCCTTAGCACTTAGTTCAACAAGTGCCCTTGAAGAGTTTGGCTTTTGTTTTTGTTGAGTAATTCAGCTATTTCATTGAATCTTACTAAGTGCTAAGCCCCAGGCCCAAACCCCTATTAGGTGTAAAACCTATGTGGGTGTGGATTGGCAACTAAGGTGGGGCCCAAGGTGGGGCTAACTCCAGGAAGGGCCTAGTTTACATGTCTGGGACAGCAGAGGCTCTTAGACCACGTGGG
>CM053626.1:299214363-299239099 GCA_028646595.1 Phalanger gymnotis | reverse complement strand
GCCAGTTACTGCTTTCCAGTCGCCATCTTGGCTCTGCCCCCAACCCTGCCATTTCTATAAAAAAATCTTCGTGACTCAGACGTTTGTTCCACCATTGCTTCTTTATTGGCATAGTTAGTTGAGGTCATGTGGGTATCGCCCATGGACAGCCGTATTGTTCTCCTTAGTGTTGGCATCATTATTACTATGCAATTCGTGATTGCAAATACTCAATAGCTCTGGGCCAGGTATTGACCTATACAGATCCCCATTTCATACAACCTCTCTAACGCTGATGATGAATCGCCAAGAAATATTCTTTGACCCTCCAAAGTCCTCAGGACTTTGGCAAATTAAATTTCTTCCAAGTTATTAAAGAAATCTAATCTAACAGGATGGAAATTCTGCTTTGTATCCCCGACGGCATCCTCTGAAACTTAGTGCAAAAACAACAAAACAAAGGAACCAGGCTTAGTAAGGATGGCCCATGAGAGCAGAACCCAGAGACATACACCAAACTAGGCAGCAATTATTTAAACCCATCTTGTCATTAGGCATCTTAACGATGCCTAAGCTTGCCATACATTCTAATCCAATAATCTAAGGGTTGTTTCCCCCATGGCTGAGGCTCCTGTCTTTGTGCCAGGATCTAGCTTTTATATAATATCTATATCTATTATATAATATCTAACTTGCATATAAGAGGCCTGATACTAATATTTACATATTGCTTTCATATTTACCAAACACTTTAAATATGTAATCTCATTGGATTCTCATAAGAACTCTGACACTATTATCCTTCCCATTTTAAATAAATTGCCCAGGATCACATAGTCAGGAGGTGCCAAAAGTAGGATTCAAACCCAGGTTCTCCTAATTGCAAGTTCTGTGCTGCCTCCAGTATATCATACTACCTGTTTCTTGGCATAGATCAATTCACCCTGTCTTTGTGCAGGATCTCAAATATTAAGTGTTTCCTCTGCAAGCCCTCTCCGCAGAAGACATTTTGGCCAAAGGATATGCCCAACCTGCTCTTATCACTGCCACCTTTTCCTGAATGGCTTCATTTCTTCAAGGTGCAGAGCCAGGCCTCATAAATTTATTTAAAGTTTAATGTGAGCTGAAAAAGAAATCAGACTTTGCCGATTTCTGCGGCTGTCTGGTAACGAGAGCCGCCTGGGACACATTTCAAACATCAGCCATCCTCTGTGGCCTGTTCTGATCATGGTGTTTTTCCCCTGGTAAAGTCACAGCGAAGACAGCTTTTAATTATTGTCCAATGTGGCATTCTGATGGCTCCCTGGAGTATGCAGAGCCTGCCTGTAGCAGGCCATTATTCAATGTCTTAGGGACCTACCTTCTGTCTTTGAGTTTTTGCCTCTACTAGGAAAGAGACTGCTAGAAAGGCTTCACAAGAGACCAGAAAAGTTGCATAATCTCCTTCTGCTTTCTTTTAAATCAGTCAGTCCAAAATTACTTTCCTTGATTTCATATCAAGCATTTATTAAAAGAGTACTCCCTGTGTACCCAGGATAGCCATTGTGTTTTGATCAGTTAACTTACATAATAGAATGCAAGCTCCTCAAGAGCAGAAACTTTTTAACTTTTTTAAATTTTATCTTTGTATCTTCAGTGCTTTTTGTGCACTTGGGGAAGAAATCAACTCCAGAGAATTTCACTCCAGAAGGGAACTACCGGTAACTCCTCCCATCAATGGAAATCAGCTACTCATCTGTACTGTCCACTCTTCTCACCTCCTCCTCTGGGCTTCCCTGGATTCCTTAAAGTCCCATCTAAAATCTTTCTGTGGGAAAGCTTCCCCAGCATGTCCTCATTCTCATACTTCTCCTATGTTGATTATTCCCTATTTATTCTTTATACAGCTTGTTTACATGTTGTTTCCCTCAATAGATTGTGAGCTCTTTGAGGGCAGGAATTGTCATTTTCTCTTTCTTTGTAATCCCAGCACTTGGCACACTGTTTGGCACCTAGCGGACACTTAATATTTATTGGTTGATTGGCATTATCTTAGACAGTACCTGAGGGGCTGATAGTTCAAAGGACTTGCCCAGGATGCCAGAAGTAGCATATGTCAGAGGTAGGATTTCAACAACCATTTTTCTTCAAGGCTGGTTCTCTACCCACTACTTGCTAAGCTGCCATTCTCCTTGAGTATAGTAAGCACTTAATCAATGCTTCTTGGCTTGCATTGGATTGATTTGGACTCATTAAACAAGGGTCCCAATGTCAATACTCAGGAGTTTTACAGAGAAAGAATGTGAGTGTGGACATGAGGTGGTTACTAATGGATACTGTCAACTACTACGGTGTTGAGGGAGTACAATGGCTGGAGAACAGAATAACCGCCAAACAGAGTTGAGAATGTGGCAATACACTAAAGCAGTAATTTTTTCCTTTGGTCCTTATAACGTCCCTGGTGAATCGGAGGAGGGACAAGGATTATTTTCCCCATTTTGCTGATGGAAAACTATTTTGGAGAGAGGAAGTTATTTTCTCACAGTGTACTTTCCATCTTACAGAACCTTCTCAGTGTCTGGTCACTCCAGTTCAAATTGATCTCTGCCCTTTCTGGAGTCTAAGAAGGATTAGGTTTGTTCTATTTGGCTGCAGAGGGGAGAGGAGCAATGGATAGAAGCTGTGAAGAAGAAAACTTCATCAGGAAAACCTTCCTAAATAGAGATGTTCCAAAGGAGAATGGGATGCAGAGTGGCGGGGGCAGGGGAGGGGGGAGGGAGTGGTGGCATGGGGTGATGAGTCTCTTCTCATTGGGGACTTTCAGGTAAAGGCTAGATGGTTATGTTGTAGTGAGATTTCTTTTTTAGGTCCAGGTTGGACTTGGTGATTACTGAGGTTCCTCCCAACCCTTGTCTGCATCATTCATTGGAGAATTTTAGTCTCATTCCTCCAGCTCTACTGTGTTTCCCTTAAGGAAAGGAACTGAGTGCTTCCTGCATCTCCCTTTCTTTGCCTTCTCGACCCTAGCAGAATCCTGGGCACATAAAGGTGGTCCAGAAATCTTTACGGAGCACAGGCTGAGAGAGACAGAGCTGGAAGGGACCTTTATAGTCACCTTGGTTCAATCCCTTTCATTTTATAGATGACAAACCAAGGCCCAGATAGGGGACTCCGCTGTGTAATACGCAGTAGAATTGAGATTTGAACTAAAATCCCATGACTCTTCAATTCATCCCTCTTTCCATTGTACCATTCTGCATCTCAAGAATGACTTTAGGATTAGAAGATAAATAGATATATTATTGATTTCCTTTGTTAAATGGCTTACATTGTTATTCTCAAACTTCAGCCTCCACGTTCTCCAGTCAAAATACCTCCACAGAATAATAACTAAGTGAAAATAAAGAGGTTTTAGAGATGACCTTTGTTAGCTTGGGGCAAAAGGGAATGACGCCACATTTCGAGATTTCTTCTGACTTGAAATTTCCGGTTGCCCATCTGGACTCATTTAGCCATATTTAGACATCTAAAGCCTTTCACAATCTGGCAGCAGTCTATCTTTTTGAATTAATTTCACCCCACTCTTCTTCAGCCAAATCGGTCTACCTACTGTTCTCCCCATCTACTCTCCATATCTGTAATACTGTCTCTCCTCACCTGTTCTTCTTGGAATGCCTAGCTCCCTTCAAAGTTCAATCAAAGTTGCATCTCCCAAATAAAGCCTTTGAGATTCTTCCAGTTTTTAACCCCTCTGATGAAATTATTTCTTCTATATTTTGTATTGATTAATCAATGTCCACATTGTATCCCATCATAGAATGTAAGCTCCTTGAAGGCAGGGACTCCCTCTTTTGTATTCATATCCCCAGCAGCATAAAGTGCTTAACAAAGAGCATGAGTTTAATAAATACTTGTTGGAGTGAAGTAAATTAAATTAATTCCCCCATCTCTGTACTTTATTTGGCATGATGTCATCAGAATCTGAACATTAAGAAATTCTCCAGAAGATAGTAAATTCCAATCTTAAATGAAGAAGTGACAAAGCAGAAAAGGCAAAAATTCATTGGGAATGAACCAAAGCAACACTTTATTAGGACCACAGGGCGCCAATATGACAGGGCATTGGAACAAGCAGATTGAAGAAATTTCTCTTGGAACAGAGATGAGTAAGTAGCAAGCCCATTGATTCTCCGCTGTTACAAGCAAGTTTTCGAACCAGAAATTAAATAAGGAAAGCATCAGAAGATTGGGGGGAAAAAGTCACACCACCATAAAAGAATATACATCAAAAAAAATTTTTGTGTAAGGAGCAAGCCTTTTTTTTTTTACAGCTGTTTGCAAAGTTTTTCAAAACACAAGTTATTATAAATATAAACCATAAGGTGGAAACATTTTATTCCAAACAATAGAACCTATTTAAAAGCAACTCTACACAGAAAATGTCATTACATCCTCATGAAAACAAGCTGGAAGTGGATGATTACCCCAAAGACTTAACAGTGCTTAACTTCTCAGCATTGCCTTTGGTTCTAGAATGGGCTATATACATGTTGTCTGCTCATTCCTTTAAAACATCATATGATAACATATGTAAACCTTAATAAGGTCAAGTAGAGGACCCTCTACAAATAAGGGTGTTGGCAATTCCATCCAAGTAACACAAAGCTACAAGGAGCCGGAACTTGGGGGCAGGGCATGTTTCTTCCTTTCACCTTTCTCCCTCCCTCCCCCAAATTCCACCCGCCTTTTTCTCTTTCCATCTCTAAGTCCATAAGCAAAGATGTCTGTTTTCTTGTCTGGTTTTTTTTTGAGAGTTTGGGGGACATAGCATATGAAGGAATGAAGAAATACATAAAGTAAGCCTTGTCATTCAAAGTACTGTAGCCTAAATCCCTCCTGATTCTATTGATAAACCCCCAAAGGAAAACCATGCATTCCAGTGGCGCTCCCAGCTCCCGATGGATGAATCGGGGACAGTGGATTGCCTATTCTATCCAATAGGATAAAGTTTTCTTTTGGTTTAAATTCTCAACATATACATATATATGTATTCTATGTTTACAAAGTTTCATCACATGAAACTAAATTACTTAATCATTTATTAGCTGAGGTCCAAGGCCTCAATTTGACTTTACTATGAGTTGTTCTTTAAATGCTGTGTCTGCAGAGGTTTTACATGATATTCGTAGATTTTCAGAGCAGGACCCAATTTTAATGAAAGTCCTGTCAACACATCATTCCTTGTCATCAGCAGCAGGGATTTTCCATCAATTTCCTAAAACAGAAAACATAAAATAAAACCAATTTTTATCTCTAGAAGCTCTAGAGAGTCTAAGATAAAGGAAGAGAGAATGCACTGAGAATTGTTAGCAAGCCAAAAAACCCAAATCATCTTACATCACATGGGACAAGTTCAAGAAAACTGTTTCCAAATGTCGTCTTCCCCTTAAAAAAGCCAGACAAATTGGGATTTGATTAAACATGACCCACATCTAGTCACAGCTATCAAAATCTCAAATATTACATCTTAGTAACTGATGGTGAGGTTTATAGCTTATGACCTTAAGATGGGAAAACCGTAGCTCTCTAGATTGAAACATGACAAAGAGAACTAAGTTACTGGTTTCTTCAAATGATGTGAAGGGAACAAAAAAAGATTCCTAACATCGGGCACTTGGATATGCTAACTGTATGCTGGCTGATAGGTTAAATAAGGGACAGGCATTCAGATTTTTTCTGAAGTCACATTCGTATCTGACATATCTTGACCTTATTTGGGTTTCAGTTTCCCTCTTAAAGAAAAAAACAACCCAGTATTCCAACCTCACACTAGACATTAACAGTTAATATATGTGTTAGACTATCCAGCCAATCAACTGGGATCAGAGATAACAGGATTTAAAGCTGCAGGACCTTAGAGACCATCCACTTTAGTACTTTTATTTTCAGATGGGCCTGACGGTCAGACAAGTGGAGTGGTTTGCCCAAAAGTCAAACAACTGGGGAGCAGCCGAATCCGACCTGAGCGACTCGAACCTGAGTCTTCTGACTCCAAATCTAGAGGGGTTTCCAAACGAGCAGGTTGCCTGGAGGATCTCTAAGCCAGCTGCAGATGCCATATTCTCTTCTCTGTGGTTTGCTGGGATGCCCACACAGAAAGATGTAAGGAAGAAAAATCAAGTTCCCCATAATCAACAATTTAACTGTCAACCAAGCATGCTGTCACTTCTGCTCTGTGTTGAGCTACATAAGCAAAGGCTGGATAAACACTTTCCAGAAATGATCTAAGGAAGATCCTGACTCACCTGTGAGTTACAATAGCTAGCCCCTAAGATTCAAGAAGCATAAAGCCAACGAATGCAATCTCCTTGAGAGCGAGGGCAGGATTGGCTTTATTTTTGTCTTTTACAGCCATTGGGACCTTAGACATCTTTTCTTTAAAGTGGATCCATGATATTACCAGCATAGAAAACTCTTAAGTGTGGAGATTTCCACCAGATCAGTACTCATCAGTCAGTTAGTTATAAACCATTGCCTGGAGTCCTGAGATGACAAATGATTTGCCCAGGGTCACTTGGCCAGTTCAAGGGCAGAACCTGAATCCTGATCTTACTGACTCCAAGTCCCATCTTCTATTTACTACAACATGCTACCTCTCTCATACTTTGCACAGAGAGTCAGCTCATAAGGTCTGCATATAAGAGTAAGCTTACAACATTTGTTTAACTGTGGACAAGTCCTTCCTCTCCTCCCAGTACCCTGGGTAATGAACTCTAAGGAAACTCGAAGCTACAGTAGCACTGCCCATTTGGATCAATAAAAAAGTTTCTACACTGAGAAGCAGATCCTCATACATATAAAATCCCCAGGCAGAACCAAAATAAAAAGTTTCAGTTTCTTTATCTGAGTAAAGGGACATTAATGCCTGTACTCCAGAGATTACAAGGGCTGGCAAAGCTTAAAATACCACCAATCCCTCATTAACCTTGTTCTTACTATCTAATTGAATGGAATCTCAAGGTTACAAGCCAACTATTCCATCGAAGCAGCTACCAGTATGGGCATGAATATACAAATAATCTGAGACACAATGTGGCAGAGTGGTCTGAGTGCTAGGACTGGAGGGAGGAAGATCTGGGCTCAAATCTTGCCTCTGATGGACAATTAGTCATGTGACCACGGGCAAGTCACTGAATCCCTTAGCATCCCAGGCAGCATTCTGATACAAAAAATTACAGGAGACTTGCTGATCGATATCCTTATCAGTTCAGAGAGTTTATACACTGGAAGGTTCCCTACACTAAAGAAATTACAGGTCTGGGGAGCAGGAGAGAAGGCACGGAGGATTCAAAAGTAAAAGGAAAACTTCTCTGCCCTCAATAAGTTTACATTTAAAGAAAATGAAAAGTAGTTCCTTCTCTCTCTCTCTCTCTCTCTCTCTCTCTCTCTCTCTCTCTCTCTCTCTCTCTCAGACTTCCAGAATAGAAAGTGTTCCGAGATCCTTGGAATGATGGTACTGTGTGTAAAGTCACCTACTATTTATCTCTTATCAACATCATTGGCATGAATACAGTAGTTAGATACCTGGATTTGAGCCCCTAAAATGCCTGGCAGTGCCAGGGTTCATTCTCCCCGCCTCATGCCTAGACACATTTTCACAAATAAAGCAAGTTGCTTTCCCTGTCCCTCCACACTGCAGGTGAGCTCATTTAGGCAATGGAGATCAGTGCCTAAGCGGAAGGTGGCATCCAGCTGGGCATGAGGCTGGAGGAAAACAGCTCTGAAAGGAACTGTTCTTTCCCCAGGGCGACATAGATGGTTCACTGAAGGGATCAATTTCCTAAACTTCTCATCTACTTGAGGGAGCTGGTGTGAGAATAAACGTGATCCGATCCTAATGAAGTGATTTGAATATCTCCTGGGCAGAGTGCTAAGGAATTGAGAATGATATTATCATCATCAACTTGGCTACGGCCCCCATAACACTCCAATTCTCCAGGTTCCATGTTGTTCCTTGGCAATAAAACTGAAGAAAAATCCCTGTTAGTTCGGCCTAGGTCATTTGGGGATTTGAACTTCTCAAGCCTTCACTGAACTTCACCATTGAACAAAACCATGCAAGTTGACCACATATCACCCAATAACCAATGAGACAAATACCCAGAATGGCTAGTTAAGAGGGTAAGAGAATAGAGTCTTTTAACAGCCGCATAACTTGGTTTAGCAATGTACCCTCCCAGTCACTCGATTCTTTTTTCCCCCTTCTCCTTGGGTAGCTTTATAAAGATCACACAGAACAGAAAAATGTTAGTGTGGGGCTCCAGACGACGTGTTTCTGCCACCCAGGTGGCAGGCGCACGTTTGAAGGCTTTGTGAAGTCACCAGCATTCAGAAGCCTGAGCTGATCAAGGTTCATTTTCTAGAGACAGGAGACATCTAATCTTTTTCTGCAGTACTACCATCCACTTGTTCTCACTTGAGATTTTTTAAACAAACAGTTCAACCTACGGGCTCACCAGCCTTGCTTCTAGTCACTCGTTGAAGGGGACTCTGTGTGTTCTACACAAAGATTAAGACAGATGAATTTGCCTCCGCCCTGCCCTGCCGAATCAGGAGGTTTCCCAGAGGGCCTAGAAAGTGAAGTCTTTTCGTCTCTGTTGGCATTATGTTCTACCACAACTCAGCACTTCTGTCAAAAGCAGAGAATGTCTGTGAAAGACGCTGAAATCTGGCTTCCACTTCAGACAAAATGGAAAATTATGTTTCATGCTCTAATTTTGTTTTCCCTGTGCTCAGCGGACATGTTGCTGCTCACCTTGGACGAAGATCAGGAAGAGGGCCAGATGTAATTCACAATTAAAAACATCCAAATAAATGTACGGGCTCAATGAACAAGATAAATCTGCCGACTGTGGGCTTTGGGGGAGAGGTAGGTAATAGCTGCTAGGCAGAAGTCAGCAGGTCTATCTTGACTCTCCTGCCTCCTGCCCTCTGCCTCCCTTGGACACAGTTCACTGCTGAACTGCGGACCTCGACAGAAGTAGCCCAGGCACTTTTCACTGTCAAGGCTCTGCAAACTTCCTGAGGTTAAAACACAAACAATAAATTTCTGTAGCAAAACCACAGAGGTTGCAGGGTGGCAGTGGGGGCAGCCCCCTTCTCTCAGAGTAGATGATTTACAGAGCAGGACCTAACGCAACTGAATCAAAACCAGAGAAGCCTCTGATACCAGAAGGCAATGGAAGATTGCAGATATAACATTAGTCTGAAAGACAGGCTCAAGTTCCACCTCTGATGCCAGCTGGGCACTGCAAACAATTGACCTAACCCCTCAGCATCCTTATCTGTAAAATGGGCAGCTCTGTTGGGAGGATCGGATGGACACAGCCCTTTTCATACCTCGCAGCCTCGACAAACAAACCTGTTATCAGCATATGCCTACGTGACATGGTGGCACAATGTAAAGGGGAATACTGAGCTGGGGAAGATCAGGACCTCACTGCCTCCCTCTCGTCTTCTGCTCCCTCCTCTGAAAAACGAGGGAATGAGACTAGGGGATGCTTAAAAGTCCTGCCCTAATATTCTATCATTTTATGTATTTATGTATTGCCTAAAGGCCTTAATGCACCACATGGCAGGGAAAACCAAAAGCTTCCCACAATAGGGTGCGTTTTTTTTTTCACTTTTATTTTGAGGTTGAATATTGCTGACTTAGGGAAGGACTGGGACTTCCATCATCATTGTATTTCTCAAGAAAATATTGACCAGGAGCAGCTAGGTGACACAGGGTGTAGAGCACCGGCCCTGGAGTCAGGAGGACCTGAGTTCAAATGTGACCTCAGACGCTTGACACACTTACTAGCTGTGTGACCTTGGGCAAGTCACTTAACCCCAATTGCCCTGCCTTCCCTCTTCCAAAAAAAATATTAACTAAACCGTGGCTCCTGCTAAGAAAGAAGTAATATGAACTTCATAAGTTAACATTGACCAGTATTTGCCAATGACATTGTGGAAGGTGAGAGGTCTTCTACACATATATGTATCTATGCGCATGTGCACATATATTTAATAATCCAACATACATACATAATATACACGTTACATTTATGTTTATATATGTATGTACACATACAAAAATGATTATATATTAGCAAAAAAAGACATTGAAAGGAATTTGCTAAATGATTGATTCTGTCTTGCTGTTTACATTCGTCTATATTAGTCAGCATGGTGGTAATGGTAATACTTACAAATCTCTTTACGTATATTATTTCATTTGAACCTCACAACCACCCTTGAGAAAGGTACTGTGCATATCATTATCCCTATTTTACAGATGAGGAACCTGAAACTGAGAGATTAGGTATTTTGCCCCTCTCCCACCCCTGTCACACAGCTACTAAGTAACAAGACGGAAGATATGAACCCAGTTCCTCCTGACCACAATGCTCAATCTCCCATGCCAAATGGTCCTCAACAGCAAAGGCGATATATCCTGTCATGTTCATGTGATTCATTGGGATACCGCCTATTTATTAATCTCATTTGCTCTTCAAGACAGTAGCACTGTGACACTGGCAGGGGAGATCTTACCCTCCCTGTACAGAAGAAGAGACTGGGGTTCCAAGTAACTTACTCGCCAAGGCTGGTGCAAAGATTTTCTACCCTCCTAAGCTAGCATTCTTCACACTGGACCATGGTGCTTCACACACAGACAAAGCAGAATGAACCACCCGCATACCACAAAAACAAAAAAACATAGACTCAAGTATTCCCTGTAAAAATGTAAATTTTTTTAAATGGGGAAAAAAAGTCTGACAAGAATCCTACTAAGGGTCCCTTTTAGAGAAGCAACAGGGAGAGGTGGAGAGTATCCTAGATTTACAGTCAGAAGACCTGGGTTCAAATCTCAACTGCTGCCTATCTGTGTGACCTCGAGACTGTCACTTAGGTTCACACGTTCTCAATTTCATCACCTATAAAATGAAGGGGTAAGACCAAATCTCAAGTTCCCTTCCAGTTCTAAATCTATGGACCCAAATTGTAAAGAATGTGGGAGCTTTCAACCTGTATTTCATACATACATACATATACACACACACTTTTATATGTATATGTATGTATATAGCGTATGTATATATATATGTGTGTGTGACATTTTTATTTATGCATGAATTAGCAAATTATAAGGGACCCAAGATGCAAATAATTGGTTATTTTCATGATAGGGCTTTTACTGATTAATCACAATACTGTAGGTTATGGTCTAGAAGGAATCTCAAAGGTTGTGTAGGTCCAACCTTCCATTTTGAAGATCAGGAAAGTGATGGCCAAAAGCACTGAGTGACTTGCCTACAGCTACACAGAGAATAAGCAAAGGAGCTGGGATTTGAACCTGGGTCAAGTGACCCCATCTTTCTACTATAACATGCTGCCTCTGTTGCTAAAGAAGTTCTTTTAAAAAAATTTTTTTAAATAATAATTTATTTGGTAACTTTGTCCTCCAAACTGCTTGATTTTTGTAGAAAGTGAAAATAGTTTAATAAAAAGCAATGTGACCCAGCATGATATATTAACAGTGTTTATCAAACTTTTAAAGCACTAATAAAGTATGTTATTTATTTTTTTCATTTTTGTTATTATTACATAGCATAAGGACTAGGGGATTCCTACCAGTCCTTCCATGGACCAGCTTAACATGTGCCACTCCCACGCCGCAGGTCTTCGCATCCCTTACCAGTTGTAGCTGAGGAGCCTACTGGATCATCCCCTCTTCTTGTACCTCGATCCTCTTTCTCCCATTTTCGATAATTTTCTTTGTTACGAATCTCCTGCCATTCACTATCTGAGTGCAGGTGGTGACCAGTCGGAAACGGCCCACGTCGTTGCTCGCAAATGGTAGGAAGGACCGCACAGAGCTTGAACTTCTTCCTGAACTCAGCGTCACGGAGGTGGAGAACTCTGTGCTCAAAATGGGGGCCACATCAAAAAGAGAAGTGTGATGCCTCCCCCTGGCCCGGGGCCAGCGCCGGCCCCCTGCGCTGCTCACGTGGCTCGTGGATAAAACATCCTCTGAAAAGAGGTCATCCTCATCAAAAATGTCCTGAAAGACACTGTGTGGCCTTTGGAACGTCAGATTTTCTTCTAGTCGACTCGTCTCTCGGCTGCCGTCACCTTTCTCTGTTCTTCTGAAGGAACTCTCTCTGGAACTGTCGTAGTCATCACGCTTCCTGGTGTCGGACAAGACCTCGTAGGCCTTGGCTACTTGTTTGAATTTCTTTTCTGCCGCTTCTCTGTTCTCTGGGTTCTTATCGGGATGAACCTGCAAAGCCAGCTGGTGGTAAGCCTTCTTAATGTCAGCTGACGAGGCATTCCGAGGTACCCCCAGAATTTTATAGTAATTCACCATGCTTTTTCATCGGACTCAGGAACAACATTAAGTCATCTGCTCCACGGAACAGCCTGCTGCCCTGAGGAATTCCCACACACCTGTGAAGGATGGACGGCAGCTTGCTAATTCTAACCAACCACAAGACTCACCCCCCCCTCCTTTTCCTACCACATTGTTTCCTCGGCAGAAATTTTCTTCTAGGGAAGAAACCCCACTTTGGTGTCCTCTGGAATTTCTAACCCCTTGTCCTCAGCAGCTCAGTGCCAGTGATGGAGTGATTGTGAGCTCAGAATTCTCAGCCAATGACTCTGAGGGCTGAGTGTTGCCTTGAGATCCTATTGGTGGAAATGTTAGGATCATGGCACAGAAGAGAGAAAGATGAAGTATTCCGAAGGGCCCTGGAAGCCAGTGCTGGGCTCACCAGGTGATGGGGATGAGTTTTCTGTTAGCTTTGGCTCAGAAAGGAGATAATTGTCACTGCTTCATGCTTTAGCTGATGTCAGAACAAGCAGGTTTTGCGTTTGCACCAGACACAAAATCCAGTTCAGCTCATTGTGAGGGTTAGTACATTCAGTCACCTAACGGAGTTATACATGCCTATGTTACCTAACTCTTGTTGTTAGAAGTTGGTAGATGAGACAGGAGCCATATTATCAACAGTTACCATATACAGCTCACCCTGGGAGGGAAGAAGTATGATCCTTATTTTCACTTGTAGAGAACCTTGGGATAAAGGATGTCTTAAGAAGCAGGATAAGAACCGAAGGCTTATGGAGTTAAAGCTAGAAGGGAACATATAGGGGCATCTAGACCTCTCAAGTTGGATTTACCACGGGTCTCTACTCTCTGTGCTAGGTGGTGCTACAGTTGAGGCAAAAGGTAAAAAACGAATCAGTCCTTGTGCTAAAGCTCATATTCTATCAAGATGGACAACACGTACTTATAAAACAAACACAGGCCACTTGTAGATACATTCAATAATTTGGAGAGTGCAACAACTGAGAGGCGTGAAGGAGAGGACCTGAGCCAAGCCTTCTAACACACCATGTTGTGCTCCTGGGGTGCAGCTTTTGTCTCGTACCTATCTATCTATGCCTACTAGAGTCTGCCCCAAGTTAAAGATGGGTAATGAACATCTGATGAATCATTCTGGGATGAACTGGCTTCCTTTTTGTTTTTGCTTCAAAGTGCTGACCTTTAAAGTCGTCTTTGACCCTCAAGTCCAATAAATTAAAACAGCTGAAAAAGTATGCCTAAGGGTAATCAGGCTTAATGTCCAATTGCATCCAGGAAGGTCATTTAAAAAATACACCTTCAGTGAATCACAAATGTAGCCATCTGTATTTTCTGATCAGAACAACAAACATGAAAACAACAAATTAATAATCGTGATCATAGTAGCTAGCATTTATATTTTGCTTTAAGGTTTGCAAATTACATTACAAATATCTCATTGAACAGATGAGATAAATCTCAAATAAACAAGATGAAGCCAGGAAACCTTACGAGTGTATCTTATTGAAATACTGTTCTTCTGAACAAAAATGCACACTAGCCCCACCCTCCTTTCCAACTGAAAGTACTTTTTTTACGCAGCGATTCCTGAAGAGAAATTATTGGGTACCTACCAACCCAATTTGCTACAAGAGAAAATTTTACCTACTGAGCAAGATCCAGTCCCCTCACTGACTGTGATGGTAAAATAGGCCAAAGAGTCTAGTTTCATGAAGGCAAGGGAGTAAGTGGTGGCATAGGAGCAAAAGGAAAAATGAACAGTGAAACAATAACTGTTTCCAGCTATTGTGCCTGCCGAGACAGCAAAGAATGCTGTTGCTGAGTTCTGTCCGACCCTTCATGACCCTATTTGGGGTTTTCTTGGCAAAGATACTGGAGAGGTTTGCCATTTCCTTCTCCAGCTCATTTTACAGATGAGGAAACTGAGGCAAGGAGGGGTAAGTGACTCGCCCAGAGTCACACAGCTAGTAAGTGTTAGAGGCCAGATTTCAACTCAGGAAGATGAGTCTTCCTAACTCCAGGCCTAGCACTTTATCCACTGAGCCACCTAGCTGTCCCACAAAGAAGAATAGCAAAGGATAAATACTCTAGGAGCGAGCCCCAGTCCAACAGGGACAGCTATCATCTTACAGAATGGATAAGACAAGGAAGAGATTGCTTTCGATTGATGCTGTTACCTTAAGATGTCTTTAGAAGCAATTTTGGGTTTCCATTGGATTCCGTTTGGATTTCTATTCTTGTGAATCTTCAGGTAAAACCATTTTTCCTATTGATCAGCTCTGGAGGACTGAAATTCCATAGGTCAGGTGACCATACAGGGAAGGATACCTGTACTCAATTTTTTAAATTCAATTTAATATTTTGTCACTTATTGTAGGATCTTCCTAATTCAGTCAATAATTCCAAGTGCCATTTTCCTACACATTGTGCTTTCAGTTGCTGACTATTTTGTTGCATTTTATATTTGTTCTGGTGAGTTTTAATATTTCTTTTTGCATTTGCATGCATTGAAATTCTCATCTATGACAAAAGTTCAATATTATTTCTTTCCTTTCTCATGATGCTCCCCAACACTTTAAGCATTCCCAAAGACAGAAATATCAAAGTGTCAGGATTTCTTGAAAGTTTTCAGACTTTGGTTTTTATAGGAAAGAATACTCCTAATGGAAATAAATGTAACTTCCTGATTGGAAGGTTCTCATTTCTCTACTAATATCTATTTGTATGACCCCTGGCCACTCAATTCCTCGCTCTAGGATTCTCTAATTTCTTCATCTGTAAAGATGAGGGGGTTGGATGAGCTAGCCTTGCAAGGTCTCTTTGATCCTATTGTCTTCTTGTGGCAAAAATTCTCAAAGGCAGGCAGGCAAGGTCTCTTTGATCCTATTGTCTTCATTGTGGCAAAAATTCTCAAAGGCAAGCAGGACCTACCCCCACACTAGAAACGACTTCCCAACCAAGGACCAACCTCACTACATTAGAAAAGCTTATTAATAGCATTGGGCTGCCAGGTGGCACCACAGTGCATAGAGCTCCTAGTCTGGAGTCAGGAAGACTCACCTTTCTGAGTTCAAACCTGGCCTCAGACACTTAACTAGCTCCATGACCCTGGGCAAGACACTTAAGCCTCTTTGCCTCAGCTTCCTCATCTGTAAAATGAGCTGGAAAAGAAAATGGCAAACCACTCCAGTATCTTTGCCAAGAAAACCCCTGCCTTGGTAATTAAGATGGGCTTTTAACACTTATTCGGTCAAGTACCCTTGAAGAGTTTGGCCTTTGTTTCCTTGATTAAATTAGGAGTCCTTGATGACCTCCTTGCTTCAAGGGAAAGCCTAGTTTACATGGGTTTGAGTGACATGTTTGTGACATCAGAGGTTTTTAGACCATGTGGGTTTAAGTCGAATTTTTGTGATGCTTTTAGGTCATGTGGGTGAATCGCATATGTGACACACCTTTGATCCTGAACAAGAGATATAAACCCAGAGGCTGATGTTCTCCCTTGGGGCTCTCACTCTTGGAGGTGTGTTGATCTGGAGACTCTGGGCAGCTGTAGTTAAGAGCCCTCCAGCTTGTAAACCCAGATTTTGGGACTTTGTTAAACCCTGGTAACTATGTATTGAGCTTTGAATCAGACAAGGTCTGTCTGTTGATGTTTATAATTTGTTCATATTTGCTCTGAAGTTCAGGGTGCTGGTTATTTCCCCTGAACTAAGTGAATAATATTTGTATGTTCGATTAAACGGAAATCGTTAACCCCTTAACGTTACTTTCCTTAGTAAAGCAAACCAAAGAACCTATGCTGGCAGCGTTCTTGTTGTTGTTGGGCTTGTGCTGTTCTTTCACCCCAATAGCTGCTAGCCAAATTGTTGCAACGACCCCCAAATGGGGTTGGGCACAATTGAAATATGACTGAATGAAAACAATTAATAAGGTTGCCAAAAGGGGTGACATTTTTGGCCAGAGACACTCAAGAAGACTGCCAGCTGTATCAAAGAAAGGTTGTGAATTCCATCAGTGGAGAATGTAGATACCCACTGAAACCTTTTTCCAATACTTTTTCCAGAATCCTCCACTTAGCAAATGCTGTTGATTGCTTAATGTGGTTTTCTCACTTTGCTACTGAGTTTGGAGGTAGTTGCTGTTACTTTATGAGAAGCAACAAGGTGTGTTTTATTTTATTCAATTAGCTGAGTTCTAATCCACCTTCCAGAAAGGCTCATAGATCAGTGATATGGTCAGCTGGAGATATGTCATCCTGCTTTTTTTTTTCTCCTAAAAGGAAAAAGATGTTTTGAGTTGGCAAGTTCAACAGAAATGCTATGTGAGTAACTATGTATCGTAAAATACTGTTCTCCTTGGTGTGTTTGGGTGAGTGACGGAATAATAGAGTGAAATTAATTCAACATCATGGGCTGTATTCTATGATGTCATAAAACTGAGAAAAGAAAATTGTCTTAAGGGCAAGTAACATTCTAGGGATACAACTGTTGTTGTCACTCAAGTTGTAACAGCTTGAGGAGCTTATATGACAATGACAAGAAGAGGAGGAAAGTGCTTGCTTTAGGAGCTCCAGGCAGGGATAAGCAGGCAAGGAGAGGCAGACAGAGAAGAATTCCAAAGGCAAAGGGGCTTTTGCTGCCATGATCTAGAGTTGGTATTCAATGGGATGACGGTCAATGTCACACTAGATTGAAAGACTTTCTTTTCCTGTTGATACCATGTGGCTTCAAGCTTGGGAAAGGCGATAACCAGAACCAATGTGAAAAGAGTACTGGATTTCAAGTCCCAGGACCACCTGCGTTAAATCATCTCTCCCACTTAGACTTGGGAGGCTCCAGGCAAGCTGTGTCACACGTCAACATGGCTTCATCTGTAAAGTGAAGGGTTGGAAGCCATGAAGTCAGCATGGGGTAGTGGAAGGGACTTTGGCTCTGGAGTTAAGGGATCTGGGTTCAAATCCCATCTCTGAGGTTGTAGGACACCGGGCAGATCACTTAGCCTTCCTGGGTCTCAGTTTCTTCATCTGTGAAACGGGAAGAATGGACCAGATGGCCTCTGAGGTCTCTGCCAGCTCCAGATCTTTACTTGAATTAAAATCCTGCCTTGGACACCTAGGGGCGAATCCCTTGAGCTTTCTGTGCTCCAGTCTCCTCTTCTATGAGACAAAGGGACTTTACCATAACGGTCTCTCAGGTTGCTTCCAGCTCTAAATCCACGTCCCTAGGATCCAATGACATCGTGCAGAAGGCTGAGGGGGGCATCGAGATGGTGAGAAACTTAACAGAAGATGCCACACCACACAAGCTCTTTGAAAGCTGGTACTGCTTTATCAGGGGTGCAACGGATAGAGTGCCAGACCTGGAGTCAGGAAGACTCATCTTCAGGAGTTCAAGTCCAGCCTCAGAGACTCACTAGCTGTGTGACCCTGGGCAAGTCCCTTCGCCTTGTCTGCCTCAGCTTCTCACTTGTAAAATGAGCTAGAGAAGGAAAATGCAAACCATTCCAATATTTCTGCTAAGAAGACCCCAAATGGAGTCACAGGGCAGCAGAAAGAACTGCTTTATTTTATGTCTTTGTACTCGCTCCATGCCCAGCACGTAACAGATGAGCCACACATTCTCGTTGGCTGCCGCAAAGATCCGTTGAAAGGGAGTGGGGATGTCTTCCTAGAGAAGAGAAGATTGGGGTGGGGGGAGAATGGGCAGGGCACAAAAGCCGTCATCAAGCACCTGAAGGAGCACTGATGTAGTGGCAAGATTACTAGACTCAGAGTCGTTGGGTGGCAACAGCAGCAATAAAAGTAGTTCGCACTTATACAGCACCTACTACGCGCCAGGCACTTTATGATTATTGTTTCGATCGCTCCTCACAACCACCTGGGGAGGTAGGCGTGGTTATTATCCCCATTTTACAGATAAGGAAACTGAGGCAGGCAGCAGCTAAGTGACTTGTCCAGGGCTACAGGCCAGTAAGTGTCTGGGGCCAGATTTGAACCCCGAGTCTTTCCGATTCCAGGCCTAGCATTCCATCTACTGTCCCACCTAATTTTAGCCATGGTTATGTAACCAGGTGACCATTTCTCTGACCCTCAGCTTTCTCATCTCTGAAGTGGGGATAATAGTACCTATAGAATTTATTTGCCCTCTTCACCCTGCCCCGGGCTATAAGAGAACAGGTGCAGAGCCCTTTACAAATTTTAAAGCATTATATGAACGTCACTTATTATTTACATCATGAGGAAGAGGGCTAAGCTTTGTTTTGCTTGACCCCAGAGGGCAGAAGTATGGACAGCAGTCACAAGCTGCAGGGCTGGGTGCCAAAGTGGAATGAGCTGCCTTGGGAAGCGGCCGGGGTCCCCCTCAGTGGAGGTCTTCGGGCAGTAGCTAGCTGACCCGTCGGGGATGTTGTGGCAGGGATTCCTAGTCAGGTAGGGCCCACACAGAAAATACTCTCAGGTATTTTCTGCTGAGGCTGAGATTCTGCGGGATAACATGTTGATCCATCAGCAAAGAACCATCCGTGGAAAAACAGCTTCAAGTGAATGCATTAATGAAATGTCGATAGCCAGAGGAAGATCACATTTTCCCTTCAAGAGGTCTTTTTTTGCAGACAGTTCTGAAATCATTTCCTGGGAATTAGCAGCTGCAGAAGACTGTGCCCCAGACGGGCCTGGCGGTACAGAGAATGAGGAGCTAAGCAGACATCTCCAAATGAGTCCAGCAGCCCTGCTGGACACCAGGCTACACAGTCCAGGACTGCTCCTGGCCTCCAAACCACACTTACTGGCCTGACATCCTCAGGGGCAGGAAAAGGGAACAACCGAAGCTGGCTGCTGTAGTGACACCCTAGCCAATAACAGGCTATTAGTCTGGCATACGCAGAAAGATAGGCTTTCAAAGACAGCAACGGTGGACCTGTCCAGTAGGGAAGGATGGCTGCAGTAATGAGTCAGTGAACTCCTGCCCTGAATCAAGAGCTAGGCCACAATGGTGCTGTCTTGAGTCCACAATGGACTGAGCCCATTTAAATCCTATTCCAATAAGAACATGCTTCCCATGAAGTGGCAAGGCAGAGTCCATGGAGGGGATCATGGGGTCCAGTACTGCTTTGGGGGGCAGGGGTCCCTCAGCTGCTATAACTGAAAGGACATGGCTGGGTCAAAAGTTCCAGCCATCACTGGGATGAGGGGCCTCTCAGTGTGGACTTTAAGGTGAAGGTCCATTGGAATAATTAAAATGTCCTGGAACTTCCTTGCCTATTACCCAAAAATGGAAGCCCCTGTCTAAAACTGACAGAAGACTCAAATTACCCAAGATTCAAGTTCACTGTCATTAGGAAAAACATGGTAGCTTGTTTCTCTCCTCAAGGGAAACAACAAATGTCAGGTCAGCCCCAACTACACTAGTCTCTTATCTATTAATCAGGGAAGGAAAGAAAAATGATGAGAATTTAGAAGTTTGCAGAAGATTCCAAGTGTGTCTGGAGGATTCCTTAAGGCAGGCTCAGCCCTCTCCTTCCCCTCCCTTCTTCTATGAGAATAAGGATCCATCTGGCTGCTGGACTACGCTCATAGAATTCCAGTCCCTGGGGAGCCCATTTCTCAGGCTCCAAGGTCAGCTGGATCAACACAGTAACAAGACATCATCTTTTTCCCTCGAAGCATTTCTGTACGAAAAAGCTTTCGGAAAGACCATTCCCATTTCAACTCCCTGTTTCCTTGTGCCAGAGGAGTGAGGTGAGCCCTGGCAAGGCCTCTCTCCAAAGGACATCTCTGAGCTGAGCTATTTCCACTTCTGAAATACTTCATGGGATTCTTGAAGGGCTGGATGTGCCAAAAAGAATATTTGCCCCCTTCTTCTAATCTGGGCTGCAGCCATCTCAATTCAGAAAGCAAAAGGGCTTCAGGACAGCTAGGACTCTAGCCTGTAGACATTTCTGTTAACTCATTTTGGCTAATCTTTTAAAATATCATTTAATTTTTTTTTATTTTAGAACGGAGTTATTCAACTCCATTTATCCAAATGGACACCATGCCTCTAACCACAAAGGGGAAACATATTCCAGCCCATCAGATACCTTCCACGCGTCTTTCCAAAGCTATGATTTTTGGAGTTACCAAATAAACAGAGGTAAAAAGACAAGGATGAGGTTTGAAGGAAGCCATGACAGCTAGCAAGCAGACTATGGCTAGCTCCGAAATTTACTCGCCTTATGATGTTGGACAAATCAAGTCAAGGGACCAAAGTTTCCTCATCTATGACACGAGAAAAGTCATTGGACCAGGTAGCAAGGTCTTTCCAGCTCTAAATCTGCAATTCTATGTAGACATTAGAGTGGTATGCCAGATAGAGCCTTTTAGAATGTTGCCTGGAGCCTACGTTAACCTCTCAGAGACTCAGTTTCCTCATTTGTAAAATAGAGATATCAATGTTTGTGCTGATAATGTCAGAGGACAGTTGGGAGTAGCTCTTCAGAAATGTGTGTTCTTGCAGTCAGACCAAATGAAGATCTCCATCCCTCTCACACACCTGTCTCTCTGAAACTGAGCCAAACAACCTGAACAGCTGGAGATAACCAGAAGCTGAATGAGGAATGAAGTTTGGGATGGAAGGATGAATTCCTTTACTCATCGACATCCTGCAGCCCAGAACGCTTCATTTTCTTTTATTGGATGTTAGGAAACCCTCCACCAAAATTCCCACCCTCCACTTCACTGTCATGTATCTATGATCCTATATTCTCCAAGGATCTGCAAACAGATCCCAACCTCCGGGGCAGGGGGAGGAGGGAGGGGATTCCTACCTAGCTGGAAAGGTTTGAAGTATTGGCCCATTAAGGGATGACATGTAGGTCAGTTGTACAAGGGCCAGGGCACAGGGACTCAACACCAGGCTGGCTTAAAGGGTGGTAAATTTTTCTGTCACAGACAATCCTGAACACCATCTATTTAAGAGAATACTTACACCAGCATATGCACATAGAGAAGTCATACCCACAACCAAACAAATTACAGACCTATTTAGCATTTATCAACTTAGAAAGGTAAATTGAGTTTAGTAGACTTCACACATATGGTCTCTCTATTACGGCAAGTTTCCTTGCAGAGCTGGTGTGGCACAGACCACGTTAGAAAGGATGCTCCCAAACTGCTTTGCTTCCATGCTGCCAAAGCCCCTTCAGCTTCCTTCGTCCACCCCTGATTGCTGGGGATGGTGAACCTACACCGACCCAACAAGGCCATGAGTGGGACCATTGATGTATCCTTGCTAGGGCTATAGATGTTTGTAATGAGGGGACCTCCCCTGGTCCATCTCCCTGTTTCCTATCACCAACCTTTGCTCCAAGCACCTGGACAGACCGTCAGGAAAAATGGCTCCACTTGAGATTACTATAATAATAATGACAGCTAATATTGGTTTAGCCCTCTCCGGTCATCCTGATCGATATCTGGCCACAAGACTCAGATGGCTCCAACGGAGAGAGTGAGGCTAGTGACTTTGCACGGCCCTCCCTCACTTAAATCCGATTCATTTGCATGTCACGGCACCACCCCCCTGACGCCATGGTCCTCTTCGAGAACAAAGGACAAACAGCAACAAGCAAGTATGTGCCAGGCACTGGGCTATGTGCTTTACACTTATTCTTTCATTTGATGCTCACAATAACCCTGGGAAGTAGGTGCTATTTTTATCCCCATCTTAGAGATGAGGAAACTGAGGCCAACACAGGTTGTGACTTGCCCATAGTCACATAGCCAAGTCAGCGTCTGAGGCTGGATTTGAACTCAGGTCTTCTTGACTCCAGGCCCAGTACTCTATACGTGGAGGCACCTAACTGCCTACAAACATGACAGCAAACCCCCTAGCCAGGAAAGGTTGGATTTGTTCTTCCCAATTTGCTCTTCTAACCATGTCTGGGTTGCGGTTATAGTCACCTCCCAATCAACAAACCAACCAACTAGCATTTAATAAGGAGCTACTCTGTGCCAGGTAAGGTGCGAGCTGCTGAAGATACAAATACGACGAATAAAACTTCGTGCTTTCAAGGAGCATCCAACACTTTACTGAAAAAGTGCTTGTCAATGGTAGGGAGGGGCCGGGTCTCAGACTGTGCATTTGGTTTATGTCTTGGGGCTCTTCTCTGAGTCATCAAGTGAACAAGAATATATTAAGTAACTAGTATGTGTGTGTCAGGCATTCTGCAAAGTGCCGGGGATGCAAAGAAAGGCAAAAATAGACCCTGCCCCCAAGAAGCTCACCATCTCATGGATCTCTCATTGCTCATTTTTTCCTATCATCTTCATTCCTTGACACCTAGTCCCCAGAAGCAGTGCAGAGGATGCACCAAAGAGTAATCGTTCATTTGCCCTTCCTTCTAGCCGCTTCCCCAGTTTGCCAAATGGAGGGGTTGGGGCAGGTTCTGCCTTTATGAGGTGCAGAGGGGCAATCCCAGTCAATAATTTTCTTTGTGCAAATTTTTAATCTAATTTTTAATGAATACTTACTTCCTTCCTCTCCCTCTCACCCCTCCCCCACTGGAAAAGAAAAACCAGATACAAAAACCTTGTTGCAAACATGTCTAGTCAAACCAAGAATTCCCACATTGGCTGTGTCCAAAAATCAACAGCTGTTTTCCCAAATAGATTTTACCTGTTCCTGAAAAGCAATGGCTTGTTCCGCGAATCCCACTGTACGGAAATAATTGACAACATCTATTACGGCCCAGTCCACAGGGTCAGATGGTCTCCCATTCTCTACGGCACTGCAAAATGCAAATTCAGAAAGACAGATGGTCACCATGGCTGGGCGCAGGATATGCCCAAAGCACCAAGGACAGCCCTCACTACTTGGGTCCCTATTTGCAGAGCCACAGCCAACTCATTGAACTCTGCAAATCCTCCCTCATTTCTCAGAGGGCCTATGTGGTAATTGGTAGTTCTTCAGCCATCTTTCAGTACGGCTCCCTTGTGTTCTCCATAGGCCGGCCATACGTACGCTAACCTCCAGAACTACAAAACCAATATATCCTGTCCTTATAAACTCTTAGAGCTTTAAGATGAGACCAGCCCACACTACATGCTTAATTAACGGGTGTGGAGTGAATGAACGAGAGACAATGTGTGATGTCATTGACCAGTTCTTATCCCAGTTAGGGCTAAGGAGTTCTGTAAGGCAATGGGGCATATATTTTATGATCTCTGAGTTTACTTGATGTTTTGCAAATTCATAGGGAGCATGGCAGGAGAAAAGGATGGAGGAATATTGGCAAGGAGTAAAAAGTGACAGCTAACAAGCTATCTTGACGATCTATCTGGCTTCCTTTGTAGAGTTTGTCCAACCCTGATTAGAGAGACGCACTGCTGTATCTGAGGTCCACAGGATCGTGGATTTTAAACTGGAAGGACCTCTGGGTTCATCTGAGGTGGGATTATTTGCATCCTTACTTGGTAGAGTGGAATAAGCAATGTATCTGGAGTAACAGAACCTGGACTCAAATCCCAGCTCCATCTCTTACAAGTTGCCTGGTTTCTTCATCTACAAAATAAGATAGGTAGACTTGATGATATCCCTTGAAGATCTAAATACCACATCAAAAAAGACCTCTCCTATGGTCTTTTACCTATATTGACTTTTTTGGTCTGAAATTATTAGTTGGGTCATTCCATTTATGTCCATTCATTTAGCTTTTTCTCCATGGGAGCTGTTTACTATTGAGGCATCTTCTATCTTGGCTAGCTAGCTAGCTTTCTTTCCTCCTCCAACAGCAATGGTCATTAAGACTATCCTCATTTAGGTCTATTTTCTTATTCTTAAGCTTTATATTATTTCAGCTGGTCTTGCTCTGTTATTTCTGAATGAAACTGGTATCAGATTGTAGGGACAGGGTCAAGGTAAGCAAAATCCTCTCTCTCTTCTTGCTATAACCACAGCACCCTCCCCTTCCACCCCAGAAACCCAGGAGGGTCTCTCTATCACTGTGTCCTAGGTGAAAAGAACCTCACACTGGATGGAAGTTAGGCCTTGCTCTGCCCAAACTACTTGGGACAATGGACACATCATAATCTCTAAGCATCTTATCTACCAACCCATCTAATCATCTATCAAGACACCAGGGCCTATCTAGTGTGAGTACTTTGCCATTTGTACCCTCTTCCCCACCAAGATCAACGAGTCTTTGTCTCTTTAGACTGGGACTTGGGCCTCCAGAATCATAGACTTGGGGAGATAGAAGTGACCTCAGGGGACATCTAGTCCAACCAACATATGAAATGAATTCCCTTAGGAGTGATCCCCTTCTCCACCCCAGGAGAACTGGGGCCTGGCATGGAACAGAACTGCCATGATTGGTAAGTAAAAATTCACTTCAGGGGGG
>CM053626.1:299189740-299213863 GCA_028646595.1 Phalanger gymnotis | reverse complement strand
TCCATCTTTTCTTTGCTTCCTTGTGAGTTTTCTTTTGTTCTCTGCTGTGCACTTTTTTTACTTTGTTCTTTTTCCCCCCTCCCCCAGCCCCACTAAGGCTACAATAAAGTTTAGATGTTTCTCTATAGCTATATATACATACACATATACATACGTATAGAGATATATATTTTCCCAAACATATTCTACTCCTGATCTTTGTTTTTGTTTGTGCATATCTCATTTCCTATCCCTCCTGCCTCCTCTACTTTACTTCTACCCACTACCTTGCCCTCCTATTACTTGCCTACCCTCCTCCAAGGATCTCTCTCCTATCCTCCCATTCCCATAAATACCTTCTATAGCTCCCTTTTACCTATTCCTTCATTCTCCCTTCCAAAAATCTAAAAATCCCTCCCTTGTCCTCTCCCCTCTTCCTATGCCCCTACCATTTTATTTCTTCTGAATTTAGAAGACTTTTATAGTCTTCTAAATATATGTATTGTTCCCTCTTAAAATCCAGCCCTCCTCCCTCATCTAATTCCTCTGTATCCATTCTTCCTCTTGCACCTCATTTGTATACAATAACTACTCTTTTTAGCTGTTCCTAAATGGTTTTACTTTTTAAATTCATATCATAGTCAGGTTTACCCCAATCTTTCTTATGAGCTACCCAATTATTAATAAGAATCTTAGACATATATTTTACATATATAAAAGGTAAACAGTCTGTCCTTATGAATCCCTTATAATCAGTCTTTGGTATGTACCTTATATTTCTCTTAGTTCTTGTATGTTCAATCTTCTATTAAGTTCAGGATTTTTTTTTTAACAAAGTCTGAGACTTTATCAAATGTCCATTTTTTTTCATTCAGGATAATACTTAACTTTTCAGGGTATGATATTTTCGGCTGGAGCCTCAGGTCTTTCACTCTTTGATATGTGGTGTTCCAAGACCTGCGATCCTTTAATGTCTCTGCTGCTAGGTCTTATGTAATTCTAATTGTGGCACCCTCATATTTAAACTGCTTTCATCTTGATGCTTTTAATATTTTATCCTTGAGCTGGGGGTTTCTGAATTTGACTTAAGATATTCCTATGAGTTTTCCTCATAAGATCTTTTTTAAGTGGCGATAGATGGATATTTTCTATTTCTACTTCCCCTCTTGCCCTAATGCTTCAGAATAATTTTCTTTATTTATTTCTTGTATTATTGTATCAAGATTCTTTTTTTGATCATAACTTTCATTTAGTCCATTTTTTTTATATTTTCTCTTCTTGATCTATTCTCCAGATCTGCTGTTTTTCTTACAAGATGTTTCACTTTCTCTTCTATTTTTTCATTATTTGTATTTTGCTTAATTAATTCTTGATCTCTCATAATTTCACCAGCTTCACTTTGCCCAATTCTGATTTTCAAGGTGTCATTTTCTTCCTTAAGATTCTAGATCTCCTTTTCTAATTGGTTGACTTTCCTTTCATAACTTTGTTTTTCCTGGATTTTATTTATTTATTTATTTATTTATTTATTTATTTATTTGTTTTTAGCTTTTCCTCCATCTCCATCATTTGATTTTTAAAGTCTTTTTTACGATCTTCTATAAATTCTTTTTGGGCACGTGACCATTTGAAGTTACTTTTGGGGGGTTTCTTTACTTCAATATCCCCCTCTAAAGATGAACCCTGGTCATCTCTATGCCCATAACAGCTCTCTATGGTTGGATTTTTTCTCCTTTGCCTGTACATTTTTTTGGGGTTAATAGCTTGATTTTTGTAATCATCTCTAGCCCTGGGATATGGGAAATGGTGCCTCTTGCCCCAGATCTTCAGTTCTCCCCTCTAGCCTGGAACCAAAGCCAACCCTCCAACCTCCTGTAAGTACTCACAGCTAGGGGCTTTCTGCCCCACTGCTTCTGCACTCACCGGGCCTGTGCTGGTTCCTTCTTGCCCCCACCGCTTTTCGCAGCACAGTCGGGTCTGGCGTTCCTCATCAGCAGAGGCTCCCTCAATCTTCCTGGGCTCAAATGCCCAACTCCCCTCACTACCTTGAGGTGAAAAGTTCTGTGGTTGGGGCCGAGGCAGCGTCTCAAACCAACTAACCCCAGGACTTTCAGCTTGTTGTGTAAGTGGCTTGCTGCTTGTGGTTAAAACGGAATGTAGCCTGGAGGTGTTTACTCTTCTTGGGGAACCAAACTTTGTCCTGGGATGTTTCTTCTGGTCTTCTCAAATTGTCTCAGTAAGACCTTGGTTGTGCCTCTATTCTTCTTTCTCTCCACCCACATTTTGTTCACTCTAAGGTGCTATTTTAACTCTTTTGCGGGGGAAAATTTTGAGAGCTTGGAATCTTCTGATCTACTCTGCCATCTTCCCAGAATCCTCTCCAATCAGGATCTGATTCTTCATTTTTAAAGAGGACCCATAATGACATTACAAGGTGATGTCTTGGCTTGCTTGTGAATTGGATTTAAGTGAAGCATTGTTGCACAAAGTCATCAGCTTCATCTCTCTTCCAGAATCACTCAAGACCAGTGGCAAGACAAAATTCAGGACAACTGGTGACGAGCAGGATGCAGTGGATGACCTTGGCCTCTTCGATGGCTGACCAAACTCTAAGCGCTCCACAGCGCCTCTTTCGGCTGCTTTCATGGCCATTCGAACAATTTGTTCTCATTTGGCAGTGTCACCAGGGGAAGTCTGCACATGCTTGAGATAGAGAGTCCCCTAACTCACCAACTGGTTACCCTCAACCTGATTTCACTAGTCACATCACCGATAACACTGTGTTCTCTAAGGGCTCACTAAGGGAAACGATGGCTCAAAGAAATGAAAGCCGTGGATTATAACAAAACCTCATTTCCCAAATATTTCCTCTACAGTGTACCTGACAAATGGTAATCCAGCCTTTGCTTAAAGACCTGAAGTTGTTTTAGATGCTATAATTACAATTTTTTCTTAAATGGAGGGAGTTGGAGAAGTTCAGACCTGTGATTTGATTGTGGTAGGGAATTTTATAGTACATCAGCTTCCTCTACCAACGAAGAGAAGCAACTCTCTGCCCCTCGATTTGACCAACTTCATGCAGCCAATATATGTCAGAGGCAGGTCTTGAATCTAGGCCTTCTTCACTCCAAAGTTAATTTCCTATCCATAATGCCTCTTCCTTGATGAAATAACTTTAAAATGGTAACTGTTTTATGCTCAGAAACTTTATCACTTTGATGTTTTCATCCTAAAAATTTATCATAAGCTCATGTTGACCTACCCTTTGCCTTAGAATTATACAACAACCCTTACTCAAAAGTTTAAAAATTCTGATTATGACCCAACAGTGTTGATGTCTGTGCACCATGGCACATCTAAAAGTAAGCAGTTAGGTCACCCTAGGCTGGATTTGCCTTCCTTTTGACCCTCTACTTTCTTTGCTAAGGACCAAATAACTGGCCCAAAATGTGGGTCCAACAGGAAAAAAGGAGAATCAAGAACTCTCAACAAGGCATTTAGACTCTACTTTATCAAGTACTGGGAACATTATTCGTTGACTCTAACACACTCCAAAGCCTGAATCCCACCTAAGGAAGGTTCCATCTTCAAACCAAAAGCTATCAGTTTCTCCTGGAAATTCTCAGGTTTTCCACCACCTTGGTATCTTAGTTTGTTGTGTGCAGCGATTCTTTCTCTGGAAGCAACAGTTTCTCAGTTCCTGGAGGGTACCCACAATGTCTTATTTGCTAAAGCTCTGTGCCATATGTAGGAATGAGGTCAATGTTTGAACTGAATTAAAAACACAAATAATGACAAGCCTTCAAGACTTCTCTGCCAGTCTGTTCTAGAAAAGAATTGCAAGGAAACAGAAACAGGCAGTAGTCCTTTCTATATCACTAAATCAGCAGCAGGCCTTCCTCCAGGTGCCCGAGAACTTTGGAGCCTTTCCATCCACCCTATGGCTGCACTCTGTTTCTCCTGTTGTCACCCTCAATTAGAGTATGGAGTTCTTTGAGAGCAACTGCCTTGATTCTTCTACTTGTATCCCCAGTGCTTAGCACAGTGTTTGACAAAAAGTAAGCATTTAACAAATGCTTATTCATTCATGCATCTACTTATTTGTTCATTCAAGTCCCAGCAACAAACAGCCTCACTTCTGCATAGATGTTGTATATATTTTAATTTTGGAGACCGAGTCTCCCTATTTCACCCAGGTTGGAAGGGCAGAGGCCACTTACTTAAAGTAGGTTTCAGCCAACATTTTTAAAAAGACGCAACGTTAAAAACAACACTGTGCTCCACTGTAGGAAAGACACTACCAAGGTGGAGGAGGCTTGCGACCAAGGCCGGACACTGAACTGCATAACATTGGTGGAGAGTCGGTGCAGGGCTCACCAGGCAGCTGTTGGATTTCCATGCAAAGTCCCAGTTGTTGGAATGGAGATCTTCCCTAAGTGGTCAGCATTCTGAGGTAGGCAGTAAGACCACCAAGGCAGCTAGGTACCCTGCCATCTAATTTCTTTACTCTAGTGGACTATTTTCAACTGGACAGGCAGCTTTCATTTGTATACATGAGGATGGGATTTTTTTTTTTAAATAGATGAGCAAATAATTAGAGTTGCCAATTAGAGGACGCTAATTCAATATACCAGACCAAATGCCAAAATGCTGTAGCTATTGATGGTACGGAAGAGACCAAATGCAACCACTGGACCTCCAGCATGCTCCCTTAGAGTTTATGTAGGAACATGGAATTAAATGCTGCCACTTCATCGGTGATTTTTTTTTTAATGCCATGCCAATGGTTTCCTCCATCTATAGTAAGGTTTATACTCAGGGCAGTAAATAACGATCCTTTAAGCCTAAGGAGATCACCTTGGCCAGGGAACAGAAGGTTAGAAGAAGAAAATGCATTAAAGGAGATTAGAATCTCAGACAGTGAAGTATAAAACCTAGTCAGTGCTGACTCAAAGGCATTTTCAGGAATGAAGGCCTCGTTCATGAATGAGAGGAACATTTTTTTCAGTAGCTGTGAATTTTTTAGTGTACTCTTTTGTGTTTGCATGTACACGTATGTGGTGATGTCATTCTGGTCCTCATTGAGAATGAAGGTCAATAACCAGTATATGTGGGGCATGAGAACCCAGGCCAGCAGTTCCTGAGGCAGAGGTAGGTAGACTGCTTGAACTTGGGAGTTCTGAAGTGACATAAGACTCGAGACAATCAGGTGTCCTCGTGAAGTAGGACACCAATATGGTGGGACGGGCAAGGTCAGGAAAACAGAGTAGGCTAAAATGTACTTTAAGTAGTGGCCTCTGCCTTTCCAGCCTGGGTGAGATAGGGAGACTCAATCTCAAAAAATAAAACATATACAACATCTATACATTTATTTAAATGATGGTTCTGTTAATAAGAATAGTTAAAGGTTAAAGTGCTGGAGTGGGCCATGGAGTCCAACCTCCTCAATTTTACAGGTGACTAAACTGAGACCTAGTGAGGTCAGGTGACCTGTCCAAGGTCACACAGGTAGCCCTGTCAGAGGCAGGATTCAGAAAACTCCTGTCTTCTGACTCAAATTCCAACACTATTATTTTCTACTTTACAGTTATCATATCTTACTTCTAAACCTCATCCCCTACCACCACCCAGCCTCCCCTAACCTCAGAAGAACAGAAGGTTGCCAAGAAAAACTGTATAAACAAGCTGATTAAATCAGTAACTTAAATGTGACATACAATTCCAAGTCACTAGGCTCTGGCCTGATGCTGACCCTATTTCTCCGACGGTGTGAAATGTATACACTTTTCATTTTAAGACTCCTATTTTTTTTCCTCACTGCGCACAAGGCTTTTTCACTGATTTTCAAAGTCACCTAAACTGAAACCTTTGGAGGTCATCAAGTTCAACCCTGTCAGTTGACACATGAGGAAATTGAAGCCCAGAGAGGGAAATAGGTTCTCCGAGTCCACTAACGAGGACAGAGCTGGAACTCAAATCCAAGCCTTCTGTCTCCACATCCGGTGTGTTTCTCCATGACACCATGCTCGCTCCTCCACTAAGACACCCCAATAGAGAAAAATCTCAATGCGTGGTAAGTATGGATGTTAACACTTACTTCCCAGATGCTTGGTGTCATCAGCGCGGGGCTTCCTTCTACCCAAAGTGACCACAGCCCCTCTGACTTGGTAGATTCTCTTTGCTAGGGATTGCGGCCTCCTGAAAATTTGCCTTCTGGTGGCCGATGACCTAGTGAGGAGCCTCGCTGTTCTCTGCTCATCTGGCCCTTGAACTGCAGCCACGAAGCATGGCCTACACCCAAAGTCTTTTCATCCGGCAATTTTCAGATTCTCGGTCACTGTTTTTGCCCTCCAGCCGTAACAAGCTATCAGAGGAGGACTTCAGAGGAGGAAGTGGGATATTATCAAATACCAAAGTCTTTAGTTCAGGAAATCAATGATAAAAGATCTACTGCTCACTCTTCACGAGAAAGAGTTAAGAGATGACTAAGGACAAAATGTTGGGCGCATTGTCAGATACAGTCGCTATGTCGATGTCTTTGCTTAATTTTTATTGTCACTGAGTGTTCAATCTAGAGGGGAGAGGAAGTTCCCCTCCAACATAGAAATGACAGGATATAAAGACAAAAGGAATCGATAAAACTTTTTTTTTTAAATGAAGACGTTTAAGAGAAACACTAAGCCATTTTGCACTTAGCAGAAGGTAATAAAAATCATTTTTAACATAGCTAACATTTATAAAGCGCTTTTAAAAAGTTTACAATATGGTTTACATAGATTATTTTCCATAGGTGTTACCTTCCCATTAGAATGTAAGCTCCTTAAGGGCAAGAACTGTCTTAATCTTCTATTGTATCCCCAGTCCTTGGCACAGTGTTTTGAGCATAGTAAGCGCTCAAGAAATGCTTTATTCATTTCATTATCTCATTTGATCCTCACATTAAACAGGTGAGGTTGTGGCCTACCCAGAGATATTCAAGTGTCTATGATGTGTTTTGTACCTAGGTCTTCCTGACTTCATTTACTAGGTCATGCTGCCTCTGAAGGGTAGATTTCTCCATCTGAAATCCTCACTTAGGGGCAAGGGTGAAGTAGATAACAGAATAACAGGATCTCAGATTTGGCAAAGAATTGCCTGGGAGACCATCTCATCTAACATATCCTTGAACAAGACTCTTCTCTATAACATCCTCAACAAGTGCCCCTTGAAAACATTTCATGAGGTGGAACCCACTACCACTGGGGTAGTCAACTGCCATTTTGGATACCGTGAACTGCTATAAATTTTGATTTACATTGAGCCCAAATTTTCTTCTTTGTAATACCTACCCACTGCTCCTTCAATCCAAGAGTATGTTACAATCTAAGATATACATTTGTTGTTGTTTATGCCAGATCAATAATTTCTAGGGAACTCCCAATGAGAAAATTCCCAGTGGGGCCAAACAGAATAAATCTTCTCCCCCTTCCATATTATAGCCCATCAGATGCTTAAAGACAGCTATTATGTCCCTCCTAACAAGAAAATAAGAAACACTGTGCAATTGAATGATTTGTAAAGTACAGAATTAAATGAGTTAGCTGATGAGAGTGAAGACATACCATATGGAAGCCCCATTGGGAAAAAAACATGGGACTCTTTGGAATTTCATTGCACTTATTTGATCAATCCAAGAGTCAAGATCAGCCTCGGCTCTAGTATAGTAATTACTCAACTCTGTCTTCCCAGTGACCCCTTTGCCAGGACAAAGGACTTTGCTGGTCACCTGTCTTTCACCTGCCACTACTAATAAAATTCCTCACAATTAGTGGGAAGGATAGTGCTGCTGGAAAGGAGAATCCATCAAGGTAGTATGGCCTTTATTGATCAGGGTAAGAAAATCACTAGACATGCCCCCAAACACAATGATAAATATTAATACTATGGGAAAGCAGTCCCAAGGCCACCTTGGGGGAGCCTTGTAGATATTGAGAACTTTTCAAGAAAAAATGATTAAGGAAACTTTCCCCATCTTCCAGTCACAGTGGGCTGGGCTCGGCTCAGCTCGCCTTGATAGAAGCTCAGGTATCGCTCTGAATCCAGTCCGAGTGGTCTTCTTTCACCGGGCCATGAAAAGTAAAGCAAGTGTTCTCTGGAATATGGCGGCCGTAAACACTATATAAATGCTTCGGGCTTGTTTGTTTCTAAAAGATACATGGTGTAGGTCTCTGTATACTGAAGGAGCTACTTACAATTTTTTCATAATTGTTTTCATGTTTAAAATGACATTACCATGCTCTCAGCTGACGTTATGGATTTTACTCTTTTAAACTTTGTACTTACATCTCTATATAAATATAACCACATTCAATTTTAGCCTGGAGCAGGGGCAAAAAGGGCGAGGAAGGGGGGAAAAGAACAAAGCAAAAAGTGTACAGCAGAGAACAAAAGAAAATCTACAGGGAAGCAAGGATGGACAGCTCTCAATACAACGTGTATTATTTAATAAATAGGCTTTCTTGAAATGGAAATTTATTGCTGCATATTGCTGTGCACATGATGTTTTTTTCCTTTTCTTATTTTATATTGAAGTTTTAATATGTAAGTTTATAAGGTTTTTCTTTTCTTATTATATATTTAAATTTTAACAAAAAATTAAAAAAAACCCTTTGTACTTGTTTTGGAAGGGGGAACATGTGCAATCAATGGGGGGGGGGGCGGGAGTGGGGCGGGGAGTATACTCTCTTTTAATCAAGACACTAAACATCACAAGTCTTCTTCCTCCCAGTTGTTATTTAAGTTGCAAAGATGGGCAATGAAGCAACTTGGCAGGAGGGGCAGTATTTGCACATTAATAGAAAGTTATCCAGCAAACTTCAGGGCTGAAATCTGTTCAGCTAAGACAACATGTTGTCAAAGTTTCCGATGCAAATTTTCACTCACCTTAGCTATGGTTTTAAGAAACTAAATACAGCATAATTGTAATGATCGTGAAGCTTAGCCCCAGAGAAGAGCTGAGAAAATATCTCCGCACCCCCACCTCCTCTGCATGGGTGGGACACTATGGGGAGGGAATAGTGCATATACTGGCAGAAGGTCCATGTGTTATCTAGTTCTGATAATGGGATTTTCTTTTTCTCTTCAAGCGCAGCTAGAGGCTAAGGGCTGGAAACACAAACATTAGCAAAAAAGGAGAGCTCCTGCCCTCAAAGAATTTAAACCTTCTGATGGGGGAAGACAACACATAGAAAGAAGATGGGAGCCAGGGAGAAAAGGATGAAGGTACCCAGCTCAGGGGCACGGTTCTTCCAATGGGTGAAGTCCAGGGATGGAGGGAGCTTCTGGATTTCTACAACATGGAGAAAGTCCAGAGAGCCAGGAGTACAGCCTAGTGAATGAAGATGTGGCTGGCCTGGGTGTCCTCCTTAAAATGATGGCTCTGGAGGAACCCACTAATCAAGGGGCCAAGGGGGAGGGAACAAGCATTTACATAGAACTTACTTTGTGCCAGGCACTGTGCTACGCACTTCACACCTCATCTGAGCCTCACAACAACCTTGTGAGGTAGGTTCAATTATTATCCCATTTTACAGGCAAACAAAGCTAAAGTAGCAGTGTCTTTAGCTAAATTTTAACTCGGGTCTCCCTGACTCCAAGTGCAGTGCTCTATCCACGGGGGCCACCCAGGTGTCTCTTCAGGCAGGGAGGGGGCAAAGGAGATTTCCGATGTGTGAAGTCCAGAGGGAGAGTAAGCTTCCAGGACGAAGAGGTTTCTATGGCAGGAGAATTCAGAAACTCTGGTGGTGGACGTGTGACACCATGTTTGTAGATAGGAAAATGGCTCCAAGACCAAAGGACAAAAGTGAGAACATGCCCTCAGCACCGTCATCTCTACAATGCAACCAATCCGAGTTTCTGAAATTCTTGGCAAAGGTCCCATCCCATCCCTCCCCAGCCCCTGCGCACCACCCCACAATCACCTGGTTCACTTGGGTAAAAATAACCTCTTAGCTTTTAACACGTTGTTGAATATATACATTCAATTACACAAGACATTATGACAGATGAACACACGATATGATTATGCAAATAGCTCTGCTCGGGGATCGCCTGCATGCTGACATCAAGCCAGATGCTGAGCACAGAGACTTGGGCTCCCTTAAGATGCCAAGCTGCATTAGAGGTCCCGCATCCCGACAAAAGGAGGAGGGATGATGGTTCTCCCAAAGCTCCAGTCTTTGGGGGACAATATACCGACTACCCAGAGATTCCTCAGGGAAATCTGTAACAGCGTGGGAAAAACTGGTCCAACCGGCCGCACCGGAGAAAGAAAGGGAGAAAACCACATCCTGTCCAGGCCATGGCAGGCAGCTGTAGCCATTCAGATGGGACCCCTTCCCTAGGAATTCTGCTGTTTGCTTGGTTTTTATAGTGTGGTGGTTTTTGTTTTTTAAACCATACCTGTGTTTTCATGGAGACGGCTGGGCAGCGCAGCGGATAGAGTGTCTGGCCCCAAGTCAGGAGACACTCAACAGCTCTCTTAATCTCAGGTCTCTTAATCTCAGCCTGCCTCTGTTTTCTCATCTCTAAAATGGATATAATAATGGTACCTCTCTCCCAGAGTCCTTGTGAGGATAAAATAAGGTGATAGTTGTAAAGTGCTTCCTAAAAGTTAGCCTTTATTATTGTTGTGGTAGTTGTTGTATTAGGAAAGGGAACTCCCAGTGAGAAAACTCCCTCTGTCAATGTAAATTCTCAGCGACTCTTGGAGTTGTCTAGAACCCTCAGAACTTGGGTGACTTGCCTGTAAGTGTCAGAGGTAAAATTGAAAACCAAGTCTTGCTAACTATACACTACAGCATGCTGCATCTCAATGTGTATGTGTGTGTGTGTGTACATGCATACATGCATGTATGGAGATAATATTATACGTACACATATACACATGTATATATGTGTACACTTTGACATACATAGTATACTTAGTACATAGAGCGAACTATATATGGATATACACATACAAGCATATATGTGTGTACAGGGGCAGCTAGGTGGCGTAGAAGGTAGAGTACCCAGCCTGGAGTCAATAAGATTCATCTTTTCGGAGTTCAAATCTGGCCTCAGACACTTACTAGCTGTATGACCCTGGGTAAGTCACTTAACCCTGCTTGCCTCAGTTTCCTCATCTGCAAATTGAGCTGAAGAAGGAAATGGCACACCACTCCAGTATCTCTGCCAAGAAAACCCTAAACGGGGTCACAGAGTGGGACACAACCAAAACGACTGTATAACACACATACATATATATATATGTGTGTGTGTGTGTGTATGCATGTATACATGTATGCATGCATACACACACATATGTATATATTTATATTTATATATAGTTTCCTCCAAGTTTGCTGTTAACTACAATTAGTTCTTCTGTACCTGGAGGGGGAGAGAGAAAAGAGGAGAGAAGAAATTATCTATCTATCTGAAATGTGTGTATCTATATCAGAGGCATAGATACATAGCATATATATTATCCCATTTGAACCTCACACAATCCAGTGTATGTATATATGTATGCATACACACATGTGTATGTATATGTAAGTATGAGCACGTGTATATGTGTATGTGTGTGTTTTATATGCTGTATATATATATAGATGTACACATACAGAAGGAAATACCCACAACTGTTAATTACTGTTTATTAGGATGAATGGAAGATGCAGCCAAATCAATCTGAAACATCTCATCAGAACCACTAAGAAGTATTTTAAAATGTGAATTTTTAAAAAATCATCACTACGAAGAAGTTGTCGTCTCAATCGCTGCTATAACTAATGAACTAGGTGTTCTTTTTATTGTCTTGATTCACAGAGACGTCTACACCTCTTTCCTCTTCTTTCATTACACACAGAGATGTCTACACGCATATACCCAGACCCACACGTACAGTTTGAGGAGAGTCACGTGCTGGACGGAGAGCTGACCTAACTACCGAAAAGGCCTAGGTCTGGGTCCTCCTCCGGCACATCCTGACTAGGCGTGAATCTGCATGGGTAGGAGGCATTTCTTCCCTGGGAGTTCAAAATACCAAGGAGGGAAAAACGACAACAAGGAAAAAGTACACTCCAGTGCAAAGTAGAGAGCTCAAAGGGCTAGCTGCCTGGCTGCATGCTGTAGTCTGGGCAGGATGTGTTTTTCTTCCACTTTGTTTGTCACTGTGGATGGTGAAATCACTCTCCCCTCCCCCCGTCCACACGTTCTGCTACGGATTTCACTAAAGAGGCTCTCTGTAGTTAGTATGATACATATGTTACAGGCATTACAAATGGAAAATAAGTTGGGTCTAGCATGGAATAGGGTTCTCTGTAGTTAGTACAATGTAAATATATAGGTTATCCCAAAAGTCTTAGTGCAGTTTCAGGCTTCAACATCTTAATACTGCACTAAAACTTTTGGGACACCCTGCATAACAGGCATCACCAATGGACGGCAAGTTGGTTCCAGAATTGAATGGGGTTCTCTGTAGTTAGTACAATGTAAATATATAGGTTGTCCCAAAAGCCTTGGTCCAGTTTCAGGCTTTAATATCTTAAAACTGCACTAAGACTTTTGGGACACCCTATATAACAGGCATCGCAAATGGACAGTGAGTCGTCTCCAGAATTGGACAGGAGGAAGCGGTTAGGCTGCGTCCCATTTGGGAAACTGCATGGTGTTTTCAGGCGGCTCGCTTCCCCAAAAGCTTATCTCTGTAACATCAATATTCTTCCCCGATGAGGCTGTGTGGCTGCCAATGATGGAACACGGTGAACTTGGAGAAAAACAAAATTACAAGTAATTTAAAAGGCAATGGAAAAACTCACGGTGGGTGTAGTGGGCTGGAGCCTACTAGGAACAATGACTTACTCATGAGAAGCAGCAGGAAAAAAAAAATCATTAAGAACACACATGAACCCGGAAGCAGGCAGGTCAGCTGGTGGTGGGAATGAGATCATGGATGGACGATATTTCAGAATCCCCAAGAGGGAGGCTCCCAGGAGCTGAGCAGATCTTCCATGGGAGCCTTAGGAGAAGGCGGAGCTACGACTTACCCAGGATAAGAATGGAGGAAGGAGGCTGCAATTTGCACCTTTTGTCTCATCACGAAAAAAACATACCAATAACATTTCAAGAAAGAGGGGAAAATTACTGCCTTTGACTCATGATGAAGCATAAGAAAACCAGGAAGCACAGGGATAGTGTCATAAGTCACGAACATTAGAGTGAGAAAGTCTATTTTCAAAGCCACTGGAGAACAATGCGGTTGTGAGCCCCGTATCCTCTAACAGCGGCTAAGGGGTGTGTGTGGGAGGAACAGTAATAATGTTAATAATGATAATAGCCAGTATTTATAGAGTGCTTTAATGTTTGCAAAGCACTTTACAAATATTATCTCACTTGGTTCTCACCACAATCCTGGGAGGTTGGTGCTGTTATTACCGCCATTTCACAGAAGAAGAAACTGAGGCAGAGAGAGGGTTAAGTGGCTCGCTCAGGGTCGCACAACTGATAAGAGTCTGGGGTTGGGTTTGAACTCGGGTCTCCCTAAATCTCAGTCTAGCATTCGGTGCCAGACCGCATGGGTGTGGTCTACTATTGTGACTGGAAGGAGCACATACTTGGTTCTGGCAGTTTATAATGAGGAATCACCTGATTTCCTCTTTTGGGGCCTTTGGAGGGGGATGGAATGGAAAAAGGGAAAGAAACTCGACCATGTAGGATGAAGAAAACTGAATAGACAAGGTAAATATGAACAATACAACGATTCCCCATTCAAGACACACCTTTCATTTAACATCTCTGGGACTCAGTTTCCTCTTTTGTAAACTGGGAAGGCTAGGCCGGATAAGCAATACAGTCTCTTCCACATCCCAAACTTATGAACACCCATGATTTGTTTTGTTTACATAAACACACACAACAGATGGACAAACACACAAAATTCCTGAAATTTAATAAAATCATGAATAAGTATGATAATAATGACAGCACAGACTGCATTCATTTCTAACTAACCTGGGTATATATATTATATATACATACGCACACATATGAGTGGGCTTGCGATTTCATTAGTCTAGGGAACTCCTGGTGAAGACATTCCCTCTATCAATAAGGAGCTGCATCTGTTCTTACAATTTATGTCCCAGAGAGAAACTTTAGTGAATGACTAAGTAACTTATACAAGGGTCACACAGCAGTGTCAATCTGCCGGTAGGTCAATAAACATTAATTAAGCACCAACTATATGCTGGGCCCAGTGCTAAATACTGGGGACACAAAGAAAGGCAAAAGTCAGTGTCTGTCTTCAAGGTACTTACAATCTGATGGGGGAACAGGGAACATAAATGCTGAGAAGAGGATGGAGGTAGGGTACCTGGCTGGAAGAGAGTAGCTGGGTAAGAAAGGATGAGATGGGCCCTGGGTGCCGCCTTTAAATGGAGGATCTGGGAGAAGTTCTCCAAAGTCTACTCTCCACCCTCTCCAATCAGAAGGAAGAAGGGGCCCCAGGGGCAGGGAGAAGGTGTGAGGTTGAGAGCCGATGTTTTTCATTTCTTACAGAACAATAACATTCCATTATGTCCATATGCCACAATGGGTCTGGCCATTCCCCAACTGTCCTAAGAAGCAATCTAAGGCACTCCCTTCCCCTTCCCCAATTCTTCAGTCTTCCAGGATTAGAAAGTCTGTTTTGCTTATGACTATTTCTTCCCTGGTTTTATCTTTCCTTTTAACCCTCCTCCCTGACATCTCATCTCCATTTCATAATGTCATTCAGTCAGTCAATACACATTTATTAAGTGCCTATGAGGCAAAAGACAGTCCCTGCCATCAAGGAGCTTATAGTCTATTGGAGGAAGACAACTCCATCATATGTGTGTGTGTGTGTGTGAGTTCAACATTTCTTTGTCCAACTCAGATAAGAACAAGGTTCGGCATGTTTGTGTATTCTTCTCCCACCCCGCCCCCCCCCCAATTATGAGAAATAGCAAATTCTACTCCATTCTTGTTCCTTTTCTCTCCCTTTCTTTTATCCCTGTTCAAACCTGACATTCCCAGGCTCTCTATTACTCTCATTCACCTCCCTCGGTACATTAAGGTACCAAACAAACACTTGGTTCTTCTGCTCTATTGGAATGTTAGCATTTCATCATCATCTAGCACCTAGCTCCTTCCAGTTGCTTTACCTTTCTAGGCTTCATGGGACACTTAGGTTTATATCTCAAAATTCCTACTCAGTTCTGGTCTTTTCATCAGAAATACATAAAGTCCTCTATTCCATCACAGATCCAATTTTTTTTCCCTCTAAGATTACACTTGGCTTTGCAGGTTAAGTTATTCTTGGTTATAAACCCATATATTTTGTCTTTTGGAATTTTGCATTCCAAGATCTTTTCTCATTTATAACTGTCACTGACAGGCCTTACTAACTGTGGTTCCTTGGTATTTGAACCATTTTTCCCCCTGGATGTTTGCAGTATTTTTCCTTCAATGCAGAGGCTTTGATTTTGGCTATGATGCTCCTTAATCTTTTCTTTGGGAAAGGTAGGGTTCCTTTCAGGAGGTGACTATGAGAATCTTTCAGTCTTTACTTTGCCTTCTGTTTCTAACAGATCTGGGCAATTGTCATTTACGGTTTCTTGAAATAAAGTATTCAGGATTTCTTTCTAAAACCAATGTTCCCAGGGAGTCAAACAATTTTCATTGAATTTCTTCACATTTTTTGTGATCTGTTGTAAACCTTATGATTTTGCTGATATTAATATGTGAAAGTTGGGTGGTATGTTCCCATTAAGAGAGCCATCTTTTCCAGAAGTCCCTTTTCGCCACTTCTCATATACAAAACTCCTTCTCCTGTCTCTCTGCCTGGACTGGCTATTTCCCATGCCTGAAATGTACTCCATTCTTATCTCCATGTCTTAGCATCTTTGGTCAACTTTGAGACTCAGCTCAAGAGCCACTTTGTCTGTGAAACCTTTTCTGATAGCCATAGCAGCCAGTGCCTCCCTACTTCAAAAAAAAAAATTACCCTGTATTTACTTCACTCATATTTTGCATATGCCTATAGACAGACATGCTATCTCTCCAACAGAATATTAAATACCTATATATTTATTCCCTGCGGATATTAAGGTCCTCCAGATGCTCCTTTTTGCTGATGACACTATCCTGATTACATTAAGCTCTAGAGCATTACTAAGTCTTCAGGAAGAAATCTGGTTGTGATTTCCACTCAAAGGAGTTTGGTCTGACCATCTACACTAAAAAGAGCAAGTGGATGAAAAATGTCTATTGTTTAGGTTTTAACCTGAATTTATATGGATAACTTATAGAGCATGACCTTCTAAAATGAGGACAGAAAGGACAGATGGTAAACAAGTTGGACCCAGAGTTAAACAAGAAGATGGCAGGCCCTCTTGCGTTCAGGAAACTACAAAGCTCCAAACTTCCCATGAAAGTAAAGGTCTACCTTTTCAAAAGCACCATTCTACTGGTGGTCCTATACGGTAGTGAGACATGAGATATAACTGTCTCAGAAGAATTTTTAAAAATGAATATTATAACAGAGCAAAGGAAAGGTACACAGCAAACAGTCAGCTACAACACATAACCAATGAGGAACTCAAATGAAGAACAAGAGTAAAAGATAATTTCAAGGAGTTAATTGTACAATAAGAAGAGAAGATAGTTGATCAAGAGGGGGGTGTGACAGATGGACGTCCAGAGTGTTTCACTACCATCCTCGCAAAGTCCGGATTAAATAAGGAAGGCCTTCAGCATGGTGGGAAGACCCCCGGGGGCAAACTTATGGGAAGATACGAGCAAGGGTTCCAGAGGGTAGTCAGGCACGGATAGGTCGCGTCCACATACGTATGGAGTTGTATCACTGGGAGGAGTCTCTGAATCGGTACGTTCACAGATCCCACCGGAGTACCTAAAAATCCCCAGTGCCTGGCACACAGTAGGTACTTCATAAATATTTGCTGACTAATTCCAGTGAAGTTGGCTCTCTCTTCACCACAAAAAAAATTCAGAACTATCCACTCAGGGACACTTCCTCATGATTATCATATGCAAGGAAATGAAGCAACATGCGGCTCAAACTAATTGCCAAAGTTTTACAGCCCAGGACATTTGGCGTAAAACTAATCATCCGTACCATTTGAGGATGGGCTCAAGCGTTACTCCCATTCTTGCTAAATAGCACATCAAGACTATGTGGGCATACGGCAAATCACAGAAGGTCCTAATTTGAGCAGTCTTAGGGCTATGTTAAGGGAGGTATGATGTCCAACAGATAGAAGATAGTATTCCCACCATAAGGTACCCTCGTGGCGCCACTGCTCAAAGGGCATGAACAAACTGGAGTATGAACAAAGAAGGGCAACCAGAAGTGTGGGAGGGCTAGAAATCCTGCCATGTGAAAACTGATTCAAGAACTGGAGATGGTCAACCCATAAAATATTTTGGGAACCAGGAGCCAGAGACAGGGGTTGGAGGGGTGATAGCTATTGTCTTTGGGTATTTGAAGGGTTGGCAGCTAGATGGTACAGTGGATAGGGCACTGGACCTAGAGGCAGGAAGACCTGAGTTCAAATTCAGCCTCAGACACTTATTAGCTATGTGACTCTGGGCAACTCACTTAACACTGTTTGCCTCAGTTTCCTCATCTGTAAAATGAGATGGAGAGGGAAATGGCAAACCACTCAAGTATTTTTGCTCAGAAAAATCCAAATGGGGTCAGAGAGAGCAGGACACAACTGAACAACAACAAAAAAATTTAAATGTTATCGTAGTAACAAAAATGTTATTCTGCCTTGGTTTCAGCAAGCAAAACTAGGCACAATGGGTAGAAGCTGAGGGAGGTGGATTAAATTTTAATGACAGGAAAAAAACTTCCCAACAAATACAGCTATCCTAGAATGCAATGGACTGCCCATCATGGGTTGTTATCAGCAAAGGCTGAATGACTACTTGTCAGAGACGTTGTAGAAGAGGCTCTGGTTCAAGTCAGAGTTAGACCAAATTATCTCTGGTGTCACGTCCATGCTTATCAATAAATGAATGGATGGATGGATGGATGGATATCACCATATATATGGGTGAATGAATAGAGAGACGAAACTTGTCTTCACTGGAGTGGAAGATCTAGTTGCCTTCCAGATAATCCCTTTCACTTACTGATATCAGATCCACCCTCTCACCTTAAAAAGTAGAGAGCTAATAACACAGCCTTGATCTAGTACGATTTTTTTTTTAATGACAGAAATGACCCCAGTGGGGAAACATCTTGGTATGTTGTCTTTGTAGCCATGGGAGCTGAATTCAAATCCCTGGTTCTCATACTTTCTAACCACCAACAAGTGATTTCAGTTCTCTGAGTCTGTTTATCCATCTGTAAAACATGGATAATATGGCCCATACCACCCGCCTCACATGGTTTTGAGGAGGGAAGACATTTTACAAATCATAAATGGGCATGTCAATGAGCCAGGGCATGACTGAAACTCTGAGTGACCAGGGTGCTATTTTCATCCTTTCAGGGACAATTAAAAACCTACAGTAGCTACGACCTCAGAAGTCCCAGCAATAGGACCAGTCAGGATCAGGTCCCCTCCAGGACGTGTCAGAGAAACACACTTCTCATTTCCATCCCACATCTGGTCAGAGTTTGATAGGTACTAAATGGGCTTTATCTTGGACATGCTGTCTGAGGCTGCACAGTTCCCTCTAATTATGGACAAGCTGTGAATTTTCAGCATCAGCCCAGCAAGGATGTACACTTAGTAAATTTACTGCGCATTTGGCATATGGGTATCAGATTAACTCCTAACTCATTTTGGCAGTTAGCTATTCCATAAAAGGCAGCACTGGTATAGGGGATAGAAAGCCAGCTAGGAAGATCTGCCTCTGAAACATATGGCTGTGTGACCCTGGCCAAGTCACTTGGCATTTGAGCACTTTAGGCCAGTGATGTCAAACTCAAATAGAGAGTGATCCTTGTGGACTGCATATTGACTTAGAAAACCACAAATAAACATTATCTAGGTGGGATTGTACTTTTATTTATTTTGTCAAACATTTCCCAATTACATTTTAATGTTTCCTGTGGAGTTTGACACCTCCGCTCTAAGAAGCTCTCTGAAAGGATAGGCTGTACAAAAGGTATAATTCCGAAGGAATTTACTCAACTGGGAGTTCCTTATACCACTAAATCATGGTTCTAGTCCCGTCCCCCATCCCAACTACCCCTAATGATTATGTCTCTAGATGGGGATAAAGAGAAGATAAGCGAAGAGGACTTTGGGGCCAAGTTTGAGAAACTCCAAGAGTAGGAGGCAGAGTGGTAAGCATACTGTCTCTTAAGTCTGAGGACCTAGGTTCAAATCTTGCCTCCAGTACAAACTACCTGCATGACCTTGGATAAGTCATTTAACCTCTTTGGACCTCAGTTTCCTCTGCTGGAAAATTAATGTACTAGATGGCCTCTGAGGTCCCTTCAGACTCCAGATCTCCAATCCTAAAATCCTATGACGTAGATGGTAATTTTGCTTCAGTCTCTGTTCTGGCCAGACCAGGACCCTCTGTTCTGGAGAGGCCATTATCACAAAAAAACATTGTGTTTAGTCCCAGGCTCCAGATTTTAGGAAGGTCATTTATGAGCTAGTGGACACCCAGAATGGTGAAGAGCTTTGAGTCCAACAGAAGTACCTGGGAAGGATTGGCCTGGATGACTGCTTGTCTTTCAGGCCCAAGTTGGACTGGACAATTCCTGAGACCCTCCCAGCTCTGAAATTCTGAGACTGCCTTAGCAGAGACCAGTCAGTGACTCAACCCTGGCTGCAGGTAAGCTAGTTTCTAATACATTGGAACTGCCTTTCAATCTAGTTCCCAAGGGTGTTTAGGCTAGAACCTATAGTTGTTTAGAGAAGAACTGTAGGGTACCATCTTGATTAGAAATATTCATTTTTGGGGAAAGTAACTCCCTTGATGACTTCAGTAACATTTTAATTTTCACATTATCTCTTGAGATAGCAAAAAGAACAGATGGACCAACATCTCCAATATCCCAAAGCCTTGGGCAATGAGAATCCCTTGAGCTGGGGTAGACTAGGAGGGCCCTTTAAAAGTCAGGCCCTGACAGGGGCCCAGGATGCTACTTTGGCCTTTCGGGTAGAGACCCCTGGTTACTCCCAAAGGAAGCAGCCAAATTCTTCCTTTTGGATGACTGGTGAGCCTCCAACGACCGGTTACCATGATTCAGACAGTAAGTCAAAATTGTATCTGTTGTTTCTCCTCCCCCTAACCTTTCTAAAGTCTCTGATCTCATGGAAAAGAATGAGAGGGAGGGTTGCTCTGATATAGAAATGAACAGGGTGCTAAAGAAACAGCGTTTATTAAGAGCATTTTTATGCAACTTCTCTGTGGAGTAAAATGTGCCTTCTGTGCAGACATCCATAGCACACACTGTGTGTCTTCATTTAGAAGTCACAGCTTCTATTACATTTAATTACTTTTCTCTGAAGCTTTAACTCAAGGGCAGGTTTTAACAGAATCCACAGGGAAAAGAAATGAAATCAAGGCCACCCTCCCGGAGCTTACTGTCACCAGCCTAGCAGAAGCCTGACTGTATCTTCAGCTTAATTCCTAAATGAAGATATTCAGTCTATTTAGCACAATCTCCTAATCCCCCCATCTTGGGGGAGATTTTATTTTTGAATATATTATGCAACATAATACATATAGATTTTTTTGAAGCATCATATATACACATACATCTTTCACAAGAAACAGGAATTTAACATGTGAGACAAGAAAATAACAACAACCGCTTTCAATTGACAAGCACTTACTACGTACCTACTACGTGCTAGACGCTGTGCTAGGCAACGTAAAAAATGAGAAACAAAAAAACAACCAAACAGACAGTTTCCATCCTCAAAAAGCTTACAGTTTTTGTCCAGAGAAACAACATGTGCACATAAGAGAATACAAAACAGAGACAAAGTAAAGACAAAGGACCGGGGTTCCAATCCCATCTCTGGCACTCACCTCACTTAGCCCTCAGGTCCTCAGTTACCTCACCTGTCAAATGAGGGGGCTGGACTAGATGGTCTCTGTGGTCCCTTCCAGCTCTACAGCTAGGATCCCATGGATTTTGGAGGGGCCATTATCAGCTGGGGGATCAGGAGAAATTTCATGTGGGAGGTAGTATTTTGAGCTGAGCCTTGAAGGAAATGGGGGATTTTAAAGGGAGGGCACTCCAGGCAGGGGGGCATGACCTATGCAAAGGGATGGAGACAGGAGATGAAGTGACCTGTGTGAGGAATAGGAAATAGACCAGTTTGTTCGGAGCGTAGAATGTGTGAAGGACAGTAATGTGGGGAGAGGTAGGCTGGAGTTTTCAAAGTGCTAAGTAAAACACTGTATGCAGTATCCAGTAACAGGTCTTTGTTTCCTAGAGGCAGTTGATAAAATTTCTGACAAACACACCGGGACACTTTTAAAGAATTTTTTCTGTAGCTCTTTTCTTCCCCCTTGATGACCACACTCCCAGCTCCGAGAGTTACGAAGTGGTGAGTTTCATAAAAATTAAGACTCCCTTCCTCCCTCCCTCCATTTATCCTGACCCCCAGAAGCCTTCTCTACTGAGTGGTTCTTGCACAGTTTCTTTGGGCAGGATGCTTATGTTTGATAAGCAGGCTGCAGGGCTGAAATACTCCAGGAGCCTTGGCATCTTTATGCCCCAATGCCAGATGCCTATTTTAGTAAATCTGGGGCATCTCTGTCTTGGGGCTGGCATATAGGGGAGGTGACTGTAGGTTGACCTTGTTGGAAGGCTAGTGAAGATGACCACCGAAATGTGCTTTCTGGACACTGTGCAGGAGGCACCCAAAGGGAAACCCTGGCCATCCTTCTATTGCTGGCACAAAATCCGGGAGTCACTCACTTACTTTTGGACACCGACAGAGCCGTTCTCCTTGTTTTCCAAGTCAAGTGGGTACATTGGAAAGCTTGGGTCTTCTCTTACTCCAACAACTAATCAATAAAGTGGGGGGGGGAAGAGATGGGGAGGGGAGAGAAAAAACAAAAAATAATCTTGTGTTAATAACTAGAAAGTGAGGAAGGACAGCATTTATTCGGCATGGGAAACACCAAGCTGCTATCTGTTGGGAGGATAAACAGTTGAAGTGTTTATAGAAACACCTACTTCCTTCAAAAACTGGAGGGAACTGATTAAAGTCCAGCAGAAGGGTGAATCTGCTTATTGGTGCTTCTATATGGAACGACATCCCTTGCTTTGGACCCTGGCAGGCTTCTAGCAAACACATCATGCCCCAAACCACAAATATGTGCCATGCTCATGGGTAAAGGCTTCATAATGTGGGTGCCAGGGCCACATTGATGAGTCAACAGCAACTGGGATCTTCCCCCCACCTCCCACTGGCATCATGGTATTCACTATAACTGCTCTGTGCTACTCCCAAGGGGGTCCCCCACCCCTTCTCCCTTTAAGCTTCTGTCAGCAAATATTCCCTTTCTCACTTATTCCTTGTGAAAGCCTCAAGTGCCTATATGTGAGATTGCTATGCTGAGGAGGAAACTTTGAGCCCACAAACATGTCAGGGAGCCCTCAGCAGGGTTGTGGGGAAGGGGGCTTAGCCACTCAACTGACCACGACAACCTCACAGGGTCATCCATCGCTATTCAGCGAGGGTGGATAAAGGGAGAGGGGGAGAATCAGAATCAGTATGAGCCAATTAAAAACACACACACACACACACACACACACACACACACACACACACACACAGTAAAACTGCTAGAAACTGACCCAGAAAGATATTTTTCTCTCTTCTCTAGTGAATCAATTTGCTTAAATAAAATTCCACTCCCACTTCTGGGAGGGATGGTGGTGTGGGTAGGGGGTCCCACCTCATCTGACAAGAACATCCTTTAGAGGAGATTCATTCATAAGATGCCATCCATAGCAGAGGAGCCCTGCCAAAGAAGAGGACGTACCCTCCCCCCGCCACCATGGAATAGCAAATCCGCTATGAGTGTCGGGTTTCTCCGTTCTGTGCATGTAAATACACACACACAAACAAACATATACACAACTTTCAGTTAGCAAATGACTCTTTTGTTCACTCTATGTTAAATCTATTAATACATATAAACCTCAATACAGAAAAGACCCAAAGAGATCAGGCCGCTTGGCCAGTCCCAGAAGGATGATTTCATTTCATTTGGAAATTGATTATAGTCACCATTTTCACATCATCTTTAGGAAACAAGGGATGGGGCATCTGGGGGGTGGTAGGGGGGAAGGTGGGCCTTTTGTATTTTTTTTTAAGTATCGCTCACTATGATGCTACTTTTCAAAAAGCCCCGCTATACTGTCATTTCTCTGGGAGAAATTTTTTTTTTAAAAAAAGGTCAAAAAGCAAACCTACCTAGAAGCAACTAAAATGGATCATTAAAAAAAAAAAAGCTTGTCAATATCAGCCCAAGAAACCCCAGTGTTTTCTTTCATAAAGTGGGCTGGCAAAGGAATTCAAGAAGGAGGCACAATTTGACACAGAGAGAGGAGAGCTGACTGGCCCCGAGCCAACGTGACGTTGGGATTCACACAGAGGAGCTGCACCAACTGCCTTCAGTCTCATGGCTGACTTTTTAAAGCTACAGCGTGCGTGGTGCCTGCTCACTTGGGCTCACTACCCCTAGCAGCATCCCTGGGACGGGAAAGGAAGCCCCTGGGAGCCTGGGAACTGAAGAGGCTGCTTTTTCCTTTCTTTGGCACCTCTCTCAGAAAAGGAAAACACACACCGCATCCATGAGTTTCACTTTTCCCTCCCCCCTTCCCCACGCTGTACGGTGTCACTATCTCCCTCAAAACAGCCTTTGGCTACTGGTCCCCTGGACTCCAAAATGAGGTTTCTGGCTCTTTTGTACCTGGGAGAAAGCAAGTGAGAGGTCTAGGCTTTAGCGGGGAGCCTCGGGATGGACAAGCTTTCATCAAGAAGGAGTCTCTCCTTGAGCCTAGTCCTTGAACAAAGTTCCCAGGACTGGAGGTGAAGCAATCTCCCTCGGTGGTTAGGGCATGGTCAGTTAGCAAAC
>CM053626.1:299173293-299189240 GCA_028646595.1 Phalanger gymnotis | reverse complement strand
ATAGGTTCCACACCCAACAGGGCTCTGGGCCTGGGGCTTAACACTTAGCAAGGCTCAAGGAAATACACTGAATTACTCAAAGAAAACAAAGACCATTTTACTTGTCAACACAGACACCTCCGGTCCTTTGACAACCATTCATTCCCACTGTCTTTTAGTTTCAGTCAACCTCAATCATCTAGAAACCAACATACAATGAGAAAATTTGGCCATTTCAGTAACTCAGCCTGTCATGACCCACCGTATTCAGTTACTTCTACCTTTATAGCATTCATTTCATGGTGGAAAAAAAGAAATCTATTAGTGCTGGTCTTTTTCTTCCTCCCAGAAACTCCAGACGATTAGTCTTTACCAAACCTGTCCGAAGAAGTGGAGATAGTTCCTCTGCCTGGAGGAGAAGGCCTGAATTCTCTATCTTCAGTCTGTGAGGATGCTGACATCCAGATGTCAAATCTTCATTTGTGTCACGGAGACACTAAGTAGCCATCTGGGGAGCTGTTAGTTACTTCGTATTTCCTCAAGCTCCTCTTGAAAACAGCAGTGAAACCTTGGCTTAAGAAGATTTCAAACTGTCTTGAACCTAGAAATGCTGGTACCTATTCCCAAACTAATCTGTTTAGCTTCGAAGAACCCACCTTTGGAAAAAGCTGAGATTCCCCTCACAGCCTCTTCCTCTTGCCCACTCTTCTCCCTCCCTACAGAAAACTCCACTGGTGCAACTTTCCCTTCCTTTGCTCCTTAAGCCGGAAAAGCCATCTGGCTAAGAAAGGAGCTGGAAGATTCTTAAGAGAAATGAACAATTGGTGGTTTTCTTTGCAGTGTCTGAGAACAGTTCTTCACATTTTAAAAGTGAGAGCACAAACAGGAAATAAATCCTGGGATTGAAGAAGAAATGCTCCCAAAGTGAGATCAATGCATCAAGGTCTATATATGGCTTACTGAGATGGAAAAAAGAGGGTTTTTTTTTTGACAGTTTCAATGTTTTCTTGGATTCCTGAACTTCAGCCTGAAAGATCATTGAACCAAAGGTTTCCAGCCCAGAGTTCAATACTGGGCTGTGAACTATGTGATCACTAAACCTTTGATTATGGTGTCTTGGGGGCAGCGATGAGCCTCTCATCCAGGTAGAGTAATGATTTAAACCATTTTAGGCAAATGAGAAGAATTCTTAGAGTTGGAAAGACCTGGATTCAAAGCCCACCTCTGACACTAGTAGTGACAGTGACCATGGGCAAGTCACTTGAACTCTCTGAGACACTCTGAGTCTCTCAAAGGATAAATTTGTCCTTTGACAATAATAATGCCTATAATGTTTCGGTCTAGGGATGATGGGAACCCAAAAATTCAAGGGCAAAAGACATGGGTCCTGCCCTGAAAGAATTTGACTCAAGTCTTCTTTCAGTCAGAGACAAGGTTTATTAAAACATCAGTGGAATGGGCGAGATTCCTAGGGAGTCCGCACTATTGACCAGAATCTGAGCACTTTAATGTAGGCAAGATGGACAGAAAGACTGTGGGGAGATCTGGATGTGATCTAGGAGTGGCCAAAGTAGTCTGGGGTGACTGGGAAGTAACAGAGAAGGAGTCTAGACGGAATTAAGAAGTAGCAGTCTAGGATGGTGCCAGGGGTAGACAATGAGGGCCACAATAAAAGGACAATTGAAAAGATTATTAACTGGGAAGGGCTGGGTACCCCAGGTGAACACTAGGGACCTGGGCCACTTGGGAAAGTCCAAGGTCTTTTAGGGGTCCATCATTAGCACCCTATCATTAGTGCTTTGTCTCAGTATTGTTAGGATACCCCAATGAGATAAAGCTGCTAAAATGCTTTGCAAATTTTAAAATGTTAATTGCTCAACTCACTATCAACCAATAAGCATTTATTAAGCCCCTACTATGTGGCAGGCACTAGAGATACAAAGAAAAAAAAACCATAACAATCCCTGCCCTCAAGGAACTAGGAGCTTGCCTTTACCAGCCTCTGCCGGTAGTCAAGCCATCCTTTCTGACTCACCTGAATTTCCTCCACTACAGTTTAACCTGCTGTGCTTTGTTTCTGAGCCCAGGTAGTAAGTTCATTTCTCCTTAAGCCTCTCTTCTAGCTGAAATAATTGATTTTTTTCCTTATAGATTGGATTCTCCATCTTTTAATTCTGTGTATTTTTCTCCACTTGACTTTCTCCAAGCTAAAGGATAATGAAACCCTAGAATTTTAAGCTGGAAGGTCTTGAGAGATCAAGACAATGCAAACCCCACTCATGGGAAGCATTTATATGGCACCTTAAGGTTTGCTAAGTACTCTCCAATGTTTTCTCATTTGATCCTCCTGATAATATGAGGATTTATTGATAAGGAAATTGACAGAAGTTAAGCAACTTGCCCAAGGTCACATGACTAATAAGTGTTTGAGGCAGGATTTTAACTCAGGTCACCTGACTCCAAGTCCAGCATTCCATCCACTGTACCACCTAGTTGCCTATGTTGCAAAGGAGGGAACAGGAGCACAGAGAAGGAGATATCATTTTCCCAAGGTCCCCCAAGCTGACTGCTGGCAGAAGTAGGACTGTATCCCAGGCTAATTTTCTAATTGGACCACTCCTGGTCTAATTTTCTTTCCATTTAACCAAAGTTGTTTCTCTAGTTTAGGATACTCTTAGTCATGGGGTCCAGAACTAGGAACCTAACAAGGGACTTGGTTGTTGTTGTTGTTGTTGAGTTGTGTCTGACTCTTCATGACCCCATTTGGGGTTTTCCCAGCAGAGATCCTGGAGTGGTTTGCCATTCCTTCTCCAACTCATTTTACAGAGTTTAGTGACTCGCCCAGGGTCACACACTAGTAAGTGTCTGAGGTCAGATTCGAACTCACGAAGAGGAGCTTTCCTGTTTCCGAGCTCTGTGCTCTTTCCACTGTGTCACCTACCTGTCCAAATACAATGGCTATAAGGATCACCTCTCTTTTTCCCTTGCTAGACTGCTCTGCACGCTAGAAAGTACAGCCTCTTTCTAAGGCTAATGTTTAGGATGGGACTAACATCTGCCTTCTAGAATAATCATGCTACAGTTCATAGGATTATAGATTTAGAGTTCAAAAGGACCTTAGAGGCCATTAGGCCCAGCCCCTGCCCTTTCTCCAGATGATGAAACTGAGAAACTGAGATTAAATGAATGGCCCAGGAGCATACAACTAGTAAGCATCTGAGGCAAGGTTTGGACCAAGGGCTTCCTGACTGCAAGACCAGGGTCCTATCCACTGTGCAATGCTGCCTTTCATGAAACTTTTCCTGTGAGTAGTCATGCCACAATGTGATTCTTCTATATTGTGATTAAATTTAAGTGGCAGAACTACATTGAGAGATAGCCTATTGCAGTAAATAGAAAGCTGGCCTCAAATTCAGGAAGACCTAAGTCCAAGATTCACATCTTAACAGTGGCTGACTATGTGACCTTGGACAAGTCATTTAACCTATTAGTGCACCAGTCAATTCTTTCAAAAATGTTAAATCTTAAGTTTCAGAGTATCTGTGGATCTTCGTTGAGAGGGGGATTTTCTTCTTTGTAAGTTTAGTATGTTAATAAAATCACTGGTCTGGTCCAGGAAAAAAAAAAAAGAACTACATTACTAGTTCATATTCAGAACTATTCCACCCCCAGAGCTCTTTCTTTCCTATTTGTAATTAGCATTTTAATATTTCTAAGAAATGTGATTTCACTGGTGTACATACTCCCTCCGCTGATGCAGATTACAAGCCTTCTATGCCTTAGTACAAAGTCTTCAAAAATTACTTTTGGCCAAAAAACTCAGGTCCAAACTTAGACTGGTCTTCATAAAACAGGCCTTGGACTCCATTTTGAAGTCTTTCGGCCTTGAGAGGACTTGATGTAATAAGGTGCTGGAGGGGAACTTCAGTGGAAAATTTATATTATAACAAATGCTTATTTGATCCATTCTCATACATATACTAGGAGATGTAGAATGTCCATGTCCAATGTTCATGTACCTTCCCAGTGCTTCAGGAAAAAACCAACTCACGAGGAGTGAATGTCACCAAAAGTCTTTGAGATTAATATTCACACACTGTTGAATGCTGATCACTGAGTCCTTGAATAACACTGTCACAAGGAGATTGCCAAAAATTATGATCTACACAGCAGTTAACATAATTTCTACAGACTGGTGATAAGGCCCCAGGGACTTAAGGTGGCTCATCAGCCAACTCCAGAGAAACCCATCAAGAAATTTTCATTGGCAAGATTTTCTTTAGGAGACTGAAAAACAGAACATGGCATTCATGCAGTATTGGGGTCCAAAGGAAATGCATGGCTTATAGAGCAGACAGATGAGCACAAGGCAAAATGATGAAGTGACCTCAGGTTTAGAACCCCAGTTCTGGGTTTACACAGATGGTATTTTCTTGAGGGACTACCAAAAAAATAATTTTTGGCTTATGTCCCCATCCAAGAGTTTTCCTTGGGAAACTCAGAATTTGGCTCACATCTGAGCCTTTATAGAAAAGGTTAAAAAAAAAAAAGCCCTCAGGATCTAAGCAAGTACCCAGACTAAAAATATGTACTGACTATATGATGTCCTTCTAGAACTATGGAATGCCCTTCAGCACATACATAAAATGCAAAACCACAAAATATTCTTAACCAAGATCAAGACACTTCCTAAAGAGTAAAAATAAAGGGATAGAGTCATGACAAAGGCTAGTAAATCTAGAACTTGCCCTCCACTTCTATTGTAAGTTACATGGATTGTGCAAATCTCATAGTACCCAACAACCTCAAATGCATTCCTTGTCTAAGAAAGCCACAAACACAGGCAAATGCTGTAAGTCTGGAGGACCATAGAGGTCCTTAAAATTTGTTTCCTCCTTTCAGTAAGCTGGAGCCAGGAACTGTCTTTATATGGCAATAACCTTCAGATTGATGCCCCTGCCTCAAGATTATTCCAGCTCCAATGCATCTTCTACCAAGTTGCCAAAATGATTTTTGTTGTATTCTTTCTTTGTATCCTTTGGGCTTAGAACAATGACCAATTGACAGACATCTCTCAGAAGGATGGATCAAACTTGGTTTCATCACTTCTAGTAGTGTTCATTTCTCATGGTAGTTCTCATTTCTCATGTGGTTCCTTCCCCTCCTAGGACCACTGGCTTCCTTTCTCCTCTGTGAAGTCTTTCCCTGATCTGTCACTGCCTCTCTCAGGTTAAGGGATTACCAGGGGCACCGTATGGATAAGCAGTCTCTTTAGCTCTGCTCTCTGCCTATACTCAGCTCTAGTTTCCATTTTTTTCTGCCCAACATTTTCTGCTCCTTTTTCTAGTCTCAGAACTACAACCATGACTCAAACATCCCTAAATGCCATAATATAACCAGTCATCTTTAATGGACCAACAAGCACTGAAAACTAGAGTACTCATTCACACCTTACTACTATAAAATAAGTGATAAAACACTCCACCGCTGGCTGGTAGCTTAACCATGTGGGAATTCAGATTGATTGAATGAACTGGAATTGACATTGCACGGGAAAAGTTTTGGATTGGCTGGGAAATTTGGTCATACTCTAGGAATCATGTATAAAATAGTGAGCTTCTTTGGGCCAAAAGAATTTCAAAGTCAGGCGAGTGGCAGCAAAGGGGAGATGGGGGGGGGGTGAACAGAAGGATGGAGGGAGGGAGGAGGAGAAGGAGAGGGAGAGAGAACTATCTTTGAGAAGGAATTGCTTGGGGAGAGAAGAGAGCATGCTTGGCTTCTTCTCTCCCCCATTGCCCGTGTTAGCTAGAGTAAGAGCTTGTGAAACTTTGGAGGTCCAAAGGATTTTCTATCTACTTCTATGTGTCTTAACAATGTCCTTGGAACAGCTGAAGATGGTAACTGCATGGAGAGCTAAGGATAGGTTGTACACAGATTCACAGTTCTACAAAGGGCCCATCAGAAAACTACTCATACTTAAGGGGAATATCTTGGGGACTCTGGCAAACATACTTCCAGGAGCTATGAGTATCACTTTACGCCATGTATTCTTCAAGCTTTTGAGCCTACTTTCCTCTGGACTTTTATGTACTTTTGGGAGAGGATATCACAGGTATTTGGTGAGATGTCTTATGCCAATAGTTTTTTACTGTGCCACTATAGTAAATGATCTTTTTTTAAAAAGTTACTTAAACCTGGCTAACTAAATGATTCTCAACTGACAATCATGATGGCAGATTTACTGGTGGAAGCTCGTGAGCTATACAACATTAGAAAGAACTTGCCAATATCTCAGGACTACTCCTAGATCCCTAAGGGTACTTGTCAATGGGAGTGGGAGCTGGGATAGTCACTAAGGAGCATGTGCTACTGGAGAAACAAGAAGAGGCATCATCTCTGAAATCCTATTTGTTAGTGGAGTTTTACCCAAACTTTTAGTGAAACTATAGACAATGAGCTCACATCCCAATACTTATTCAACTACAAAAAGAAGTTATTTTATCCTCTTGTGAAATGGCCCATAAAATAGTAAATATAAAAGAATAAAAGCATGATACTGATTTTTCCGAGAACTATTTCTATGTGAACCTCGTCCAAAATGAAAATATAATAATAATTAAGAATAAGAAAAATATCCTTAATCACTTTATTTACATGGATGATACCATACTATATCACTCCATCAAAAAACATATTAAATAGCTCCTTCACTTCAAGGACTCTTTCTCCAATGATATCCAAATGTCATTTTGAGTCAATATGTATAAAATTCTCAACATATGCCAAGAAAAGACAGCCTAAAGGCTTCAAACTTGAATCTAGAGGTCACCTTGAATCAATGGATAAAGACACTATCTAAAACTGCCTTGGTCTCCACCAGGCAAGAAACATCAAGCATCAAATTATCAACAAGTCTGCGGCTGAGTATGTTGAAGCTTATTGGAATCTTGAAATCAGAGCTATGTGGGAAGAATATGTTTAAAGCAATTAACACCTATGTAATATTGCTTTCTATGTGCGCTCTAAGAACTGTAGAATGGGCCATAGCAGATTTGGAAAGTATTCCAACAAAAACATACAGAACACTAATGAAACAACATAGGGCATATTACTCTAAGGCAGCTATAGAATAACACTTCTTGGCTAAGAAGGAGGAAGAGGGTTGAAAGATATTCTTGGAGGAGATAATAAGCGTGTCAAAAACCTTCAGAAACACTTTTGGAACAAGAAGCCATCACTTTGTCAAGTCATAACAAAGGCTGCTAACAGTCACTCACCACTGGATTTGTCTAGTGTAGTGGACAGCGGTTTACCTCCTAAAGGAGCTCTAGAATGACAAAGATCCAAGGGTGAGATTAAAAGGTCCTCCACAGGTGAGAGCACATGAACTTAGCCCACAATATATTGACAAAGAAGCACCAAACAATGACTGAGTCACACAGACTTTCTTTTTTTTCAGTAGAGTTTTTGTTGACAATTCAAGACCAGGTCATCCAGACAAGGAATTACAGAAGGGTCTTTCTTCCGGAGCATGGACTCTGTGATCAATGTAGATTATGCAAGGAAGTGGTAGAAATTGTGCAACATTACTGCATGCTATGAAAAAATTATTCCCTATCAAATAATTGGCAATACATGACCTTATGGGTAGAAATTATATATCAGAAGCTTGCTACTTTCATGGACTGACATGACAACTCCCCACATTACAGATACCAATCTCAAAATATCCTGGAGAACTCAACCAATAAGTTGTACTAGAAATTTCAAAATGTAAATATTTAGCAAAGGAGATCAAAATCATAGGAAAAGTGGATGAGTTCTGTCCTACCTCTGCTATTGGTATTGTACTGAAGATTATTTCAATGAACCTGCAGAGGATGGGTTTACTTTTATCACTAATTATTTTTATAATAATTTAATTATGATTATCACTTTTATCCAACTACAAAATGCATCTCTTTTATTTGTGCCATGATCCTTAGAACATTAAACATAAAAGAATAATTTGTCATAGGACTGTCTTTCTTTAAGCACCATCAAAAAATATGAGACCAAGATGATGATAACAATAGCTTGTATATAGCAATTTAAGGTGTGCAAAATATTTAATTGCCTTGAGTCTTAAAAATCTAATTAAAAAATCTTTAAATTGAAAGAGAAGGCAGACAAAAAGGAGAAGAAAATAGCTTTTGTTTATCTACCAAGCTAGATATCATAGAAAGCAGCTACAATAAATGAAGAATAGGAATAGAAACACCCAGAAATTCACAAGAGGTAACATCCAAGAAAGGAGCCAGTATAAAAACCCATGGTCTTCAATGCCTGTCTATGCATAAATGACTACAATAAGACTAACAAGCAAGATGAGCAAGTTAAAAGGCCGTTGGGATAAAAGATATGACTGAAATGTGGCTTTGGATAAACTTATCTTATTCAAAAATAGTAAAAAATATAAAAATGAGGCCAGAGAGGGAATGAGGAAATCTAGGAATCTGAGTGAGAATGTCATAGAAAGCATTTGGATGAACATCAGGAAAGGAAGAGACAGAGGTAACGTTGTCATTAGAGTTTATTAAGAGACACCTAGAAAGAAAGAGAAACTAGATGAGGGATTTGGGAAGCAGATCACAGTCTTGGCACAAAAGATGGATATAGCAGCGATGAGGGACTTCAATTAGCCAGACATGCACTGGAACTCTCTCACCGCCAAAAATAGAGCAGCCATCCATTTCTTAACTTTCCCTAACGACAATTTTGAACTTCAAAAGATGGAGGAACTAATGGGGAAATTCAACTCTGGCTCGGTTCTCATCAAGGAGGAACTGGTTGCTAGCATGGCAATGCTGGGGGAAACTTGTGGAGAAGGGATGCTTCTCATCCTAGATCTAAAAGGTGTCATAGAGAAGGAGATAAAAGCTGGAAATAGTCTAGCACCCTAGACTTTAGCCAAGTGGTTTTCAAAGGGTGGAGAGAAAGGATAGCTAGGATCCCACAAACAGTGGAAAGGACTCAGGAAGCTGTTAAATTTTAACATTTACATTTTGGAAATAGGGTCACACTGCAAATCTAGATTTATTGTATTGTTGACTGTCTGTAGTTAAGGAAATAATGGAATAAATGTTGACAATGGAGATTAAACTTAAAAGCGTGTTGTTTGTATGTCTATTTTTCCTCTGGGGAGCCAGTTGTTAAACCTTTTACCAGCATACCAGCCGATTGCTGAGCCACTGTAACACCCTTGCCTTAGGCTGCACTTCAACAGGGAAGGGGGTGGGGGTGGGGGTAGAAATCTCTCATTAATGAAATTCTGAGGACATAAAGAGACATAATTTTGATGAAGAGGAGATGGAGAAGAGAAAGTTATCCAAAGAATCCAATATTGACGTAGAAGGAACTCATTAACAAATTTTGATTTAAAGAAAAATGTAATAAATCACAATAGCTAATATTTTTATATCATTTTAAGGTTTTAAAGGGGTAGCTAGGTGGCACCACAATGCATAGAGCTCCTGGTCTGGAGTCAGGAAGACTCATCTTTCTGAGTTCAAATCTGGATCCAGATACTAATTATCTGTGTGACCCTGGGCAAGTCACTTAATCTTGTTTGCCTCAGTTTCTTCATCTGTAAAAATGAACTAGGGAAGGAAATAGAAAATCACTCCAGTATCTTTGCCAAGAAAACTCCAAATGGGGTCATGAAGAGTTGGGCACAACTGAAAAACAACTGAACAGAAAGGTTATAAAAGCACTTTCTATATATTACTTGTATATATTATCTCAGAGATGGTGAAAGGCGCCCACGTTTAGTAGGTCACAGGCCAGTCTTGGAGTCAAGATGAACTGAGTTCAAGTCTAGCTTTTGTTTCAACTGGCTTTATGATCTCTCGCAAGTTTTTTTAAATTCTCTAAGCCATTTAACTTGCCCCAGACAAGTCCCAAAAGACAGAAGAGAGTGCAGAATAGCAGTAAAGACATTGATCTGTACTGGTGAAGGGAGTTTTCTCACCAGGAATCCCCCCCTAAACCGATGTGATCTAGACCAAACTGTACTGCAGATGGAAGCAATAAAAACATAGAATGTCCTTTTGAGAATGGTGAAAAGTGTTAATGTTCTGAATGAATTTAGCAACCTAAGTAGAAAATGAAGGATAACAATATTATATTAAGTTACATTAAGTAGGAGAGAGAGAAAGAGTACCCTTGGTACAGTGGATAGAGTGTTTGATTGGGAGTCAGGAATACTTGATTTCAAATCTCTCTTCTGATCTTTAGCAGCTGTATGATCATGGGCCAATCTGAACCTCTGGCACCTCTCTAAGACTACAAATTATAGACTGATTAGACTCACTATCAGGAGAGGGAATTCTCTCCAATCCCCAGGAGCACCCACATCCCTGACATCACAGATCTTTGAACTTATCAATGTTTTGAGAAAGGGAAGAGGGTTAAATAAGAGCTGGGACTGTTGCTCAGAGTGGGTCAAATTATGATAAATGACAATGGCACTCAAGAGGTCAGAGTCACTACAGTTATAGTTTGCTGCTTCTTTTTTTTTGACCCCAGAAAATGGCCTTTGCACTGGGAAACTAGAACAAAAATAATTACTAGGGAGCTGTTACTCAAGACAGGTAGGGAGAAGGAGAGAGCACCTCACTCTCAGATCTGCAGGAGGAAGAGGTCAGACTTTGGGGCAGGGGCCAGGGGTGAGAGAAGTCAAGGCCAGGGTGAGGGAAAAGGTATTTCCATCATTTTCCCTGTCCAGTGATGAATCCTTGTCTCCTTTTCCATTTGGAATGGGTTTTCCATTGCTGGCATTCCTAGTAGGAGTATTTGTCTAGAGAATAAGTTGATCCTTTGTGTAGACCTTGTAGGTATAGTGGGAATCTGGAATGTGGAACATGTTGTAGTGCTTGTGCAAGTAGTGACAGCGAATTGGAGCTTGTGGTCAGTGGAAATATCCATGAATCCTAGTGCATAGTGGAGAATAAAGTCCCCACCCCTCACCCCCATGACTTCTTCTTGGTGCCACTTTTTTCTTTACCCTCCCCCTCAACCCTCCACCGCTATTGGACAGTGGATCCTGCATTGGTAATCAAGATGGGCTTTTAACACTTATTCAATCAAGTGCCCTTGAAGAGTTTGGCCTTTGTTTCCTTGATTAAATTAGGAGTCCTTGATGACCTCCTTGCCTAGTTTACATGGGTTTGAGTGACATGTTTGGGACATCAGAGGCTTTTAGACTACATAGGTTTAAGTCGCATTTTTGTGATGCTTTTAGGTCACTTCGGTGAGTCGCGTGTGTGACTCACCTTTGACCCTGAACAAGAGATATAAATCCAGATGTTGGCATTCTCCCTTGGAGCTCTGAGTCATAGGAGGAGTGGTGCATGACTCTGGGCCAGCTGTCAAGCTCCCCAACTCATGAACTCAGATGTTGATGCTTTTTGGTAACTATGAATTGTGATTTGATCTATTTCTAATGTATAGTTGTATTTGTTCTGAAGTTCAGGTTGCTGACTTTTCCTCCTGAACTAAGTGAGTTTATATGTATATGTTGGATTAAAATAAGATTGTTAACCCCTAATATTACTCTCCTTAGTAAAGCAGATCAAAAGAACCTGTGCTGGCAGCATTCTTGTTCTTGGGCTTGTGTTGGTCTTTCACCCCCACAACAGCTGCTAGCCGAATTGTTGCAACAGATCCTGAGAACACCATGGTTTTGGCTGAATCCAATGCTCAATGTGTGCTGATATTTCCTCTTCATCATAATATTTGCTTTTAGGATATGTGGCCTGGCTAGGTGAAGGTGTACATCCACTTGTGTGGGATTCAGAAATGAGGGAAGGGTACATGAGCAGAAGCTGGATTGGTGAATTGTCATACTGTATACTTGTGTTGTGGCCAATATGGAGTCTATGGTATTTCTAAATAAGAAATAATACCAGGCAGTTTTGCTAGTATAATACTGGTGCTTACTACAGCATTGAAGGTATTTTTAGAATTTAGGGTAAGGATGGGGTTAGGCAGAGTGTTGTGAAAGGCCAATGTAGAAGGTCGTTGGTTTTGTTTTTATTTTCAATTTTTTAAGATTGAAATATAATCACTTTGCAATTTAATTAAAAAAAAAAAACAACCAGTGCAACACCCATACAAATAATCACGTGATCACAGTGACTTCTGGCTAGTGAATGGAGTCACAGGGGAGTATATTGACACACACTTTCCAGTAGCAATGGGGGGTGAGAGGTATGAAGGATACATGCATGGTTGCAAGGCAGCTGGCAAGGAGCTAGCTGGGGAATAAAATGGAGCATGACTACAGCCCTCCTGGATATAGTAGACCCCAATTCAACTATCAAGATTCAGAACTGCATAAATGACTAGACCTAAATACTGGCAATTAACGGTGCAATGACAGTTTAGAAGGTAGTCCCTGGTAGAGCAGCCCAGGAATATGTGCTTGATGGATTATGACTGCACGGCAGTCAGTCTGAAGAAGATCTAAGGGTTTTAGTGGTCTACAAACTCAATTTTATACAATAATGTGACATGACAGTCCAGAAATCTAAAGTAATTTTAGGCCTACTTGAAGAAGTCATAATGTCTTGGTCTGGGAAAGATAGTCCCACTGTCCTATATCTGATGATGGTCGAGTCACATCTAGAATAGTGTGTTAAGTCCTAGGTACCACGGTTTAAGAAGGATATCAGTACCATGGAGAGCAGCCAGACAAGGGCAGTCAGGATGGTGAAAGACTTTATTCACGCCACATAAAAACAGGATAAAGGACCTAAGCATGTTTAGCCAGGAGAGAAGACTTAGACAGGATGTTGTTGTCCAGTTGTTTACAGTTGTGTCTGATTCTTCATGACCCCATTTGGCTTTTGGTGGTTTTTTTTTTTTTTTGGCAGAGATACTGGAGTGGTTTGACATTTCCTTCTTCAGCTCGTCTTATAGATGAGGAAACTGAGGCAAATAGGGTTAAGTGACTTGCCCCAGGTCACGCTTCTAGTAAGTGGCCAGATAGACTCATGAATATGAGTCTTACTCACTCCAGACCCAGAGCTCTATGCACTATGGCTCCCCCTAGCTGCCCCCTGGTATATAGTAAATGCTTAATAAATGCTTGTTAATTGTTAACTTAATAAATCCTTTTTAAGTGGGAGGGAGAGGAGGAAAGGGGCTTCCATTCATTTGTGCAGGTTGTAACCATCATTTGAGTTTTGCAGTCCAAATTCTTTACCAACTTTGCAAGATATAACCTATTAAATAAGGTTAGGGTAATCTAACTACTTGAAATAAAAAGTGTTTGCCTATTGAATTTTCATAGACCATCAGTTCTTTACGGACAGGACCTCATTCATATTTGTCTATTTCCAGAACCTATAGCAAGCACATAGTAGCTGATTAATAAATGTTTGTGATGGATGGGTTGACTGATGTCTTATCTGAGAGAGTCAATAAGGAAAACAGAATAAGTGTTACTGTTAAAGCAACACTTTCTTTGTTGATAGGTGAAGAATATATACTGCTTTAGTTTTACAAACAAACAATAGAATTTGAGAGGTAGAGTGTTAAAAGTTCAAATCCAATCATTCAAAATACAAAGAGATATGCAAAGTAAATCTTACCATATGAATAGTCCAATTAGCAGCCCTAAGGGAAGATGAGAATCCTACCAAGGAATTCCTCTGAAACAAGAAGGGCTGGAGAAAGACATCAGGATTTCCTGGTTAGCGCACTAAACGTGACTGGGAATAAGCAGTAGGAATGAACTGAAATTCTCTTCCAAAGCAGTACTGTTCCCCTGTAACTCAAAGCTCCAGCACCTATGCTAGAGTGGAGACAAACGCTTAATAACTGTCTATTGAGTTGAATTTGTTTCCAAAAATCTTACTAATGATGTCTGACATTTTGCTTTTATTGTTTTTTGGTTATAGAAACAAATTAGGATACTTCTAGAATCATAGTATGTTATAACTAAAAGGGACCTCAGAGATCACCAAAGATCATAGATGTCAGCCTCAAAGATCATCTGAATCAAAATCCCTTTTGCATAAAGGAGGTACATCACAGATGGTCCATCAGTAAGAGTACATACATGTGTAGTCGTGGTTAGAAGACGCAAGCCCGTATGTGCATCTCTGTGAGAAATGCATTGGAAACAAATAGTTCTACATGAACATATACAAATATAAAATGCACATAATAGCTATGTGTATTATATTGTATATTTGTATGTACAATATTATGTTATATATTTTCATATATGATATAACACATATTTGTATATATCTTTTATAGACAATGCAAAAACTGTAAAATAATACATGTGTATACACACATATATACACCTTTCACAGATAGTGTAAATACATACAAACACTATATATATATCTTTAATAGACAATGCAAATATCTATAAAATATACATGTATATACACACATATGACGATAGCTATGTGTCACCGTAGTTACAGTGCCAGGTCTGGAGTCAGGAAGACCTGAGTTCAGACCTGGATGCAGACACTTACTAGTTATGTGACCCTGGGCAAGTCACTTAACTCTGTTTGCCTGAGTTTCCTTATCTGTAAAAGGAGCTGGAGAAGGAAATGGTAAATCACTTCAGCATCTTTGCCAAGAAAAAAAATCTTTCTCTCTTCCTTCCTTCCTTTCTTTCTTCCTTTCTTTCTTTCTTTCTTTCTTTCTTTCTTTCTTTCTTTCTTTCTTTCTTTCTTTCTTTCTTTCTTTCTTTCTTTCTTCTTCTCTTCCTTCTTTCCTTCTCTTTCTTTCTTTCTTTCTTTCTCTGTGTGTGTATATATATACATACATATATATGTTTTATATGTTTGTATACATACACATGCATACATCTTTCATGGACAAAGCAAATGTCTGTAAAATATAAACATGTATATGTAGATATATATCTATATCTATCTATCTATATAAACATGTATATATAGATATATATCCTTCACAGACAGTGCAAATAGATGAATTGGGTGATTCAGAGTTGAGCAATAGGATGACAGTGGGCTGAACTGCCTTTAAGAAATTGCCAAGATTCTTTAATGGCACCAAACTACTCCCAGAAACAAAAGCCCTGTCTTTTTATACTGACAATTCTAATGGTATTGTTACATGATGGTGACTCACAGAGTTTTACAACCTCTGGAGAACTGAAAATGAGTATTACTCAGGGAGGGATGGGGGGCATAAGGTGGGTGTTTTAGGGCTGCAGAATATAATAAATGAGGAAACTGGAGTAAAGGACGTCAGCAGAGGAATGTGTGATTGAAAAAGATGGGCTGGTCACCTGTTGAGAGCAAGAACCAATCAGTGGACAGCATAGAGTCTTTATTGGTACCTGGTGATCCCTGGAGAAAGTCAGGAACACCCTGCACCTAATGTTGGGTGGACCAATGTAAATTTTGTTAGAGGACGTGAACAAGAGCTGCATGGGACAGTCAGGATGGGTAGATTGTGATGTGGCTTGTTGGAAGAAACATCCCATACTCAAATCCATTTAAGTATATGCATAAAAGAAATGTAGTTAGTTAGTCATATGTGAGACCTTAGAGGAGAAAGTTCATTACCAACTGGGGGAGGGGCAATCATGGGAGTCTTCCTAGAGAAGGTACCATTTGAACTGAACTTTAAAACACAGGTAAGAATTCAACAGGCGAAGAGTCAGAAGGAGGGAGCTGCCTAAAGCAGAGAGGACAATGGCCATCAAGGTGAGGAGGTGAGCAGGAGTTGGGGCAACTGGCAAAGACCGCAAGCAGTTCACTCTGGTTCAAGCCCAGAAAAGTTGTAGCAACGATGTTGCTAGCAGCTGTTGTGGGGGTGAAAGATCAACAACAAAAGCACACAGAAGGGCTGCTGGCACAAGTTCTTTGATCTGCTTTCCTAAGGAAAGCAACTTTAAGGGGTTAACAATCTCACTTTAATCAAACATACAT
>CM053626.1:299154135-299172793 GCA_028646595.1 Phalanger gymnotis | reverse complement strand
ATGATTTGGCTAAATACTATCTTGTTTTTCTGTGGCCTCCTGGTTACTCTTGTGAGGCGGACTTATTGGGCCTGGAAGCTTGTGATCGGATTGTCGAAATGGGGAGGCCAGTTGGTGAATCTGTTACTCTGGAGCCTAAATAAATGTTTCATTGTGTTCTCCTTAGAGAATCTCTCATACCTTGCGATTTCGAACCATTCAAACATATACATGATTATATTTGAGATTATAAATTCGGCCTTCCTACTTCAGTGTCTTTTTATCAAACCAGTCTTGCTTCCACTCAAGAGAAGAAAAGAAGAACTGAGAAAGTCCATTTTGGTTACCAGACTCTGTACAATTTTACTCCTTTCCACCATGTAGGACCAAATTTGAATTCTTATTGTGGAATCTCCTTGACTTGGCTACATGTCTCACTCATGATCATTTCTTGACTACCTCATAAATTCAACCCCTCCCCTTTATGGAAGCTTATGTCTGGGGTTTCTTTATAGTTTTACCGTCTTTAATAAATCTCTCATTTCCTTAGGCTCTCTGTGGGGGTGTAGATTTTTTTTATAGAATAAAAGACCCAGAAGAGTGTAAGCTCACTGAGGGTAGGGACGTTTTTGGTTGTATCTTTGTGTTCTCAGCACTTCTGGCAAATAGTAGGTGCTTAATAAAGTTTTGTTGCCTGTCAGTCAATAAACATTTATTAAACACCTACTATGTGACAGGCACTGTTACCCTATTGGAAATACAAAAAGAGGCAAAAGATAGTTCCTGTCCTCCAGGAGCTTACAGTCCAATTGAATTGAAGTGAACCTATTCCATTAGGTGGATAAAATTCAAGTGGAAATATATGCTAGACCCCAGCTAGATGGTAGGGGGAGCGGGCAGGGATTGCTCCTGTGAATTTACTGATATGAGGAAAGGGAACTGCTTTTGAAGGGAGGCTAAGAATGGTTTTTACATTTTATTTTATTTTATTTTTTGGTATAAAGCAAGTTTATTTCCGCAAAGGTGGTGCCTTACGTCTTTTTGGCGGAGCAGGGATATGGGGAAAACCCCAACCATCAGTCTCTTGCATTGGGGAATCCAGACATTCAGACACCAGCAGCAGAGGCCAGGTTAAGGTTCTTTCCTGGGGGCCAAAGATGCTGGGGTCGAGGAGAATCAGGGAAGTCACTAGCCTTCCAAAGTCAAGCATGGTCCCTGGTGGGAGGCATTGGGCTTCATGACCATGGGCTGGCCAACTCTCAGAGAAGGGCTCATTGAAAGTCAGCAGGAGGTCAGTCCCATATTGGGGCAATTGGAACAGGGCCAGGTGTAAGATCACATTCTTTTCATTCACCTCATTCTTTTTGGCCAGACGCTGCTGACTATAGAGGACCCAGGCATCTTGGCATCCCTGAAGGGACAGAGTGTGGGGGAAGAGGGGCTGCAGAACCTCTACTTGCTTGCCCCCTGTCCCCCAAACCTTTCCCAGAGGCTTGAAGTGGTACTGAGCACCGCTTCTCCTTGCTCATGCGATTGCAGCTCCAAGAGTTGCATGAGGAGACTTGCAGTGGCACAAACCTTCGTGGTTGTTCAGTAGCGGCTGGAAATCACTCACATCCAGAGCCCCTGGGGGAAGAGTGATGGAGAAGCCCCCCACCCGCACCCCAACAGCAGATGGTTTTGTTTAGGCTCTATAGATGGGTCTGTAAGGGGACAGCGAGAGAAAGGAAAAGGCTTGTGGAGGAGTCGGTTTTTCATTTGCTTAGAAATATGCTTGACAATGAAATTCAGGTACCACGGGTAATTTATTGTTATAGACAAATTCAAAGGAATTGGCAAACATTCCTTGCCAGGAGTGCACTCAACCCTTCTTTAGGAAGAGGGAGTGGAGGTTACAGCAGTGAGACCAACTTTATTCTGTTAGACTGCACCATCAGCTCAGTACCTCCCCTTAGAGAGTGGATTGGTCCGCTCCCTTCTGGGTTACAATCTTCCCTTTGTGCCCCCAACATGAAACTCCTTGGTATGTTCCTCCCTCCACATCATATAACCCATGTTCGAAAATGGCGGAAAACTCCTGTCTGTGGGTGTGTAAGGTAATATCCAATTAGTCAATTAAGCATGCATGGTAGCCATTTGACCCAGTTTTCTCTTCAACCTTGACCATTATCTGGCCAGTTTAGACCAGTTTTCCTAACATCCTGAAACTATAGTTTCTGCAAAACCATGAACTCTATTCCCATTGGCTGGGGACCTTCATCCTGGTTAATTTTTACTCCTTCTTTGTTCAAACTGACAATTAATTATTCTGTGGAACTCAATTAGCTCTTCTGTGGAAACCTAACTTTCCCTAACTTTTACTCATCTCTCACAATTTTAAAATAAAGTTTTATTTACTAAAAAAGGTAAAAACCATTCTTCTTATTAAGAAGACCATGGAGAAAAACTGGCTGAGGGGGTTGGATTTGGCCCTCCGTTTGCCAGCCTCTAGTCTGGAGCACCCAGTGACTTGCCCAGGGTCATGTAGCCAGTCTGGGTCAGAAGTGGGATTTAAACCCAACTTCCCTGGATTCAAGGCCAACCACAAAATCCCAAATAGCTTCACAAAGAGTGAAGCTTCACTTGACTGAAATGACCAAACAACGACAACCACCACACCTCAGCTACCTCAGTAAGAGACCTAAGGACAAAAAAAAAAATAGTCCTGGCCCTCAAGGCTTACATTCTTTTACAAAATTAATTTAATTTTAAATAATCTTATTGCTTCTTTTTGTTTATATATCACCTTCATTTCTGAATAGATAGTCCCTCCCCTCCCCCAGGCTTTACTTGTAACAAACAATAGAAAAGCAATTCAGTAAGACTAATCAGTATACCAATGGAGTTCTAGATCCACGGTCTACTCCACCTCTTCAAAGACGGAACACTTTTATTTTCTCAATTCTTGGGAATCACACTTTGTCTTTCTAGTTAAATGATCTTCAGACTTGGGTTTTAAACATTCTACTGGGCAGGGAACAACATGCACATGTTCCTGGGTGCCATAGGTTTCATCGAGTCACCCCAAAGTCACTCCAAAGTTTGGGTACTTTGGAACTCTATTATCTGCTAGTTATAGCCTCTGGATCCTAGTATATTTTCCCATAATAAAGTGGACTTCACTGGATTCCAAATAAATTGCAGAGAGCAGGTGCTTGGTATATAATTGTTGAATTGAACTGAACTGAATTATCCTGAATTGAATCAGATTCAATTGAATAAGATTCTTAATAAGAAGATAATAAGAGGTGCCCTGGAGGAATCAAAGTCACTGGGTCCAGATGAACTATATCTGTGGATACTGAAACAACTGTGGGATGTAATTGCTGTCACTATCATTGATATGTAAAAGATTGTGGAAACAGGAGAAGTCCCTGGATAGAACAGGGAAAATTCTTATGTTCTAAAAATGAAAGAGAATACTCTGCAAACCATAGATTGGTGAACCAGACTTCAATTCCTGGAAAAATCCTAGAACGTATTATTTAAGATTTAGATGGTGAATATCCTTGTAAAGATTAAATCAATTAATCAGTCAGTCACTCCACCCCACTTGAAGTAGCTAGCAAGATATTCTAGCCTAGATACCTTTATCAGGTGAAAACACCTTTGCTGATTAAATCAATTAGATGCCTCAAATATGTGCCTGTCAGGTGAATCTCCTATAAAATAGCAAGCCACTTTGGTGCTCGGGATTATTCCAGTGGTAAGCTAGGAGAGAGAGTTTGAGGTAGGAAGAATTGTTTAAGGATAACAGACATGAGGAGAAGCATCTCAACCTCTTCCCCATCCCACCTTGGTCAGTTTCAGAGGATCGAGTTTCTCATTAGCCTCCTAGCAGCATCCCCAGAAGAGCAGGCACACTATACCTGAGATAAAAACTTGATGAAGGCTCCAGAAAGGAAGAAAAGAACTTCTAGGAACTGTAAGTTATGCCTGCTTGTCCACATATATTCTAAACTAGTGCCCGCTTTTCCTGAGACTCCACATGTACTTGTGGGAGAATGTCTCACAGACTCTGGAGAAGGGGTTGTTTGTATCAACTATTCTTTTTTTATACTACCTTAATAGTATAATATGTATAGTAGTATTCATTTCAAAATGGCAGCTAGGTGGTGCAGTGGATAGAGCCCTAGATTTGGAGTTAGCAAAATAGGAGTTTAAATCCTGGTTCAGACACTTACTGGACAAGTGAGGCAGGGCAAGTAACAACTTTAGTCTACCTTCATTTCTTTCTTCATCTGTAAGATGGGCAAAATGATAGGACCTAAATGAGATAATGTTTGTAAAGTTCTATGCAAAACTTAAATCACTGTGTAAATGCTAGCCCTTTTTATTAACTAATTAAGTCCAGTTTGCTAATAGAAAACAATTCCTGATCACTGGGGAAGTCGTACTGGTGGGAGATATGAGCTATCTCATTAGAAATGCTGGTTGGCTGTCCTTTCTGCAAGAGGACCAAAATAACATCACTATGTTGGGGGTCAAGGTACAATGTATCTGACTGTGGCTGATCAGACCAATATGAGCTTGGAAGGCTCTACCATGGACTGAGCACAAATAGCCTATGTGAACATTTGGGGTGGCAATGTCTCTAAACTTGCTCGTCTCACGTTTTTTTTTTTTTTTTGAGCTACTGCAATTGTGCTTTGCTCATAGAGTATGGCACCTTATTTAATGGAAGCATGCCATGCTGGGCAGTCCTGTGCCACAATCTATTCCAAAGTTCTTCAGAGATCTTGAGTGTCCTTATATCTCTTCTTCTACTCTCTGTGTGAGTGCTTGCCTTTTTGTGAATTCTCTGTAAAATAGTCTTTTAGGCATGTATCTGTTTGGCATTGCCAGTGTGGCCAGCCCCATTGGAGTTGCACTCTCTGCAGTAGTTTGAATGCTTGGTAGTTCAACTTGAGAGAGGACTTCAGTGTCTGGTACCTTATCTTGCCAGGTGATCTTCAGAATTTTCCTAAGACAATTCAAATGCAAGCGATTGAGTTCCCTGGCATGGTGGTGGCATACCATCCAGGTTTCACAGGCATACAATAATGAGGCCAGTACAATGGCTCTGTAAACCTTCAGCGTGGCAGACAGTCTAATACCTTTTCACTTCCATACTTTTATTTGGAGCCTCCACTAGCTCTGGCAATGAATACCTCAACTTCATTGTCAACGTGTACATCCCTGCAAAATACATGGCCAAGGTTAGTGAACTTGTCCACAGAATTCAAAATTTCTCCATTTACTATAACAAATTATTGTTTGTCCTGTTGTTAAAGATAAGAGACATGAGGAGAAAAGTCTCAGCCCAGCCTCCAACAACCTATTATTGTTACTCATTCTTTTGAAGAAAACCAAAATGACATTACTATGTCAGCGTCAAGGTCAGGTGTTCAACTGTGGCTGATCAGTCCAATGTAAGTTGGGGTAGACTCTACCACGGGTCAGGCACAAATAGTCAGTCTGAACATTTAGGTTGGGGATATCTCTAGATCTGCATCTCTCATGTTTCCTCTCTGCTATTGCAATTCTGCTTTGCTCATATAGCGCAATGTCTTCTTTGATGTGGGCATGCCATGTTGGATGGTCCAGTGCCAGTGTTTCCCATGTCGCATAATCAATATTAAAAGTTCTTCAGAGAGACCTTGAGGACATCCTTGTACCACTTCTGACCTCCATGCGAGTGCTTGTTTAGTTGGAGTTCTTCGTAATATAGTCTTTTAGGTAAATACACACTTGGCATCCAGGATAGAAAGGGAAAAGAGCCAGACTTGCTCTGGGGCTAGGAGAATAGCTCCAGAGCCTAGAAAAGAAATCCTTAATCACAAAAAGCCAATGTGGCTTCATTGAAAACAGGTTATGCCTGAAAGATTTCATTCTCTTTTGGCCAGGGTTTTTAGCTGGGTAGAGCAAAGCAAAGCTGTCTATGTATCTTTAGCACATTTTAGTTAAAAGTTTGATAAAGCAACAATGGAGAAATGTGGATGAAAGAGAACATGTACCATATTCCAAAAGTCCCTCTCTCCTTTGAGCTACCCCACCAACTCACATTTATAGTTTATGTCCCCAGGGCGATGGACAGATGTGTGTTTAGGGGTGTCTGTGCCCCTAAACTCAGTTCACAAACCTCTACTGGTCTATTTATTTACCTTTAATAGTCAAGCAGTCTTATAGTTTTTCCCTTTTGTTCTGATTCTTCTTTCACAATGTGACTAATGTGGAAATGTTTAATAGGAATATACATGTATAGCCTATATCAGATTGCATGCCCTTTTGGGGAGGGGAAGGAGGGGGAAAATTTAGAACTCAAAATCTTATAAAATGAATATTGAAAACTAAAAATAAATTTAATAAAAACTTTTAAAAAGAGTCAATCAATCGATTAACATTTATTAAGCACCTACTATGTGCCAGGCAGGCAGCTGGGTGGCACAGTGACTAGAGCACAGGGTCTGGAGTCAGGAAGATCTAAGTTCAAGTCTGGCCTCAGATTACCTACTAGCTGTGTGACCCTGGGAAAATCACTTAATCCTCTTTGCCTCAGTTTCCTCATTTATAAAATGAGCTGGAAAAGGAAATGGCAAACCATTCCAATGTATTTGCCAAGAGAACCCCAAAAGGAGTCATGAAGAGTTGAAGTGACAAAGAACAACAACCTGTGTCAGGCACTGTGCCAAGCTCTGATGATACAAAAAGAGGCAAAAGACGATCCCTGCCCTCAAGGAGCTTCCAATATAATGGTCATACAGAGCACCCAATTATCTCAAAGCAAAAGAATGGACATGTCCTCAAGGTAATTCATACTTCTGCTGTGACAAGAGCCAGGGTTCTTTCTCTTTGGATGTCCTCTTGATTCTCCTCCCCATGGGCATGGTGTCTCTTTGGGCAGCATGCTCACATGGATTACCCGAGCCTATGACTCTCTACAGATCAATGTTAAGGGAATTATTTTTATTTTTTAATAGAGGCAAGCCAAACAAAAAGCATGAGATTTTTTAAATTTAATTAAACATGGAAATTGCTTAATACAAAATGCATAAGAGTAAATTATGCATGTAAACACAAAGGGAATTTTTGTTTTACAGGTGTGAAATGACCAATTTGTACACAGTACAATCAATGCATTTGATAACCATCAGTAAGACACTGTAAACAAAAACACAAATCAACTCTGGACTACCAAGACTAATTCTCTCTTGGATCCATAGCTCCTTTCTTCTCTGCTGCCAGGAGTCACACTTCTCAATTCTGTTTCCTGCCTTGATTCCCCTTTCTTCCTTTCTTTTGGGCATAATGTCTCCTACTAGGAGAATAATCCTACTCCAAGATCCAAATGAGGCAAGAGATAATAGCCTCTCAAGAGCTCTATTCTTTCTCCATAGATGGCTCTCTTCTCTGCTACCAGGGGTCACATTCCTCAAAACTGCCGAGATTAACTGACTCCCTACTCCCCCTGCCCCCTAGAGTATATTCGTCTTTACCAAGGAGCACAAGGTAGGAGTGGGGGTGACTGAGCTTTAGCTCCTGATATCTTGTTGCCCTCTAATTCTGTCTAGAAAAGTTTCTTCATGCTTTGTAAAAAGATAACACATCTTAAGATATTGATACCTTTTGCCCCCTTTGGTTCTTTATTTGCTTTGATATGTCCTTTGGACTGGGGGAAATCAATTGATCAGGGGCACCCTGATTATCTCTCCCCACTCTTGCCACAACATAATTAGATGGTTGAATGGAAGGTCTCAAAGATTAGTCATTAATTGTTCAATACTGCCTTGGGAATAGATCTCTAGTGAACAACCCCGGGGATCTGTGGTGATCCTGTGCTGTTTAACTTTCTTATCAGTGACTTAGAGGAAGGCTTGGATGCCATCCTTAACAATTTCTCAAATGACACAAGGCTGGGAGAGATAGCTAACACCCTGGATCACAGATTCAGGATCCCAAAAGATCCTGACAGAGTAGAACATTGAGATAAATCTACTAAAATGAAATTGAATAGGGATAAATGTAAAGTCCTACTTGAGTTCAAGAAAGAGACTTCACAAATAGAAGATGGGTAGTCATGGCTAGATAGACTGTTTGTTTGCAAAAAGATCTTGGGGTAGCTCTGGACTTCAAAAACAGTTCAATGTGGCAGCCAAAAGAATTGCGTGACCTTGGATTACATTAAGAGAGGTATAGCCTCCAGAAATAAAGAGGTAAGAATCTTTACTTTTCCTTGCTAAGAACATATTTTAGTTATTGTGAGTCTTCAGTTTGGGTGCCATAGTTTAAGAAAGACATTGATAAACTGGGGAATATCCAGAGGAGAAAAACCAGATTGGTGAAAAGCCTTGAGCCCATGCTATATGAAGAGTAGTTGAGGGAACTAGGGATATTTTGCAAGAAGGAGAGAAGATTTAAGGGGTGTGTGTGTGTGTGTGTGTTTGTAATTCTTAAAGTATTTGAAAGGTTTTTATGTGGAAAAGGGATTTGATTTGTGCTGTTTGGTCCCAAAGAGTAGAATAAGGATTAAAGGATATAAGACAGAAAATGGCAAATTCAAGCTGGACATAAGGCAAAACGTCAAAATAATCAGAGATACCCAGAAGTGGAAGGAGCTGCCTTTGGAAGTTATGGAACACTACTGGATAGAATTCTTTAAGCTGAAGATGGGCAACTATTTGTTTATTGTTTTTGTTTATTATTATTTTTGTTTATTATTATTGTTTATGTTATACAGGTAATTCCTGGTCAGATGTAATTGGACTAGATGACTGCTAAGTTCCCTGCCAGCTCTGAATTTCTCTGATTCTTTGAAGAAAGGATATTCAGCGTCTCATGCCCTACTACTAGACATTTCAGATTAAAGAAGGCAGAAAGAGCTTGTACTTGAAAAAGCCAGATGTGAGTCAAAGTCAAACTGAATAACCATATAACTTTGGGCAAGGCCCATCTCTGAGTTCCAGTTTCTTCATCTGTAAAATGCCCTTCCTACCTCAGTGTTTTTATGAAGCTCCACAAAGGTCACACAATTAGAGAATCATGGATTCTGAGAGTTCAGTGGCCATCTAGGCCAACTCATGAACCAAAGGAATCTGTTTTATGAAGCCTTCCAAGGCTTCTTTGGTTCATGGATGTCTATAGGATACTTAACTATATAAAGCATGTAGGAAATCAGACCTTCACATGTTATACCCTATTTATTTTCCAATTCAGGTAAGTTGGTTAGGTCCCATTTTTTAATGTGACTGGAAATAATTATTTCTCTCCACTTACCCTGTGATCCAGTTATAACGGCTTTCTTGCAGTCTGTTGAATGTGACACTCCATCTCTCAGGTATGTGTCTTTTCATTGGCTGTTCCTCATACCTGGAATGTTCTTATTTCCAGCTTCCATGGCTTCCTTCAAGGTTCAGCTCAAATTCTGCCTTCCCTGGTCCCATTCATTCCAACCCTCTCCCTCCCCCTGCCCCATTACTCCCCAACTGCTAGTATCTTCACTTTGAGATTCTTCCCATTACATATTTCTATATTTTTGTTATATTTTATTCTATTCTACCATTTGTCATATTATATTCATAACATATCTTCATTGTACATATTTGCATTTTGTCTGCCCCATTTGAATGTGAGCTCCTTGAGGCCAGGAATCATATTTTCACTTCAGTTTGTATTCCCCTAGTTCAGCACAGTGACTGACACGTGGGAAAGAAATAAATGCTTGTTAACTGATTTATTGACTAAATGGAATGTAACTCTAATAAAACACAATTTAAAAACAATGACAAGCACCCAACCCTGTTAGTCTGCAGTAACAGTGAGATGTAAGACCGGGAGGCGTTGGGAGGAGAAGGGGGAGCAGGGGGAGTGGGAGTGAGCAGTTTTGTTTCCACAGAGAGTATCCCTCTTCCCCCTCTCCCCCCTCTCCCCCACAGCTTTAGCAGAATCTAAGTCAGGTGACTGGTTAGAACTAGTTCTAATCAAAGTTCTCTGGTGAAAGGTCAGAGGCTTATACCCATGCTTAAATGAGCCATTTGAGGAGGGCATGACATAGGCAGTCAGGGGATTGTATCTGGCCAATTAAGAGCCTGATGGGAGATTTGAAGTGGGGATCAGTAAAAGGGCTGGCATCCATCTGAGTCCTTTGTACTCTCCTGTACTCTGTTCAGGGGACATGCCCATTTATTCAGACCCAATAAATGTAAAACATAATTAAAGAACCCCCCAACCTCTACCACTTGGGTGGCATCCTTTCTTATGAGAAAGCAATAAAATTCCTTTTTGCCTTTTCTCAAGAAGGGTCTCTGTCTATTTTTAATGTGAGTAGTGGTCTCAGACCCACACAGAATCTAATGTTTATGCACATACAATATATGGACGTATCCCTAACACCTGGCACAAATATTCTTAAGAAATTGGAAATCAAACAAGGCATGTTTCATATGCAACTCAGCTACATCCTCTGAGACTCATGATAATCAATGCAAATGCTAAATGTGTAAGAATTCACAAGAAATTTTAGCCCAGTGTTGTGACCGGTTACATAATTAAACGTGTTTGGGGGAATTAGCCTAGGGACAGAAAGAAAATCCATCATTCCAGTGCAAGGATAGTCTCCTCAAATTGAAAACAGTCCACCGGGCACCATGATTATAACACTGTCAGTGGCTCATGTGCCAGGCCAATAGAGAATTATGATTAGGATGCTGGTAAGTGTCAGGAAGAACCAGAGGAAGTGGAGGCTGATTAGAGTTTAGCCTCTCTGTGAGGCTCAGGCCAAGTTGATGTTAACTGATTTCAGGAAGTTCTCAGAACCCTCTGCCAAACAGAACTGGAAGGGAACAGAATAGACTTTATTAGGTCTGAGGTCAGGTGTCAGTTCCTCATAGCATTTATAAGGTTTCTCTCCAGTGCACTTTCTCTGATGCCTAATAATCTCTGAGCTCTGCCTCAAGCCTTTCCCACATCCACTATAATAGATGGGTTTTTCCCTTCATTCTGAAGAGGTGGTTATAAATAAGTTGTAGCATATTGCCTTGGGGAAAGTGGCTTAAAAGACATTGCCAAGGCATGAAAAAGTAGCTTGAGACAGCAGAAAGAGCACTGGATCTGGAGTCAAAAAGGCTTGGATTGGAATCCCTCCTCTGAGACTTATTCTTTGTGTGACCTTGGGCAAGTCACCTAGACTAGGCTACAGTTTCCTCATCTGTAAAATGTAGGAGGTTGGACTAGATGATTTTTCAGGCCCCTTCTATATCAATATAACTATGCCTCACTGCAAAAGGAGTTGAGAGGGTCACAAACTGAGGGATAAGAGACACCCTGTGTGTATTACACGAGTGTTCAAGAACTACAGAGAGGACTCAACCAGTGGATTGTCTCTAGCCTTTTGGATAGAAAGACTTTTCCTGATTCTATCAATTATTAATGTTCTGCCTCTAAATTATTTTGTCTATTTTAAAATTTCCTTATTGGTGTACTTGTTGGTTCTCCTCTCTCAATCTCTTCTCTCCTCCCTCCATCAAGGTTGTAGTGATCAGGTTCTGTTTCATTTGGTTTCCTCAACATCTAGGATAATACCTGGCATAGAGTAGGTGATTTATTAAGTGCTTAATTGAATTAAAGATTTACAGAAATCCCAGCATAAAGAAGGTATGGAATTCTTGAGCTATGGTGTCAGTGAAGAATATAGCCATACTGAGTGGGATCGTGAGGACCTCTCATGAAATCATGAAATCTAAATCTCAACCATTCTGTAAATAGAATGGGATCAGCATGGCTCAGGGCTTCTGATTGACAGCTAGGTCTAAGTTACTGAGAAATCACCTAACTTATTGGAATCTGGAACTTAGAGTAGCTGGACCCACTTCCTCCCCACTCCTACCTCAACACGAGCCTTGCCAAATAAGGAAAAAGACGTTTTTCACTTCCTTGTCCCTGGTTTAGATTTCTCTTGAGATCGTGAACCTGAACTCCACCAATGAGGGTGAAGGTCGGTGGTGGGAGGAGGATGGAACCGCTAAGGCATATAATCATGCTTCAGTTCTTGTACCAGGCCTCTCTTACTAGCTTGCTGCTGGTAGTGATGACGCCCTTTCTAGAGATCTGTTGTTGTTGTCGTCGCTCGAGGTAGCCCTGAGAGTAACCCCTACCAGAGGTAGGATTTGAATTGGGATTCTGACTCCAGAGACAGTTCTGTCCACTATAATGTAATGAGAGGTCTTCTCAAGTTCCAGGCTTTGCGCTGTCTCTTATGAGTCATACCATTAGCTTAGACAGACTCTACATTCAAGAATGTTATTAGCAAGTACAATATTCTTGTTGGGGCCCTTCATTTGGAAACCAGTCTACCTTTCCATTACCCACTTCCTTGAACACGGATGGGACTGGCGAATTATATTAGTAATTACATCCAGCTTGCAATTGTCTTTGCTTAGTAGTTGTCCTAAATGCTGAGTCACACAAAAGTGAAGTGACTACTAATTCAGAGGCCCAAGGCTAATAAGCACAGTGGTAGGTAGGATCTGAATGGGGTACTTAATGACTCCATGCTCTTAGGGACTCTACTGCCCTGCCTCAGTTACTCATAACATAACAGACTTTTTATCCAAAGAGCTATGAGATCTTAGAGCTGCAAGTCAGTTTAGAAGTTACCTAATCTTTGCAAGATAAATGAATGAACACAAGAATGAAAAAGTGCTTTGTAAGCACTTGCTCTGTTGTTCAGTCATGTCCAACTCTTTGTGAATCCATTGGGGGTTTTCTTGTCATAGATACTGGAGTGGCTTGCCATTTCCTTCTCCAGCTCATTTTACAGATGAGGAAACTGAGGCAAATGGGATTAAGTGACTTGCCCCGGGTCACACAGCTAGTAAGTGTCTGAGGCTAGATTTGAACTCAAGATGTTCTTGCTTCCTGACTCTAGGCCTATCTACTTTGCCACCTAGCTGCCCGACTTACTCTGCTAGGGGTGCAAATATAAGCAAGCAAGACAGTGTGTCCCTTCAAGAAGTTAATATTTCTAATGGGAGAAGATGATGACAACAAAAAAAGGGGAAAGGGAAGGGGGATGTTGGTATGAGGCTAACATCCTGGCTTAGAGATGGCCAGGAAGTAGAAGGGATGTCTGGTTTGGGGCAGGATGAGATCAGAGCTCAGGGTCCCACAGGACAGAGACTAGGTTCTGGAGGGAGATTGATGAGGAGGATGGCTAGAGCATGGGCAACATGGTTAGGGAATAGCCAGGAAGTGAGATGAGGTAACCAAGGCCCAGAGTATCAGAAACAATATAATATTTTGGGAGGCTAAAAAAACCAAAGCAAACATTGTGTAACTTTAATGAAGTGCTGGCTGGCTGTGTGGGTGTAGCTAACATTTAAATATTTATAGGAGACTCAGATTGGAAAAGTCATTTGAGAAACTGATCAAGTTTGTTTGGTTCTCAAGTATCACCAGCTCAGCCTTAGATGCCAGATGAGATTTATTTAAAGGATATGAAATGCTTTTTTTTTTCTTAGAAAAAAAATACCATAGCGAAGATACTGTATATAGTTTAGGGAAAGTTCACTTTAGGAGGAACACTGACAAATTGTAACAGGGTGACCAGGATGGTGGAACTACAAGTGACCATGCTATACTGAGATCAGTTGAATGAACCATATGTTTAGCCTAGAGAAGAGAAGACTTAGGGAAAGAATGGCATCTGTTTTGAAGTCTTTGAGGAATTACCAGGTGAAGAAACAATTAGGCTTCTTCTTTTTGGCCTCAGTGGCCTAAGCTAGGAGGAATGGGTGGAAGTTGCAAAGAGGCTGATTTAAATGTAGAAGAGTTTGTGGGAAGGGAGCAAGGAGGAGCATCTGATGAGTCTGAAATCAGAGACAAAGCCCCCAGAGCCTAGCTACATAAACTTCTGAGAATTGTAGACCAAACGGGGGTGAGTTTCCCTTCACCTGGAAGGCAAGAATTACAGAAGTCAAGGGGAAAATGTCTAGTGGGAAGGGAGCAAGGGTACAGAATTTGTAGTGTTTTGTTCCATGGTAAGAGTGAGGAGAAGAGATAGAGGAAGTTAGATGGGTAGAGTGCCAGGCCTGGTATCAGAAAGATCTGAGTTCAAATCCAGTCACAAGTACTTACTAGTGGTATGAATTTAGGCAAGTTACTTAATATATCTGTTTCAGTTTCCTCAGCTGTAAAGCACCTACTTCTTATTGCTGTGAGGATCACATGAGATTATTATTTGTAAAACATTAAGCACAGTGCCTGGCACATAGTAGGTGATTAATAAATGCTTGTCCCTTCCTCTTCCTTCTCCCTTCCTCTTCCCTTCCTCCTTCTTTCCTCCTCCCTCCTTCCTTCCTCCCTTCATGACAGAGGTACTAGTGAAGTGGCTAGTGGGAAAGGTATTGAGTGAACCTGGGTTCCATGTTGCTGCTAGAAGCTAGAATGAAAAGTATGATTTATGGTGTTGACCTTCCCTTGGCAAAGGTCTCAGTTATTTGGCAATGTTCCATTTTCCCTCTTCTGCCTCCTTTTCCACTGGAAAAAAAAATGGACATTTATATTGAATTTTCTGTTTTAATAACGTTGTTTATTTGCTGTTTTAATTTGTATCAAAGCAAACCCATTTGATATAAAAGATCAGTTCTAATTGTTTCTGGTTATATGGTTCATTATTTGTAAAGGGAGAGGTAGAGGGAAATTAGACAATGAATGGTACGTAGAGATTAGATAGAGAGAATGAACCTTCTCTGTAAGAATGTTAAGGTAAAAAGAATTCTTTTGTTTCTCCCACTCCAAACCAAGGGCTTAAACCATACAAAATAGAATCTCAATGATTTTGGATTTATTAACTTTTGAAAATAGTCCAGAGATCACCCCTGCCCCACAAGTTTGACCTGGTAGCCATTGTGGTCTAATAAGAGAAATGGGTAAACTGGGCCAGACTGCTTTTCCTATGGTTTTCTCTCCATAAATGCTCAGTAGAGCAAGGGCGGTGACTAGGGAGTTGGTCTGTCTGGTAGGTGAAGAAAAGGATTGAGTGGGGTAGAATCTGCCTGTGTTTCTATGGCTGGTTGATGTTCTTTCCTTCATCAAGAATCCTAGGTTATCTCCACTGAGCAATGAAGCATCAGCGCAGCTAGAAGAGGCTTCAGAGGCCATCTAGTACAGCCCACTCATTTTAATGGTGAGGAGATTGTGGTCTAGGCAGGTTAAGTGTCTTGCTGAAGTCACATATGTAGTAAACTGCAGAAATTAGGATTTGATCCAAGGTCTCTGTGGAGGTTACTTAGTAATCTTTTATTAATATTATCTTCCCTTTTCTCTGGATCAATATAGGGAGCGCACTTTCTAAAAATTACGGCTACCTAATGATGGAATAGACTACCCTGTCCCTTGGCATTTTTAGGTCAAATATTATAAAATGGGATAATAATATTTCTGGTGATTAAATGAGAAAATGTAAAATTTTCTGTATAAGCCTTAAAGCACTATAGAGACACCAGCTATTAGCCTAAAGAAGGGATTCTTACATTGAATGGTTGGGGTGAGGCATGAGCAGGAGGATGAGGGAAGGAGGTACAGCTCTTATGCAATATCTTCCAAGTGCAAGATTCATTGATTCTAGCTCCTTTTTCTCATCTAACTTCACACCATCTGCTGTAACTGTGAATGGTTGGGTGGAAACACTTACAGAAGCTTGGCAGATCCCTTGAGTCTCTCCAAGACCCAATGGAAATAATGGTTACAATACAAAATAACCTTTCCTACAGCAAAGCTGCATTCATTGGGACCATGCCAAAACAACATTTATGAAAATATAAGAAGTTCATGTGATTCCCTCTCTCAGGGGCTTCAGTGCTTAGGTGGTGCATCCATGATCTCTCATCAGTGGTAGTAATCCCTACTTTGAGACTGATCACAAACCCCCCATACCTTCTCATCCTGTGAGATTCCTGGTGATATCTTTCCCAAAGAGGATCCACTCAACTTAATGGGAGCTTCCTTTGGCTGTTTCAATTATCTCATAGGTAATAGCATAGCACTGGGGCTATCTATCCCTCTTCCCTTAATCTTGATAAGTCATTGGCCCACAACCATTTTTGATCATACATATGCTTAATGCACTTTTCGACATCACTTCTTGGATGCCATCATTGACAAAGTGCTGCTACCCATTTAGACCTACCATTAAATTACCCTGGAAGTTAGCTGCATTCTTTCTTTCTTGGAGACTGGAGTAGTCAATGATTCACTGGCATGTAACATCACTTAGAGGATACTGATGTTAAAAATCTGGGCTTTTGTGGAAGGCGGCATCTTGAAATACACAGTCTCAGATGTGATCCAAGTCAACTTCTGCCTGGTATTCAATGACAGATCAAGCTCGCTGTTGAAATTAAATAACATAAATTTGTAACAGAACTAGTCAGTCTGTGTAAGTTCCTCAGCTCCATTCATCAGCGTGTGAGAAGGAGCAAAGGAGTTAGATGGTGAGAGCAATCCAAGGCTGGAGGTTGGCAAAGTGTGAGTGGCAATAGACAAGTTTGAGAGCAGAGAATAATGTGGAGTTGGATTGGCTAAGTATGTGGTTGAGATTGGCAAGAGCTGAAAGTGAAGTCAGATCAAACATAGTAGCCTAAGGAAGTACCAAGGGATAATGAGATGGAAGCCATGATGAAGACCAAAAAATAGGTTTAGAAAGGGGTAAGGCATAGAAAGAGATATCATTTTTTTTTTCACGGAAGCGAAACATTTGTGGGTGATTGAGATTGTGATCTTACATCTTTCTGATTGAAATGTGAAGGAGTAGGTCATGGGATCTGAGAATACTGAAGAAGGTTAGTTACGATGTTTGAAGGAGCATCTACATGTATATTGAAGTGTCCTATCCTAAGAGCAGGAAGTGGGAAGGAGAGGAAGAGCACGATCCAGGTCCTGGATTACTTGAGGCTGGTAGACAACAGCTGCCATAATCTGGATGGAGTGACAAATTTTGACAGTAAATTTCAAAGAAATAGGATTGTGAGTGGTGGCTACAAATGGAGAGCCTACAAGTGTCAGCAGACACTGATTCCTTCTCTAGGACCAGTGAGACAAAAGATATGAGAAAGATGTATTCAGCATTAGAGAGGAGGCCAAGTATAAAGTGGCATCAAAGATAATCTAGGTCTTTGAGAGTACAAAAAAATGAAAAAAAACACTGCAGAAAGAGTTTAAAACTAAAGAAAGTACATTAGTTATGGAATGGGAATTCTGTAGGACATAATGAAAGAGGCGAGAAGAGTTAAATCGTGACTTATATATAAGGCATAGGGTTAAGGAGGATGGTGATGAGAGTTCCAGAGCAGCTAGCCTATCAATAATAAAGGAAATTTCTTATTTCAGTCTTGGGTATTTGGAGAGTAACGTTAAGCCTGAGTTCAGAGATCTGACCTCCTAGAGGAGAGAAGAGTTCCCAAGAAGCATATCTCTTAGAGAAAAAAGAGGGTCATTCCCATAGCCCATGCAACTGGAAGAGTAAGATAGCTTCAAGATAGGAAGAGCCAAAGACCTATACTTTGCCCCCAAGAGACATAAACATACTATTACCATGAGTTACTTGGACAGTGCCATTCCTATGGAATGCTTATGGTGATGCAATGGATAGAGTACAGGGCCTGAAGTCAGGATGAGTCATCTTCCTGAGTTCAAATCTGGCCTCAGACACTTACTAGCTATGTGACCCTGGACAAGTCACTTAACCCTGTTTGCCTCAGTTTCCTCATCTATAAAACAATCTGGAAAAGGAAATGGCAAACCACTCCAGTGTCTTTGCCAAGAAAACCCCACATGGGGTCACGAATAATCAGACATGACTGAAATGACTAAATAACATTCTTACTTAAAGGGAGTTGCCTGTCCAACAGTCTCAATGTGTGTTTTTCTTATGGAGAGAGTCTAAAGCACAGGGTGGCATTATGGATCTGGGAAAGACTGTGAAGAGAGCTAAGGATTCATCAGAATATTAAGCTGTTGCTCTGATGGCAACAAATTTAATTCCCACCTGAAGAGAACTTGTTGGTTCCTGTGACTACTTTATGTGTTTTCTGTATCTATTTATTAGCTTCTGTGAGTTCTTCACATTTTCTCTACTTTTTTTTAATAGGGTAAAATAAAAGTTATTTTCTACCAGATGTATATTTGTTACTTGGAGTACTTGTACAAGAGCAGGGCAGCCTGTTACCTACCTTTGTGAAAGCCTCGACGTGAGCATATGTGAAGATTTCCCAGAAAGCATTCTGGGGCATGGGATGTTGTGTTGGGAAGCAAAATGGGCTCCTTAGCACTTAGTTCAACAGGTGCCCTTGAGGAGTTTGGCTTTTGTTTGCTTTGAGTGATTCAGCTATTTCATTGAATCTTGCTAAGTGCTAAGCCCCAGGCCCAGAGCCCTATTGGGTGTGGAACCTATGTGGGTGTGGATTGATGACTGAGCCAGAGACAGCTACAGCTGAAGCTGAAGATAAAGCCAAAGCTAAAGCAGGAGCTGCGGAAGCAGAGCCGACCTGGAAGTAGAGCCCACCGGTGTATGGACCGAGCAAGGACTTGAGGGCAGTGGGTAATCTTCTTACAGGAGAGGGGAAGCATGAATATGATTTGGTTTAATACCATCATGTTTTTCTGTGGC
>CM053626.1:299138596-299153635 GCA_028646595.1 Phalanger gymnotis | reverse complement strand
GGACTCATGATGGGGAGAGCTATCTACATCCCCACAAAGAACTATGGAGACTGAATGCAGATTGAGGCAAACTGTTTGCTTTCCTTTTTTTTTCTTTTGTTTTTTTCCCTCTTTTTGGGGGGGCAGTTGTTTCTTCTTTCTCATGATTCATTCCATTGGTCATAATTCTTCTTTACAACTTGACTATTGTGTAAATAAGTTTAATGCGAAGTTATATGCAGAAGATATATACCAGATTCCATGCTATCTTGGGGAGGGGGGGGGAAGAAAATCTGGAACTCAAAATCATGTGGAATTGAGTGTTATAAACTAAAAATTAAAAAATCTTAATTTAAAAAGTCCAACCTTACTTACCAATACACATGATCTTAGTTTTGTTTTTTTGTTTTTTATTGTTAAGCTTCAAACCAGCTTTTACAGTCTCCTCTTTTATCCTCATCAAGAGGCTTCTTAATTTCTCTCCACTTTCTGCCATCAGAGTAGTTTCATCTGCATATCTGGGATTGTTGATATTTTTCTAAGCAACCTTAATTCTGGCTTTTGATTCATCTAATCTGGCATTTCACATGATGTATCCTGCATATAAATTAAATAAGGTGGCAATATACAGCCTTGTACTCCTTATCCAATCTTAAACTAATCAGTTGTTCCATATTCAGTTCTAACCGTTGCTTATTTACCTGCATACAAGTTCCTCAGGAGACAAGTAAGATGATCGGACACTCCCAGCTCTGTGGTCCTACCACACTTTTTGTGATACACATAGTTAAATGAAGTCAATGAAGTGGAAGTAGATGCTTTTCTAGAAATCCTTTGCTTTCTCCCTCATCCAGCAGATGTTGGCAATTTGGTCTCTAGTTCCTCTGCCTTTTCTAAAACCAGTCTGCTCTTCTGGCAATTTTCAGTTCACATATCGCTGAAACCTAGCTCACAGAATCTTAATCGTAACTTGCTGGCATGTGAAATGAATGCAATTGTTTGGTAATTCGAACATTCTTTGGCATTGCCCTTCGTTGGGATTGGGAAATAAATTGATCTTTTCCAGTCCAGTGATTCCCTATTGCCCAGAGAATCAAAAATAAAGTCCTCTCTTTGGCCCTGAAAGCTGTCCATAACCTGGCCCATTCCTGCTTTTCCTGTCTTTTTATATCACCCTCAGCCCCACGTACACTGTGACCCAGTGACACTAGACTTCTGTTTGCTCCTCACACAAGACCCTCTTCCTGACTCCAGGCATTTTCACCTGCTGTCCCTCATATCTGGAACTCTCTTCCTTCTCATCTCTAGCTCCTAGATTTTCTGTTTTGCTTCAACTCTTGGCAAAAACCCTACCTGATGCAAGAAGCCTTTCCCAGTCCTTCTTAATTAGTGCCTTCCTTCTGAGATTATTCTCAATTTATTCTGTATGTATCTTCTTTATACATAGTTGTTTGCATGTGGTATCCCCTGTTAGACTGTGAGCTTTTTAAGATCAGGGAGTGTGTTCTGTCCTTCTTTGTATCTCCAGTTCTTAGCACAGCTTCTGCTATATAGCAGGCACTTAAAGGCTATTTGATGGATAATTATGTGCCACACATTGTGCTAAATTCTATAAATGAAAGAGACAGTGCCTACTCCCAAGGGGAAGTACATTAGGAAGGGAAATGGACGAGAGAGAGAGAGAGAAAGGCTACTTGGTCAAAGGCAATGTTACATGCAAAAATGAGGAAGATTGGGAGAGTTTCAGCAGGACTGATGTGAAACATTGTCGAGATCCTTCCTAAAATGGTACTAATCAGGAAAGGAGGGTTTTGATCTTAACATGCTGTCCACTCTTATGTTGTACTTGTTAAAATGATTTTAGAGTCCGAGTTTAAGACTTTCTATTTATCCCTGTTCAATTGTAGCTTACTTTTTTTCCTCAAGTGTTTTAGCTAACTCCCAGCTTTGTGTCATCTGAAAATCTGAAAAACATGATATTTATGCCTTTATCCACAGCAAGTTTTAAATTGTTAAAAACAGGATATATAACCACTTGTTAGTCACTTAACTTTTCTCAGCCTCAATTTTCTCATCAGAAAAATATGAATGATTACTGTAGTACTTACCTCACAGAGTTGTTGAAATAATCAACCTCTATAGAACATGAAAATTGTGAGCTAAATAGATGTGATTGTTATTACTACTATGTAATTTACTTAAACATATATACATACTGTATATGCATATATGTATAACTATACATGTATGTATGGGGGGTCCATCATGTGATTTCACAGGTTTAGAAACTTTCTCCACAGATCTAGAATGTCAAATAGTCTGTAACTTACAGTCCTGGGGCACTAAGAAATTATTTCTTTCTTCTATTAATAACTAATTGTTGAATCAGAAACAAAGGTTTTCCCCTTTTGTACTTTCTCATCCAGAAATCAACCAGTGTGGGAAATCTTTCTAAAAGATTGACCCTGGCTAAAATCTAATCAGACAGGAAAAGAAATTCTAAGTTTGGGCTAATGCAGAGGTTTATCAAACTTATTTGGCCTATCACCTCCTTTTAAAAAAAAATTTCTCAGCACTCCTCTGGAAATCTTCTTTCTTTAAACCTTTAATGGTTTTTTTTTTTTGAAATTTGTGTCATTTCAAAATATACATATATTAAATGAGGCATCTTAAATTTAATAACTTTTTGTAAATTTGTGGGTTTTTTCCTGCATTGAAATTTTGATGACACTATATTGCATTATGTGACTGTATAATATTGGCATTGTAAACAAGTCATTACATGCAAATCAGTGCATGCTGGACTTCCTGACAATATGCGAATGCTTGCCTTCCAAAACTTGCTTGTTAAGACCTGTGAGTAGACTGGACCATTGATCAGTTATAACTTGCATTTTGTGTGTTTATTTGGAAAATAGTGTAATCATTATGACTTTAACTTTGTTACACACAGATGAAATACATACAAACAATTTTTCGGGGGGGGGGCGGAGCTGGGATGGCGGCTGGGGAGCGGGGACTGGCGTGGGCTCCCCACCAGGTCCCTCCGGAAACCTGTGAGGAGCTGAGGGGAGCTGAGCTGAGGGAGCAGAGTCCAGCGTGAGCGGCGCAGACCAACGAGACCCGGAGCCGGGCAGAGCATGCCTTAGCGTCCTGAATCAGTGAACTGCAGCAGTTACCAGACCTCTTAACCCACAAACAGCAAAGACAATAGAGAAGGTTAGTGGGAAAAGCTGCGGGGACTGAGTTTGTGGTTCGGCCACTGCCCCAGGGGCAGCAGAGGTGGGGCAGCTACTGAACTACAGCTGCAGTTGCTTTTGGCCCCAGGCCCACCTGGTGGGAGGAATTAAGTGGATGATCAGAGCAGGAGTGAAGAGCCTGCTGAGGCTTTAAGCCCAGTCCAAGTTGGGGGTTCTTGGGGAAGGAGGAGTGCTGGTGAGGCAACGCATCTGCCTAAGTGTGGAACATAGAACTCTTTAGTCTACAAGCAGTCATAATCCGCTGAAAAACTCAAGGATCAAGTTAGTTGGCTGGGAATATGGCCAGGCAGTGAAAACCCACCCAGATTCAGTCTCAGACTCTGGAATCCTTCTTTGGGGACAAAGAAGACCAAAACATACAGTCAGAAGAAGTCAACAAAGTCATAGAGCCTACAACAAAAACCTCCAAGAAAAACATGAACTGGTCTTAGGCCATGGAAGAGCTCAAAAAGGATTTGGAAAAGCAAGTTAGAGAAGTAGAGGAAAAACTGGGAAGAGAAATGAGAAGGATGTGAGAAAACCATGAAAAACTAGTCAAAGACTTGCTAAAGGAGACCCCAAAAAATACCGAAAAATATAATGAAGAAAGCAATTTTTCAAAATTCTCTTTTCTTCTTTCCTTATGCTTTCATTGCCCCCTTATTTTTTCAGTGTTCCCCAATTGCACCCAAGGCTACTACTGCCCCCCCCGATAATTCAAGCACTCCCAGGGGGTGGTATTGCCCACTTTGGGAACCTATGGGCTAATGGAAAGATTCCTGCTCATTTTGTTTACTCAGACAGGTGTGGAAAAATGCGGATTCTCCCTTTTTCCAGGCAAGTGATATGGAAATCGATAAGTCTCTTTGACCAAGACTTGGGTAATCCAAATCATATATCCCCAGGCCTTCATCATAATATAGCCCAGCTTCTCATTATCATATGCATTCTCTCATAATTGTTGGCCAATCAGAGTTGATTGCCACTGTCAGGAGCACCTACTCTTCCAAGGGTATACAAATGGTGAGCCCACCGCCAGTATGGTCTTTGGCATTTAGGTGTGCTACTGACCTCTTGTTTTATTGACAAACATGCTAGCCTAATTAATAAAATTATTAAATTACTCAGAAACCATGTCTCTCAAACTTCTTAATGCCACAGCACCCAGAGTGGTAGCATCTTGCCAATGGACACATAGTCAAAGATATCAGAGGCAATACTTGAATCTATATCTTCATGAATCTAAGGCTAGCTTCCTATCCAATAGACTTTTACGTCTCTCATATATAAAGTTAGCTGGGGCATATACGGATATATTTTTGCCTTAAAATATTCATTTACGGATTTTATCCTGTAATACTAAGAATCTGTTATATACCAATAGTACTCACATTTATATAATATTTTAATGTTTACTAAATGCTTTTCTCTCAACAATATTGTGCATTAGATAGCATAAGTATTATCACCTTCCTTTTGCAGATGAGGACATTGAGGTTCAATGAGGGTGAATGATTTGCTTATGGGTCATAAACTAGTAAGTGTTGGAGCCAGGACTTGAACTCAGGTCTTCTGACTCTAAGACTCAGGATTTCTCATTACACATTACAAAAAGGTACATAAAGGCCTTATGAAAACTCTACAGTTCCATCTGCTAGATTATGTATGTACTGTAATTAGACAAAATTCTATTGCAAAAAAAAAAAACCTGTGTTTTGGTGAGAGAGATCTATTATTCTTCTGGCATGAGATAAATCAGATAGTGATAGTCCACCTTATACCGGGAGTAAAAAAAAAAAACAAATTAGAAAAAAAGTTATTTTTGAATTCAATAAAATAGTACCTCTTATGCCTGGAAAACAATGTTATTTTCTACTTTTGTCAAAAGTAGCTTAGAACTTGAGATAGTATATCAAAACATATGAACATATGTATTCAGTTAATACAAAGTCACATATCACAATTGAATTATGCAAACCTTTGGATTTATTTGGGCATTTAAATTCAATTTAATTCAACAAATATTTAATGTTTCCTATGTGTAAGACCAAAATTCAGTAAACAAAGTAAAAACGAGTGCCTTTTATTTTTATTTTGTAATATTTTAATAAAAATTTCTACAGGCTATTCAAACTTTTTTTTTCCAAAATCTATTCAGCTCTATATTTTTCTTCTTTTAAAAATAGTTCTGTTGTATTTTTCTAACTCTGAGAGAGAAGTATTAAGGTCAACATTTAAGTATAGACCCTATACCATTTGTGTTCTCCAGTCTTGCATTTCCAATGACCTACTTGACATCTCAAAATGGATATCCTTTACACATCTTAACAACGTATTTGAAACTAAATTCATATTTTCCCTCAAGTCATCCATTCTTCTTTGCTTCCTTATTACTCTGGAGGGTACCACTCTCCTTCTAGTTACTTAGGTTTACCACTTAGGTGTCTTTATTGACTCCTTACTCTCTCCTTCTCCTTCATATCCAATCAAGTGCCAATTTCTGTTAATTTGATCTTTACATTATCTCTTATTTATATCATCTTTCCCCCTCTGACATTTCTATCATCCTAGTTCATGCCCTCTTCATCCCACATCTGAAATATTGCAATAGCTTGCTGGTGGGTCTGCCTGCCCCAAGTCTCTCTTCATTCCAGGCAACTCTCCACTGAGCTGTCAGATGGATCATCTTAAAGGTGGTACTGATCACATTACCATATGCCCCTTCCTTATTCAATATATTCCAGTGGCTTCTTATTACCCTCAGGTTTAAATATAACATCCTTTGTTTTGGCTTTTACAATCCTTCATAACTTGGCCCCTTCTCACATAATCTGGGATCCAATGACAGTGGCTTTCTGTCTGTTCCTCTCACAAGATACTCCATTTCCTGACTCCATATATTTTCACTTTCTGTGCTTTATTTTTGAAAATCTCTCCCTTCTCATCATTACCTTCCAGCTTCCCTGGCTTCTTTCAAGTCTGATGTTAAGTCTTACTTTCTACAAGAAGGCTTTCCCAGTCATCTTTAATCTTAGAGCTTTTTTTCTGAGATTACTCCCAGTTTATTTCATATACATATATATGAGTTTATTTCATATATATACACACATATGCATAGAGATTATATATACATACAAAAGTATATATATACATATATATACACATACATATGTGTTTATATGTGTATAAAACATAGTTGTGTGCATGTTATTTCCTCCATTAGACTGTGAGCTCCTCAAGAGGAGGGACTGTCTTTTGACTTTCTTTGTATCCCCAGTGCTTAGCACAGTGCCTGGCACATAATGGGTACTTAATAAGTGTTTGTTGTTTGGCTTGACTAAATAAAGTTGAGAAACCATTACAACAATCTGATCCTAGTTTTGTCCCACCAATTTACCCTTCTCCATAGCAAATTTCTCTTGAGTTTAATTTTATTGTTATTCTTTCACCTCCTTTTGCTCGTCTTTTTCTTATGGCAGAGAACAGTATGATATCAAATTCTCTCTGTTCTTCTGCATCAACCATTCTCTTAATTTCATGACATTAATTTTTAACATCCTTACAAAAAATGTGGTTTTCATTTCACTCTTTGTTCCATTTTCTCTCTCAAATACACTAGGTAGGGATCCTTAGCCTGGGGTCCATGAATTTGTGCATTTTTTTTTGTAACTGACAGCTATTTTTTAAAGATTGTTGGTTTCCATCGTAACCCTATTCATTTTATTTTGTGCATTTAAAAACACTATAAGGGCTCCTTAAGCTTCACCAGATTGTGAAAGAGATTCATGATACTGTAAAATCCACGAACCCCTGCTCTAATCACTCATTCGTGGGCTTTGCTCTCTTATTTTCTCTGTGCTTTCCATACTGTTGGGTTTTCTGAGGAGATAAACTTTAGTCTTCTAATCAGCTTCTTAGCACATGGTTTTGTTCTTATTTCTAACCAGTTCACATACTAATGTAATTAAAAATCTCTAACTTGTCCCCCTATCCCCACCTGAGACTTGAATCTCTTTTAACCCAATAGAATGTCCAGACCCTCAAGGTATTGTTCAGTTGTTGCTGTCCTTAAAAACAGATTCATAGTGACAAATTACAAGTACAGCTCATCTTGCCTTCCCTTGTTGGCAAGTTTAGTAACCCTCAAACAAGATGGGAGATTGAATGGTAGTTTTTTCAGTCAAGTCTGAAGTACTCCCAGTGGGGTAGAAAGAGCAGCCCCTTTTTGTTCTTTGGAAAGGCTTTTCCCCCTCCAGATGGCCTCCCACTTGAGGATCAGCCCTTGAACATCAGCTGGGGAAAAAATTCCTCAAAAGAATTTGCCAGCTTAACTCTGAGTCAATTTCTAGCCTATTATACAGCAGCCCCTTTTCATTCCTTTTTTCTTTCTGAGGAACCTCATTTGTTAGAATATTAATTCGTGAAGGAGTCAGTAAGGTACAATGAAGAGCTCCCTGTAACCCAAGCTGGGGAATTTTAGATCTATTGGGAGTTTTCTCCCTTATTATATGTATTTCTTGTTATAACATCTTTCCTTTGGACTTATGTCCTCCCTCTATCTCTCATTTAACTACACAGATCTAATGGTCTTAACCACTCAGTTCCCTTTAGTGGGTAATCACCCCAAAAGGGCAACCTCTGCTAAGGAAAGCTTGCTTCTTAGCCCTCTATAATCTAGCTTCCTTTGTCATCACTCAATTGAAATTGCTCTCCTCACACTTACCAATGATCTCTTAATTGCCTTTTCTCAGTTTTCATAACTTCTTGATTTCTTTGACGTATTCTCTCAAACAGTCTGAAAGGGTAGGTGCTAATACTAATAGACTCAGAACCACTCTTACCAGCATAGTGTTGACTTGCTTTGTTTCCAGCTAGGACTAGCCCTCCTCTCCTTATGTAAACTGCTGCTGAACTTAGTGTGGGCTCCTGATCAGATTAACCCATTGCAGCTCAGAACTACTGAGTTCATCACCTTGAAAACCAGGCTCCAGAATAGTAAGAATTTACAGGCACATGCCATCATACCTGGAAGGAAATGTATTTCAGACCTGATGTCTCATAACCATCTTGAACTCCAAAATAAAACACATCATCTCCCCCCACCCAAACCCACTTCTCTTCTGAACATCCCTATTTTTGTTGCAAGTACTACTCCCCCCCCATCATCTTTTTCTCTCAAACTTTTGGTCTTTTAGCCCTTCTCTTCAACGCCTAGTCAGTCTTCAGCCACTTCCCCTTTCACTGTAGTGTATACTCTCAATGCTGGGCACCAGTCAATCAATTAATTAAGCAAGAATGTATTGCCTTACTATGTTCCAGGCACCATGCTAAGCACTGTAAATACAAGAAAAAAGCCTAACACTCCCCTCTCTCAAGGAGCTTATGTTCTAATGGAGCAGACAACAAATGACACAAGATAAATGCAGAGTAAATGGAAGGTAATTTAGAGAGGATGGCACTAGCAGCTGGGGTGGTTAGGTGGCGAGAGGGACCACCTGGAGGAGGTAATCTTCCAGTTGCATCTTAAAGGATGCCTGAGAGAAAGCCAGAAAAAGAGCCTAGATCACAGGCACATAAATAGAGAAGACTGAAAAGGCAGAAGGAGGAATGAGTCAAACTTCCAAAAGGGCTAAAGAATGAGATTCAGCCTGAAGGAGGAGATAGCACAGATTGCCAGTGTGTCCCTGAAACATAGGATGGTGTTCAGGTGCAGAGGAATTTGGTGTTACATGTTTTATGAGTTTGAGCAGTCAGAGAAAATGCTTGGAAGGCCACAAGACTAGCCAACTTCTAAAGAATTTGGATAGCCCAAGAGAGTGCTTGGAAGGAGACCAGGCTAACTGACTATTGTGACATCTGGGTGGTCAGGAAGAATACCTGAAGTACACTCTAAGACAAGTCAACTGCTGTGGAGTTTGGTAGAGAATGGAATTGCGTATTCCAAAAAGCAGTGGAGCTCAAGCTACAGCCCCAAATGACAAATCCTGAAAACTTGAACCTACCCATCAATGGAAAAAAATGAACTTTTCACTAAAAAGAAGTGTTTGAAGCATTGAAGCATTAAACAAACACACACACAGAGGTGAGCAGTTATTTGATTTGCAAAAATCTCAACCAAAAAAGACCATGAGAAAGGTAAATAAGTGCAGTTATCCCCAAAACCCGAAAGACTAAACAATTGAGCAACAGTGATAATAGTTATCATTTATTTAGCACTCTAAGGGTTTGAAAAGCATTTTACCAATATTATCTCATTAATTCTCACAAAAAACCCGAGAGGTAGGTAGGTGACATTATTATCCCCATTTTGCAGATTAGGGAGATGAGGAAGATAGAGGCGAAGGGACTTGCCCTGGCTCACACAACTAACAACGGTCAGAAGTCGCATTCAAACTCTGCTCTTTATGACTCCATCCAGCATGAGATCATTCACTGTGCCATTTCTCTGCTTCAAAAAGAAGTGATAAAGTGGGGAGCTCAGCTCAGGATCTCTGTCACACCTTCATTATTTCAGAATTCCCCAGCAATGAGAGAAAGACACCCAGGAAATGAAGAAGTCAAGGCATAAAATAAGGATTTAAATGATCCATGTACTTTGTGATGATAGTTGAAAGGTAACTGATTTTTTTATGATTATCCCTGCAAGGACCAAGAATAGGGTAGCAGCTGGTTCGAGGTTTCTGTGCTCCCTTCATCTCATAGCCATGGAGAATTGTTTTGTTCTTTAGAACCTGGGATCAGATTTTGCTAAGTACAAAATATTTGAAAGAAGACCTATGCCAGGTTTTCACCATGGGAATCCATAGCTCAGTAGTTTCAAACGCAAGTTGTAAAGGAAAATGAATAGTGGATAGTTAACTTTCCAACTGGCATGAAGGGGATGTTTAGAAAATGGGACAGGAAAATTTCAAACTCAAAGACATCAGGAAAAAATGTACCAAATTGGCATTGTACCCAATACATCTTTCAAATTCCTAAACTGGATGGGTCTACTATCAGTGCAGAGCCACTCACTATTCACAAGGCTCTATTTTCTTCTGAATCTTCTCCCAACCAGCCACAATTAATCACATGATATCATTGGAAGACAAATTGAAATTTAATTAACACAGAACGCAAGGCAACCATCAAGGAATAAAAATCAGCAGCACATACTCTATCACCCATTTCTCAAAATGACCTCTTAAGAGGGTGAGTCGATTTGTTGCTGTTCCCCAAGCAAGCTCATCACCATGGTAGGCAGGAGATTAGAGAAGCAGATGATAGTAGATAGTAGATAAGGCCCTATTCTAGCACTGTTATTAGCAACATCTGTACCGGGTGATGGAGACCCCATCTCTGGAGAGAATTACTTCTAAAGACCTGGAGACTCAGTATTTTCAGATCAAGTCCTTCATTTTGTAGCATTTTTCTTATTATTTCTCCTTTCTGTTTTTCCTTCAGCCATGGCTTTTCGTTTTTCCTTCTGGTATCTATGGAGTTCCTCCTTCCTTTGACTGGAGGCGGATGAGGAGGTGGTTTGGAATGATTGAGTGTCTATTGAATTTTGAACATTCTTATCTACCTTGTGTTCTATTTTAAGCAATTATTCTTTTTCATTACTAAAATATCATGTGACTAATTCTAACTGGTTGAATGTGGTGGGGAGATTCAGAGAAAATTGTGGGCTTGTTAACATTGGTTTTGAATGGATGATGAATACAAATAGGTTCTAGCGAGCTGATTATTGTATTGGGCCACCATATTTTATTAGATTCAGGCCACATTATTAATTTTAAAGTATTTTTTGCATTAAAAAATAAAATTGTTTTGAATATTGTGTTTTGTCAAGGCTACAGGAGTCAGTGTATTAAGGTGGAGTGAGTGCTGTATTTTGAGTCAGAGAACCAGGAGCTGTATCCCACCTTTGCATCTTATGAACTCTGTGAGTTTCAGCAAGTCATTTAACCTCTTGGAGCTTCTGTTTCTTCATTTGCAAATTGAAGGTGACATAAATTATATTCCTTGAAGTTTTCAATCTAGTCTAACCTATTTACTCTGACCACGTGAGGAGCCATTGAAATTTATAAAAATTTTTCTTTCTAATTGGTAGTCAAAACAAGTTTTTTTCCCTTCACTGAATCTCTTATTGAACACACCAGTTATTTCATTATAATCATCATACTACGATATGACAAAGAACTGTTGAGATTTTGTACTTTTGTGTGTCAAAATTCTTTAAAAACTTTTTTTCTTATGGCTGAAGTGACACTGTTGAAGGGCCATCGTACCTGGTATGTAGCTGAAGAGATTCCGTGACAATGAAATGTTCGAAAGATCTATGCTCTTTCTTGGGACTTGATTACACAGGCTATTGTGTTGTATTGTTTTGACAAAAAACTTTACAAACCTTAAAGTGCTATACAAATGCTATCTATTATTACTGTTATCTTTACTATCATTGTTAATAGTTGTAAAAGTTGTATTTTAGGGGATACACCTTGATATGATACAATATTCTACATACAGGGACAGGAACAGGCAGATTCACCCACTCCCCTCCAAGTGGGAAAGAAAAGACAGAGTGTGGTACTGACACAAATTCCCAATCCTGGAAATGAAGCTATAAATATGAGGAAACAGAAGAAAGCTCCAAACATAAAGAAGAAACACTGTGGGTTAAGAAAAGCCCAAGAAAGAAACTCAGAAGAGAGTAATTACATAGTAAGAATAAGTAGAGACTCCAGAGACTGACAATGGAAGAAATAAATCAAGAGATAAAAAAAATGAAATGAATTCTTCAAAAGAAACAGGAGAATAAATAACTTAAACCACAAGGTGGGAAACATGTCCAAAGTAGTGAACTCCTTTACATCATGATGAGGACTCTTGGGGTTTGGGGGAGGAAGAAATATGAACTATTGGCTAGGAAAAATAGATATAAGAAAATGGTGACCATGTCAATTGCAGAGGCATTCCACCATGCCCAAAGGGTTATCTGTTAATGAGATTAACATGGGAACTGTCCTGAAAAATTGTGCCTTATTATCAGTGGGAAAAGATGGACTTTCAACAAAAGAGATGCATTTGAAACATTCTCTTGAAAAGAAACAAATATAGAGGGGAGCAATTATTTAATTCACAAGCACATCTTATTGCTGATAAGAAATAAGTAAGGAAATTCGAGGCCTTCCTAGCGTGAGGAGTGCCTGGATATAAAGTGAGGGACGTGCTAATAGGGAAAGCAACAGCAATCAAGACAGAGGCAGGACAGAAGCAGCCGACAGTGCAATATAGAGCATCAGCCTAACAGTACTAACTCGAGTGACTCAATGTGGGAAGCTATAGGGTCCTTGTCAAGGGGACATTCTCCTCATCCATCAAATGAAGGCTTCAAAGACTAATTAGGGCATGCCATGAAAGTAATGGAAGCAATGAAGCAGTGACAAGGCAAGTGATGTAGAGAAATAGAGAAGGCTACAGGAAAGCCCCTGGGAACTTTCGACCTCACACTCCCCCTGAAAGTACAGTGTATAGTACAGAAGGTGCATAAAGAATGAGAAGAACCAGGACAACAATTTATATAAAAACTACAACTGCGTAAAGACAAACAACTTTGAAAGACTTAAGGATTCTGATCCATGTAATGACCAACCAAAATCCCAGAAGACAGATAATGAAGCATGCTACCCTAATGGAAAGGTGATAGATTCAAGACAACAGAATGAGATAGACATAGTTGGACAAGATCAATATGGGAGTTTGTTTTCTTTGACTAATAAGAACAATAGCTGGCATTTGTATAGCCCTTTCAGATTGGCAAAGCATTTGACGTACATTAACTCATTTGATCCTCACTATAGCCCTGGGAGGTAGGTGTTATTGTCATCCCACTTTTATAGATGAAGAAGCTGAAATACGTAGAAGTTTAGTGGCTTGCTTCACAGTCACCTAGCTCAGGAGTGTCTGATTCAAACTCACTCTGACTCTGAGATCCATCCATTTTGTCTCCTAGTTGAACACGTGTTATATGGACTTTTTTCTTTTTCCAATTTGGGGAGGGTGCTAAGAAGGAGAAAAAAATAAAAGCTTGTTAATTAAAAAAAAACATTTAAAATGTATGAGAATCCTCTAACCAATTCTTAAGTATCCTTTAACAGGGTAGAGAGAAGGCCTCTGACTTTGTGTTCCATTTGGAAAGGCTGTAAGAATGTCAGAACAATCCAAATGGACAAAGTATTGGTATGCGACAAAATCATATGCGGACCCCTGCCCTTGGATGAACAGCAAGGACAGTTTCTCAGTTACTTAGAGTTCATGTGCTTGGTGAAGACATTTGCAACAAAAACAATGGACAGAGACAGAAAGGAAGCCAAAGAGAACAACTGATTATGGTTAGCTTTAAGATCTTCCTCAGGTATGGATCTCTGAGACTAAATAGAAGATTCTTTTGGATCAACTAGATTCCACTACAAAAGCTTGGGGCGAGACTAATAGAAGATGTTATAGTGGGTGGAGTCACTCTCCCTTTAGGGACAAAGGAGTATGACACCAGAAATCAAAGCAGCCTATTTTTCAGCATAGCACTGAAATGACCACAACCTGAAAGACAGCAATGTGCTTTGTTACTTCTGCTGTGTATTAAATACTTGCATGCTTGGCATACTCATGAGAAGAACGGCAAATTAAGAAGCATGGCAGAGACATGGCATAGTGAATAGAGCACTAGACTTGGAGTCCAGAATACCTGTGTTCAAATGCAACCTCAGGTGTTAACTATGCAACTCTTGGCAAGTTACTTAACTTATATGTGCCTCACTTTTTCTTCATCTGTAAAATGAAAGAATTGTGCTCAATGGACTTTAAAGTGCCTTTCAGTTCTGTCTATGATTTTATGAAGCTGATGTCCAATAGACTGGCATAAAAAATAGACAAAGTCAAGAGCTGCCTATCCCATATTCTGGAGAACCTAATCTCTCCCCCTCAGTCTTTCTTGGGTCCTTCCATTTTGACTCATAGGACCCCGTGTAGCAATGTAGAATGTTCAGCTGAGTTGGATAGAAGAACCCAAATAACAATTGTATTTCAGTCACTTTATGAAGAATACATTCAACTTATGCTTTAGCCCAGAGTGGAGAACCTACAGCCTCAAGACCACATGTGGCTGGCCCTTTTAGGTCCTCGAATGTGGCACTTTGACTGAATCCAAACTTCACAGAACTTTACGGAATCCTTAAAAGGATTTGTTCTGTGAAGTTTGGATTCAGTCAAAGGGCCACACTTGAAGACCTAGAGGGCCAGATGTGACCCTGAGGCTGCAGGTTCCTCACTCCTGTGTTAGCCTATGCAGGTGGCAATCCTCCATTGATTGAGTGAGAAGAATGCTAATATTTTGGTTACATTAGTATGACCTTGAAATTCTCTAGGAAAGCTATGAGTGTTAGAGGAAGACAGGCAGCATGATTCCAGTGTGTACAGATCCAGAGAACATCTCTGGAGTGTCAGCATTGATTGGAATGAATTCCAGCCTGTTCAAAGCACCAGCAGAGCATTGAAAAGAGCAATTAGGGGTTCAATACTTAGACTCCCCTGACAATACATGCCACTGATTAGGAAACTAGTGAGGAGGCAGAAGTGGTGGGGGTGGAGCCAAGATGGCGGCTGGGAAGCAGCGACTGGCATGAGCTCCCCACCAAGTCCCTCCAAAAACCTATAAAAAAAATGACTCTGAACCAATTCTAGAGCTGCAGAACCCACAAAGTGGCAGAGGGAAGCAGGGCTCCAGCCCAGGACAGCCTGGATGGTCTCTGGGTAAGGTCTGTCCCACACGGAGCTCCCAGCC
>CM053626.1:299100799-299132174 GCA_028646595.1 Phalanger gymnotis | reverse complement strand
CTCCCCCTCCCTCTCTCCCCTCCCCCTCCCCCTCCCTCTCCCCCTCTCTCCCTCTCCCCTCCTCCCCATCTATCAAAACACCACTAGCTGTACCACCTCTCATTTCTGAACACCAAACTGATCAAAATAAAATAGGTCATGGTGGGGGAGGAACGGGGCGGGACTTTGTAATTTGAAAAGGGGAGGAGTAAAATTATAGAATCCAAAGAGAAAGACAAACGAAAAAAAAGGGCAAAGTAAAAATAATACCCTTGGCCGGCCCTGTGCCTAAGTAATCTGGGCTTTCTTAATTGCACACATGATGATGACTTTACTTAAATGTGTGGAATGAAGGAACTAGATGGATTTTTGTTACACAATAATATTCAGCATCGCCTTTTTTCATAACAGCGTGCAAAGGGGTGAGACCTGCTGTTCTCACTCTAAAAATCAGCAAATTCCTTTGCACATTTCTCAGTAAGAGAAACACGGATGTCCTCTTCTTCGTAATCGTCGAAGTTGCTGGTATCGCCAGCACCTCGGTAGCGAGGGACAAATGGAGCTTCCACCTAAAATCAGAAAAGCAAAAGAAAAAAGTGAGAAGAAAGAAAGGGTAGGTGCTTGATGGTTGTATATTCCGAAGGCTGGGAAAATGCTTCCTTTATTCTATACCATATCCCCATCTCTATGAGCAATCCAAAGGAAGAACATGAAAATAAATGGCAATCAAGCAGAGATTCCCAGCTCCTTTTTGCGTCACAGACTCCTTTGGCAATCTGGTGATCTTCGTGGTCCCTTTACCAAAATAATGCTTTTAAATGTATAAGATGAAATATGTCGTCTTACAGAGGAAAGCAATTATATTAAAATACAATTATCAAAATATATAAAATAGTTCATAATTCTTTAAAAATGATATAAGGAGCACAAAACCAGCTCACATTTAGATAATTCTTTAAATCTTTTTCTGAAAGAAATATACTCACAAGGCTGAATGGCTTCATTAATTCCTGAATACCTCAAAAATATATATAAAAAAATCTGCCTTTAAGGGTGTAAAAAACAAAATTCCATGGAGGGGGGGAGGTGGGAACAGATCAGACACATTTTAAATGAAACTGCTGCATACAAATTATCTTTCAATGGGCATTTAAAAAACAAAAGAGCAGATAATTATAATTCAACCTAGTGAAATCTTTTCATAAATGCCTCCATTTAATACAAACAGTATGGTGATGTGTTAATTGCATCCTGCCTCACGGTAATTAATACATTACTGATTATTGCAACAACTATACTGTTAACTGGAGCAGAAAAAAACCCAGTTTCTTTTTATAAAGTATTGTTAGATTTGGGGTTTGGTTTTCTGTTTCATTCTGGTTTTTAGCGGTACACTCACCCTTGTTTGTGTTTACATTCTATTGTCCCAGTCAGGAATTTATAACTAAAAATTTGTTTAGCAAAACTATCTTCACTCGGGTGCAAAGTTTTTCTTCCAACATTTCCATACTGTCTGGGAAAATCATAATATTGGAAGAGCTACTTTTTACATTTAATACCACATATCTAAAAAAGAGTATCAGATCTATTTTGCTGGTCTCAAATTCTGTACACAGTGATATCTTAGTTCAAAGAACCCGAGAATGCTTCTTCCAAAGAAGAGCAGGGGGGAATTTGAGCTCTTCCATGTGAAGAATGGGAAATGGGGATTCCCTCATTTTTGGCTGGGTGAATTTATTAGCTTTCATAATATCCCCATAAAAATGTAACTACATGCCCACATTAATGTTATCCATTTGGGAATGTCAAATCTTGCAGGACAAGAAGTATGTTGCATACGTGTCAGACATAGAGCTATGCTTGAAAAAAGACCATTTGGGGATAAGAGAATGATTAAAAGGTAAGAACCAGTGTCAGGAAAACTACTTCAAAATTATAGGCAAAATAGGGAACATGTCCTTTTCCTTCCTCAGGGAGAGAAATAATTTAGGCTGTGTGCCTTAAGTGATACACAAAATGATTGTTAGTCCTGACCATAATAATGCATTTTAAAGTGTCATAAGGTTTATAAATAATTTTCATTAGAAGAAGCAATCCTATCAGGTAAATAATATAAGTATTATTATCCCTGCTTTACTGGGAATGAAATTGATAACTAGTTCTAAAAAATCACTGTGTGAAATCTAAATGGTGCATGTTTACTTGAGGCTCCATTGTCTGGAACTGGAGCATCGATCATTCGTTCTCAGCTATTTACAGTGAGAAGAGAGAAGCAGGCTTACTTTTCTCTGAAAAATGGCAATCCAGTCAATGGCAGAAAACCAGCGGTGGTGCTTGATGTCGCCGACACCATTCTTTAGGTTTCCAAAACGCTTGGTCAGGTCGACCTGGAGCAGGTTCCTCAGGAGGTCCTTGAGTTCAGAGCTGAAGTGGGAGGGGAAACGGACCTACACACAGACATTCACATGTTGACATACATATTCTATACCTTTTCTCTACATTTTCCACCCCCCTGGACACTTCTTTCCCAAAATTGTATAAACGAAGACATACGAAGACATGACCTTCAATCTACCCCTGAAATAAATAATGGTCTGTAAATGCAGTACTGCCATATAAAGGTACCCATTGTCTTTATTTGATTCCCTCACATCATCGTATTATTGCAGACTAATGAAGTAATTGGTAGAGCATGACTGATTCAGTGGCAGATTCATTGACTAAGCTGGTCAATCAATCAACTGGATCTGGGAATTTGCTGAATTTTTTATTGACTTGAATTCTTTTTTAAATTATGCCTTGGGAATTCATCAATAGCAAGTGGGGGATGGGATAACAATCTTTGCTCACCTTTCCAGAAATGATCTTTTCGTAGATCTGAATAGGCTGGTCAGCAAAGAAGGGAGGATAACCAGCAGTCATCTCATAGATCAGCACTCCCAGGGCCCACCAGTCCACAGCCTTGTTGTATCCCTGAGATAAACCAGGATTGAAGGTCAATTACTGTTTCATTTCCTAAAATTAAATGGGGCTTAGGGGGAGGTTAATGATCTTATAATGATCTTCAAGCACATGAAAGAGTATCATAGCAGTTACTAAGAAGCTATTGAGGGCAGGAGAGGAAATGGGTTTAAACTGTAACAGAAAAAATTCAGGTTAAATAAAGGGGAGAATTTTGGAAACTAATGACTGGTAAAAATTGGAACAGGCTCTTAAAGAAACTTGTAAAATATTTACCAAAGAACATCAATAATACAATAAACAGCCAATCTCAAAAATATGCTGTCCCCCCTGCAGGCAGGGAGATGGACCAAATGACCTCTTAAAAGGCAGCATGGTGTAGTGGGAAAAACCCCACTGGATTTGGAGTCAAAAGACTTGAATTTGAGTCCCAGCTCCACCATTTATTACTTATATGACTATGAATAAGTCACTTAACCTCACTGAGACTAAGTTTCCTCATCTGTGAAATGGGGATAATATTTGCCCTACCTACCTCACAAGATTGTTATGAGGAGCAAGTAAGAGAAATGTATATAGAGTGTTTTTTTCCAGACTTTTATAAATGTTACTTTTGTTGTGATTATTCTCAGAATGTATATTCAAGATGTTTCAAGAGATCTTCCCAAGATCTGTCAAACCCAAGGACTGCTACCCTTATGGTAAGTCATATAAGAACAAATGATGTCACCAGAGAGACCCTGGGCAGAATTTCCCAAGACTGTGAAGATTTCAGGAGGAAAGTACTAGACTTAGGAGCACAAGTGGTGTTTCTATGATTCCAACCAACTGATATTCAAAGATATCTGGGAAGTGAAGATGTGGCTAAGAAGATGGTGTCGGGAAAGAGGATTCTTCACCAAGGACAGAGTATATACAAAGAGCACCAGGAAAAAAAAAAAGGAGCCTTCTCTGATCCTTCTTCTATACACCCCCACCAGTTGCTATGGTTCTCTTCCTTTTCATATTTCCTTTTATTTATTTATATGTTGATTTCCTCCTCCTACTCCTTGCCCAAATACAATTGAAGTAAAGCTTTTCATAGCTGTGTGACACCTGAACTGGACCTTGAAGGAAAATCTACAGGTGATCTTTCTTGGCTAAGAGTTAAGCAATTCTTGACTTTCCTTGCTGATAATTTTGCAGTGGAAGAGAAATACAAAGGGAACTGCTAATGTGTATCTGATTCTGCCTAAAATGAAGGAAATGGTCAGTGAAGTGAAAATGACACAAACTTTGGGAGGAAGAAACAATGCTATTTCAGATGGCATCAGGCAATGTCTTCCACAGTCTACACCAAACCCAAGACTTAAAGTGAACAAGTTTTGAATAATTCTGAGATAGAATAGCAAGGATTCTTTGGCCTGAGGCGCTAAAAGGGAAGTCAATTCAAGAGAACTTGGAGGCTTTCCGGAATGAAATCCTGATGCCCAATAACAAATGATTACTTATTTGAAATAATTAATAATGACTATAATTATCATAAGGAAGAAAAAGGAGGAGTGTCTAAGGAGGACCATGTACTTGTGTAAGGAATGCAGTGCTGATCTCAATTTATAAAGGACAAATCCAAGATAAGGAAGATGAGCACGTAACATTAGAGTTATAAAAGGAAGAATGGTGTAATCTCATGAGAATAGAAATAGAGAAAGCCTGATTTGGACTAAGGTTTGCAATAAATGCTAAAGAAAACAGGGTTTTTTAAAGTTTTGTTGGAGACAAGAGGAAGAGCAAAGCAAATATAAGGGCTTCTGCTTGGGGAGGATAATAATAAACAGTGGAAAGAAAGCAGAACTACTCAGTGCCTATTTTGCTCCTTTTTTTTTTTTTGACTGAGGGTAATAATTTTCAGACTGGCCAGGAGAGAGCAAAAGTAGTTAACAAGCAATGAGACGCAAGATAAGTAAGATAGTAAGAAAGCCCATTGCTGAAGCTGCCCTCGTGGAGTTCAAGTGAGCTTTGCACGTAGGGCTGCTGAATCATGATTCAAACCAATTTTGGCAAGTAGGAAATGTGCCACAGGACTTGCGCCAGGCCAATGGTATTCTATTAATTATAGTCATGTTCACTGGCCCAGAGCTTAAAGGATTCATCTTTTTCCTCTTTTTAAAAATTTGAACAAAGGACAGTTTGTATATCCTCAGAAAGAGTTGAGGTACTCACTCTAAGCTATCCTGGGCTTGTGAAGAACATTTCTTTTTATTATCCAAGAGGGTTACTAGATCAGTAGATACTTTACTACTAGCTTTAGCCAAAGCTGGATTTGGGTATGCCAGATATTCAGTTATCTGTATATTTGGTTTTGGGTAAGGTAAATGGCAAAGTATTTTCCAATTTCCTTGAGGATCAATGTATAGGGCGGTAGATTCAGTACTGCCCAAATGGCCAACTTCAAATAGTGTCTCTAGCAGTGGTACAGGGTCCTCTCTTTGGCTTGCTTAAGTATTTTTATTAGTAACACAGATAAAAGTACAAATGAAAGACTTCTCAAATTTGAATGTAACATAAAACTGGGGTTTGAAGCTAGCTAATATGATGGATAGCAGAAGCAGGCTCCAAAAAGATTTCAATAGGCTGCAATAGTGGGCTGAGGTTATCAAGATGAAATTTAATAAGGATAAATTCTAAAAAGTTCAAAAAATTAACTGTACAAGTATAGGATGGGGTATCCATGACTACAAATCAAACATTGGGGGTTCAGTGGACTACAAACTCCATGTGAACCAACAGTTTGATGAGGAAACCAAAAAAGCTTAAGTAATCTTAGGCTACATTAATGGCATCCGGAGTGAGGGAGGTATACTATCCTTTGCCTCTCTGCACTCTGCTTTAATTGGAGCCCATCTGGAGTACTATATCTGGTTCTAGGTGCTGCATTTTAAGAATGGCATTGACAAGCTGGAATGGGTCCAGAGAGGGCATTCAGGATGGTAAAGGAACTCCAAAGCATGCCAAATGAGGATTGGTTGGAGGAACTGGGGATTTAGCTTGGAGAAGAGAAGATTTAAAGGGTGCATGATTACTTTATTGTAAAATCTCAAGTCTCCACCATTAGGAGTCTGACCTGCCCGTCTTGGATCTGGAGGACAGAACTAGAACCAAGGGATGGAAGTTACAGAGAGGCAGATTTTGACTTAATATTAGGAAAACGTCCTAACAATTAGAGCTACCCAAAAATGAAATTGGCCGTTTCCGTAGGTAATGAGTTCTCAGTCAGTGGAGGTCTTCAAGCAGGGGCTGGATGACCAATTATTGGGGATGTTGTAGATTGAATTTATGCTTGGGTAGCATTTGAACTACATGACCTCAGAGGTCCAACTCTGCAATTCTGCCAATGCATGCAAAAGCGCTTTGTATCTAGAAAGCACTATATAAATGTAAGCTACTAAGATTTTGAGCTCCCACAATCCAATGAGACAGGGCTCCTACATTATAACTAGGAGCTTCAAATAAAACGGTAGCTCTGGGACATCAGGAAAATTTGTGGAATTGCCTTCCACGTTACTAGAACTTCAAAGGATTAATGTGCCAAGGTCACTTAATCACAGTTTCAACTTTTGGAAAACAGACATTTAACGGGATGCCTAATCACCTACATATGGACATCATGCACTTACTGAAGTGCGTATTGCTCTGATCCTCTACTAAAATCCTATTCCACTTCCACATGGTGGCAAGGAGCAGGCCTTGGGTTCTCAAAGGCTATGCCAGGGGGACACAAGCTCTAGCAGATCCTACCAAGCTCACAAAGCTTTGAAAATTTGGGTCAGGCCTCTCTTGTCTGAGGACTAATCTCATCAAGTTGGGAAAGAGTCATTCATCACCATGTTGGGAAATGGTGATGAACTTTTTGGCCACAGCAACTCTTGAAGACCATCTACTGAGTTATACAAGGGTTGTGATCTGCCTTAGTGAAGGTAGTACCTGCACTAAACAAATCACAGATCCTTTAAGTAATTATGTCACTTTGACATGATTTATGCACTACTGGCTTAATTCACACATTAAGTTCGAGTGCAAAAGGTATGTAATTTAATTAAGTTATATCAATATTAAAAATTTATAGGAAAATAATTTGTTTTTTAAACCACTGATGAACAAACATAAGCATTCAAAATAAAATATCAAAACGATGTACATTCAAACTAAAGCTTATTACCATAGTTCTTAGTCACTTTGATAATGGATTACTTTAAGATAAGTAAATTCCATTTAAAAACACAATAAAACAATTTGTATAATAAAGTTATTTACTCATTCTAAATATGAACCACCCATTATTTGGTTGGCTTGGGAAGTGCTCCAAGATGAATAATCCTGTACAATGATGCTTTCTCAACAGTCACCTTGTATAATAGAAATATCTGACTGTGTTGGGAATCAGTGAGCTGAGTTCTTTCCAACTCTTTTGTTCTGTCATCAAGAATGATATAATTGAATGAATCTATTCAAATCCCTTCTCCTCCTCCCTACAGTCTAAGCTACCATGAGTTGAGGGAAGTAATATGAAAGTGAAAACGATTATTTTTGGATGTTGGTGCTGCAAAGAGTTGCTGGGTGTATTAGAATCCTTCTACTTGGTCTGCAAGTATATTGTAATTGTGGGCTTCTTACTGTGCTGAATGATATCCTAATATAAAGTTTCATGCATGAGTGGATGTCTATATCTGCAGCTTAACTGGTAACTTAAATAGATGGGATGAACTGGTGACTAATATGCACGTTTTTGTCAATATGTCTGTGTTTGAGGTACCTTATTCCAATGATTTCCCCATTACTAGAAAAAATAAGCACTGGATTATTCATCTGGTTTTATAACCAGGGATTTATTTATACTATTTCCTTAACAACAAGGGTAGCAATTAACTAAGGTTGTAGAAGCAATGGGAGGCCCTAAACAGGCAATTTTTAGTAGTTAATGCAGAAATTGTAGATTTAAATTAGTAAGTTAGAACTAGAGAAATCATAGCAAGCACTCTGTCAATTAATTTTAAAATTATACTGTATTTGAAAAAATTCAGGATGTGTATACATTAGATTGCTGATTGTACAAGATTTCCTAATGAAATGTACCTTGCTGAGGATGATCTCAGGAGCCAGGTATTCAGGGGTTCCACAAAGGGTCCAGGTTCTGCCCTTCACCCTTTTGGCAAATCCAAAGTCAGTGACCTATTAAATAAAATGGAAAAAGCAAGAATTATCTTTTTATTATTTGAAGGTATCAGTTAATGTAATTCTAATAAATGTTTTCTGAATGAATAAAAATAGTTTCCATATTAATTTGATTAATTCATACCAGGATGTATCCATATTTGTCAATCAGAAGGTTTTCAGGCTTCAGGTCACGGTAGACCAGGTCAAGAGCATGAAGATACTCAAAAGTCAGGACAATCTGGGAGGCGTAGAAGCGGGCATGGGGCTCGCTATAAGGAATGAAAACATACTGGGTTCCATAAATATACACACATCTATTGAGATGATTCAATTCAATGAATACAATTAATATTTATGAAAATTCCTAAATGACAGGGTTTCATTTGGGCTGAAAAGTTGATGATTGTGGCTGTCTGCCTGCCCCTTTGCCACTGAAAAACATCCTTAGAGGGTGCTTTTGATGTACTTGCCTTGGGTTGCTAACCCATTCTAAATTCATCAAAAGCATATTCAATTCGTCTACAGTATTTTGATTTCCTTTTGTTACATTTCAAGAATACTTGCATGTAGTGGGTTGAATTAAAGTGAGCCCAAGGAGTAAATGTGAGGGACAGGTTATACACGGAGTGCCACATTATCCCTCTTATGGTAAACACGTAGTCCTGAATTTAGCCAGATTTGCTTCTGTGAAGTCTCTTCAAAACTATGGTCACTCCTTGCTGGCACTGGCAGAAAATACCTATTTTATATTATTTTACTTGAATTAATAAATGCATGTACTTATTACATTATGCCTTGTTATGTTTGCTTCTACTGCATTATTCAAATAACCCCAACTTATTTAATCCAATTAATATGTATTTAGGATATTGAAGGTTCTCTAAAATTTGGGAGTTAAAAACAAACAAAAATGAACTCTAGTACTTAAAGTCTGGCGGGGCAGGGAAGGACCTGGATTACCTGAATCGGCCAATTTTTCTCAGGTGGGAAAACATCTCACCACCTGGCACGTATTCCATAACCATGTACAGGTTAGAATTATCCTGTGAGTAAGTGAAAAAAAATTAAGTAACATTAAAAAAATACTCAACCTAAGTTGTTTCTTGAAAAATATTTTTAGGTTCTGCTGTTTTCCATTAGGAAAGAACACTTTTACTATCTACTTGACAGGTTAATAATGTGGGAACACAGTGCTGCCCCAAAGTCCTCCAGGCTCCCAATATTAGGGCACTCATCCACTTTCTTCTGGGAACTGTCATAAATCCATCCTGGTTTTTCTCAGCTCCCAATATCCATGGACCTAATTTGACTTAGGGGTATCCTACACAGACTCCAAATATGATTGCATGCTAGCATGAAAACTAAGTCAAAATACCCTTGAAAACAGGTACTAAAGAAATTTGTTTTTTACCTATGGTACAGGACGAGAAAGAGATCATTTTTGCCCTTCATTCGCTTTTCAGGCGATAAAGAGAATTATTTTGTAAGAGGAAAAATAGCAGAGACATATATTACCTCATGCTTTTATTGTGATGATACCATGTTTCATTCTAGATAATGGAAATGGTATGATAACTGCAAGAAAAAATGCTAATATATATATATATATATATATATATATATGTATTAGAAAAAATATCTCTGAAGCTTCCAGTCATGTTAATGGAAAGTCAAGGACTAAGTTGACTCTTAAAAAATTAAAAAGCTAGAAGTTAGGTGACTGAGTAAGAAGTACTAGCAGGGATTAAATGGAAGCAGAAAAAATGGTGGGTAGATATGAACATCAGCATAAATCTAAGAACTATGTTTTGCTAGATGTCACCATGGCTTTTAATAAATTCAAATATTTGGTTTTATAATAGCATTTCACAAATAAGTATAGATGCCAGTTTGCCGAATTTATCTAGAGACAACCTGTAAAATTTTCAAATACTGTATAAGGTTATAAACACAAGAGGTTTTAACTATGTACAACTCTTGTTACTTTATATTCTTTTTATTTTATTTTTTTACCTTAAGCAAAACTTACCTTGAAAGCATATTCCAGCTTGACCAGGAAAGGGAAATTCACAGCCTGCAGGATCCTTTTCTCATTCAAGGTATGCTCAATTTGCTTCAGCTTAACAACCTTTGGGGGAAGTGTAATGTAAACATTTTCAGAACAAATGTGCAGAATAGCAGAAATAGAATGGTTTTTAAATGGAAGGTTTTTCACATAGTGCTAAACTTGGGTTAATGGAAGTCTTGAGAATTTTATCATCATAGCAAGAACACCAATTAAATCAAAATTATTAGACAGCAAATGATCACAGGAGATTAAAAAAAGGATCAGTTGTGATTTGAAAATTGAAATGGTTTCTATTTTTAAATTAATGAAAAATGGTGAAGTGAAAATTAAACAATTTGTCAATTTAATATATATCATGAAGAGTAATAGAATAAGGAAAAAAGGTCAATTCGTCCATATAGAATAAAAGAGAGGATTGTCTAAAAAATGTCATGTCTTTATGAAGACTAGGTTTTACTGAATTAATTAAACCTCCTCCTGATAGACTTGGTAACAGCAAGGAAGGAAGTAATTTATTTTGACTTTAGCAAGGTTTGTGATTCTTTCCTACATGACTTGGCAAATCTTGTGTTCACTCTCAAACCCCATTCTATGCTCAGTGGCAATCTGCCAGTGTGTGACTGGCAGTGGGTGGGAGGTACAGCTCTTAGTGGTGGTGGATATGGAAAGATCTAGTAAGGGGAGCGGTTTAAGCAAGAGTCATTAGAAACCCCCTCCACCATCACTTCCATCTCTTTCATCAATTAGAGATTTGCAAATCGCTCTTTTAATGGCATCTTGCATTTATGTGGTTTCCAACAGGAATACCTTTACTCTTCATTCATGGCTAAAACAGAATCATCACCTACTCATTCCTGCTTCCCTCTGCCACAGCAACAGTGGTATCCTTAACAGTAAACTGAGGCTAATCCTGTGACCTATGCCTTTAATCCTATTCCCTCTAATCTCTCTCCAAGACCTTGCCTTGTAGTCATCTTCTGTCTCCTAGGCAACTTCAATCTCTTCCTCTTAATTGCTTACAAACATGCTAAGGTCCTTCAGATCCTAAGAAAGCCTTCCTTTGAGCATTTTATTTTTGAATCGAGCTCCTCTACTACCTGTCTCTCCATCATTGCTTAATGACTTGAAGCTGTCCACATTGATACATCTGCTTCCTCATCCCACTCTTCGCTAACTCTTTACAATTTGGCTTGCATTCTTATTGCAGTATAAGAACAGCTACTGTATTTCAACACTTCCAATGGCTTCCTTATTCCCCTTCCTCCCAAGCTCTGATCCTATGTAACCCCTCTGCAATGTTAGACACTATCACTCCCTTCTGTTAGATCCTCTCCTCTCCCACTCTCCCCTAATCTCTCTAAATTCTCCACCTGAGCCTCCTTTACTAGCTAGCTCTTCATTCTTTTAGCCTTTTTATGGATCCTTAAAGAATCCTCCTAGGTGCTATCTTTGGCCCGTAGCTCTCTCTCTCCTGACTCCCCATGGCTTTACCCTCTTCCTCTAGGGAAATAATTCTTAAAACTATAATTTTCATCCTGATCTCTTTCTTTATCACTTATTGACAACTGGCAACTCAAACTGAACTTGTCTCAAATCAATGTATCTTTCTTCCTGAACCTTCTTCTGCTTTTGACTTTACTTGTTTTCTGTCACTAACATAATCATTTTCCTTGTCTCTCATATTCAAATTCTTGGTACTCTCTATCTTTGACTACCTCTTTGCTTTCTATATCCAGTTAACAAGACCTATCAATTCCTTTCTAACAGTTCTTCCTGCCTCCTTTCCTGGCCTTTCACCTCTCCTTCATGCCACAGACAGAATTGTCTTCACATATAGATTTTGTCAAGTCACCCTTTCTGCTTAGTAAGGAAAGTTCAAACTTCTTTGTCTGGCATTCTAGCTCTCCCACAATCTAGCTACATCTTATTTTTCCAGCCTCCTTTTATTCTCCTCCATACATGCTACATTCTAGCTAAACTAGACCACTTTCTGTTCCCTGTACCAAACTATTTGACTCATGTTCTTTTTTGAGCTTCCTTTGCCTTGTATCTCTCTCTTCTCTGCTATCAAATTCCTGCTGGTCTTTCAGGACCCAACTGAAACATCATCTTCTCCATGAAGCTTTCCCTTATGTCCTGTCAGTAATAGCTTTCTCCCTTGGGCCTCACATAACACTTTGTTTCATCTTCCTGTAATGTGTTTATCATGTAATGTAAATTATGTTTATCTGTTTTTGAATTATATCTCCTTGCTAGACTGTAATTCCATGAAGGCAAGGGTTATAAAATACTTAAAAAATATTATTTCTTCAGTCTTTATCATAGTACCCTGCATACAGCAGGAACTTATTAAATATCTGTTAAAAAGAATCAAATGGCGTGCAAGCACACTAAACGAAAGTAAACCAGAAAGCTGGCACTCTCAGATACATGCAGAATTAGTTGGAAAGTGGTTCTCCACACTGGTCAAAGGGCTTCTAGTCAACCAAAGAATCAGGAAAAAAAAACCAAGTCCAACATAAATTTGAAATGTATTAGTGTTGTTAGAGAAGAAATGGGAATGGTATGAATAAAGAATATAGTATGTAGAAATCATAAGGAAATTTTTAATTACAATGAAAATACAAGAAAATAATTGGAATTTTAAATGGCATACACTTCCCATTCCTTTTACTTCATCTCATTCTTCCTATCACTAAGCCCCTTCCAAAAAATTAAATGGAGCCAGACATGATAGGCTTTATCCTGATAAGAGATTTAAAGAGCCCCAAATTTGACCTTAATATTTTTTTTTAAATTTAGACTCAGGACAGTGAAAGAGCAGGAAAATTAGCTGTTACATGGCTCTGAAAAGGTCTGGGCCCTTGAAATATCTCTCAAATACTTAGCTTGGGGAATTTTTAGACATCTGACACACACAGATAAAAAGCAATTTCCAAATTGTGCTCATTTCTGGGCTCCACTTAGATATAAGAAAGAGGCAGTTGCAAAGGTTTCAAGGCAATTAGGGTATGGGAAAAGAGTATCTGTCCAATCTATGTGGAAACATAGGAAAGGAATTGGAATTGTATGGGCACCAAAAATTTAACAAGAGTATTTAGTGATAGGAATGGTTAGGTTACAAAGAAATCATCTCTGTAATATTATTGATCCAGAAGACCTAAGATTTGTCTTCAGGAGGATTTAGGTTAGAAATAAAGAAAAAGGTCTTTAAAAATTAAAATAAAATAAATTTTATAAGTTGATCAAATAGTCCCTTAAAGAGTCACAAATAGGACGATCTTTAAACTAGCCACTTGTTGAGTTCCTAATCACAATAGAATGACCATTATGGTCCTATGGTAAGGAATGATTTGCTGTTCCCATGACAATAACATTGCTAGAAATCTGTGGAACAATTACATTCAGCCCTATAGTTATTAGAGGAGAAGGTGGTGGGAATAGAGTGCTTTTCTTGAGCCTTTTTTTTTTAAGTGATAGATTTCCTTAGCAAAGGAGAATGGTACAATTAAGTCAAGGGCACAGTTAATTTGGAATCCAAAGAACTCGAGGAACCACAAGTCTGTCACTGCCTTGCTGTGTGACCTCTCTCTGAATTCTGTAAAAACAGCAACTCGACACTGACCATGAGTGTAAAACATTTTACAAATAATCTAAGTGATTTATTTCCCTTTGAAATATGAGAAAAAAACCCAACCCTACAAAGCAGAGTTACATAGAGATAATGAGAACAGAATGAATGATTGTACTTTCATCAGAACAAATCTTTGAATTTTGCTAGATATCTAAAAGCACATTAACCTTCCCTCTGAAACCAAGGCATTAGGGTGTATTATTGATACACTAGCCAATGAAAAAAAAATGGAATTTACAGTAGAATCATATTTTAATCCTATCAAGAAGGACAATATTTCTAGAAAATGATGAATAAGATAAAAGTTATGCTCATAGTAGTACATACACATAACGTTAAACATGTATATATACATACATATCAGTATATGTGTATCTATCATACTAATAACATGCATATCACTATGAACTTAATGGTAGCTAACATTTACATGGAGTTTTGAGGGTTAAAAAGTCCTTCATGTAAATTGTCTCACCTAATTGACTCAACAACTCTGTAGGTACTACAGTTGTTATTATCCTTATTTTGCAGATGAGGAAACAAAGGCTCAGAAAGTTAGGATTACTTGCCTATTGGTCACACAGTCAGTAAGTGTCAGAGCAAGATTCAAACCATGTTCTGGCTAACTTCATGTTCTGCATTCTAACTATCACCCTGACCACAATAGGCTACATTCATGTCACATGAAGTAGTATATTTTATTTGCCCTATTAATAAATCCAAATTTTAATATAATTTATTGTGCATTTCCTATACTAAGCTTTGGGTTCAGATATGGACTAGATGGTCTTTAACATTCCTTCTAACTCGAATCTCCTATAGACTTGGAAAATAATATCTCCTTAAGCCCTCCTGGATGCCCTGAACTTTGAGCATAGCACTAGGTTTTGCAAGTCTCAAACACTTATCAAGTAATATTTTGGGTTATGGTAATCTAAGTTTATGAGTTACACCTCCACAAGACAGCAAGCCTTGAAGAAGGCATGGACGCAGCCTTATCTATTGACTTTTACACAAGGGACTTTCACGGTGCTCTTTATACAACAGGTCCTAAAATGTTTGTTGAATTCAATGGTTTAATATGTTTTCCATTGTTATATCTGTGGCTCTCAAACACATTCCAGGGAGAATGGGCAGAATCTCAGAACACTCCACGTATCAGATATGGGTCCTGGACATCTGAATGATTGTGTCATCATAGACTCGCCCTCCTAGGGGTACTGACTCCCTCCACTATTCTTGAAACCCCAGCTTCTAAGCAGATAGCAAATATAGCCAGAGTACCTGGGACTTGAGGAGGGAAGGGAGATATAGACAGGCCACAACAATATGCCTTACTCTCTGACCCCACTGGCTACTTTACTGGTAGGGTAGGTAAATGAAGTCTCCACCAATTCAACAAACAGTTACAAGGCACCTGCTATTAGCAAGGCACCATACTAAGTCCTCACAATACAAAAATGAAAACGGCAATGCCTTTGCCTCCAAGTACTTACAATAACCAGGAAGGGTAATATTTATGCACAAATAAGTACAATATACCCTGGAATGTGATAAGACCAAATGAGAGAGCCAGAAAAAAATATTACAAGGCATTGCATCTAGAAGAGGCCTTAGAGACTGTTCAGTGACTAGATTCTTGTCTAACCTCTTCATTTCACAGATGAAATGGAGGCCAAGGGAGATAATTTTGCATGGTGGAGCTCATAGAAGTGGCCATTTAAGGGAAGTTGTATCGAAACAACCATAGAAAAGAGAGAGTAAATGTCCAGGTTGATAGACTTGCAGTTGGCATTCAAGTCTAGAACAGATGGAGTGAGCCCTAATTTGAAGAAGCTTTGATAAAAATGACTACTAGGACAAAGACATGGGTTGGCATACTCTGCCTTTGAATCAAGCTCTGAAAGACTGTGTGGTCTTTCAATTGTAAGTCTCTTCCTATAGAGGTAAACCAGTTTTGGAGCAAGGATAAGTATCACCATTCAGATGTAAACTCCCACAATTTAGCTGAATCTGCATTTTCTTGCCATCTGTCCCTCCCCACCAATCCCCTACAGTTTTTGCATTAGAAAAGAAAATTGGTAAGGAAACTCATTTCCATTTTGAGCTAATTAATTCTTTGCAAATATTTCCTTATCAAGCTTAGTTCTAGCTCTCTGTTTCTTCCTACCATTAATTCTAGCTCTGTCCTCTGGGCAAGAAGAGAAATCTAATCTCTTTTCCTTATAATATTCCTTTAACTACTTGAAAACAGCTATGTACTCTACCCCCACCCCCCAAAATCTTTTTTTTCCTCCGTGCTAAATATCCCCAGGTAATTAAATTAAATTGGTGAGTATACTTCTATTTTAACATCTATGGCTTTCAAACATATTTTTAGGGTGATAGGGCAGTCTTGGAATAACCCACTTGTCACATATGTATCATGCACATTGGAATTATAAGCTCACCATAAATTTGTCCTTTTGGTGAATTGACCACCTACTCTGTGAATATAATACTAAGGAGCAATTCTTTACAGTCATTATATTCAGTGATACAGAATTGAATCAATTTACATTATGAAAGCAAACAAGCAAACAAAAAATATCCTTAATTTTGTGTCTCTGTCAACTGATACAACTAAAATCTAAGGTTTTCTGGCCATCAGCCCTGATTCTTTGCTATCCAGACTCCCAGGGTGATTTGACCCACCATCGACGCTTTAGAACCCTAAGCTCCCCTCTGCAGCTGACCCCTCTTCTAGATGCCCTCTCCCCCAACTAGAATCTGAACTCCTTGAGAGCATGGGCTATCTTACTTTGTCCATTTGAATTCCCAGTTTAGCACAGTGCTCGGCATATAGTAAGTACTTAATAAATGCTTTTCCATTCATTCATTTATTCTAATAGTCTTCCTTAGGAATAAAATCATAGGATCATAGATTTAGAGCTGGAAGGAACCTTGAAGATCATCCATCTAGTCCAATCCCCCCATTTGGGAGATGAGAAAAGTAAGGCCCAGTGTGACTTATGTGACTTCTCCATGGTCACATGGGTATTATATAGCAGAGCTGGAGTATGAACTCAAGTCCTCTGACTCCAGATCCAGCATCCTTTGCACAGCAACCAGACCCTATTCCCTGAAATTAAAAACAAAACAAAACAAAACAAAAAAAAAACAAGCAAAAACAACAACAAAAAAAACCCCAATAACAACCAAAAAAAAAAAAAAACCCAAAACCTCCCCCAAATAAGGGAAAAAAAAACCTTCAAAGCAACCGAAGTCAATTTACTGGGCACATGCTAGGGAATTTCTTAACTTTCAAAGGTATATATCAGATCATGTACATACGTGCATGCGTTTGTCAGTATGATTTGGACTATGGAAGCTGAGAGGTCAAACAGCACATATGCTTGGGAATGGTCTCCTTCAGAAAAGCCTCTCTCTGTCTGCCTCCATCCCTCCCTCTTTCCCTCCCTTTTGCCCCCCTCCCTTTCAAAAAACACATAGGCATGCACACACACGCGCACACACACATGAAAAACTTATTAGTGTTTTAGAATTCTGCTTTGAGTGACATCATTTCTTGGCCAGGAAAGTTCAGGTTAAATATAAATTTATTAAGCAAATATATCAAGGTAAGGGTTCCAAGCTTCTCAAATGGCACATTCATAAGAACATACTCTAGCTTAATCTTAAATAAAATTTGAATGAACTAACTTACTTTTTCCTGCTGTGTTTGTGGAGCACATTTGCCTTGTCTAGTGCAAGTATTCTCTACCAGAGTCTTCTCTTTCTGCCCAGGAAGCAAAAACCAAACCAGAATGCAAAGGTACCTCACACAGTGAACCCAAACAAGACGCACAGCAAATCACATTCATTCACAATCTTTACTGATGTACATCAGAGGACCTGGATAGAACTACTTTGGGGGTCTAGACCTGTGATTATACTGGTATAGGGAACTCCCAGGGAGGAATTTTCTCTGCCAGTGTAGATTAGCATGTCTTAGAGTTGCCAACAGGGCAACAAGAAGTTGCCAACTATCCCACGGCCACATAGCCAGTAAGGCACTGAAGCTGGACATTAGCTAGGCTGATCCTTGAAGGATAGTTCCTGATTATTTAAGAAGCCTTTCCAGCTCAGTATGGCCTGGCAGAATCTGTGATTTGCTAGCATTGTCTTTGGGAACCCAAGTTCAACTCCTCACTATGAAGTGACATCAGAGTGGGATTTTTAGTGGAGACTCAGAAGATGCATGAAAATACTTGAGTGTGTCTATGTCTCCAGCTAATCCTTTCATAATCTTTTCAATCTCTTTTTAAATCCCCATGGCAATTGTGACAATGGCCTGCACATTGCAGCCTTCGTGAATGGACTCTTCACATCCATGACTCTTCCAGTCACAGACTAGAAGCCAAAATTCATAAGATTGTGCTACTACAGCTTTGCTTTCCCCTGGGTTAATGGACTTGAAGTCACTGTTTCTCTTTCTTCCAGAGGAGTATTGGAACTCTGCCAAACACAGCTAAAGCAAGGTTCCACCCTGATTGTTTGGATAAGAAGACTACAGAAATCCTGTTTACTCTAAGTGCCTAATGGACAGAGTTTGCAGAACAAAGAGAGGAACATCCAAAGAGGGGTTTTTCATTTATGGCATCTCTTCTACACCATGCTTTCTGCCTTGGATTACTAAGGCAGATACATCTGGGCTATTACTGAGCTGAACATTTAAAGAAGGGCCTTCAGTGTATATGCCAAACAAATTCAAAATGACAGCAATTTAAGCCATAGCTTTAGCCTAATGGTTAAAGGGCCTTCACCTTTGAATCCGGAAGACTTGGATTCTGACTAGTTCCCACTTTGATCTCTATTGGCTATATGGCCTGAGGTCAGTCACTTACTTCTTGGGGCCTCTGGGCAACTCTCAAAATCGCAGAACAGGTACTGATCTGCATTAGTAGAGGGATTGCCTCATTAGGAGTTCCCCACATGAATGAAATCACAGATTGAATCCAAAAACAAACACCCAGCTTTGTCCTTTGTACACAAACAGGCTGGTATTTGTTATCTTATTCCCTTCCAGAGGGAATATAAGATTGTCACTCTCCTAAGATGACAAAGTCAAATAGATGAAGGGCTAGATTTTCCAAACAGGTCAATTTAAGAGGAGCTTGCTAGCTATTTTACAAAAGGATTCACTATGGGAATTAATCATTTATGTATTGCGTTCCCAATTTTATTGCAAATATAATTCCATTTAAGCAATATTTTAGAAAAAACCATCTACTATATAAAGTAAGGCACACCTCTTTAGTAATCTAATGGAAGTTAGGAAAATGATTCTAAGATCCCCCAATTTCCAGTCATTTGCCTAATGCAAACTAACATTTTTTAAAAACCGATATCCAATGACATTCAAAAGGAAACCAGCTCAAATGTTTTCAATAATCTTTGACAATGAACTGCCCTAAATATTTCCAAAAGGGGAAGGTAACAATATCGCCAAATAGTCATCTTAATCAATTTGAACTTTTGCCAGACAATACATATATCTAAATCTAGTTGAATAATTAAGACTATATCAGACAGCTACATCAATCTGGAATCTTTTATGAGGATAAATCACTATTTTCATATTGCTCTGTCCTAATTCTATACAATAGGACACAGACTAGTTTCTAAATGAGGGTCTTGAGGATGTTATCAAATTTTATTCCTCAACAGCTGAGCTGAAAGAGTTCCCTCTCAGGACCCACAACTAACATTATCTTTTATCAAAACACCAGTTATAATCATTTTAACTTCAATGTTCCTTCTTCTGTCCTCAAGTATCATTTTGAAGACTCACCAGATCATAGAATTTGAGGGTTGGAAGGGACCTCAGTGGTCATTGAATTCACAAATAGGTTTGATCAACAAAATTAAGCCCCTGAAACCACTTGGCTTCTCTCCATGAGTATTCAATGGAGATGTTTAGCCCATGGAAGAGAAGTATAAGGGGAAGAAATCGTGATGCAACGTTCAAACACTTGAAGTGTGGTCATATGTAAAAGGGATTCGGGCTGTCCTGACGGGCCCTGGAGGGCAGAAGTAGGATTGACCAGGGGTTCAATTCACAGGGAGCTAGATTTGGATTGTGTATAAAGAAAAACTTCCTAACAATTACAGCTTTTAAAAAAATGGAATGACTGCCCTTGTCAAATAATGCCTTTGCTGCCACTGAGGTCTTTAAATGGAGGCTCTAAGCCTACTTTTAAGGGATTTTGAAAGGCTCTGGGTAAGGGTTGAACTGAGTTCCATTTCAACTCTGAGATTCTATGACACTAACAAATGGATCTGAAAAAAATCCATCAAATTTAACAAAGCAATTATATCATCATGAGCAGCCTGAGGCTCTTTGTAAATTTTGGCAATCGTTAATTAACATGTTGTCTCAGTATCAGAGGTCTTGACTTCAAGTGATTCTTTTGATCTATTGCAAAGGACCAGAGTTCAAGTCCTACTTCTGATTATGGTAGCTAGGTAATTGTGGGCAAATCACTTACCTCTCAGTGTCCCAAGCAACTTTCTTTGAGTATAGGCTTCAGGTGAGTTGCAATCTGCATCATTGGAGGGGGTTTCCACACCAGAAGTTCCCCATACTTATAAAATCATGACTCTGGACCCCTTCCCCCAACCCATCCAGAAAAAAAGTAGCAACTCAAAAACTGTCTTCTAGTTTCTGGAGAAGTGATCCTTTATGAGTGGTGAGAATATTCCCACCAGTGAGATCATAGCTCCTTGAATGATTAAAGTAATATAATAAAGTGAAAAAGGGTTTGGATTTAGAGTTGGCGACCTGGATGTAGTCCTAGCTCTGCTACTGGCAGATCACTAGGCATCTCTTGGCCTCAAATTCTCATTTGTAAACATGACTGTTGGACTTATAGATGATCTATAAGGTGTCTTTTAGATCTAACATCCTATTATTCTATTCTAGTCATTGCCAGAGAATAGACATTGCTTACCTATAAGATGGTAGTATTCATGTGCAAAACAACATTGAATAAAGAGGTATTCCATAAGAACAGAATTTTCCATACAACTCAAGTTTTACCTTTACTTTATGTCCTCCAAGATTTATATACTTTGACTATTTTAAGTGAAAAACTTTCTCAAATGCTTTACATATTTCCCTGCCTTTTTAAACAGTATATTTCTGTACTTCAAAAGATCTGTGATTTCTCCATTGAGGATATTCCCTCCACTAACACAGATCACAATTGCTCCATGCCTTAGTAGAGGATCTCATGAGCTGCTATAACCAAAAATAAATGTAAAATTAGGTGAATAACCTTTTGGTAATGATCCACGTTGATTTACTGATCTATTATATCTTAACTTTAGGCTGGGTTTTCCCCTTATTATTCAATTCTCAGATATGATACAGAGAGTTGATGCCCATGTAGGGAATCTTATTATTTTGTACCTTATGGTGACATGAAGTCACATTATGATTCCTGGAGTACAATATTCTGTCTTGGCTCTCCTACTCCCTGCTACTGAGAAATTATTATATAATTTTGGACAAATTACTTAATCTATCTGGGGCTCATCTTAATCTATCAAACTGGTTGGACTAGATAATTAGTGATGGAGGCAATATCACTTCATGTGACATTGGGTCATCTTGTGTTACATGTAACGGGTATTTTAAAAAACCATAGTGGTTATAAGTGCAGTTTACATATTAGTATTTGTTGGAGAGAACAAAGAGAGAGAGAAATTCTCTTAAGAACCAGTAAGATACTCCAAATTAAGTCAAAGTATATCTAAATATTCAGTGACTTTGAAGCAAAGGTGGGCATATAGGAGGATAGTGAAAATATATTAGAAAATGTGGTTTGGGATCAAGAAATAAAAGATATCAAAGATTTGGAGAATGTATAGATGCTAATGCCTACGTAAGGCTTCAAGAAGAGAGTTGTAAGGTGCTAGACGATGACGTTAACTATATATTAACGTACAAGAAAAAATAATTGCTGATGTGGGAGTCATTTCTGAATCAGAGGTCAATGGTACAGTATGACAATTGAATTGTCACAAATATCAGAACAATATCTGACTGGAGAAAGAATAAAAATGGGAAGATGTCATACAACAAAAATGGCTCTAACCTGGTCAAGTTCAATAAACTATAACTACTGAAAAATTGGAGCTAGATTGGAAATTGGAACTAGAATGGAAAGTTTAGCCTCTAGAAATCGATTAACACAATAAGGAGGCCAAAAGAGCTCAGGAAACACCTAAAACAGGTCTATTCTGGAGGTGACAGGTTTTGCGGGTATTGAGGAATTGAGTCTCAAGATATCCAAAAGTGGGGAAAACACCAAATGATTGGGGGGAAAATAATGACTAGTATTGTCAAAGAGCAAAGAGCAAAGATTATTAGATTCATTAGCATCCAAGTAACATGAAGTAGATCCTCGGTCTAGGATTTTTGGAGGAACTGGACAAGAGTTATACAGAATGAGAAGGCATGGATGCTTTCCAATCTGTACCATCAGAGTGAGTACCCACAATGATGCAATCACAGAGCCATATGCAAATTTATTCTAAGCTATATAGTTTAACATATCACTGACACTGATACACATTTATCTAAAAATCATTTTTTGTAATTGGCTGTTTTGGCAGACAAAACCACACATACAAACAACCTGAAACCTTTTATGTCGTAATAGAACTTTGCAACTTTTAAACCAGTACTCTTAAGAAAGAAATGGCATAGACAACATTCTAATCAAACTGGGGGTTGGGGGGAAACAGTATCAAAATACCTCTCCAACATAGCTTGCTGAGTTCTAAGAACCAAGATGCTCATGTAGTAGTCTTACCTAAAATGACATCATTCACATCATGGATGCCTTGGCACCACAAATTTGATGCTCAAGAAATGATTCAATTGATAACTAAATAATTCTATATAACAACCTCTAGTTTTAAAATAATGAGCCTGGCTTGACTAAGGAGATGAAGAACTATGGGTTGTTGGGGCAGGAGGGTTCCATTGGGGCAAATGCTCTTAAAACAATAAACCCTCATTTCACACCTCTTTGACTATATATCTATGTCTATATCTATATTTTTTAGGGCATTGCAGTTTATAGATAAGAGAAAACATTTCCTTCTTCCTTGGCTGCTTTTCTTGAACTTGGATTAAAAAATGTCACCTCTATTTCTGGGGTTTTTCCATTAGCTAAACACATGAAGTGTGAGGGTATTTGACTAGGAACCAATTTCAGAATATGAAATATCTTTTAAGCATTTTAGATATGCCATGTTCTGCGTCCCAAGGAATGTGGTGATGATTCTAAAGTCGGACAATCCATGCCAAATTCAAAATTTTGTATTAAGAAAACAAAAGAATATTTAAACGAATTCATTAAAATAGCTGTTTTTTCACAAATATTCAAACCATCAACAATTTTCATTTAAATAACGTCGAGAAATTTGAAGTCAGTACTAATATATATATGTATATAAAGATACATTTAGAATCTAAGCCTTCAAAACCCAAGTTTACACTACGGATAATTCATGACAGAATGCACCAACCTTCTGCTTATCAAGGATTTTCATAGCATAATACTGTTCAGTGGCCTTGTGTTTCACAAGCATGACACGTCCAAATGATCCAGTTCCAAGGGTTTTCTTTCTCTCAAAGTCATCCAAAGCAGCAGTATTCTACATGTAAAAGTGTAGGGTTGATTAACAAATCAATTCAACATGCACGCAAGTGCCTAACAAATGCAAGGCACATGGAATTTACAAATGATGGGGTATCACGCAGAAGAGGAGCTAAGACTTTCTGTTTGGCCCCCAAGGACAAAACTAAGGGCAATGTGGGTGGAAATCGCAAAGAGCAAAATCAACACTTATGATAAGAAAAAAAACTCTAGCAAGTAGAAATATACAAAAGGAAGACAGGCTGCCTTGAGAGGTCTTTAAGCAAAGGTTGAGTGACCACTATCCAGAATGCTGTAGAGGGGTTTCTTGTTCATATATGGGCTACACTTGATGGTCTCTGAGGTCCCTTCCAGCTCTGAGATTCTTTGATCTTGGACAGGAACTCAGATGGACAATGAGCTGGACCCAGAATTAAATAGTAGGAGAGTAGGTGGGATCACTTTTGGGAAACTGAGTAAGACCTTCAATGATCTTAAGCTGCTCCCTGACACAAAGATTCGTCTCTTTAATAACTTCTCCTGGTCATGCTATATGGCTACAGGATTGTGATCTTAGAAAAGGAAAACAAAAACCCCAAAATTGCACATGATCCAAAGGGGCAATGGAAAGACACATGGCAAGGGTAAGTAGGCTGTGACATATTACTAACATTCACTTAAATGAGAAATGAAGCCAAAAAAACATCATCAGAGACATGTATGCATGGAGAACTGTTCATGAATGAGGCATAGTAGCTCCAAAACCCAAGGATTACACCGGTATCCACGAAATATTAAAATAACCAAAGAAAGAACTCAGGGCATTGCGTAGACTCACAGAATCATAGAATCATGGAATTGAAGGGTTGGAAGGGACCTCAGTGGCCATCTAGTCCAACCCATACATGAAAGGAGTCCCCACTATGACATACCCGACAAGCGCTGGTCCAGCCTCTGCTTGCAGACCTCCAAGGAAGGAGCCCCCACCACCTCCTGAGGCAGCCCATTCCATTCCTCTATGGAGGATTTATGGAAGGAAATAGACAAGGATTGCACAGGATGAGAAGTTGTGGACATGTTCTTATATGCACCCCTGGAGGGAGTGCTCAAATTGATGGGGTCAAGCATCCACCAAAGCATCAAAGTATAGGATTTGATAGGATTCCACAAAAGAATAAGGTGCATAAAAGAGCACAGACTTGGAATCAGTTTCTTCATCTTTAAAATAAGATGCTAGATTTGACATCACCCCAACCACAGCTCTAGAATGCTATGACTTTATGAAAGCATTCCTTATTTTTAGGATGGGAACACTAGGTTACGGGGTAGTGGAAGTGGGCATTCCCCTAGTGCCTGTTCAGCTGTGGGGATGTCTGAGAAAACCATTTCTCCCAGTAGCAATGGTTTTTCTATGACAATGGGGCAGGTGAGGTGGGAAAGCCAACTGGTTTCCTTTCACCAGAGAACAACCTAATTCTTCTAGCAACAGCACAATTGTCTTTCTCTGATTTCTGCTTCCATCATTATTCTACTCATAGTCACTGTCCAACGGCAGCAAAAGCAGGGTCCTGGTCTCTCCCTCTCAGCTGCTTTGATTGCCCAGTTTTAACTATATAGATGACTGAAAGGAAAACCTCTGGCTACTGATCATTCTCCAGTCACCTTAGGGGACAAGGTTAGGAAAAAGATCTCACCCCAAAAGGGAAACTGTCAAGATTTAACACAAAATGTATAGTCTCATCTACAGAAGTTACAAATTCAAAGAATTTTCTTTAAGAACATTGTTTTTCAAAGTGTCATTGATAAGACTAGTGGACTTTCCAAATCTCAGGGATTTTGGGACACTTCCTAAAAAGCAAAGGCATCCCATGAAAATGTAACTAAGAATAAGCTACAATCTTGAAACTGGCATCTTTGTTATGACAATGTGTTAGAGGGACAAACACTTTAGTTGCTTGAAAAGCAAGCTTCAAAGAAGAGAATTTGAAAGTAAGAATTTGCCATTGGATCTCCAGCTCTGTCCAGTGTAGAAGGAACTCTGATTGTGTATGACCAACCTCTACTATTTTTAAAAAAGAATTATTCCTAGGGTAGACAAGCTCAGATCATCAAGCTAGCTTAGCTTATAGGAAATATTCCTTAACACAATCTCATTCCTTTTACTTTGATTCTCCACTTAACAAGCCGTTTTCTGATTGTGTAATTTGTTTCTTAGGATCATCATAAGATCATAGAATTGGAGCTGTAAGGGACCTCAGAGGTAATTTATGCCAACCTCTTCATTTTACAGGTGAGGAAACTGAGGCCCAGAGAAGTTAATTACCTTGCCCAAAGTCACATAAGTAGTAAGAGATAGGGCCAAAATATGGATCCAGGTGCCTCTGAGTCTTAATCTAACACTCTTTCCATGGCACCCATGGGGGGAACTTAGCAACCAGGAGAGGAGTAGGCCCCTCTAGGTGACTGGTCCAAATCTGCCGGTCAGAAGTTTCTTCCCCATTGTAAATTTATAAATCAGCATTTGCGTTTATGAATCAACTTTTTGTTAATAAGGTTAACTTGAATTGATGCTCTAGAGGTTGATTACCCTCGGGTGAACTGACAAAAACTAAGTTTCTGAACCTTCAAAGCTGAAAACTACACCCGAGAATTACAGTACGCCCACCAGAACATCCTCACAGAATCACAGAATTTGAGAGTTGGAAGGGGGACCTTTTAGCAGTCCCTGGGATGTGAAGCCTTGACTGAGCAGTCAGTCAGCAGGTTTCTTTCTGTAATTCCTTCTCTTAACTGAAAAAAGAAATCACACCACTGACTTGATGGTTCTTTTGGTAAAAATTGCTTATATTTCAACTTTAATTTTCCAATATTTTATATCTTAATAAGGAAATTTATTCAAGGCTATATCCTTTTAACTGTAATCTGATTAATTTTTACTTTCTCAATCTGCCACCATATATCAGTTGAAGTATTTAGTGCAGTCATACCAAAATAGGAGTGCTCTGTGTGTGTGCGTGTGTGTGTGTGTGTCTGTCTGTCTCTGTCTGTATGTCTGTCTCTGTCTCTCTCTCCAGCTAAGGTAGCATTTTACCCCCCCTAAAAACCTACATTAGTACAAAATATTTGTTTCTGCCAGGCCTTCCTTTTTTTTCTCTTTTCCTACTCAGGGTATTCCCTACCTCCTACAGTATTTCTCTGTTATATAATGTTTTAAATAGTGTTTGCCATTATTAGTATGACTGCATTTTAAATTATAAGTCATACCCCCAAAACCTTGGCAGGGATTATAAAATTACTAGGATTATTTAGAATTAAATATTCTTTAGTAGAAAGATTCCTTAAATATTTATAGTTCAATGTTACAAAAAAAGTCTTTCAAAATTCATTTTACAGCTAAAATCTCCATCTTCTTTAGTTTCCCAAAGAATTAAAATTTATAAAAGAAACCATCTTTTAAAAGTTATTCTTAATCTTATCTTTCAAAATTCAAATTCAGCTTATATTTATTCCACGTGTAAACTAAGGCATTGTGCTTAGAAATGAGAACAAAACACTTATCTAAATTCGTCTTTTTACCAATGAAATTATTTTTTTAAAGGAATCCTTATTCAACTGGTATGATGGCAGATGTTAATAATGATTATGTTTTTAAAATTATACAGCATTTACACTGCTAGACAACAGTACTTAACATGACTAGTAGTCAAGAATAGTAATTATCAAATATGTATACTATGACTACTACAAGAAGCAGCATGGCATAATAGAAAGCTGGCAAAATTAAATTTTCATTGAAATTTATAAAATCAGTAGCATCTACATTTGTTCAATGTCACAAGATCCATATTGCAAACTTTAATTCTGTATCTTTTCACTTTAAGCATTTAAGCATATCATAAGTCATTGCTACATTCACAAAAGTTTTTAAATTGATTTATCATTTCAGGAACTAATCAGGCCTTTACTTTCTATAAGATGTTTAAAGTCACAGAAAATTTTAAAGATTGTTTACCTGGGTGGGATTTTCCCATTTCCTCAAGAATTCTTCCTTGGCCTTGGAGAGGAAGTCTCTCACTGAAAACATATAAAATACATTTTTTTTGCTAACAATTATTTGAAATAATTATCTAATATTAGTTATGGCTACTGCAATAATTGTGTTAAAAAGCATGCATTACAGAAAGCAATAGCAAGAATACAGAACCACAATAGCACAACACAATATAGAGGCTTGCAGTCAGAAAAAACACTCATCTGTTCAATTCTAATGCTTGAATTTACAGCAAGTACATTAAAAAACTATGCAAAGGCACATTAATATGAGACCAAATTGTTTATTATTTATATAAGAGTAATAAGTTCTTCATTTGTTTCCATTTTGGGGTATTCAATTTTAATAAATGCATTTAAAGTGTTTTTTTTTTTGTTTTGCTGGGCCATGCCAAAAAAGTGATTAACAAGCAGCAGTTATTTGCAGATAATTGTTTCAGGTATTTAAAAGTAACTGATTGGAAAACATCTCCCAAAATTATTAAGAAAAGCTAACAATATTAACAAACAGCACAATATAGGCAAATGAGAACATAAAGTCTGGCTATGCAGAAAGTAGCTATTACAGTATATAGATTGTGAATCATTATTTTCTCCAATAAATGCAAGTTTTGTCATCCAAATGGTAAGGCAGATTAACACCTAATCCCTAACAGGATGTCTTTGTTTAAAAAATTATGTCTTAAAAAAATTTCCAAGAGTGACTTTCATCTCCCTCATTTATGTCAATAAAGGCACAATGCAATTTAATGAGTGTTCAATGATGCCAGACAGTAAAGAACAGAAATTTTTGAAAAAGAGAATGACACAGACCTATGCCTTAATTTTGGAACTTCTAAATTTCCTCTATTTTTATCCTTACAGCCCTGTAGTTTCATTTTTTTCTTTTTCACCTTCCATATCCAATCCATGATCAAGTTTTGTTAGTTCTATTTCTCTATCTCTCATTGACCATCCCTTTCCCACTCAGATAGAGGAGAGACGGAGAAATAGAACTGATAAGACTGGACAAGATAAACGTGGATTACATACAGATTTTTTCTGGAGTGTGGGCCAGAAAGAAACGAAAGGAAGGGAAAAGAACAATACTTTTTTTTCCAGATAATAACAATATAACCTATGATAAAATCCCATGCCAAAATCATTAAAGAGCTGCCTCTATATACCAAATATATGACTATTACTTCCAAGATCTAACTAGAAATTATACAGTCATTATAGAGGACCAACAAGACCTTATTATGCAAATTATATTAAGTCTCTTTAGCGATATGCCTGGGTCACTGAGAGTTAAAATATTTGCCCAGGGACACACAGACTGTATATGTTCACCTTGATCTCAGGTCTTCCTGACTGTAAGCCCAACTCTATTCACTACACCATGCTGTGTCTCATATTCCATTGGCTATCTATTCTAAAATTGCAGATTTGGTTTTAAATGTATAGTTTAATGCTCTATTCTATTATGAAGTAAACCATACAATTAAAAAAACCAGCTTAGATTGTAAGACCAAATAGGAGATTAATTATTCTATTTGAAAAAAATAGTGGATTATTATTTCCCTCTAAAATTGTTCTGAAAATTTTTTAAACAAAGAAGTCAGAGAAACAATTTTATCTGAATTTCAATGTCTCTTCTCATAGGATCATGCTTAGAGGCAGAAGGGATCTTAGCGTTCACTTATTATCACCCTGTTCATTTTGAAGATGAGGAAAGGGAGGCCCAAAGAGCAGAAATGATTAGCCCAAGACGACATAGGTAGGAAGTAGCAGAGTCAACCTTTGAAGCCGTGTCCTCTGGCTCCCAATAGAGCATCCCTTTAACTATATCTCCCCTCTCCCCATGTCCAAATACCCCAATAAAATCTTCACACATAACTTATCTCAAGGCTGGCTGTTGTGTTTGTTTTCATATCATTGCAAGTAAAAATCTTAAATGTTGGTATTCACAAAAGTATTCAAATGAAAATAACTTGATTAATTTTAGGAGCCAGGTATAAGAAAATAAATCTTCTTCTCTCATTAGATGGCTTTTATTCATTGATTTATAGGATTATTTATATGAAAGCCTTAAAATGGCACATTAAAATCCCGACGAAAGAAAAATGAGGAACTTACATTTTGACATTGGCTCCTGATAGTAGGCTCTTCGTATTTTCCAGTTTTTACAAGACTTTTATTTAGCTTCTCTAAGTGAATGAACACAAAAGCCTCAACACATTTTTTAATTTAATGTAGTATTGGCTCTAGTCTCCCTCTGGAAAGAAAAGGCTTTTCCCTTCATATCTAAGTATGTTTTAATAAATAACTGACGAATTACCGATATCAGAGACTCACCATTCATGCTGAAAACCAGCCTTTCCAAAACACATCGCTTATATTAACCATCCAACAGTATTGTGAGTTATGCTAATTGCTAGAGGTAGAAGCACTAATCCTGTAAACCCATTCACTGGAAATAGAATATAACACACAGAAATGGAAAAAGGCTTTTCTTCCTTAAGAAAGCTTCTGGAAGGAAAATCCAACTAACCAACCCAAGATGCCACCAGTTACCACCAGAGAACAGCCAAGATGTGCATAGCTAGTATTGTCTATCACACTGTCATCTAACCATCCTCTCCTCTTGCATACGCCACCACAACAGAAATTTAAAATGGCAGAGGAAAAAATGCTCAAACACCAGTATCTTTAAAATGTTCATTATACCTAGCATGAATGGTTACCATGGCAACATTAGACCAGAATTATCAGTTCACTTGTAACCAAGGAGTAGTCCCTCTAAAGCTTTAATCAATCCAAGCATATAGGATTCTTCTCTATGTTTTTGGTGTTAGATGATTTTAAATGTACCCTCATATGTCATTTCCAGCACTCATCTGGCAGTAACACTTCTTATAAGTCTCTAAGATATAAGTTTATTCATGAATTTTTATGTTCTTCAAACATAGTGTTTATTTCTCTATTCCATCCTGAATCTGGCAAAGGCCAAACAACAAAATGACTTGTTCTAAATATCCTTCAATTACACTCAGATCTTATTGCTAGCTGCAGATTTTACAGATACTAAAATGCGTGTGCTGTTGCCTGTGACTATTGCAATGAATCTTATTACCCAGACTGGCAATAGCTTTTATTTTTCATAGGCCAGGATGAAAGGGAGCTACATTGCATAGTACTGCTAAGATAAACTATTCGAGCTTGCTATACTTTGAAAGTGACATAAAATGTAACATTAAATATACCCACGTTTTAAAAGGAAACATACTAACATTTCTAAACTTCCATTAAATTCAGTATTACAAGTGCTGCTAAGCTTCTTGTCCCTTAAAACTGGTTTTATCCTGGCTTGCCTATCATATGGATCTTCAAGTGGCCATTAAGATGACAAAGATCAGAAGCTACTGGTAGTATTTGATGACATATAGAGCATTTTTCTCAGATTCTACTGGCAAGATGTCAGAGGCGCTGGCAAATCATAGAAACCACTCTGAACACTAGTGGAATTAACAATGTCAATGGCTGAGTAATTTAGGTTCAAATTCCAGCCATACCATTTACTATCTATGTGACCTTGGATAAGTCATTCACTTCTTATGTGTTTTCATTTCCTTGCTTGCCAAAAGCAAATACTCCTAAACCTAAGTATCTCATTTTGGCAAGTAATCACATGCTACTTTTTGTTCTTTAAACTTTTCACAACGTGTATCCTTTACTGGTTTCCCAAATAAATTGTCAAATTAAAAAAAATATATATCTAAATAAACCAAATAATTATCTTAAGAACTTGGTGCTTCT
>CM053626.1:299080494-299100699 GCA_028646595.1 Phalanger gymnotis | reverse complement strand
AACCTAAGTATCTCATTTTGGCAAGTAATCACATGCTACTTTTTGTTCTTTAAACTTTTCACAACGTGTATCCTTTACTGGTTTCCCAAATAAATTGTCAAATTAAAAAAATATATATCTAAATAAACCAAATAATTATCTTAAGAACTTGGTGCTTCTGGAATAGCAGTTAGACAAGTCAGGTCTTAACCATACTCTTTTGAGACAGAGGTTCATTTTACAATAGTCTTACAAGTCTTACGACTTATAGAGCAAAGAGCAGACACAATGTGATTTTTAAATAAAAATTTAAAGGTCAAAATTGAACAAACAGAGTGAGTTTTTAAGTGCCACAGAAGAGAGCATTTTTGAGTTGACTTCAGTGAAAGAATCAGACCAATACATCACTAAGTCATTTCAATTGTAGAGACTATAGTAGCTCTTTTCCTCTGATTTTTTGAAGGAGTCAGAGCAAATAGAGATATTCCATGTGTCTGGGGGTGAGCCAATAAGGAGGCTACTTTTCTGGCTATGTTCTAGAAAGGGCATCAATTAAAATGACTCTAAGAAACTTCTGACATGGTGCCAGCTGTATAGGGCATATTAAAAGGTATAAACAGCTCATTTCCCCACCTTATCTGTATCACTGAATAGGAATCAACTTCCTGCTACTAGATAGTTGTAAATCAAAAACACCAAACCCATTTCCAAAGACTGTCAACATCATGTGGCTACCTTATCACCTCAGAAGCAAAAAATAATGGAGGTAAGTGTCGTTGAGTGGCATCTTAGGCTTACCTTACAGTCAACAGACTCAATAGCTCACAGATCTCATTTGTTTGATGCTATACATACTAGCCTCTTTGCTTAGTGAATTTCCTGAAATAGTACCTTAGAAACAATTATATTCACCAAATTATCATCAGTGTACATGACATTCCATTTCCTTGTCAAACAAGTTATGCAAGTAAATGCTTTCTACATCTAAGAAGAATGCAGTTTGTATGCAAACAGTTCATATTCTAAGTATGTTAATATGCCAATTCTCCTTTCATTAAAGAAATGAAGGAAGGCTGCTATTCAAAAATTTTCCAATATTTTCTATTATTCTATTGCATTCTATCCAATAAAAGAAGTTAATCAAACAATTTAGGGGAGAGCCTAATATGAGATAGAATTTAGAGGAGATGTTCCCATTTTTACATAATTTTTTAAAGTTAAAGGACAAAGTTCCCACAGATAGTTTGATTTCATATTTTAGAAAAAAAAATATAATCTAAACACTTTAACGTGACCTGGAGAATATCTGATGAATGAATCAAAATAATTATTACTATTTTGTTATAAAATTGTAGTCTTTGATTAGCCAGAAATTACTGATTATATAAAACCATTGAAAAGTTATAGAACACAATTAAATGTGTAATTCTATAAAATTTTAATTAAAACAACAACATGAAGCTTTTAACTTTGTAGAACCCTGCTTATAATGCTGAAATGACTCCCACAGACTGCAATCCAAATGAAAACACTGTAAAGGAATCCCTCAATTCAAAATACAATCAATTTCCACAAAATTTGAGGCTTAGCACCTCCAAGGACTTAAAGCAAATTATTTTTAACCTAGTCCTTTTTCTCTGGAACTAACAAATTAATAAATACCAGGGCTAACAAAAGGCCAGCAGAAAGCCTATCTACTAATGATCAAGAAAACCAAAACTGCATGAGTTAGGAAGTAATAGGGGAGTAGCTTCAACCTGAGCCCACAAAAGATCCTTCTATGAAGGAATAAGTAGTTATGAGCCAGAAAAAGGCTCTAGCAACATGCCATTCTTTAGATCAAATTCAGTCATCAACTTCTCACAGCTTTTGTTAGTTATCTGCAAGTCGAAGGCTACCAGAGGAAGACTTACTTGATCTGTCCCATAAGGCAGTGTACTCAGAGAAATGAAGGCTCTCATTTTCCAGAGCTGTTTTCAGATCATGGGCTGTACCCTTAGGCTGTCTATGAAACAATCGGCTAGCAAAACCTTCAAGTTTTTGAAGAGTAGTGGTGGTCCCTGTACACTGGTTACAAGGCAGCTCCCTCTTAGCTGCCATTCATCTACATGAGACTTTTCAATACCAGAGACGATGACCAGAAGAAGCTCGATAACTTCTAACATCGAAACTAAGAGCTATGCAAGTATCAAACTTCCTGTTTGCAGGGTATTCAAACCACTACTGCTGTTCTGTTTCCTGTTATATCAAACAGCACATTTCTGAGCTTTACTTAGTAAAAAAATTCTCATTTCATCTCAACTAAAAGGTGGTGATTTTAAAAAAAAAACACCCCGTAATATCTGCCTTAAAAGCTCTGACTTTAACAGTCTTTTAACATAAAAACACCTAATCATGAAATCAATAAACATAAAGGCATTTTATATATGGTAGTCTAAAAAAACAAATAATAATTTTTGAAAATAAACTTATTACAATCTATATAGAGAATTGAATGTCAATAAAGCAACCAACTAGACCAAATTAAAAAGTCAATGTTGGTGCTAATATCTATTACCAGGAAATCTAGCCCTCCTCGTCCCCCCACCCCACCCCAAATGAATTTAGGCAGGATATTCCTTTCCAATGAAATTATACTTAGAAGCCTCTAGTAACCTTCGGTTCCTTATCTGTCTCAGTAAAGTACTATTTCACTAAATTTAAAATTTATCATCTATGATCAGAAAACTTAAGCACCTTGTAGTACTTAATGACTATCTTGTGAGCAAAGTGCAACAGAATTCTGTCTGTGTGTGTGTATACCACATTGAGTTTGCAAATTCTAACTCAGGCTACTTGGAAGGCAGCAATCTCAAGGGAGAGATTCTCTTAAATATACCTTATTCTAGATTTCCTACCATCTGCCTAAATGACAGATACGACAAAGATGAACAGTTGCCTAAGCTAAAAGCAAATTTGGGAAACATAAGAAACTAACAAGAAATATCATTAGTAATGAATACTGTTAATTGTATACTCTGTGAAATACATTAAATAAAATCATCCATCTAAAAAACTTAGAAGACGCAATTTCCTCATATTGAGTTATTTCAATCTACTTGATTCCTCAGGTCTTCTCCCCATGAACTATTGTCTACCTATGTTTTCCTCATTCTGTACATTGGAGTTGATTTTTTTCCCACCGAAGTGTGAATCTTGATTCAATTTCATTTGATTAGATTGAGAACATTGTTTTAGACAATCAAAATTTGGGAACCCAAATCTACCTTCCAAAACATTAGCTAACCCTTTTAGTTTTGTGTCACTCAGAAAAAGCTAATAAAATACTCAATCAATAAAAATATTGACCAGAATACGTCCCTGTGGGCATATTCTTCTTGAGGTTGCCCCATCTGGCTTCTATCCATTAAAGCCTATTGGGTAAATCCTCCTTATTCCATCTAACTATGCTACCATCTAGTCCACATTTCTCTACCTTGTCCATAAGGATATTGTGAGGGTCTGCCTTGCTAAAATATAAGAAAGCTATGCCTGAAGTACAGCCCTGATCTACCATTCTGGTAAGCCTGTCAAAAGAGAGATGAGATTAGTCCATCGTGACTTGTTCTTGGTGAGTCCCTTGCTCACTGATACTGACAATCATGTTCTTTTCTAAGTGCTCACGTACTAGTCGTTTAATAAAATGTTCTAGAATTTTGTCAGCATCCAAAGTCAAACTCTTCAGTAGAGAGTGTGAAAAATTCACCTCTTACTACTCTTCCTTTTTTTTTGTTGGCAAGTCAAGATATTTGCCCATCTCCAGTCCAAAGGCACTTCTACTCTTCACCTTTCTTCCTTTCTCTCTCTTTCTTTTTCTCTTTCTTTCTTTTGCAAAGTCCTGTGTCTGAGAAATCTTCCTCAGTTACTCTAACTCCCATTGACCTCTACCTTCTGTGAAGTCTTATATCATCTCTCTATACTGCCTGGTTTTATATTTGTCTTGATTTCAAAACCTATTTGCATATATGTCTTATCCCTAATTAGATTTTAACTTCTCTGAGGACAGACTACACTTATTTATTTTCATATGTCTCTTAGCAATGTGTTGCGCAAAGTAGGTACTTAATGTTTGCTAACTAAATGTTCCCCATTGCTTTTTCATTTCCCATTGCCATTAGTTAAATCATTGTAATTACAGGGGAAGGAGTGAATACACTGAAGTTTTTCAGCTGATACATTTTCCAGACCCTACAGCTCAAGGATACCTGAGTTAAAAGTTCACGATCTCCTAAATTCCTTAGTTGAACTCTAATTTTAATTGATAAAAATATGACTATGTTCCCTAAGTAAACATAACTATAATATCGAGTAAAGTTTTAATGGTTAAGTAGTTGTAAAATATTAAACCGAAAAATCTTTATATAATTTCAACAAAAATTGCAAAGACTTGTTATAAAGTGCTATTGAAAATATGCTATAGGACTATAAGAGCCCTATATCATATTTTCTAAAAATAGCATTTCTAAGAGGAAGTTGTTGCTATGGCCCTGTTGGTCTCAATTCTATTTTAATTCAGAAGAACTCTACTGGCATCTACTGCTAGAAGGGAACAACTACAGTTGTAACACAACTGATTTGTTTTGTAATTTAATCAACCCTTGAGAAGTGTGATCTTTGTCAACTGAACTCATCAGCATAAAATTTAGTTTCAATTTTACTTATTGGTCAACAATGGGAAGCATCATGGCATAGTGTATAGGGCACTGGAATAAGAGTCAAGAAGACCTACATTGAAATTCCACTTCAGATACTTACTAGCTGTGTGACCTTGGGCAAGTCACTTAACTTCCATTTGCTTTAGTTCTTCAACTGTGAGATGTGAGGATTGGCCTCAATGGCTTCAAAGGTTCCATACTGTTCTAAATCTAGGGATTTATAAGTGCTGTGTACTACTTAATGTTTGTTGAATTGAAATATTTACTATAATTGCATTCTTTTAAAAAAATACAGCCTTATTAAAGAATATTCTCCATAAGGAAAATTATTGCCAGGTTTCTTTACACTAGTCTATTTCACATCAAGGAGGAAAATGGGAAATTTGCATTTTAGTGAGATACTAATTAACTATAGATGCTGACCAAATCTGGATCATAGCTGTTCTAAAATGTACATATGTACAATGAGTCTATTTTCTCCTCAATCCTTTAGTCCCTGTCTCATCTAAGGTCTCAAGTTTTATTAAGGGGATACCAAAAGATCTCAATTTTTCTGAACCTTGGGAAACTTCTCTAGAGTAAGGTTGGAACCCACTGGTGCCTAAGAGTCTTTACATCTTTAGAACTAACTGAACTCTGGGACAGCTATAGACTGGAGCTACATTAATCTCCACTACTCTTAAGATAGTCAAATAATTATGCTGATTTTTTTTCAGCACTGCCATCTCCAAAAATAAAAATGTTTCATTTACATCTGTTTTGCTAAACTACCATTTGTCCAGTTTATGTTTAAAGCAAGGCTATCATTTAGTTAAGACTAAATGGTTTGTGGTATTTGCAGATAAAGCGATTTTTTTTTCATAATAATGGACCCTGAATAACTTATACAGATAGAAACAATAGTACCGTTAGAATTGAATATTAATAGTTAGCTCTCAATAGTAATGAATTAGCACTAGCATTTTAAGTCTCAACTCAAAAATGTGTTGCAAATAGCAGCCTTACAATGTTCTGGAAGAAAGCTGTAACAAAAGAATAAATTCTAGTCAAGAGACCAGAAATTATGATAATTTTTAATAGCTTATTGTTATTGTTATTTCGTAAAATGGAAATTTTTATAGGATGTTTAGAGATAGGATAGATACATGGAGGAATGATTAAATTAAAACCAACATGGAAACTGATTAAAAATGAAGTCATTTATATCAGTGACTAAGATGACTCCATACATGAGCTAAAAATCTTAAGTAACTGGAATTTTTTATACTTTAGCACCAGTAAAGAAGGTTGCAACTGGGTAGCTATTCAATTCAATCTAACATAACAAAAGTTTATTAAATGTCTGAACGGTAAGGGCAGGATAGCATGCTACACCTGAGGATAAATAGACAAAAAACTACTAAGTCCTGAGACAAATTACTTAACTTCTTAAAGCCTTTGGTGACTTATTTATAATCCAGAGATAGTGCCACCAGTCCAGTTGGACTTACAGGGATATTTAAGAGGATCAATGTGATAATGTAAAGACTGGGTGATATAGCAATTAGACTGCTGGATTGGGGAGTCAGGAGAGAGAAAATTGGAGATCTTTTTGACTTTCCCTTTTAAAATGACTCCATTTTTTCTGCCATGTTATTTTTGGTACTGAGTTGCTAAAGTCCAAAGGGTTCTCCTATCCTTACTAATGATAACAGACCATACAGACCATTCTGTTCCATTTCACATCTACTTATGGTCCTTGTAGTTTCATCTGCAAAATTGTCTCGGGTTAAACGGACTTAATCAAGTCAGATACCATGCTCTCTGAATTCTTGGCTTCCTTTGAGCAACTATCTGTCATCTTCCTCCTCTACTTTTTGTAAATGAGCTTGCACATACATTGTCCTTGATTAACTTGTTTGTGTTTTGGCAAAGAAACCAAGTACTTGTTGACTAAAATAGTTTATAGGCTCTTCTGGCCTCCTCATTGTGGCAACTGCCCTTCATAGTTTACTTTTTCAAAAAATGGTGACAGAGTTAGTGTCTTGATTTTCATCTGTTTCCTATTTTTTTTGGAGTCTCCAGATTGTTTAAATAGGGAAGGCTAGAGCTACTGGAATCTCACATTTATGTTTCCCTCCAATTTTAAATTTACTTTAACCTTTGCTCTAACCTCTAGATGAAACTAGACATAGACAGATGATACATAATGAAAACTGCTAAATTTGGAGTCAAAAAACCTGGGCTTCAAATCAGAGCTTACTGTCACTATGACCTTGGAAAAGTCTTCATCCAGAATAATGAGGGAATTTCCCTTCTAGCTCTAAATCTGAGGTCCTATAACCCTAATAATAAAAAGTAGAATCCATCAATGACTGTAATATAAAAACATTTGTGAAGCCAAATCCAACCTTCCTTTCAAAGGCATGTGCCCCATCATTTATTTTTATGATTAACTTATCATAGAAGGAAGGGAAATATGTTTCATAATGTGCATCCATTAAAAGTTATCTTCAAAATAAATTAACTATTTGGAACAAGTTCTGGATAGGAAAATAATCCAAATTTATAATTTTGATCAAGAACTGAAATAAGCAAATTTTCAAAAGCCAACTTGCAATACCAATACAGAATAAAATGTGCAGTCTTCAATTGTCAATTAGTTCTAACAGAAAAAAACACACAATGTTCTAATTTATCTTATGGTCAAAACAGTACAGAACAATAAAAAATTGATGTTGGAGGGCTAATTATTCTGATACATTCTGTGTGACCTGATTAAAAGCAACTACTCTCAACTTTCTACTCATATCATCTAATGGTAAAGCTATTGTGTAAATTAATCTCATTCTTCTTATCCAAAAGGATACAGTGTTTTATTTACATTGAGTATATCTCTTGTAAAGAGTACCTCCAACAGAGTTTAATATAACTGCCATCATTCATTTCCCCCCCAATAAATGGAAGTTTTCAAATGCTGAGTTTCCTATCTTCAAGGAAGGAGGAGTGAAGACATGTATCAGTGACTTTGGGGCAAGTGAAGAGAATGGCCAATACATCCATATAATTATCCATCAAAGTAACTGATTCATGCATTTATAGATCTCTCTGACCTTTAGAAGAGAAATTCTAGATTCCCTACTTCCCCTATTATTCTTGGTCAGATGGGGGTGGGGGTAGGGAAGCATGCAACTGGTACAAAGAGGTAAGTAAATACAAATTTAATCTCAGGAGAGAGTAGATATTAAGAAGTTGCCTCCTTGAGATTTTATTTTGTTTTGGTAAATCCTAATTCATTAATACAGGGAAATAACCTCATTATATTTTACCCCCTATTACTCAATATTTATTCATATTCACAGAATCATAGATTTTTAGACCTTAGAGTCCAACACAATCATTTAGTCCTACACAGTCATTTAAAGATTAAGAAAATAGGGCCCAGAGAAGTCAAGTCACTGAGCCAGCTCATGCAAAACTATAACTGGAACCCAAGTTTCCTGACTCCAACATGAGTACTCTTTCCACTGCATTACAGAAACTCTTGGCATATACTTTTTCCCCAATAAAATTCTCAGGATATATTCTCAACTTCCATTTTCCCAGAAATATATGTTTATACAGGATGACCTTGGTCCCAACTCATTCTGTAAAAACAGGATTTTGCTTCATATTTATTTATTCATTTCTTCCTAGCAGTCACCTTACAACTGTTTCTCTGAAAATGATTTCTTCCTTGAAGTCTTTCAATTCTCCATTGAAGATAGGGATGAGGTCAGTCAGTACACTCTACAATATCTTATATTTCTATGCTTTTTCATGCCTCTTTTTCCTTTGTCCTATTCTTTCCTTTATCCTATTTCTTCTTAACTTCCCACCTCAAAACATAACATTGCATTATTTCACATAACACATTTCATACCAATAAAGCATGGGGTGAGTACAAAAGAAAAAAGTCAGAAAGAGACCAACCAGCTCTGAGTTTTCACTCCAAATTAATAACCTCCTAGTACTGATGATATACCTTTGGATGTCTAAAGCTCAACAGGTACCAAGTCAATCTACTAATTTTTTCAGTCTACTATATTATAATTAGGAAACAAATTGCCCTAAGTAGATGAATCAGTACAGCATGTCTATCTTAAAAGGTTAAATTTTAGAGAGAAAAAAAGTTACTAGAATGTTAAAGCTTCGGAGAGACTGAAGACATTTTAATATGAGACTGTTTTGAATTTTAACGTTCTCTTAGAAATTCTTGAACTAGGATCCATGGATTGGATTTCAGGGGCACTGTGAATTTGGATGGGGAAAAAAGTCACAACTTGATTTTTACTAATCTCTAATGGAAATTAAACATTTTGTTCAATTATGAATTTTAAAAAATCATTGTGAGAAAGGGTTCATAGGCTTTACCAGATTGTCAAATGAGATCCATCACCCTTCCCCCACAAAAAAGTAAAGAAATCTTGGTGTAGAACTAGCTCCATCCCATAACTACATTTCATGTGATTCATAGCACCCTTCTCAAAATGATGTTTTATCAAATTTTCTTTCTATATGAATTAAATTTTGCATTTTTAAAAGGATTTCATGATGAATCATAAGATAATTGGGATGTTGACAAAGCTGGGAATGTCAATCAGTAAGATATATTTACAGAACAAAAAGCTTAGTTCCCACATCAGAATTTGATAGTGCTTTCAGCAACTATCCAAATAGCTTCACCATTGTAAATTGTGAGGGGGGCCAGGGGAGATGGGAGATGGGAGATGGGAGATGGGAGATGAGAGAGAAGGAGGGAGGGAGAGGGGGGTGGGGGGAGAGAAAAAAGTGAAAGAGGATGGTAAGAGGAGGAAGAAGAGAGAGAGGGAGGGGGAGAGGGAAAAAGAAAAAAGAGGAAGGGAGGGAGAGGTAGAGAGAAAGAGAGAGAAACATGGGAAAAGCCAAAAGTCATTCCACTAAAGTCCTATATTCTAAGGGTCCCTTGGTGATACTCTATTTTTTTTTCTATCGAATTTTAGACAATACTTTAAATGTAAACCTGTGACATTAAGCCTTATTTGCTAACAAATCCGACCCCCTTCCTGAAATCCGTAGGGCCAAAAATAAATCATTTACTTCTTAGAGCAGTCAAACTAGATTGAATTCAAGGTAGAAATGAAGCCTGGCCATGAAATGGCAGGATTGGGGTATTGAGACTTTTTACATATTTAGCAAAGCTTCACTGGAATATCTGAACCACCATTTTGGATCCATATGCAAATTAAATACTATATAAAATAAGGGGGGGGGGGTTGGACTTAGTGGCCTCCAAGGTCCTTCCTATCTCAAAAGCTATGATTCTAAGATCCTAAGTAGTGTACTGGGTGTCCCAAAAGTCTTTGTGCATTTTTAAAGCTTTGGTAGTTCAAATGGGCTAAAATTAAAAAAAAAAAACCAAACACTAAAGCTGGCTGGCAAACTCCTTATGAAAATACAATACACGCTTACTTCTCAATATTAAAACAAGAGAGTGTTTAAGAAGAAAAAAAGTCTATAGAAACCAATAATGAACCTAATTGCCAATGATCTATGCATTGGTGCTTTACAGAAAATTGATATTTTGAGATTACTTCCCCAATACTATCTGGAATATCACTAAGACTGCTATCTCCTTCCCCTCATCTAATTTGTGCTCTGGAAACATAATCTAATTTTAATTTCTACCAAGTTAAACAGAATTAGCCTAAGTTAAATGGAAGATAATTTTAAGCTAAAATTTTTTAAAAGGCATTCCAAAATCAAATATGTGTTTATTTTAAGTCACCTATGCTCCCTCAATTAGCTTTAATAATTGAAAACTGATGACTCTTGCAGCAAAATTTAAGATGTCATTCAGCTATTTATGTATCTTCAACTTCACAATTTTTAAAACAATGTATGACAATGATCAGGTAAGGGAGGAGTGGAAAAGTATGCATTCTAAAACCATACTCAAAAATCCAAGTGTTTGGGGGGTTACTTTTACATTATTATCACCCAAAACCTTTTTTAGTTGCTCATTAGTATTTCTACTAATGCCACTGAAAACACGTAGGTTCATACTTTCTTATTTTCAGTATAATAATAATTTATGAAAATAATGGGCTATCAAATGTACTGAAGGCTTGTTGAATTAAATCTTCATTTAGTTGGTAAAAGTGAATGTAAACTTCAAACAGCTTTGATAAATAGCAATTTTGGATTTGCTACAACTAGAAATTCTTTGAAATGCACAAAAATATAAAATATGCATCTTATATTTGTCTCCTTTATGAGCTATGCAGAAAGTATAATTAATGACTGATATTTATACAAAGTCTTAAGGTGTTCACAATGTTTTACATATGTTATCTCGGTGGACCCTCACAAGAACCATTCTTGGAGGTAGGCACTATAAATATTATACTCATTTTGGAGATAGGGGAATTGAGGCACTGAATGATTAAGTGATTTGCCCACATGATACAGCTAGTTAGTACAAAAAGCAGGATTTGAACCCTGGTCTTTCCTGACTCCAAACCCAATCTTCTTTTCACTAGGCCAAGCTGCCCTTCTTGCCTCTTGTAGGTTGTTTTAAATTTTTTTTCATGTTTTAATTAGATGAGAAAAAGTAAACACTAGCATTAGAAACATTAGAAAAGTAAACACTAGCAATTTAAAAAATCAGTTTTCTGGGGAAAATTTCCCCTTTTTGGGGAAACATCCACTAGAAATACAAGAGGAATTGATTGGGGATGAAGAAACTTTATTTCTTTTACAGCAGGTGGTGCTGGTGGGGGGGGGCAGGAAATTGCATCTTTATTTTTACTAACTTCTAACTAAAATTTAGGATTTTTTTCGATTAAGAATTTAAAAAACATTTTAAAATGGTCAATGTCTTCAACAGACTGCCGAAGGTACCCATGACTAAAAGGTTAAGAACCCATGTTCTAGGACAAGAGGGGGAAAAAAATCCTAAACATTTGGATTTAAATTCCCAACAGTTATTTCTTTCTTTCCCATCTTTCCTTTCATATTTCAAGGATCCGTAAATTTGTTAGTGTCGCTAGGATATCAAGGTGTCATAATGTGTGAAAACCAGTCACAAAAATGAATAAAGGGGTACGCTTGAGTGAAAAGAATATTGAATTTGGAGTCACACAGCCTGGGCTATGATCCTGACTCTGATATTTCCTAATTACACTTTAATTTCTCTATACCTCAATTTATTATTTGCAGAAGGGGACTAACAATACTTGTGCCATCTACTTCCCAAGGTTGTTAAGCAGAAAACACTTAGAAAAATCTTAATGAATTATACAAATGTAAGGGATTGTTATTATTACTCACACTGGGGACATTCAACACAATAGAACTATTTAAAGTCTATTTGCCCAATTTGCTACACATTTCTAGGGGAAGAAGATCTGTCTCTGTGTATGAGTAGATGATAAAATGACTATATAATGAAGTACGGCTTTACTTTTCTAAACTAAGAGATGAAGGCAGAGTTCTCGCATTGTTTTTGTGTAATCAATGGCCCAGACAAAAGATTGAAAATATGCTCATTAATGTTTTATATTAAATTAAGTGAGCTTGCTAATATTCTTAAGAGATGTAAAATTTGAAATTACTTTGATAATTTGAAGAGCTAGCCCTGTTTATAAACTAATGCAATTAGTACTCAAAGACAAAATAACTGAAAGATTAAACAAACATAAATGTGCCAGAAAAAATTGGGGGGGAGGCCTCATAATTGACTGCAAGCTAAACTGAGTCAGCAACATAATGCCACTGAATAAAAGGTTAGCATGCTACAGAATACATTAATGGAAACCTTTTCACTAATGTATACATTTTAAAATAGTTTTTTTAGAGCGTTGTGTATTATTATGCCATCTATGTGAAGAATGAGCTACAGAAGGAGATATTGGAGGCAGAGAGGCTAATTAGGAAGCTGCTATGAGGCTTGAGGGGAGAGGTGATAAGGGCCTGAATTAGCACCTTGAGATGAAAAGAGTAGGTCAGGTGATAATGAAATCTGACCTGCCAGTGTGACCAGATCCAAAGAGTTTGGGGCATCACTAGCAGTCTAGTTTAACTGGAATGAAGAGCTCATGAAGGGGAGTAATATGAAATAAGCCTAGAAATGTAGGTAGGTGGGAGCTGGCTTTTGTAGAGCTTTAAATAGAGGCTGAAGAGGTTGTATTTTATCCTAGAGGCAAGATAGAGTCATTGAAGACTTTCAAATAAGGTGGTGACATTGACATTAGGAATGTCAGTTTGGCAGCTGGAAGATAGTTGGACAGGAGAGAAAAGGGATAGGAGGCAGGCAAAATAATTAGGAAAATATTGTAATAATTCAGGTGAGAATTAATCAGGGTTTGAACTGCGGATGGATATATAGCTTAATGAATCATCCGAAAAACTAAGAACTTGGTTCTGATTCTGACCCTGATACTTTCCACATATGTGGCTTTGGGCAAGTTATTTAATTTATTAAATTAAATTAATTTAATTTCTCTGGGACTCAGTATCCCAAGCTGGACTAGATGAGCTCTAAAAGCTCTTCCATTTCTAAATCTACGATCCTATGATCACTCTCTCCCGTCCCCATAATGACACCTTACTTGGTCTTACCAATTGAAACATAGGGTAAAATTGTTCAAGAAATTCAGTTATAGATAGCTTTAGTATATAATTAAGAAATGCTTGTTAAATGGAACGGGTTGTGTTTTTTTCTTTTTTTACTATAAAGCTAATGCTTTTGAACATACCCTTGGAGCCTACGGCAGAGTCTCAGAACAATCGCTTATCAGATATGGGTCCTGGAAATCTGAATGACTGTCTCATCATTGACTCACCCATCTGGTACACCAATCCTCTAGGGTGAGTACCAAAGCACAGGGACACTAAATAAGATTCCAGAAGGGGGGGGGGCACAAACTACAATTACCCATTGATCCCCCTCCTCAATTTGATATGAGTCCCTGCTTACTTAATGTACCAGTGGGTACATAAGAAAAGATCCCTTGAGGCTCCCAGCCTCAGCTACACCTTTCTTGTTGAATTTCATTATTTGAATTAATAATATCATGAATTTAGAAACCAAGAGGCTTTTTCTTATAAGCACCTCAGATTCATTGAGTTCATCCCCCCTCACTTTACAGGTGGGGAAATGAGTTCTGAGAAGTTAAATGATTTACTTATGATTATATGGGTACTAACTAGCAGAGCTGAGGTCCAAATTCTGAAGCTTATTTAGCTTAAATATTTTAAAGCTTAAAATGGCTTAAAACTGCACTAAGGCCTTTGGGACACCTGTAGACTACCATATATTTGCTCACGTTGAAACTGACATGATACTTTTTTGCCCATATAGCCTTATAATTTCCTATAGCTGCTCTTAATCAATCAATCAATCAATCTATCTATCTATCGATTGACTGATCTACCTATCGCTATTACATATACACTTATATATGTTTTGTCACTAAATTTTTTAAAAATTCTTAACAAGGGTATTAGAATCACAGTATTTTTGACCCAGAAGGGAGTTCAAAAGCCATTTAGACCAAACACTTCAATTCATAACTGATGAAAAGCAAGGTCAGAGTTATGACTTATTTAGTGCTAGTTAGTGGATGAAAAAAGATTAGAACCCAGAACTCCTGATTCTCTGGGTCCAGTCTTCTGTCCTTTCATTATTGTTATCTTAATACCTCAAATCTAGGAAAATGTTTACCCTACAAAGCTAATAATGTGAGTATCTTACAGAGTTTATACTTTGCTAATTAAAGGAAAATAATTTCTAATAATTTCCCTTTCAATTAAAAAAAATGAATGTTACTATCAAGACATATAAAACTCTAGCTCAACAAAATTTAGGTTTTTATGAAGCCAAGGTCATTCTTACCAACCAAGTACCTCACCCAGAGAAAATCTCTTCTACAATTAACCAAGCATTTGCTTAAGCCAAATCACACATTTTACATATTCACAAGTTACCAGGATGAGACTCAATATACTATATCATTACTATTAGAAATAACACACTTAAAAGTATATGGCCTACCAATGCTGCCAGAAACATATAGATAGATAAACACAGCAAATTTGTAAGTGTTTAAGTATAGGGCAGTGCATTTTTTTTAAAGGAACATCCATCTTTAAAAAGGTTGCAATTAGTGGTTTTGGTCATTAAAGGTGTAAATCAGCTATTTTTTTAAACCTATTCTCATCTACAATGTATTTGCTTTGAAAAAAAATGAATTTGAGATTACCTTAGATAAAACAGACCATACATATTATTACTGGGAATATCTGTGATTGGATGAGATCACAAAAAACCTGTTTTTCTTATTAATTTTTAGAAAAAAAAACACATTAGTTGACAATTGAATTCACAAGCCTAGATTTAATCAGAAATAATTTAAGGTCAATTTTTTTTTGTCAGAGCAATTCATTAATATTATCTACTAAAGCAGAGATTCTTAACTTGGGGTCTTGGAACTTTTTTTTTAATTTTATAACTGTATTTCAACATATTTGGTTTTATTTATAATTTTGAGTATTTTACTTTATTTATTTAAAAATCTGATTCTGAGGAGTCCATAGGGGCCCAAGGGGTCCAAAGGTTAAGAACCCCTGCTCTCAGCTTCTGCTACTTCATCTCAACCATCAACTGGGAACCAGAAAAAGGCTACACAGGACTGAGGGTCATGAACTATTTTCATTTAAAATGCCCTCGGATAATGGTGATCAGCTTGTGATGAGTTTCTTGGTAATTAACTAAGCTGATCTTTGAACAGCAGACTCAGTCTACTGAGTCACGCAAAATTTGCCTTTTCATCATAGCATTATCTGCTAGGGCTTATGCTTTACTGGCAGAGCCTTTGAAAACCCAAAGATGTCCCCATGATGAAACATCAGAGGAAGAACATATATAGGGAATATACATATAAATATGTACATATATATGTACATGCATACGTGTGTATAATTTAAATTTAAAAATATATCATTAGTTAACTTTTCATATAAATAAGCATGGTGTATCAGAAAGAATATCAGTGTGACATTAATCAGTTAGTCAAGGCAGCTGATCTGTGGGGCAGGAAAGCAGCAGCTGTTTCTAATATCCCTATGGGGGAGCTCCCCTACTTTTAAGAGGTCTAGTCAGTATATAGGGTGTACCAAAGGTCTTAGTGCGCTTTAAAGCTTTAATAGCTTAAAACAATAGTTATTTGATAGCTGTTGAAGTTTAAAACTGCATTAAGATTTTTGGGACACTGCAAAAGCAGAAAGAGCTAGAATGTCTAGGTCAAGGGTCTTTATCCTTTTTTGTATCCTGGAGCCATTAGGCAGCAGTCTGTTGAAGCTTGTGGACCCCTTCTCCAAATAACTATTTTAAATGCATAAAATAACTAATTAGCATTAGAAAGTTAACTAATTATATTTAAATACAATTATCAAAAAAAATTTAATTCAGACCCCTCCCTAGAAAGGGAGAGGGGGAGGTTCATGGTTAAGAATCCCTGCTCCAGGCTGATATTTGAGATTGGCCAATGATTATGTATTCACAGAATTGTGTATATTGTAAAGAGAAAGGGAAAGAGATCTAGGTGAGATTTCTTCTTGCAATAACAGAGCAGTCCTGCCAGTTTGGTGAGCCTAATTTTTCTTATGTGTCTGTGATTGTCTTCCTCTGTCTTATAGCTACCCCTAAAGAAGTCTTGTGGACCGTTGGTTCTAGAAGAACAGATTGTAAAGGGTTCTCTTCAAAGGATTATTGTGTGTATCAAATAAGATACACATAGAAAGGGCTTTCAACCCTGAAGTGCTATATAAATATAAGCTATTATTATATTTCTTAAATCAGGGTTACCCAAAGTCTTTACCCCTTATTGCCCTGATCATTCTTTTGTTTTTTTCTCCATCTGGCATCAATTACCTTGTCCACCTCAAAGAGGAACCTTGCTCCTTCTTTATGTTGGCATAAATAATTTTAATAACTTATATGGCAATTTAAACCTATAAATATATAACTATATATGGGTAATGGGGGTGGGGGAATGTGGCTGTGCTAACCTCCCTCTAGGTCTGTGTCTCTTTGCCTCTCATTCTCCATTAGTCTATGACTCCGTTAAGCTGTAATGCTACTCAAACTAAAGCTAATAATTTGAATGAATGCTACAATAAAGGGTACTGCAATGGGGTTGGGAGTGGGAGACAAGTATTCAGGACAAATCAAGTCTCCATATCATCAGAGAGACAATAGGCAACATGAGTTGCATTTTGGGGCATAGCTGCTATCTGAGGATAAAAAGAAAAATAATTCTAATGAGAAATATGGAGAGATGCCTAAAGAGATAAATGTGGCTACAAAAGGAACTCACTAACGAACTTAAGAGTTTTTAAAGAAAACAGAAGCAAGGGCAGGGAACAGGAGATGAATTTGAAAGCACAGATAGTCATATAAGAGTGAGAGGCGCATCAAGGCTCAGGAGAGCTGAGGCTGCCTAAGAATGTTAAGGACAAACAAAAATGGGGGCTCCCTCTTTATTTGGGATTTTATAGTGATATTGGGAAAAGAGGAAGATCAAAGAAGAAGCAAGGCTGCTTCTTGGCGGGGAGGGCAGGCTGAATGATCCCAGACATTGGAGAGAAAGCAGATAATTATTTAATTCTTCTGTTTTCTCTAATAAGGAAAATAAATTTTGAAATAGAGAGAATGAAACAAATAGTTCCTGGGGAACTAATACTCAAGAGAAGTAGAAAGTAAATTCCAAGCCAAGTGATTTTGCTTGGTTTAAATCATCAGTCCTTAAAGAACAGGTGGGTTTAGTTGCTCCGTCAATAACCTATGAAAGGTTTTGTAGAAGAGGAGGCAAGTTAAAGGACTGGAAAAGGAGAAATGAATCAGAGGAAGGGAATGAAAGCTATAGCATGCCTGGCCCATGAGCTTGAATTCAATTTCTGTGACAATTCTAGAAAGTATTATTAAAGATGGTTGGGGGGGGCATGGTCACAAAAAGCTAATGTGGTCTATGGCTTGGTTAAAAAAGGTCACGTCAGAATAACCCCATTTCCTTTTCTGACAGGGTATAAAACAGGTGGAAGGGAATTGAGTGAGGTGAGGAGAGAGCAAGGGATAGGGCTTTGGGGGACAGGGAGAAGCAAAGGGTGGGGCTTGAGAGGGAGGGGGAGCAAAGGATAGGGCTTGGCAGGGAGGAGGCAGGCAAGGCATGCGGTTTGGGGGGCAGAGATGGTACTTGGGAGGGGCCAGGAACGGGGTTTGGGTGGAGACAAGGGATGGGACCTGAAGCGAGAGGGAGGAGATAGAGATGGGGCTTGGCTGGGGAGGGGGGCAGGGATAGGGCCTGAGAGGGAGGGGATAAGAGTGGATAGAGGACAGGGTCCAAAAAGGTTATGAGGTTGATCTGGAATGGCTTCTCCACCCCACCCCCACCCCAACCTGCCAATCATGTTACCACTTTGTGATCACCATTTCCTTTTCTAGCTTTTCCTAACCGCCACTTTAATAGAATGTTCTGGAATTTTACCAGAAGTCTAAGTCCATCTAGTTAGCCAGCCACACTGTAGAGTTCATTATTTCCCCTTTTTTGAAAACAAAGAACTAAATTAATTGGAGGGGTGGGTTGCCCACTACCATTAAAAAAAATAATCTATAAACCAGTTCACTTAGAACAAGGGATAGAGCTCTGGATTTTGAAGTCAAAAGACATAGTTTCAAATCCTGACTCTGCTACTTATTGACCTTGAACAAATCACTTTACTTCTCTCTACTTCAGCTCCTTAATGGGTAGAATGAGAAAAGTGAACCTTTAAGGTTCCTTCTAATTTGAAATCTGTGAGTTTATAAGTAGAAGAGTTGAAACAGAGCTCTGTTGATTTTCTTAGCTGTGTTTGCACCTCCACATTCTAGTGTACTGCCTTTCACATGACAGATTTTTAATAAATACTTATTGATTGATCCTATTGCATCTATATTCATTAGAATGATAATGGATAGCTATACATTGCTATGTAAACTATAAAAATTATTTTATGCCAATATACAAAGAGGCACATAGAATGAGGTGTGGACAGTCTGTTTGCACCATTGAAGGGAGTTTATGGGTTGTGATCTGTATTATCGAAGGAAGTATAGGTGTGGTAATCTGCACCATTGGAGGGAGTGGCCACATCAATGAGATTACTGAATCCACTCAAGTACTGAAAAATTATTTAAAGAAAATACAGATTAAACACTTAGGTGATTCACAGCTAGGCTAGCTAAATTAATTTTTTAGTAAGTACCCAAAGCAATAAACCTCTCCAGTGTCATGGTAATGGTTCTTTTATTTATTCTTATGATTTATCAATGGGTCAATTACCTTGTTAACTCCAACAGGACATTAACAGTGCCCTTGAATGACACTTCCAGCTGAAATTATGCACACAGATCAAGGACACAACATATTAAGTAGTTGTCCTTAAGTTATATCATTTGCTATTTTCTATCACTTCCCATCATTTGTTCGAAACTATCCAGTAACCTTCAGTTGGCATGTATAATGTACTGAAAATATCTGCTAATAGATACATGTAAATCAGTCTGACATTGAATATTTGAGACTTTTAAAAGAAACTCATATTACATAATGAGTCTATAGGAATAATTAAATGTTGGGGGTTTCTCTTTTTCAATTTTCTTTTAATGTAGTGAGAATTTTTCCATATATATGAACCTTACATTAACACTGGCAAGGAGAGGACTACTTTAGTAGCCCAATAATTAGATATGCAGATTATCATTAAACCCATCTTACCATAAGGATCATTCTCAAGATATCCATCTCCATCCATGGCTAAAAGGAAAACACTTGCATGATTGAGTTCACAAGTACATTTTTTGTAATAGAAATAAGGCACAACACACGTTTTGGTCACTTTAATTGATTAGACATTTAAATTAATAAAGAAAACAGCTCATTTGACACCCTTGATGGATATTTTTCTCTATAGCAGGCTTCTAAGTTTCTATAATTTTTTCCATTTTTTTCAAAAGCAGCAGATAGCAAAGTCTCTGCTTCTATATTGGCCTCTCATCAACATAATATTAAAACGATTATTTTCTCATAGTTTTGAAAACATTTAAAAACACTTTTATATTGGCTCATGACAAGTAAACAGCAAGACCATACTGGCACACCACCATAGAGCCAAATTATTTGTCTAAATATTCAAATTAGAATCTATAGAAAAATCAATTGGTCAGTGAATTTTTTCAGATTTTCAAATTATTCTTTAATGATTTAAGGACACAGGCTCCAGAAGAATTAATTTTTTTCTTGATGCTAATTAGAAAAAAATTATTTTGACTTTGGCACAGAAACCTGGCTGAAGAAAAAAATATTCATTAACTGGCCAATAAACAAAACCTAATTTACTTAAATGCAGAGATAACACCTTTTAAACCTTGGCCTTATGTATGCCTTCAATTCACGTTACTCTAAATGTTGCCTGGAGTTCATAAGAAACAAACCAG
>CM053626.1:299067631-299080394 GCA_028646595.1 Phalanger gymnotis | reverse complement strand
GGAGGAAGAGAGGAGGGAGGGGAAGGAGGAGGAGCACGAGGAGAGGAGGGAGGAGGAGGAGAAGAGAGAGGGGGAGGAGAAGAGGGAGGGGGAGGAGAGGAGGGAGGGGAAGGAGGAGGAGGAGAGGAGGGAGGGGGTAAGAGGAGAAGAGGAAAAAGGGAGGATGGAAGAGGAGAGAAGGGAGGGGAGGAAAAGGAGATGGGGGAGGGGGTTGCGGCGGATTGGGGGGTGTGCAGAAGAGTGCGGGTGGGGCATGAATTGTCATGTTTTGTACTGCTTGGGGTAGTTGCCGTACTTTTTCCCCCAAAGCGGAGGAATCACTGTTATTACATATGTGGCGAAGTACCATTTTCCTCCCGCCTAATTCTAGTGTTACCTTTTCATTTTTGATACAACTTATTGCGACAGTTTTTTTTTTTCGGGGGGGGGTTAGAAACGCTGGAGCTGGCCCTTTCGCTCCCCTCGAATAAACCCACTTAGTTATATTAGCATTTCCCCCCTCCCAAAGGGTGCAAAGAATGCAGCCTGGTGAAAAGCGCAGGCGTTATAGAGGATAGACCTCAGCCAACGCTCCCGTCTGTTTACCCTAAGAGCGCACCGCCGGTGGGGGTGGGGGGAGTCTTTTACTGCTGCGCCTCATGGGGCGGTGAGGGGGTGGGGTTAGTGCCAAGTGTCAAGGGGAGCGGGGTGTATAATACGTGTTTTTTGCCCTCCTTGATTCCCCCAACAGGAGGAGGGGGCGCATGCGCCAAGAGTGGCGCTCGCTCAGGGGATTGGCACAAGTGCGCGCGCGGCTGTAGCCAGGCGCTTAGCGCTTAACACGTCGTGAAGGAGGGAAAAGAAGGGGGAAAGAAACGTGGCTTTGGTACTTACCGGGCAGGTCCCGCATGTGTGCGTGGAGGTTTCATTCCCTTGCGTTGCGCTTGCACACGCACGCACTCACATACTCTCACACGCTCACTGGCACGCTCACTAATAGGACCCCCCCCCCCGCCCGCCCGCCCCCAATCTCCCCCGCTAGCCTCAGAGCCTCTCTTCAAGAGGATTAATGTGGGCAGGGGGAGAGGAACACAGGATTGAGTGAGTTTCTCCACCTTTCATCTCCCTTCACCTGCGTGTCTTCGCCCAAGTTCGTCCGTCGGAGCAAAGCCCCTAGCCTGCCCCTCAGACGGGTAGAGGCTCAAGAGAGGGCAGACTACTACCGTCTGGTGGACAAATGGTGAGAACCGGGACATAAGGGGATCCAGAAACTGGACTGGACCATAAAGGCAGTCAGTAAGGACCTGGGAGGGCGGGAAAAAGCCACGGGGAGCTAGAGACAGCTGCCCCGAGTTGTCTGAGACCAGTACCTGGGTAGAGCCTCGGGAATTCGTGGGGCGCATCTTAGGGAGCTGTGCCCCACCTTTGTGTGGACTTTGGAGGGCCATCTCGAATTGGCTACTATCGCCGTCCTTCATTCGTCCAGTGAGCCCTTAAAGAGCTGGACGGAGGGGCAGGCGGGCAGCGCGTCGAGACGGACTAAACCAGACGGGACTAAGGCTAAACTAACGGACGGGACTTAAGGGAGTTGGAAGAGACGGCTAGGTCTTAAGGAACTTACTTAGGGGAGGCTGGCAAGAATTGGAGGAGACCTGCAGTGACCAAAAGGCAGGCGGACATGTAGGTGGACCAGGGAAGAGGGTAAGTCCGCCCGCCCCACCTGGGAAGACTCACCACTCTCACCTTCGGTGCACCTTCTGGCAGCGGCTCCGGCGTTTCCCATGGTTGGGGAGTCAGGGAGATCGGGATCTTCGGGGGAAGGAGGGGAGGGAAGGGGAAGGTCTTCAGGACGCTTGGACGTCGTCGGCTCTGGGTGAGGCGGGCAAGCCGCCTGACTGCTCAGTGACTGGGGTGCCTGCGGCAGGCGTGCGGGCAGAGAGCTGCTGAGGACAGCTCTCGGCTCACTCGCAACTCTAAGGGGTTCCGCTCTGGGAACTCCTCGGAGGCTGCTGGCGACGGTGGTCACAACAGCAGTGGCACTGGCACTGGCGGGCGCGGGATAGACACTCTCGCTGGCGGGCAGACACGCCCCCAACCCCACCCACCCCCTGCCCCCCTCCCCATCAGGCTCCACCCCCTGCTCCCCCTCCCCTCACGGAGGAGCAAGCCCCCCTCCCTCACCCGTCTGCCTGTTCCCTGCCAGCCTGTCTCATGTAGCCGGCCTGGCCCAGAAAGAGACATAGTAGACCCTTTCCCCAAGCAGACCCCTTCCCCAATAACGCACAAACCCAGAAGTAACACCAACGTGTCCTGGGACTCTAGCTGAGGAGGGGGCTCGGGGAAAGGAGGGTAAAGTGTGGGGGCGCCATAGACTGCATCTTCAGATGAGGGTCAATGACTAGGTATGGAAAAGGCCCTCGCCTGATTCTGCTTTTCTGGGGCGTCTCTTTAGAGTGGGACCAGTGGGGACCAGGTGAGCACCCCTAAAGAATAGCACAGTGGCTAAGTAGATATGTGTGAGCAGGATGTAATCAGTGGTCACTTTAGTTCCCCTTTACTGAAGACACCTCGGTCTTAAAGAGTGGCATGGATAGCCCGCCACGCACTGGGCTTCCTGGTCTCTCTGCAGAGCTGGTGGCACCCGAGCCTTCGAGGCTCCTGCAGCTGTCCGGCTGCGCATCTTGTCCACAAGGGGGCAGTCGCAGCTACTGCTGCAGCATCCGGAGCCGAGGCGGCCGCGCTGGCCGCCGCGGCTAACCGGCTTTTCAAGCCAAGTTACCTTTGGTACGCCGGCCAAGCCGAGCCCGAGCCCAAACCCAGCCAGCTAATAAAGAAAAAAAAAGTGCTGCCCCTGAGCCCAGGGCAAGGGGGCAATGGCTCAGATATGGGGACTATGCTCTTGTCAGCCGGAGTGCACACAATACTGTGTTAGGGGACTGTGTGTGGGTACTTTTCCGTGCGTAAACCAGTCCGTAAGTTAAGGGTCCAGCGAGCCCGTCGGCCCTGACCACCCCATCACCGCGGCCCCGGCAGCCCTTGAGGAGAGGGGCACTGGGTGCTTGTGTTTATCAGTTCGGTCTCTGCCTACAGACCCCAGCTAAAGACCCCATTCCCATTTTTAATGCGTATTTCCCAGCCTTTCTCGCTCGCTTTCCCGGCCCAGGCGGGCATGCGCCAAACAAGTTTTCCATGGAAATTGCGCAGTGCGTTTCCTAGTCCTAAGCAACTCTCAGGCACAAATATAAAAAAAAGGAAAAAGAGAATAAATCTCCCTGAACCCCAATCTATCTCTCTATATTTTCATTCTCATCCCCGATATTTTCCTTCTGCCGCAATATGACTGCGAGCCCTTGGTAACGCGGCTGCGGATCGGGAAAGAATCGGGAGTGTGGGGTCACCCTGAAGACGGGCGGTAAGGAGGCTGAAGAAGCCGATTGCCAGGGATGACTTGCAAGTCCGATGTCTTGCTGCATTGATTTGCGCATTGCGGGAAGACACTGTCCAAAATGTATGATAAGAGAGAAGGAGAAGGGCCGGTCATGGAGCAAAAAGACACAGGATAAATAGATGGACAGGCAGAGTGATGCGCCAGAGTGGTACCCAGAGAATTTTAAAAGACCTAGAGGTGCTTTCACAGGAGAAAGGGTCACCAGGCACCTGGGGTGGGTCGGCTAAATGCTGTAGATAAGCCGCCGAGAGCAGGGAATCCGCGGCGGAGAGCGGGGAATTGGCTGCCAAAAGAAGCGGCCGGCGGGATTCGATGCCCGCCGGGCAGCTGGCAATTGAAATGGAAACAGGTAGAGAGAAGCCCGCGAATGGGTCGCTATCTGCGTTATCAGCGGGAGGACCTAACCGCTTGAAATCCAGTAACAAAGTATCTATCGCATAGTAAACATGCATTGTCAAAGATGTTGATAATTCTACCCATTCGCACGCCGTTTTGCACACACGGGTCTCACAGATTTCGGTAATCTTAGCACAGAAGGGAATAGTAGATAGAGGGATCGCAAAACTTAGACTTGGAAAAGATCTTAGCGAATCAACTCATTTAAACATTCTTTTAACGGCATAGATTAGGCGAGAAAAGGGATCGCAGGAACAGAAAAGAGCAGAGCTCGGATGTAAACTCCGAATGTAGCGCTCTTTTCTCTGTGCGAGTGCCTGCTAGAAACCTTTCCCGCCTTATCTCGCACTACTCTGGTCACAGAGAACGCTGCCAAACTGTACGTTTCCTGCGGTTATCCCAGCTGCATCTCCCGCTTCGGGCGCACCGTCGCATACATTTTTGCGAGCAGACCCCATAGTTTGGGATGAACTTTATTTAATCTTTGTTTCTCAGAATCTTTGATGTCACCAAGACTTGAGACAGGCGCGACCCTCTTCTGTAAAACACCTTCTTTAATCACCTTCCCTGCCTGTTTTTGATTTTGTATAACATAGCCGTACCTCGGGCTTAGTAGGTGCTTAATACGAGTTTAATACCTTTGTTATTGAATGAATTTGGTGGCTTCCTGCTTAGTCGAGGACTCAGAAGCTACCTGTGACCACGGGCAAATAAACCTCAGTTTCCTCATCTGTAAAATGTGGGTGACAATACATACAAGAAGTAACTCCCACTAAGTTGCTGATGAAGTAACGTATGTAAAGCATTTTGAGCTATGCGGTATAAAAGACAAGTTATTATTTTACAACATGTTGCTTCAGAAGATATATTTTATAGAGAGTTGATCAGAGGAGTAGCCTGATTAATTTGATAAGCCAAGAGGATGGGTTTTGGAACTCCCTGATTAACCTACTGCAAATATTTTTACAGAAAAACAGCAGTCCAGATATACTGTACTGTTAATCTTTGGTACTATATTTATCAACTTTCTGTGATGATCTCAAATTAAAAAAAAAATAAGTTCATAGGAGCTGGAAGGAACCTTAGCTTTGTCAGATGAGGAAAGAGAAGCCTAGCTAGGCTAAGTAATTTGCCCAAGATCACAGAGGCAGTAAATAAAACCAGGATTAAAATTCAGATTTTATTATAAATTCAGTGCTAATTTTCATTGCATAATCTTAGTCTCCTTTTACTGTATACCATATAAATTTTTGCATTTTCAAGGAGCTTCCTGGTTGTTTATAAGTTAATATTTGTAATACAAGAGCATGTTTAAAACGTGGATTTTGTCTTTTGAGCTCTGCTGCTTTAGAAATGTGAATTCCAAAACCCGACTTTAAAAAGTAAGTTACTAACCTCAGGGGGCCAGGTCCCACTCCTCTAATTTCTTTTGTATCTTTTGCCTGGCTATGCCTAGAGCACAATAGGTTTAATAAATACTTTTGTTTACTTAAAAGCAATATACCAAGAAAATACCTCAGGATCTTAAAGATGCTAGCAACTCTAACAGCACAAAAAAGGGGAAAGTTGATTATGGCAATTACTAAGCCTTTCCAGTAACCTCTGTCACTAGGATGTTGCTTGTTAGCATGTAAGTGTCCCATTATCAACCCACTTGGAAACATGCTAATTTTTGACTCTATGTGCTGCAACTAGGATATTTTGGTTAAATACTACCTACAGTGAACATGGAGAAAATAATTCATATTTATATAACTCTTGAAGGTTTACATTCAATCATCCAAAAAGTATTTGTTAAACCCCTACAATATGCTGGGCACTGTTCTAGAGTCTAGACAAAGACAAAACAAAAAAAAATCAATCTTGATTCTCATCAAGTAGAAAACAGGGACTCTTTTAGCAATCACTTATGAAATGCTGGTTGAATCAAACTTATATTCTAGTGCTTTCCTTACAGCAATCTCGAATCTGGCAGTACAATTCCTATGGCCCTCACTTTACAGATGGAGAAGCTGAGGCACAGGATACACCAAAGGGGAACTTGTTCAATGATGAGTATAAATGATATATGGCGGCCTATGAACCAATTGGGCATATAATCAAAGCAACTTGGATCCTATATATTACTTCAGTGGGTATAACAAGTGTTGCTAAGATCTGACATATGACCTTCACAGCATAAATTCTGAAAAGAACTCAAAATATTTATAGCATTACAACAAGAATGCTGTTTCACCACTCTGCGTAGGACATATACTGTTTTAATGAATTATCAACAGATTCTTGTGTGATACAGTAAAATAAGTATAGTGGAAAAGAGAAAATAATGCATTTTGATAGAAATCCAGGTTTGGATGCGGTTATTAGAGTTTTCAAAATACCATTGGCCCTGAAAGGGTCTTTGATGTGTCACAAAAGATTTGGGTAAGATCTAAGTACACACCGAAAAGCTGTTTGGATTTTTTTTTAAGTTTTCTCCCTGACCAGTTCTATGTGAATAGAATAATTCTTATTCTTCCATTTGCTGCAGAGATGCTCAACTCTGCAGGGACCTGCAAAGATTTTAAACAACTACTGGTTTTTCTATGACTGCACAAAGGTAGAAGATGGGGAGTAGGATTTTAAATCCTTTTCTCCCCTACAACTAGCTTTAGTGATGCTTTGTAAACTGGGAGAGATGGAACTGGAGAATTCCTACTAACTCCATAATATTGGGAGAAGTTACAAGAAGGAAGCTTTTTATTTGAAAACAATCAAATTTAGATTTCCCTTGAAGATATATATCAAAATTAACATCTTGAAATAGGAAAATTTTGCAAAAAAAATTCACTTTTAACAATAAAACCTTATTTTTGAAGCTTCCTCAGTATGAAGAATCTATATAGGCAACCTAACCTCAGAATTTGGTTCATGTAAAAATAAAGCAAAATTAAATTCCCTTGAATGTGCTATAGTTTTGATAGGTTGGGCTTTAGATTGACTTGCTTATAAGTCCTCATAGTGCAGATTAGTAGCATAAATGAAATTAAAGAGGAAATTTTTAAAATACGTAACTATCTTAACTCAAGCACAGTACAAGTACACCCTCAAACACTTTAGAGATACCTATTAATGCAAGATTAATTTATATGCTAATTACAAATAATTGTCATTCATTAAAGCAAGTAGCCTAAAGAACATTACTTGGCAACATTTTTCTTATTCTAAGTTGAGTTAATGTATTTTCCAGAATCTCAGAATTGGAAGGGACTTAAGAGACCATCTAGTCCAACCCTTTTGCAACATCTCTGGCAAGTGGTCATCCAGTCTGCAATTGAAGATCTCCGGTAATGAAGAACTCACTACCTCCTGAAGCAACTCATTCTAATTTGGATCAGCTCTAATTGTGAAGTTTTTGGTTTTTTCCCATACGTGAAGCCTATATCTGACCTTTTCACCTCCTGCCCATCATAGATACTTTGCCCCTCTGGGACCAAGAAAAGCAAGCTTAGTTCCCATCCTATATGATGACTCTTCAAGAACATAAAGACAGCTCTTAGCTTCCAAAAGTCTTCTCCTCTTTAGATTAAACATTCCATTTTTCCAGTTGATCCTAGCCAATCTGTTCAAACAAGAATAGATATACCCTGTGCTAGATTTAGAGGATAAAGAGACAAAATAAAATGCAATCCTTGCCCTCAAGGAACTTAGATTCTATTGAGTGGAATCAACTTATTTGCATAAAGACAGTATACTAGCAGCTAGTGAAATTAGAAATGGATTCCTATAGGAATTGTAACCTCAGCTGAACCTTGAAAGAACCTACCAATCAAAAGAAGTTCATGCCGGCCATGAGGAACAGCCTGTACAATGTGTGGAGGTGTAAGACTGAGTGCCAAATTCAGGGAGCAGTAAATAGGCCAGTTGGCTGAAATGGAGACTATGGGAAGGTGAATAATATGAAATAAGCTTGGAAAGGGAATCTGATCTCAGATGGTAAAAGGCTTTTAGTGTCTTTCTGGGTTTGCCTTTTATGCTGCATGCAACAGAGTCTTGAGCAGAGGGTGATGTGGATAGACTTGTGTGTTCACAAGGTTTTTTGTAGAAAATTGTAGAAAGGATGGATTGGAGTAGGGAGAAGGTAGAAACTGAGTCCAGTCAGTAGACTGTTACAATAGTAGAGTGAAGATGAGGTTCTGAACTAGGATGGTAGTCATGTGAGGGGTGAGAAGTGGATGAATCCAAGACACATTGTAAAGGTAGTCTTAACAAGATTTGGCAGCTGATATGGTGAGATATAGTGAAAGAAGAGAACAGATTGAGGATCTATGAGGCTGCTAACTTGGTGAGCTAGAAGGATGATGGTATCCCAAAAAGAAAAGTTGTCTGAAGGAGTGGTAGATTTAGGGTGGGGAAGGTAATGTATTCTACTTTGGGAGTTTAGATGCCTATGAGTCATATAATTGGAGGTATCCAAGAGGCAGTGGGTAATGGGGAACTAGTACTTAAGAAGGAGACTAGAACCAAATACATCTGGTGATCATTTTCATAGAAACAATTACTGAACACATGAGAACTGATGATATTGTCAACTGATAGCACATACCAAGAGAAGAGAAGAGAACAAAGCCTTGATAGACACCCATAATTAGGGAGTGAAAAATTAGTGATGATCTATCAAAAGAGAGAATAGGAATAGTCAGTCTGATAGGAGAAGAATAAAAGGAGTATATTGTCACAAAAAAAAACTCAGGGAGAAAATTCAGATTCTGTGAAGTGGTCAAGAAGGATGAGGAATGAGATAAGATCATCAGATTTAGCAATAAAGAGATTGTTGGTAACCTCAGAGAAAGCAATTTCAGTCGACTGATGGAAGTCAGATTGGAACATGTTTAGAAATGAGTAGAAGAAAGGTTGTTGTTCAGTCATATCTGACTCTTAATGACTCCATTTGGGGTTTTCTTGGCAAAGATACTAGAGTGGCTTGCCATTTCTTTTACCAGTTCATTTTACAGATGAGGAAACTGAGGCAAATGGGGCTCAATGACTTACTCAAGGTCACACAGCTAGTAAGTGTCCAAGGCTGCATTAAAACTCACATCTTTCTGACTCCAGGCTTGGTGCTCCATCCACTGTGCCACCAAGCTGCCCAGAAGAAAAGTAGAGGCAACCAATGGCAATGGCTTATTCTAGGAGTTTGGTAGGGAAAGGCTGGGGCTGCCAGGAGGCGCCATCCTGCATGGGGCGCTGGACCTGGAGTCAGGAAGTGTCATCTTTCTGAGTTCAAATCTGGCCTCAGACACTCACTATGTGGCCTTGGGCAAGTCACTTAACTGTTTGCCTCAGTTTCCTCTTTTGTAGAATGAGCTGGAGAAGGAAATGGCAAGTCACTCCAATATCTTTGCCAAGAAAACCCCAAATGGAGTCACGAAGAGTCAGACATTACAGAAAAATGACCAAAAAAACCCCCAAAAAATCAACAGTGATAGGCCAGATGTAAGATGAAAGCATAGGAAACTTAGTATCAAGTGAAGAACCTTTAATGGTGGGGATACCAGGACATGTTTGTAGGCTGCAGCAAAAGCAGTTAGAGAGGGATTGAAAATTGAGGGGTAGAAATAGTAGTAAAATTGAATATATATATATGTATATACACACACAAAGGGAATTGAAGGCATAAGTAGAGGGATTGGCCTTAGCAGGGAGAATAGCTACCTTTTTGTCACAAAGGAGGAGAGAAATATATTAAGAGATCTTGTGGTATAGAATTGGGAAGAAGAGGGAGTTCACAATAGATGACTTCTGTTTTCTCAGCAAATTTGAAGGCAAAACTAAGTTGATAGCAAAGTCTTGAGGAGAGAAGAGAAGGTTGGAGCTACTGCTCTGGCGAGTGTGGTAGAGAGACAATCAGGAGAAAATAGCAGGGTGGTTACACAACAATAAGAGGCCAACTTAAATAACAGATTTTCAGCGACATCAGAATTGTTGTGTAGCTTCCAGCAGTGTCCAACAACACCCAGGTGCTATGCTAAGGCAGATGATTGGGATAACCTAGGGTTAATGGTGGATAAAGCATAAGACAAAGGAGCCAGAGAGTTAGTCAGCTATTGGATCAAGATTGCAAAGAGAAGAAAGGGAAATCAGAGGAAGAGTGGTAGACTGTAAGTGGATGACGCAATGGAGTGACGAGATGTCACGGGGAGGATGAAGTGCCTTATAAGTCCGTCAAGAGGTAGAAAGACAGGACATTATAGCCAGATAGAGGAATTTCATATTTTTTGATCATGGAGTTAAAGTAGGCTACATATAGATATTTATGCATGACCTTTGCTGTTGCGTTCAAAGTGTAGTGAAGGCTCGTGAGCGTTGAGGAGTTTGCTGAAACGGGAAACCAGCATGTCTAAGTGTGTTGGCATGTGTACTGAAGTAAATTCTCAAGCGGTAAGGGCATTGTCACATCTACCCTCACCATCCTAATCAGCTACTTGACAATAAGAAAATAAATTTGCTTTCCTTTCCATTTCCACTGAGAATACCTAGTTATGGCCCTTATTACCCCTTGTCTGGACTGTTATAGTCGTATGCTAACCGTTCCTCTGCCTCCAGGCTCTCCTTAGCTCCAATTTACCATACTAAGAGTCACCAAATCAATTTTTCTAAAGTACAGATTTGATAATTTGACTGTCATGCTTAAACATCTTCAATAGCTCCCCTTTGCCTACCAAATTAAAGCTATACATCTTAACCTAGCATTCAAGGCTCTTAATGATTTGACTCAAATATAGCTTTCCTGTCTTATTTCTTAATAGCCCCCTTGCTAACATGAACCATGGGCAGATGTCTAAGGGGAAAAAAGCAGGAAATAAACATGTAAAGCACTGCTAGCCATGTCCATGTAATGATAGACGACAGGCAAAACCGACTGCAAACACAGAAGTTCAATAGGGAAGGGAACAGGGTTGTCGACTGGCTACAATTTGACCAATGTGATCCATATGCTTTCATAGAAGCTGGCTTCTTCTTAGACATGTGTTGAGTTATATCTATTTTTAATTTTTTTTGCTTTGTTATGGTTATTCTAACCCTCCTGAGCCTTCAACTTTATTCTAATTAGCTCCACCATTCCCTAGGCCCCTTTTAGACATGTTCTATCTTCCAGACCGTTCTATTGTGCTTTAGGGCCCAAAATACAGAGGCCTATTCACTGAATGGGCATTATCTCACTCCAAGTGAGTACATGAAAAGGCCTAAGTCTAAAAGGGCTAGGGTCTCCTCTCCCATTGCATCCTGGGTCATCTCCAGTCGGACTGGACCCAGATGGCTCTGGAGGAGAAAGTGAGGCTCATGACCTTGCACAGCCCTCCCTCCCTCAAATCAAAGTCAACTGCAAGTCATGGAATCATTTCCCTGATGTCATGGTCGTCTCTGAAAACAAAGGACAAACACAACAACAATCTGTGCTTTAGGATACCTATTGTAGTCTCAGCAAATGCCCTTACTTCTTTTAACCGCCCAAAGTTTTACTTTCTTTTTTTAACTGGAGCCTGGATCTCCTGGTAGGATATCAAATTCCTTACAATCTTCTATGTTGGAGGCCTCTCCTCTCTTTTCTCCTGCCATATAGGGCAAGGAGAAGGGAGGGGCAAATAAAGTTATTCTTCTGCCTTCATTTCTCAAGGACCTTTCATCTTTTGAATTACTCTTCCCCTCTTAAGCCATATGATAATAATAGTTCACATTTATATAATATGTTCAGGTTTATAAAGCACTTTCTTCATAACAATTGTGATATAGACAGTGCAATATTAATAATAATGTAATCCTAACTGACATTTTTATAGTGCTCTAAGATTTGCTTTTTACTCTTGTTCTCATTTGATAATCATAATAATGTTATAAGATAGGGAATAGAAGCATTATAATGCTCTTTACATTTAAGGAAACTGAGTCAGAGGGAGGTTGAATGACTTGTACAAAGAGGGCTTGCAGAGGTAAGAAGTGTTGGTTAAGATTTGAACCCAGGACTCCCATCTTTATATCTAAAGCTTTGTAGACTATGTTGCTGGCATGGTTAAACCTTAGAACTGATAATCACACTGCCTCCAAAATCTAGGACTTTGAAATTCTACTCTCTGAGCACAGCCTCCTTCATCCTTATACTTATCCCCTTCTCTTATTTACAGTAAGCCTACTCTTCACCCTTATTGCCACCTTTAGTGCCTTGACTCATCCCTGTTCTATGGAAAAGATGGGGGCACAGATTAATAATGAATCAAAAATGCATATATTGGGAAATTGAGGGGATCAGAGGCAATCATGCAGCTCTTCAGAGAAACCACTTCTCTCTTGATGGAATCATTCATCCCTTCAGAGAACTATATGTATCAAGGAATCAATATTGTACGGAGATACAGAAGGAAAGCAGGAGCTGTTGTCTGATGGAGATGCAAACAGGATTGGCACAGCAAAGAGCTGTGGTGTAGAGGAATAACCTGGGCCTCTCCTTTCACTGGTACTGTGAGTCATATGAACTGTACATCCTTAGAGAAAATGAGACCTACAAGAATGGATGGTTGCTTGACTAGAAGCCCTAATTTCTTTCCCTTTGTTTGGGTGGTGGGAGGGAGGGTAGAGTTAGTGACCCACGTAAACTCTGAAGGACTATTTAGATGGATGTTGGAAGCATACTAAAGAGGAAAGGGGACTTGTATTGCCTGTTAATGGGCTTGGTCATGACTTCTTTTTGTTTGTTATGGTTGTTATTGTTGTTATCACTGGATCAAATGAAACTTGTCCTATGTTCAATAACCTGTTAGCCCGAGTGCTTGCATGGGAGCTGAGGGATTTTTTTTTTGACAGAAGTGAAATCTTGATGTTCCCGGGGTAGACTCTGAGTGGGGGAAGATGAGCCAAATTCTTCTGTTCCCTGGTAAAACTTTAAAGTAGTTGCACATGTAAAAC
>CM053626.1:299057142-299067531 GCA_028646595.1 Phalanger gymnotis | reverse complement strand
CCCCCCCCCCCCCCCCCCCCCCCCCCCCCCCCCCCCCCCCCCCCCCCCCCCCCCCCCCCCCCCCCCCCCCCCCCCCCCCCCCCCCCCCCCCCCCCCCTCCCCTCTCTCTCCCTCCCCCTCCCCCCCTCCCCCCCCTCTAAGCAGATATGCCCAGGAATAGTCCAGGAAGAGGCAGAATTTCCCCCTTTCCACTGTGGCTCCTTAACAAGGTGTTGATTTTTGCCCCAAATCCTTGTTGTTCTGCTTGTGATCGCTGCTGTCCTTTGAAATCTGTGTCTACCCAAGTGTTCTGCATATATTAAATGTTAAAATTTTGTTTGTTGAAAACTTCCCAGTTGGAAATAAGTATTCTTGCCTGAAAATGCCCATTTTGCTTTTCTTATGGCACTTACCACATCTTATTATTAGAGTTATTTGTGTTAGCTTATCTCTCTAACCACATTATAAACTCTACGAGGTCACGGAACATATCTTAGGCATCTTCGTAGCCTCCTCAGTTCACAGTATAATAGCTGACACATGGTAAGTATGCAACAAATCTCGAAGAATGAATTTCTTTTAAAAATATTCTATAATTCAGCACTTTAATAATTTAGAATGCTCTGCACCTAATTCTCTTAAATCGCCAAGGTCGTACAGTAGTATAAAATGACTTGAAGAAAACCAAAGTCGTTATTGACAAAGGGGTTGTGTTTAGAGGATCTGTAGCAATAAGAAGTCACTTAATCTAAAGATTCCCTTTTTACCTCAAAGAAAACTAACTTTTACATTTTGAAACAATACATTTCCCCCAAAGCACATTTCTTTGCAGTGCAGTCCTTCTCCAACAAAAAAATTCTATGGGCAAACCATATATGGCATATATATCATACATGTAATATATATTCTCATATATATGATGAGACATTTTGTATACTGTGGTCTTCATAAACTCATATTTTCCACAGAGATGACAAGGGTAATGTACAACTTGGGCATGGTTTTAATCTTCTGAATTCAAGATAGGGGATAATAAAAATACAAGATGTACTAAGATTGTTAACAAGAAGACTTAACCGTTAAATGCTATTTGTTCTGTTTTATAGACTGTCAGAAAATAAATTAGGTCTTATACTGATTTGCAAATTTGTCTGCAGGAGAATTGATTCAAGTGGTTAGTGGAAAGACTGAGTTTCTTCTTAAGAGCCAGTGTGCATATGTAGTGATACAGTTCGTTAAAAATGTTCAGGGGACAGTGACATTCTGTGTTAGGAAATAGTGGGAAATAAAGATAGGTAAATACAGTGATGCCCGTTTTTAGAGGGCCTTGAAAACCAAGCAGAGAGACATGGAGTAGGAAATAAGAAACAACTGTGATTGGTATACAGAGAAGGGAAAGAGATGAGACATAGAGAAACTAGCTAGTAGACTTTTGCAATTTTTCTAGGCATGAAGTATTTAGGATCTGGATGTTGGGGGAAGCAAGGATGGCTAGAGATGTTTTGAAGGTAAAAATAATGTGAGTTGGGGACACATTGGATGTAGGAAAGGAAGAATTCAAAACCAGAAGCAATACCACTGACAGAAATGGAATAGTTGATTAGCAGAGCCTTTTCAAGATTGGGGAATTAATAACCTGTCCAGATTTGAACTTGTGTTGAAGCTGATGGAAAAGGTAGTCTCTTCTCTCTTCTCTATGTACATACACAATGACTGTGACACCCAGAAGTCAGGAAAAGAATTTTATACATCTTCTCTGGTGGAAAGAATATCCTTTCAAAAATTAGGGCCTAAGTTAAAATGCCTTCTTTGCCTCTTACTATCTTTGTGACTTTGGGCAAGTCACCTCCCTAGACATCAGTTCCTTTATTATAAAAAGATTGGTTGAGTTAAATGACCTCTCAGGTCTATTCCAACTTTAAATAATTTAGCTAGTTTTAGATCAAACTTCACTCAGGGTAGAGAAATGGATAAATCGGCTTTTCTATTTGTGTTAACATTTTTGTTTTTTATTTTTAACCTGATTTCTAATTGGGAATGTTGGCAGTATACCTGATGAAGGATCCTAGAGTTTTCAGGACCTGATCTGCAAAGGAGGAATAAACTCATTGGTTAATACTAGGAATTGATACAGACTCTTAAGGTACAGTGTGGAGTCAAAGATCTCAGCATTTTTGCTCTCGTTTCTGTTTGTAAGTACTCTCCTAACTTTTATGAATATGTAGATCCTACTCATGTCTGCCTAGCTCAAGTCCCAATTTTTCTTTGAAGACTTCCACAAACATTTAAATCCCGTGATCTTTCCCTCCTCTACTTTTCTATGGCACCCACCTGTGGCACTCCTTTATTAACTCCTTTTTCATAATTGAACATGATTTCTCACTATCCTGGAGGCTTCTTGAAAGCAGGGACTGTGTCATGTACTTACAAACACCAGTCACTTAATATGAGGCACTGCACATACAGCAAGGGCTGGGTTACCATCTATTGCTTAATGGAACTGAAACTATCATCTTTAAATGACTTTCTTAGAGGATCATAGAATCAGAAGTGATCTCAGAACTCATCTAGTTCATTGCATACCAGAAGAGAAGCTTTCTCTAAAATAAAAATGGCTCAACAACAATAATTCAAGTGACTAAAATGAGAAATAGAAAACAGTAAAGATATTGACTTTATCACCATTTCTTAAAGATTATCACAGTGAGGAGGATAAAGAGTACCACCACCAGACACTTAATCCAATTTTTAAGTAGAGAGCCATGACAAACTTGGAACAATTCATTTGTAGAGTACAAGTTCATTTATAAAATATTGCAGGCAATGATGACGTGATACTGTAAAGAACACTGTTGCATTACAAAAGAGAAAAGAAAAGCAACTTAAGTAACAAGCAGCTTGTAGAAAACTTGATTTGAGATCCAACTAAGCTAAATTTTCCCCTGCTAACAAAATTATGGATTTCTAAAATGTTGAAAGGCTCTTTTCAAGAGCATTCAGAAATGAGAACAACGGATATGAAGTAGCATGGATGCCAGCCATGAAGAGGCAGTGGGCAGAGGCTAGGACATAGAAGCAGCCAGGGTTACTGTGGAAACAGCAAGAATTTCTGGACCCGGATATGGAGAGGCAGTGGTGAAATTGCATGGTCCAGAAATGTCAGCCAACCGAGGCAGTGGTAAAGTAACGAAAGCTTCTGGACCTAGCTTGCTCAAGGAAGAACAAGAGTCTCTAAATACAGCCTTCTGGCAAGTCGAAGAGGCCGCCATGTAGCCCTGAAGATAAAAGAGGCACTGAAACATCACATGGGAGGAGCAAACTTAGCTCAGTCCTAGTACCATGACTTATTTGGATAGTATTGGTCTAATACAAAATAGGTCATCCTCCTAGGAACCCCAAGAGTGAAGGGAAAAAGTAAGGCCAAAGCAGGGAGGACTGCCTGGGAGAGCAGCGAGGGACACATACTTTTAGGATACAATTTAACAAACTTTTCTTCATGAAAAAACAAATGCAAGTCTTGCTGTGTAATTCTCGCTATGATATTGCATTCAGCTCTTCAAATACAATAAGACAGAACATTGGATACTAACTGTTCCTATTAAAGGAGATCAAATAGTTGTCATTTTCATTCATTTTGAGAGATTTTCCCTTTACATCTTGGGCACCGATGGGATGAAGCCCTAAGATCTATGATTCTATGAAAGCTTTCCACCTCGATCCCAGTTTATCGATTTAACAGAAAAGCAGCCATATTCGTAAATATGGGTATTATATATTTTCTTGAGTCACAAGAAAAACATGGCATTGAATTTAACAAATCACACATTTTATGCATCTGATTTAGGGGACAGTGGCACTCAAATGACAAGGGATTTAGCAAGAGCTTTTATGTGAGATACACAAGTGAAAATCAAATCTTCCCTTTGGATTTTGGCCAACACAAAAATACTCCTTTTCTGAAATGCAGTGTCACATAGTATGAAAAGGAAGAAAAGTTTCTCAAGCCTGCTTTAATCTGAATTCTAGTTTTCAAACTCTGATGGAAATTGACCCATAGACTGGGGCAGCAAACTTTAACTCATAAAGCATTTGTAATAATAATAATAAAATTTATATTATATTTGTAATAAACTCTTGGTAATGGCCTGTCCCAGTGACTCTTAACAGAATACCTAGCGACAGTCAATGACTTAAGTTTTCATGTATATAAAGGAACATCCAAGGAAATCAACAATCCAGATAACAACTAATGAATTCTCTATGGAACTCATGAATTGGAATTGCTCCTGCCGAGAAAATTTAGAACTAAGATAACTTGGACAATTCTTATTAAAATATATGTGTGTATATATGTGAAATGTTAACTTCAAGACACTTCCAAAATGGATAATTTTTTTCCTTTGGCTTTTTGCCTAATTATTAGTGTAACACTTTTTGATACACGGTAGTACAAATAAATAATGAACTGTTAGTTATTGGTTAAGACCTACAGAATTGTATTTGCTTGTGTACATGAGATCTTCTACTCCACCCCTACTCCCAAGTAAAATGAAACTTCCTGACATCAGGTCTTCACTTTTGTTTTTGTAAACCCAGAGTCTAGGACAGTGTCTTACATTTAGTAAGAATTTTAGAAATATTTATTTAGTTGAATTGGATTGTGATATAGACCTTTGATAGAATTAGCAAGAAAAGAGATTTGCAGAGTCTGTGATAGAATTATAACCTTGGTGTCTGGGTACGTGTCACTGAGAGGTGTCCTGTGACTGACTGAAGGATCAGGCCCTTCTCCTGTAGGCTTCTGTGTTACAGATTTTAAAAAGTAAGTTAAAGATAATTGAATGGAACATTTGCCCCCCTTAAAGTTTCTTTTTTCCAGACATGCAACGGACACAATAATCACGTAATAATTCTTCATTGACTTGAACTGAACTGAAATAAATTGAATCAACATTATTGTGGTTATGATGGACAAGGGAACTACCATGAGAATATTTAAAGTTTATGTGCCAAAATCTAATGTAGAGAATGGAGAATTAGAGAAAGTCTAGGAAACTTGAAAATCTTCGAATGAAATAAACATATTTCTTGACACTCATGACTGCAACAGATTTTGATGATTCAATTTATTACTTCAATTCAAAAGTGGGCAAAGAGTAGGATGGTGAAAAAACTCTGTTGGAAAATATGCATTGAATTTAAGATGTGGAAGAAGACAGATCTTTAGAGATAATACAGAAACTCAAGCCCTTATTTCACAAAATCTTCTTTAAGAAGAGATCTGGAAAGCTCTGTGCACAGCCAACACTGAATAATATCACAAAAAATTAAACTGCCCATATATTAACAGAAATGATCTGTTAACCAATGTAACAGTCATTTCAGAAGCAGCTATCTGTATGTAATCAGATAATTGGTTAGGTACAGCAAAGGTCAAAATCAATATCACGTTTGAAGGCAAAGATAAAGATGAGTAGACACTGTATTCAATAACAACAATTCTAGCCTGACCTATTTAAACAGGTTGTTGTCTTTGAAAAATGGGAAATAGATAAAATATAAGACATTGACTGTGAATAGTACCATTTTCTAGAGAACTGTAATGAATATAGAAGAGTTCTCATAATGACGAGGCCAAAAGAGCTCAGAAGCCAGCAGAGCCAATAAATATTTGTTCTTGTCAAATGGAAAAACATGGCAGCCATGGGCAACACTGTTTTAGAATGCAGTTCTCATTTGCATCACATATGGAGAAGGATTGTGGAAGATATCAAGTAGTATCACCTCACAAAACATAAAAAATTAGTAGAGGAGAAAATGATCCTGTAGAAAACATGACATTAAGCCTAAGTCAGCTTATCCAAAAATACTTATCAATAAAACTTCAAGGAAGACAACAAATAGTTATTAGATGGAACATATTTGTTAGTATTTCTGTAGTGAAGTATTCTCATCATTAGCGACAAGAAGCTACCATATTTGAATTCTTCACACTTTAGTACATGAAATGAAAATGCAAAAAAATTCACTTAAAAAGACAAAGTCAAGAAGAATGAATGAACCTGTCCAAATACAAATAGGAGAAATGTATACCAGAGATAATAATTTTAAAGATAAAGATACTGAGGGATCAATTTAAGATATTTCTAAGAGGATAAAATTCCAAAAGATTGGAAAAGATTGCAGATGCCGTTATCACCAATACAAATTGACCTAGAAGATAACCAACCTCTACCAATCCAAATATATGTTTTTTAATCTTTATAAAATCTTTTTCAAGGATATCATTAATGCAAATATGAGAAAGCAACAAACAGATTTGCAGATTTTTCCCCCTACAACAGTCATGCAGTGAACTGAGTGGACAGAATACATGATCCTGAGTTCATGTTAAAACTTTAGGATACAACTAAAATTATTACTGATCTATTTACCTCGTCAAGGAGAATCTGTGAGTCATACTTTCATTTAAAATACATCTTTATGTCTTCTTATTTCATTTATTTTAATAATATAAATATGATTGTGGCTCTGCTTCTGTAGTTATATCTCAACTCATTGGTCATTGGTCAAGGACTTCATGGGTAGAATACCACCAGCCAATATTTTGTAGACATCCTAAAAATGGTGTCATTCTTGTCACTTCCTGTCCCCTTTCCCACTATTCCATCACCATAATTGGAGAAATAAAAGGATCATTTTGTAATATTATAGTTTCATGGATGGCCATGGCACAGAATTAATCATCTATTTACCAAAATGCTGGTGATGAGCTGCCCTGCACTTAGCCAAGGCTGGTCCCCAAACAGCAGAAACAGTTTGTCATTGGGACAGAACTGGAAGTGTTTCTACTTTGGGAGAACATGCCAGAACTTTTCTTGTCCTGGCATTGCCCTCAAGAACCCAATGTCCTTTTCATACCATGATGAGGCATCATCAAAGTAGAATTTCTTAGGAGGAATATTAATAAGAAGGGTGAATATGTGTAAAAAGCACATGTGGAAACAACAGCTTTCACAGTTTTTCTTTAGCCACAACACAATAGTATTTTTCATCATCTATGTTTAATACTGTCCTCAGGCTCTTGATAAAAACCAAAACTGATAGAAAAAAATGGCTTCTACTATCTCCATTAAGGATTAGGTTATGTAGTTCTTCTTATGTAAAGCCTTTTCAGTTCTCTTTATTTGTTAACATCTTCTGTTTCCTCAAATTAACCTATATTTACTTTAGAGTGTAAATTCTAGAGTACAAAGTTTGTTGTATTTTTGACCATTTAACCCTAGTGCCTAGCAAAGTACCTTGCACAAAGTAGGTGAATAATAAACATTTGTTAAATTTAACTGAATTGTTGAATGAGGAATTTTGCAAGTAGGGTATTAGGAGGCAGGCCTGAAAATATAGGTCCACCAAAGTGCAGAAAAAGTGACCTTATCCTGTCCCACTTCTTTCCAAGGAGTTGGATACTGAGTGCTTTTAAGATTTGCAAAGTTCATTACTATACCTTCTCACTGCATCTTCACTGCAATCTTATGAGCTAGGAAGATCAATTGTTATTTATTCCCATTTGCTGAATGATAAAAGCACAGAGAGGTTAAGTGATATGCCTCAGGGAGTCATATACGCCCTCCCCCAAAGGAAAGAGGAAAATCACCTTGACTGCTTGGTCCTCAATCAGCCAAAAAAAAACAAAAAACCCATCATGCTCCTTCAAAGAATCATGGAATTGAAGAACTGGAAGACACCTCTTAGACCACATAGATTACACCATAGCTGAATAAAAATCTCTTTTAGAACATCTTCTGGAAGAGAGATTAGACTTATTCTGCTTTGTTCCAAAAGATAGAACTGGGAGCAATGTGTAGAAGTTGCAGGGTGATAGATATTTGGCTCCATGTAAGGAAAAACTTCTTAATGAGTACCACTAGCCATAAGTGGAATGGATTGCTTCAGGTGGTAACAGACTCCCTATCACTAAAGGTGTTCAGATGAAGTTTGCAGCATTTCATGTCTTGTATTTAGAGGGGAGATTTCTGGTTAGGTGCTGAATAACCTTCTCGTGCAGAACAGCTACTGTTAAAATTTGTCATTGAACAGAACTGGGGTCTTTTAAAAAAAAAGTTGTACTGTACATGTTATGAGCAGATTATGCCTTATGTTCACATCAGGAGTCTGGTCAGAAAACAACACCTCTCTGAACAGCTTGATCTATTTTCAGGTAATATTTTCCCACTTAGTAACAATTTTCTTTTATGAAATGAATATTTAAAGTGTGTAATTTGCCATTTGATTAATGGAGCTGCCATAAGCTTTAATCTCTCTCTGCTGCAGATAGATATTTCTTAAAAGGAGATCTCTTGCCTTTAAAAATTTTATGGATATTGAAATTTAGTAGTCCCACTTGAACAGATGTAGTTGGAGAAATGGATTTATGAAGGAGTTAACTACAGGGTACAATTAAGCAAAGAAGCAAGGAAAGAAAGAGTACAAGGTTTGGAGTCAGAGGACCCGAGCTGGAGTTTCATGATTAGCAATTACTAGCTGAATGGCAATAGGCAAATGACTCTGTGGCTCTTAATTTCCTCATCTGCAAAAGGGGGGTTGCTTACATAACCACAGAGTTGTGAGAAATGAACATTATAAACCTTACAGGACTATATAAGAGTGACTTATTTTATTATTCCTAAGTTAATACACAATTTAAAAAATCATCTAACTTCCTTGAATTGGCTGCCATTTCTGTTCTCACTCAGCTTGGCAGTTACTCTTGTATCCAATAGACTTCCTGATACCCTGCCAGATCCCTCCTTCTTTTGGGGATGAATCAGAAAACTTCAAATGATTGTCTTGTTCCCAATATTTCTAACTAGGATTACTTGATTGCTTCTTAAACTAATGGCCTTGCAATTGCCTCATTCTGTTCTCTGAGAATTTTAAAATATAATGGATAGAGAGAAGAAAATTCATTTGTATAGAATTGCTCTTCCATGCTTCACCATGACTAGTAAATGTAAGTATACATATATATTTTAATGTACAAGAACAGGAGTCACTCCCTTAATAGATAAAATAGTCAGAGGATATGAACAGGCTGTTTTCAAAAGAAACAAGGTTTCAGCAACCATATTTATAAAAACAATAATAATAGTCTAAATCCCTAATAAGAGAAATGAAAATTAAAAGAATTCTAAGATGCTGAAAGGATTCTAACATTTTACCTTACAAAAATGACAAAAGAAGAAATTGGTGGAGGGTCTATGGGATAACAGGAACACTAATGAATTGGTAGAGGTATGAATTGGTTCAACCATTCTGGAAAGCACTTTGGAACTTTATGTAAAAAAAAAATCACAAAACTGTGCATAGCCTTTGTTCTGGCAAAACTACTACCATGAATATATCCTAAAGAAGTCAAAAACAACATGAAAGGATCAATATATGATAAAATGTTTCAAACAGTGCTTTTTCTTGTAACAAAGAACTAGAACAAAGTGGGTACTCATCATTTGGGGAATGGTTGAACAAATTATTCTGTATAAATGTAAGGGAATATTATCACACCCTAAGAACTAACAAAGCTGATGGATTGACAGAAACCTGGGAAGACTTGTATGTTTTGATGCAGGGGGAAGTGAATAGAACTAATAGAACAATTTACAAAAAGACCATAAAAATGTATAGGAAAACAGCTTTGAAAGACGTCTGAACTCTGATCAATGTAGTGACCAATCATGACTTCAGAAGACTAAGGATGAAAACTGCTTCCCACCTCTTGCTAGAGAGGCGACAGACTGGTGGGACAGAATGATACATATATATATTTTCAGATTACCACCAGCAGGTTATTTTGTTTTGTATACTTTTTTTTTTTTACAAGGGAAGACTGCTTGTTTTTTGTTGTTGTTGTTGGGGAGGAGCTTAAGGGGAAGTTGGGGTTAGTGATAGTACTGCAAAAATAAAAGAAACAAAGAAAAGAGTGTCAGTGTAACATAAATATATGCAGAAGGGAGCTGAAGAAAGTTCAAAAGGGAACAAAAAAGTACATTTTGTTACTACTGTGTTAAATATAATATGTACTTGATGTATAGTATCAAATGTATTATATTTAAATGTAATATAATTGTAAATGTAATATATATTCCCAAATGCAATATATGTATACTTTATAAAATTGTATATAACAGTTCGGTTTCTGTTATAATCCCCTTTTTGTTCTTTGCATATCGAAATGCCCATGTTTATTAATGTATTTTAACTTCATAATAAAATTTTTTAATTTATTTTTAATATGTTTAGTTTTCAGCATTGATTTTCACATGCGTTTGAATTACAGATTTTCTCCCCATTTCCACCCCCCCCACTCCAAGATGGTGTACACTCTGGTTGCCCTGTTCCCCAGTTTGCCCTCCC
>CM053626.1:299020781-299056642 GCA_028646595.1 Phalanger gymnotis | reverse complement strand
AATGCAAATCAAAACAACTCTTAGATACCATCTCTCTGCTGTCAGATTGGCTAAAATAACAAAACAGGAAAATGATAAATATTGGAGAGGATGTGGGAAAATTGGAACATTGTAATATTGCTGGTGGAGTTGTGAACTGATCCAGCCATTTTGGAGAGCAATTTGGAACTATGCCCAAAGGGCTATAAAAATGTTCATACCCTTTGACTCAGCAATACCACTCCTAGGGTTGTATCCCAAAGAGATCACACAAGTGGGAAAAGTGCCCATATGTACAAAAATATTTATAGCAGCTCTTTTCGTAGTAGCTAAGAATTGGAAATCAAAGGGATGCCCATCAATTGGGGAATGGCTGAACAAGCCGTGGTATATAAAGGTAATGGAATACTATTGTGCTATAAGATATGGGGATGATACAGACTTCATAACAACCTGGAAGAATCTACATGACATATTGCTGAGTGAGCAGAGCAGAGCCAGGAGAACATTATACACAACCACAGATATATGGATTCTGTGATGACTAACCCTGATAGACTTTGCTCTTCTCAGCAACATAATATGAAGAGACAGTTCCAAGGGACTCACGATGGAGAGTGCTATCTACATCCAGAGAAGGAACTATGAAGTATGAATGCAGATCGAGGCACACTTCATGCTCGCCTTTTTCTCCCCCCCCTTTTTTTTCCTCTCTTTTGTATTTGTTGTTGGATTGTGTTTTGGGTTTTATTTTTCGTTCTGTTTCTTCTTTCTCATGATTCATTCCATTGGTCAAAATTCTTCTCTACAACTTGACTAGTGTGTAAATTAATTCAATGCCAAGTTATACATGGAAGTTATATGGGATTCCATGCCATCTTGGGGAGGGAAGGGAGAAGGGAGGGAAGAAAATCTGGAACTCAAAATTATGTAGAATCATATGTTGCAAACTAAAAATAAAAATTAAAAAAAAAGAAATGATGAGCAGTATTCTCTCAGAAAAATATGGAAAGACTTGCATGGGCTGAGGCAAAGTGAAATGTACTGTGTAGAAAGTAACACCAATATTGTAAGATGATCAGTTGTGCCTTAGCTATTCTCACCAATACAACAATCCAAGGCGACTCTGAAGGACTTAAGATGAAAAATGGTATCTGTATGCAGATACCATTAGTTCTTTCTCTGGGGATGATGGTATCTGCATACAGATTGAAGCATACTTTTTTTAAAACTGTCTTTATTTTTTCTTGAGGTTTTTTTTGGTCTATGTTTTCTTTCACAACATGACTGTTAGGGACATATTTTGCATGACTACACATTTATAACCTGTATTGAATTACTTGTCTTCTCAATGAGGGGGTTTGGCAAGAGACTAAGGGAGAGAATTTGGAACTCAAAAGTTTTAAAAACAAATGTTAAAAATTGTTTTTACATGTAACTGGAGAAAAATAAAATACTAAATAAAAAAAAATTTGAAAAGAATACATAGTAACACAATAGTAACTTCAGTGTCCCTCTTTCATTTTAAAATAAGTCTAACGGAAAGAGAAACTAAAGAGAAAATATGTTAGACAAATTGTTAGAGAAACTAGAACTAAAATACTTATGGGGTCTTTGAAATGAGACTGCAAAACAAAATAGATATTTCTCAGTATGATGTGGAACTTTTACAAAATTTAATCATATATTAGGGCACAAAGATGTTTGCAAACAAATGTAATAAGGCAGAAATAGTAAATACATCTGTTATAGACCATAGCCTAATAAAATAAGTCATTGGTTCAAGGAGCACAAATAAAATATACACACCCAAATGGAGAATTAATAATAAAATCCTAAATAATGAGTCTATCAAAGAACAAATCATAGAAACAAATAACATTTGTCAGAAAGGATGAACATATGGAATGATGGGTGAGTTTAGGGGATAAATTGAAAGTCCTATTCTGGTTTGGGGCAGGCCCACATAGTCATCTTGGTCATAGACCCGAGGTGGCCATCCTTGGCTCAATTCAATTCACTAATCAACAAATATTTATTAAGTATCTATTATGTGCAAGGCATTCTAGTAGGTGCTAGAAATAGGAAGACAAAACTACCTTTAGGTCATCATTATAACATATAACACAGGAGAAAAGAAGTGGAAAGGAACAAGTATTTACTAAGCACATACTATATGTCAGACCATGTGCTAAGGGTTTTACAAATATTAATTTGATCCTCACAACTCTTAGAGGCAAGTGCTATTATTATCCCCATTTTACAGTTGAGGAAACTGAGATAGACTGAGGTTAAGTGACATCCTCAGGGACAAACATCCAGGAAGTACCTGAGGCTGAATTTGAATTCAAGCCTTCTTGATTCCAGGCCTGGTGATCTATCCGCTGTACCACTTCTCTGCCTTTAGGTGAGTAGATGAGAATAATATCAGATGGAGTGAAAAGTATCAAAGGAGAGATAAGGGAAAATATAATGATCATATTTAAGGAGGAAAAAAGAACTTTCACCTTGAGGGGTGAGGTGCATAGAGGGATGAGGGAAGGCTTCTTGGAAGAAGAGGGACCTAACGTAAGACTCTGAAAGGCACATAAAGAGAGAATGCCCCCTAGACACAAAGAAATGCTGGTGTAGATGTCACGTCAAGGTCGGGGAATATCCTATAGATATAGGTAGGGTGGGTAACATATTACAAGAAGGGAAACAATATGAAATAAGTTCAAAAAGGATAGGCTGGAGCCAGATGTTGGAAGGCTTTAAATGCCATGCTAAGGAGTTTGTGTCTTGTCCCAGAAATGATAGGAAGCTACAGAAAATGGTTATAAAATAGGATTTCCTGTAGTACCTACCTCATAGCATTGAAAGAATATATGTAAAATGATTTTTTCACATTTTAAAGCATTATTTAATCATCTTTTGCTATGACCTTGTGCATTTGTATATAGCCTATTCCAGGGCCACAGATTTTAATGCTATTTGTCTCCTTGGAGAGTATATCCCTCTACTCTCTGCATCTTTCAATGCAGCTGGTGATGTTCATCAGTGAGATATTCTTCTTCTTTTGGCTTTCAGAGACTTGGCACTGCCTTGGTTTTCCCTTCTCCCTCTCTCACTGCTCCTCTATTTCCTTCATTCATCAACTTTATATCATCATCATCAACATCATCGCTTTCCTATTTCTCAAGCGTCTGTCACGAACTTCTTTATCTTCTCTTTTCACACTCCTTCCACTGGCATTGTCTTTCAGTTCCATGGTTCCAAATATCACTTTTACAGAAATGACTCCCAAATTGATCTCTCCAGTCCATGCTTCTCTTTTTAGCTCTAGACCTGTATATTCAAGCACATACAGGATATCTCTACCTTAATGTCCCATGGACACTTCAAACTCCACGTATCAAAAACTAGGCTTATCATGCTCCCTAAATTTGCTCCTCCTTTTGGTTATATTACCACTCATTCAATTTCTGGTTATCTTTGACTCTTACCTCTCAGAGTCCATCATTTACAAAATCCTATCCACCATGCTTCAATAGTTCTTGGATTGACCCGTCTTCTCCATTGCCACTAATTGTACACACATGTACACCCTAGCACCTACTTGAATTATTGCAAGGACCTTCTAATAGGCTAAAATAACTTTTCTCATACCTGAATCTGATTATGTAATTTTTCTTCCCTAAAATCATCAATGGCTTCCTTTTTTCCTCCTAGATAAGATTCAAGCTCTTCTTTCTCATATTAAGTGCCCATGTTTACTCCATTCTCCAATCAAACTGAATTATTCTCTCATCTCAAGCACATGTTAGAAACTCCTGTCTCCATGCCCTTGCTATCAATGCTCTTTTTGACTAGAACATCCTTCTTCCTCCCTACTCCTTGGTGTACCTCTGTCTGTTACTTAAAGTGCTACATAAATGTCACCTTGCCCATGAATGATCTCTTCACTATGCAATAATTTTCCCCCTCTGACTTCAAAGAGAATTTTGTTCTGCAGCTCCCTAAAGCTCTTTCCACATTGTGTTGTGCATTACAATTATCTGTGTATGTATATGACTGCTCTATTAGACTGAAAACTCCATGAGGCCGGGACCATGTCTTTTCTAAATGTAATAGATTCTTCTGATTATTAGGATAGTGTTGTGAACACTGTGAGTACCAAGTAAATCAAAATTTATCGAATTACAAATCAATACTCAGGGGATAGCTTTTACCTAGTATGCCAGATGCTTGGAAGTGGGGAGGAGGAACAAACACAGCATGTTGTTTCCCCCTCTATCCCTGCTGCTTTCTCAGTGGGTCAGTGCACAGTTGGAGCACACAGAAAAACGGGTGCAACAGAAGACTCCCCAGGTTACCCACTTAGTTGCAGCTGTGCCTTTCTGTATGCATTGAAAATTTATTTGAATCCATTCTTCTCTCCTGATAAATCCATTCTGCCCAGAGGCAATGGAGTTGCAGCCTGTGTTTTCCAGTAAGAAAGACCCTTCTTTCTATTCAAACACCCCAGATAAATGTCACATTCCCCCCACAGAATGGTGGTGCAATTACACATGGCACAGGTCACCTTTTGCTTGGGTCTTTGATGGATTCTTCCAATTAACAATGCTGACACGGGCTTTCTAGCTCAAAATGGTAATGGAAGCTCTGGCCCCAAGTGTTGGCACTGTTATTATAGAATCAGACAGCATCATGCCAAGGGTAGGGTTGAAGCGTAGAACTTATAGCTGAGTCGGCACTTTGGCAAGTGACAGTGCCAAGGCACTTGTCACTGAGCTGCATTGAACTATCATTGAGGGGATATAGGGATGGCGGGATACTTAAGGAGGCAATAAGGTTGTTACCAGGACCAATAGAATTAAGACAGAATGTCAACCTATATGCCATTAGGCATATTTAGGTATTCATAGAGCACAGAGTATTAAAGAATCATCTGGTCAGGCCATTCAGCATCAAATGAATCCAATGTCAATCAGTCAATAAGCAAGCATTTATTAAACACCTGTTGAGTGCCAAACACTGGGGATACACATACAAAAGTAAGACAGTCCCTGTTTGTTTCCTACTAGGGTAAAATAGTTCATAGATGAACAAATATAGGATATATTTTAAGTAACTACACAATGATTGGGAAAGGCATTAAATAATTGGGGGAATCAGAAAAGGACTCTTGAAGGGAGCAAGGAGTTTCAAGAGGTAGAAGGAGAATATTCCAAACAGAGTGTTCAGAGTGTGCAAAAGTGTGAAGACAGGCCACAGAATGCTGTGTTTTGGCAACAGCGAATAGTCCAATTTGTCTGAAACACGGATTGTAGAAAGATCGGGAGCATAATCGTCCCAGAAAAGGTAGGAAGGGGAGGGATTATTTAGGAATTTTTGTGTCAAACAGAGAAGTTGGCATTTGATCCTAGAGTTCATCTTGTTATTTGTGCTTTGTTTTCAAAGGAGACCAATGCATGATGTCTTGACTTGTGCATGAATTGGATTTAATTGAGGTGGAGGCGCACAAAGTCACCAGTCTCACTCTCTCTTCCTGAGTCATCAAAGTCCAGTGGCAGGACAAAAGTCAAGATGACTGGCAATCTGGGATGCAGTGCATGATCTCAGTGTCTTCGATGCCTGACCAAACTCTAAGCACTCCATGGTGCCTGCTTCAGCTGCCTTCATGGCCATTGGAGAAACTTGTTCTCTTCCATCCATTCCTCTAGGAGATGCCTTCTCACGCTTGTGGTAGACATCTTCCTAAGTCACTGACAGGTTTGAGATTTATCCATTCCATTTAACCTGGTTTAGGACATCTGCTGGTTTCCCCTGAACACTCCATACCCCACTCCTACACTAAATATGGGACAACTGAAACTTCTTGAGCAGAAAGATGTATTTCAGGAAAATCAACTTGGCAGCTATGAGGAAAATGACTTGGAATGGGGAAATACTGAATGCAGAGGGACTAAGTAGGAGGGTATTGCAATAATCTAGGAAAGAGATGATGAGGCTCTGGACTAGAGCAGTGTGAGTAAAGAGGGCAAATATGAAAGATGTTGAGGAGGTAGAATCAATAAGACAGTAACTCATTAAATATGAGGGTTGAGCAACAGTGAAGAGTTGAAGTTGATTCCTATGTTGTGAACCTAGGGACTAGAAGATGGTGGTGTCATCAATCATAAGCAAGAAGTTAGGAAGAGGTTTGAATTTAAGGGAAAGACACTAAGTTCTATTTTGGACATGCTGAATTTGAGATGCCTATGGAATATCTGAATGGAGACATCAACAGGCAATTGGAGGCATGTGACTATAGAACTCTGGAAAGAGATGAAATCTGGATGCATAAATTTCAGGGTCATCTCTAGAGAGACAATAGTGAAATCCATGGGAACTGATAAATTTGGAGGGTATGAATTACCACATTTTAAAAAAATTATGGTTGATATCTGCTTTTGGGATGTGTCTATATCTTTGTATTCTATTATTTGTATTCATATTGGATGGATCTGTGATCTTATCAGTGTGGGCATCCCCCTCCAGAAGCCCATCCATGATTTCTTCTCCTGAAAAATTCTTTTTTGTGTCCCTGCATAAATCCTCCCTACACTATCTACCTAACATAGTGGAGGACTTATCTGAGTTCTGGATTTTTTTTACTAGTTAGTTCACGCCTGTGCTACACTCAGGCTATCTACCTGTTACCTTTCACTTTTGTTACATGACCAGTTCACCTCCTTTTCTAATCATATGTACCCTTGGAGATGTCTTTTAGCTCAATCGTTATTTGCAAGTCATCATTGGTAATACGCAACAGCCTGCTTACTTACCCCCACCATATGTCTTTCCATTGCCCTTTGGATCACCTGCAATTTTAATTCTTCTAAGATCCATGATTTGTAGCCACATAGCATCACCAGGAGAATATTGATGTTAAAAAGATGTACTTTGGCAGCAGGGAGCAACTTAGAATAATTGAAAGCACTGTGTAATTTCCCGAATGTGATCTAGCTTATTCTATGTCTATTCAATTTCGTGCCCAATTCACTGTCCATCTGCAATGCCTGTCCAAGATATATGGACTGATCAAATTAGATAAATGTATGTAACGTGTTTTGCAAGCTTAAAAGCACTACAGAAATGTCAGCTATTAGTATTAGTGTTAGGATTAGCATTACTATTATTACTGATAGACAAAGTCAATGGCCTTCTTCAGTAACTACATGTCTTACTCTAGGCAATATGGATTGTTGGCCTTCACAGATTTTCTTGTGTGAATCAAGCGTCTGTGGTTTTCACTGAGGAGGCCCTGTTGTGTCTCCAGGTTTGATGCAATTGCTCCAATATCACATTAAAAAAAGGATGGGGAGCATCTGGAGAACTTTACCGTCCTTAGCAAATACCTCTTCCGTTTGGCTACAGCGTAAGACATCCTCCACTGTGGTGATGAACTCCTTTAGTAATCTCCTGTCCCCTGGTTTATGATTTGATTGAGATAGATACTCAAGGGATCTCTTAACAAAATTTTCCCTGTGGTGTTATCTTTCAAAAGACCTTCAAAGATTCTTGGATCTAGAGTTAATGGGGACCTCTGTGGCTATTAAGTCCGATGTGTACCTGAATTAGAGTCACTTCTACACCACACCCAGCAATAAGTCATCCAGGCTTTGCTTAAGAATTTTTAGAGGAGAACTCACTACCTTAACAAATCAACAAGCATACTTCCCTGGAGCAGCCCTTTCCACTTGGGGATAGATCCAATTACTAGGGTGCTTTTACTTAAAACAAGCCTCAGTCAGCTTCTTCACAATCTTTTGAAGATAGCTATAATGTCCTGCCTCAGTCCTTTCTTCCCTCAATTGAATGACTCTACTTCTTTCAGCTGACCCTCATATGCTGTGATCTCCTTTCTGCTTGCTCTCATCTGTACATGCTCTACCTTACCAATGTTTTTCAAAAAATATGGTGCCCAAAATTGAACAAATATTCGAATGGTGGTCTAACCAGAGAAGGGTGCAGTCGTATTATTACCATTTTGTTCCTGGTAACTTTGCCTCTCAGTGCCTTCTAAAATCACAAACTTCTGAGGGGATGCCCATCAGTTGGGGAATAGCTGAACAAATTGTGCTATATGAATGTAATGGAACACTATTGCGCTATAAGAAATGACAAACAGGAAGACTTCAGAAAAACCTGGAAAAACTTATATGAACTGATGCCGAGTGAAGTGAGCAGAACCAGGAGAACATTGTACCCAGTAACAGCCACAGTGCGAAACGATCGATTTTGATAGACTTAGGCCTTCTCAGCAATGCAAGGACCTAAGACAATTCCAAATGACTCATGATGGAAAATGCTATCCACATCCAGAAAAAGAACCATGGAGTCGAAATGCAGAGCGAAGCAGACTATTTTCTTTTTTGTTTCATTTTTTTTCCTTTCTCATGGTTTCTCTCATTGATTATAATTCTCCTATGCAACATGACTAACGTGAAAATATGTTTAATAGGAATGTATGTGTAGAGCCTATATGAGATTGCATGCCATCTTGGGAAGGAAAGGGGGAGAGAAGGGGAGAAAATTTAAAACTTATGGAAGCAAAATTAATTAATTAAAATTAATTAATTAATTAACTAATTTAAAAAATAAAAAAATGCAAAAAAAGAAAAAAAAGAAAATCGCTAGTTTTGTTTTTGTTTTTTAAAAGTTGCTGTGTCCCACTATTGACTTGTATTGAACTGATAGGACATTAACAACCTCAGATAGTTATGACTCAAACTATTACCTAAGTATACTCCAATCCTTTTGTCATTGTAAAGTTAATTTTTTTGAACCCAAGGGTAAGATTTCGTATTGTGTCTATTAAACTTGGGAGGCCTTCCCCAATGCCTCTTAAGTCTAGCGGCTTCCCTCTGTTAATTATTTCCTACTTACCTTGCACGTAGTTCACTTTGTCTATATTTGTTTTCATGTTGTCTCCCCCATTAGCTTGGAAGCTTCTTAAAGACAGGGATTATCTTTTGACCCTTTTTTTTATCCTCAGCATTTAGCATAGTAACTGCATATGGTGGGAGTTTAAAAAATGTTGGTTGTTTGAAATTTTATGTTGTTGAATTCTGATCATTATACCAGTCTATTGAAATATATTCATGAATAAACTTTTATGTGTCCCCTCTAGCTTTGCATCATCTGTAAATCTGATAATCCAAATAATTGATAGAAATGAGATACAGAACATGGTGAACAAGAACTCAGATTCCTGAGAAGTTAATCCTATTAGAGACCCCCCCTCCATGGATAGATGTGTGCATTAGAAATACCACTTTGGTAGCTAAATGGAGATTGGACTGGAGCAGAGAAAAGCTTGAGGCATAGAAACGAACCAGAAGGCAATTACAGTAGTCCACGGGGAAAGATAAGTTCAATTTTGGATATGTTGAGTTTAAGGTGTCTATGGACCCATTAATGGCTTTTCAATAAGTTCAAAATTCCTCTAACTGTGCTCTCATCTAGTGAATATGTCTCCATCTTGTCCATAAAGATGACAATCAAGACCTTGTAAAATGTCTTGTTTAATTTAGGGAAATTTTATGTACAGCATCCTTCAGATCTTCCCACCAGTCATAGCAACTCTGTCCAAAAAAGGGTGGTGTAATGAGCCTGGAATGACCTAGTCTTGAAAAAACTATATGATCACTTCTTTTCTTTCTACGTGTTCACACAAATGAACCTTTCATAATATATTGTAGAATTGGCCAGGAACCAAAGTCAAGCTCACTGGATTATAGTTGGAACATTCTACTTTCTTCTTTAAAAAAAAAAGGAGACATTTGTCTCTTTCCAGTTCCATTGTATCTCTCACTCTTTGTGAGTTTTTAAAGCTCACAGACAGTAATTACATTAGCCAATACCTTTGTACCCCAGGGTATAGTTACCCCGAATATGGTTCCTTGAATTCACTGGTGTTTTCCCACCATTTTTCACTTGTCTTGGGTATCTTCTCTCTATTAGCCATTTTGTTTCAGCTCTTCTCGGTCTAAATTTCATTCTACTTAGCTGAGAGAATAGAAGCAAAATGAGATTTGGAGAGTTCTCCTTTTTCCATTACGTATTTTTCTTGTCCCAATCTACCAAAACAGAAGTACTCTCCCTTCTGTGATTCTCCTCTTTTTCACCACACAGCTTTTTAAAAAGCCTTCTTTTTGTTGTTCTTACCATCACTGCCAACTAAGGCCACTCTGAGGTTTAGCTCTCCTTAACACTCATAGGACTCTGTCCTTTTATATTTAAGCTTTATTATCTTGTCTTAATTCCATCTTCTGATTGCATTTTTAAAAATTTAGTTGGTGCTGAATTCTCTTTATATCAGTCTCCTTAGGTAGCTTCTCCTTTTCTTCCTTAGTGGAAGCGTTTCTGTTTGCATCTTTAAGATTTCCTCCTTAAGGGTGCCCCATCCCTCTCGGGCAGACTTCTGTAGGACAATAGGTTCTGGGATCCTACCCCTCTTTTCTCTGGACCTTTTAAATTCTCCCCCCAAATATCTTGTGAGAGGCAGTATGGTGCAATGAATAGATTAATGGTCTCAGCATCAGGAGAAATCTGGGCTCAGATTCCACCTCTGCATTTACTAGTTATATGATTATGGACAAACCACTTAACCTCTCTGACTTTCCATTTCCCCATCTGCAAACTGTTGTTAAGACCAATGTGATAATATACAAGCAAAACTTTGTAAACTTCAGTGCTATATAAAGTCTAATTATTAGCATTATTTTCAGAGTGCTTGTCAGCCTATGCCTAGCTTTTCTCTTTTCTATCAAGAATTCTATGATGGAGTGCTCATTTGTCCCCAAAGTTCCCATTCTTTCTACTTCAGCAACCAGTTTCTCCTTGTTGGGCAGAATCAGGTCCAAATTAGCACTTCCCCTTGTCACTTCCAACACCTTTTTATAAAATGAAATTATCATTAAAGCAAGCCAAGAATTTATTAGCTGCATTAGTTTTAGCAGAGAGAGCTGCAGCAGATGTCAGCATAATTGAAGAATTCCCATCACTACAATATTGTGCCTCCATGCCAGGTTCGTGATCTGGTTCCCCAAATCCTGTTCATGTTCTTCCTTCTCTCCAGGTGTTCCACAGAATACTACCACAATAACACCACTTTTATTTCTTCCACTTTTGATCTCCACCTATGTGCTCTCTATTAGGGTGTATAGCACCCTTTAGTTCCTAGATTTACTCCCAGGAGTGTATATCCTTAATGCACCATGCTACTCCCCTCTGTCCTCCTTAATTTTATTTTGTTCCTATTGAATGATGTATTCTTTTCTCATATTGAAAGCCATCATGACACAGTGGACTGAAGGTTAGCCCTGGAATCAAGAAAAATTGGGTTGAATTTGGGTTTATTTGTCCATAGGCAAGGTGGTTAAACTCTCCATGCCCTCAGAAACCCTCTAAGACTATAAATTATAGAGCAATTGCTAATGTGTATTGATGAAGGTAGTTCCCATATTCAGAATATCTTACATTTATAAAATTGCAGTGCTGGACCAAAAAATAAATAAAAATAACCTTTTTTCATAGTCATATTTCTGTTACAACACCTCATCTACCCAATTCTCAGTATACTTGTGCATTAAGATGTGCTGCTTCTCATCAAAATCACTAGTTGTCCTTGCTTTTTATCCACATATCTGCATCCTCTGCTTTCCAAGCAAAAGACATTTTGGCATTTAAGATGCAATTCTCCTTATAATGGTTTTCTTCATTGCAAACACTTCACAGCGAGATGATCAAAAGTCTCATAAACCAATGTTTCTTGTTTCCCTTGAACATACAATGAAACGACCAAATCTTTTATTTACCTTGTTTAGAACCTGAGCCATTCTTCCACTATCTACAAATGGCATATGTCTTCTGGGTTTGTGTGTAACAAGAATATCAGTATAGAAGTGATTAAGTTCTTCAGGGAACATAATACTTTGTATGAATTCTATTCTTTCAGTTGTGGTAGTCATTCAACAGTTTAATTAACAAACATTTGTTAGATACCTACTATATGCAAGGCACTAATCTAGTTGTTGAGGATATAAACAAAGGATGCAATAATCCTGGTTCTCATAGACCTTACATTCTGTGGGGTGGTGGTGGTAGTGGTGGTGGTAGTGGTGGTGGAGAAAGGAATAAAACCTGTACAGAAGTCAGCAAATACAAAATAATCAAAAGTAAATTCAAGAAGGAGTGAATGCTAATTGGGGACACTGGAAAGGCTTTCTGGAGGAGGTGGCATCAGAGCTATGCCTCGATAGAAATAAGGGATTGTAGACGGGAAGGTAAAAAGAGAGCATTCCATGTGTGAGGGACAACCCTCAGAGAAGGGTAGCAGTGAATAATGTTGGTGTAGAGGGGACAGCTAGTGGTTCAGTTTGACTGGAATGGAGAGTGCATGAGGGGAGTAATACGAAAAAGACTAAAAAAGCAGGTAGAAGTCAGATTGAGAAAGCCTTAAATTCAGTTTGGAAGTTTAACTAAGTTTGTATTTTCCCCTAGAAGTAATAGGTAATCGTTAATTATTTTTGAGTTAAGGAGGGTGTGTGACATGTCCGGATCTATATTTTAGGGAAATCAGTTTAGGAGCCTAGTGGAAGAGGAATTGGAAAAGGAAGAGACTGAATTCAGGGAGAGCAATTAAAGGCTATTACAGTTGTCCAGGAGAGAGGTGGAGAGGTCTTGCCAGAAGATTGAGGCTGTGTGGGTGGAAAAAAGGGAACAGATGTGACAGATGTTGTGTGGGTAGGATTAACAGTACCCTTGGCCACTCTCTAAGACCTGGCAACTGATTGGCTATGGGGAGGTAAAAAGAGGGGAGAGATCAGAATGACTCCAGGCTTCCAAACTGGGGTGACTAGAAGGATGATGATGCCATCAATAGGAATAGGAAAATTTGGAGGAGGGATGGATTTGGGGGAAGAAAATATAATGAGTTTCATTTTTGACATGTTATATCCAGATATCCAGATGGAGATATCCAGCAGGCAATTAGGCACTTAATAAATCCTTGTTGATTGGTTGATCGAATGCAAGGAGGGGCGTTCATGAGTGAAAACAGTTTAGGGTGATGTATACAAATCTGGCAATTGTCTGCAAAGAGATGACAACTGGTCCCATAGGAGCCAAGGGATTGAACGTAAAGAAAGGAGAGGACCCAACACAGAAGGTTGGGATGGGAGGTGCATACACAAGTGGATCAGAGTGGATCAGTAAAAGACATTGAGAAAGTAGTCAGGCAGGTGGGAAAAGCCAAAGAGAGGAATGTCAGGAAATCCAAGGAAGGCAGAATATCTAGGAGGATGGGGCCATTGACACTATTGAAAGCTACAGAGAGGTCACAGAGCAAAGACTGTGTAAAGGCCACATATTTAATCAATTCAGAGATCTCTTTTTGGATAAAACAGTTTCAGTTAAGTGATGGAGTTGGAAGCCAGATTGCAGAGAAGTGAATGGGAGGTGAAGAAATGGAGGTAATTAGTATAAATACCCTTCATAGGGCTTCACCTATGAAAAGGAATCTAGATAGAGAATGATAGCAAGGGGGCATGGCAGGTCAAAGGAAAGTTTTTTGTTTCTAATGTTTGTTTTTAAGAGCAGAGATCAACACACAATTTTAGGTTGTGGGAGAGAAGTCAATAGAGAGAAAATGAAGATGAAATTGTGGGAATGAGTGAAGGGACAAGCTTTGAGATGAGAGCGGAGGAGATGGGATCAGGCTGGGATCAAGAGCACAAAGAGAGGGGTTAATTTTGTTAGGAAGGCCTGCCTCTTTATCAGTGAATAGAGCAAAGGAGGAGAGAATTAGGAATGGAGATTTTGAAGTGTGTCACAGGAAAAAGGAAGCTTGTGATCGATGGTCTCTATTTTCTCAGAAAAGTAGGAAGGGAGGAATCAAGAAGTTGTGTTGCAGGTCTGAGAAGATTTGGAATAGCCATTGTTGCAGACTGTGATAAAGAATCAATTAGGGAAGGATAAAAGAGATTGCCATGCAGTGGGGAGGAACCAGCTAAAATTAGCTAACATTAGTTTTAGTGAGCATAGTCAATATGACTCTAACTATCTTCAGTAATGTTCAGGAGCAGATGATTAGTAATGAAGAAGGCAGGAGGTGGAGGTATCTTAGGGTTGTGGTTTGCCAAGGTGGGACTTGCTGTAGGTCAAGAGGTAAGGGAATCAAGGGTAGCTATTAGTATATGGCTGAAGTAGTCAACAATAAGGTCTTTATTGTGAAGGAAGGGAAACTAGGGCAGAGTAGGGGTAAGGGACTGGAGGTTTTGGTGAGCATAAAGAATAGAAGGTTTATGAGGTGGATCTACTATTCAGATTACACGAGTACGTGAAGGATTCATGATTTTCTTCAGTACTGGGAACTTCCAGTGTGGCAACTCTCCACACTGACACATATCCCAACTTGTCTATTACTCAGCAAGGCAGGTCTTACAGAAAAGTTTTGGATACATAGAGGTTAAGTGATTTGTCCCTGATCATATGGCTATTAATATCAGAATTGGAACCCAGGATCTCCCTGGCTTAATTCCATATATCTTACTGCCTCTATATGTCAAGTATCAATAACTAAATTAGTGTTTGGAGGTTTAAGAACTGTGGTTTTTAGCATGTCCTGCCCCCTTACTGTAATTTCACCATCACTACTGTGTAAGTGAAAGGCGGCTATCTAAGAATCAGAGCTGTGGTATTTTCATCAGTTTCATGGGTTGCCATGACCATAGAGTTTATTACCTGGTGGGCAATCTGCTGGCTATGAGCCTCTCTGCCCTTAGCAAGACCAGTCCTCAGAAACAGCCTGGAGCCACACTCAAAGCTTTCCTAAGTAGAAACTCAGAGTTTTATGCTCCATTCTCTTGGGCTTCAAGAGCCCAGGTGCACCTCTGTGTTATGATGGAGCATAAGAAGAAGGCTTCACTGAAGATTGCTTTTAGTCTGAGAAAACTTTTGCACATCACTCAAAGGTACAACCCATTAACAAACAGAAATAATAAGAGAAAATATGTAGTTCTTTAAATATAATATAAAATATGAATTTTGAAGACTACCGTTAAATACTTTTCCTCTCCTTGCATTCTGATACTCTAAAGACCACTATGGGATTGATGGAAGGCTATACATATGATATATAGCTTGAAACAAGTCTGCAATGAGATGCAGGGAAGAATAAAGTTCTACCTGAACTCAGCATCAACCCTCTAAAGCTTGAGCGCACGTATGATTAAACCTCACTGTTGCTAATGGTTATAAAATTAATCATTCTGTTTTGAGTGTTATAGAAATAAGAAGGAAAAAAATCAGACTGTAATAGAAATCCTCAGAGGATATAAATCTATTTAAGAGTCCACATCTCAACCATAATATATTCTTCTCTCAGCAAAAATACTAACAAGATGAAAATTTGATGTCTGTCCTATTTAATTCAGCAAGCATTTATTAAGCACCTACTGTAAAACTAACAGTTGAGAAGGGGGATATGAAATATTCATCGAAAACTAAAATGAAAGATAATCTTAAGAATATATTAAGTGCTGGAGGGAACTTCATGTAATTGCTTGATAGAGATGAGTGGCTATCATGACTGTCCATTTATTAGAGGGCTAGTACATAGCAGTAGTTATAAACCCTCACCAAGGAATATGTGCTCAATGGTGCTTTTCTCATAGTCTATAGGCATCCTCCTTACCCCAAATCAACAGGGGGAATATAAGGTTCTAGGGGAGGTATGCAGGAAACAATATAATGCAGTTACTGTCTTGGGTGAGCTGTCTGACACTCTTGGAACTTCTCTTATACCCAAGAGATAACTTGAAAGGCATATTTGGAAATCTGTTCTTAATCCATCTTCCTCCAGCTAGGACTTCCTAAATAACCAGAGGTCTGTCATAGAGAAGAAAGGATGGACTGTGGAAGAGATGAGAGGATTATGGAGTAGTGAGACACCCTCCCCTTAGGTTCACAACCTAATACCAATAGAAGAATTACAGGCTAGGCTGTTGATCATAGAATGGATAAAATACAGTTATTTTCAGGGTTGATGGGGAGAGCACCTGCTTACCTTGGAGGTTCCTGATTGTTCTTGTCTTAGACACCTTTGATGCTCTGCCTAATGTTTTTAAATGCACAAAATAACAAACATAGGACTACAAAAGATGCCAATTATGTTGAAATAGAGTCATCAAAATAATTTTAAATACCGAGTTCATAGTCTCCCCCCCCCCCACTCTCCGTTCACCTGAACATATTATGGCTATGAAGCAGAAGTACCAGGCACCTGATGGGAGAATATAGGGAACCTCAGGGGATCTGCCTATGATATTATAAACACCTCGCAAGTAGATCGCCCTGAGAAGTGCATACTCTAATCTCTAAAGATGGCCATTTACATGTTTCTGAGGGCATGGAGGACATTGATATTAAGTTCCTAACTACCCCATCTCCCCAAGAGGAGACAGAGGCATCTACTTTTGTGCTTTGGTTGAGGAGAAAATGCCTGACCAAAAGGATGAGATGACTAGAGATGGATGAACTGCACTAGACAGAACCAATTGGACAAAGGAATTATTGTCATTACCAAGACAGTTCACCTAAGCAGTAGGAGTAGCTTCCCCAGTGACACAGAATATTTTTGGCAGTGGAGGGAGAAGTGCAAACAAAGGCAGATTTTGAAACTATAAAAATTAGCCATAGATCCCCAAAGTGAAATCCAGTGAGAACAAAATAGAGGCCAAGCCAGACTGCTTATGTTACTAAAGGAGCAAAAGCAGGCATACTCTTCCAGTTATGTTGAGTCCTTCTCCCCAAGGGGCCAAAGGGGCTTGAGCCCTGTGTCAGTAAGGCAAAATGGGCTCCTTAGCACTTGAGGAGTTTGGCTTTTGTTTACTTTGAGTGAAAGTACTTTCAGCTGTTAAGTGCTATGCCCCAGGCCCAAAGCCCTATCAGGTGTGAAACCTGTGCTCACTTAAGAGGGGCCAACTCAGCAACCAATGGTCTCTGGTCCTTGAGGCAGGGCTTGAGAACGCCAGAGGCTCGGCTGCGAGGAAAGGCGAGCCAAGAGACAACTACAGCTGAAGCTGAAGCCGAAGCAGGAAGCTGCGGAAGCAGGGCCGACCCGTGTGTAGACCCAGGAGTGCGAGCAAGGACTTGAGGCCAGTAAATACGATTTGGCTAAATACTATCTTGTTTTTCTGTGGCCTCCTGGTTACTCTTGTGAGGCGGGCTTACTGGGCCTGGAGTCTTTTTGTCAAGATGTCGGAATGGGGAGGCTGGTTCGCGGATCTGCTGTTGTGGGGCCTAAATAAATGTTTTGTTGCTTTCTGCTTAAAGAATCTCTCATACCTTGCGATTCTGAACCATTCAAACATATACATGATTATATTTGAGATCACAAATTCGGCCTTCCTACTACAAGCCCCAAGGTCAAAGCTGTCCACTTTGGGAGATGTGTGGTGGTCTGACACAACTGTGGTGGAGAAGCACGTACTTGAGAGAACTCATCCTTGGTTTTCTAAAAGCTAAAATCCAGTGTACTGGCATCAGCAAATAGAGATGGGGTCTAGGAGCATTTTAACCCCCTGCCCTCTTCCATTTAGACTCATAGTATTCCCATGTAACCATGACCATGAAGACTGAAGAAGCAGAAGTTCCTGCTGTGCCGGATAGTGGCTCCAGCTAAGTCTTTATAGTCTGGTAATTTGATGAAGAAAACATGAAGCATGTGTTTCTATAGCTTGTTCAGGACCTGTACTCTAGTGCTCTGAGTGAGAAGGGCCAATTACATTTTTAATAGATATGTGATAAGATAGAGTTTCCCAGGGAAGTAGTGGGTGTCACCAAGAAGGGCAATACCACAGTCATGGTATGCCCAGACCCAGCCACTTTTTCCAGTGTTCCAGCATTGATTTGGACCAACCCTAACCTATTCAAGTTACTAGGGTATGCAGTGAACTGAGTCTCAGTCTCTGAACACTTTGACCACCCATGGCTTCTGTACAGACACTTACAAGAGGGCCAAAGACACTGCTAGCAGAAAACACCAAGAGTTGAGGTAGCTCAGTGCTCTAAGAGGATGCACAAAACCCATAACTCAGGACTAGATACAGAGAAATTTACCTTTGATGATTTTCCAGTGCTTGAGAAACAGAAAGATCATCTGAGAAAGACAATCAGTACAGGGGCTAAGGTGATCTCATTGCTTGTTTGGGGTATGAAATGTGCCTGAGGAGATGTACCCACAATCAAGCTCCAATCAACCCAAAAGTATTTATTAAACTATAACACACTAGACACAAGAGTTACAAAGACAATGATAGAGTTTCCACCCTCAAGGTGCTTACATTCTAACTGGGGAAACAACACTTACCTAAGTACATACAAAATATGTACAAGATGATTTAGGTTTAGGAGGCAGTAGCAGTTGTTGGAAATCCAGGAAGGCTTCATGTAGGAACTGACTTTTCAGCAGAGCCTTGAAGCAAAGGAAGGATTCTCTGAAGCAGAGATGAGGAATGAGAGCATTCCAGGCTTGGGGGACAGCCTGCACAAAAACAAACTCCAGACTTCCTCTATCATGACCTGACTTCATCCTGAAACTCCCTCATTCCATGTATATGTATGTATGTATGTATGTGTATACATGTATCTGTGTATATAAATGTATTCCTAAAACTGCCTTGATTTTTTTTTGCATACACATATATATTCATTTGTTAAGGGCCTACTATCTAATGAAGAAAAAACACACAATTATGTACAGACAACGCATACAGGATAAATTGTCGATAATCTCTGATGGAAGACATAGGATTAAGGGAGATCAGGAATGCTTTTTGCAGAAGGTGGGGCTTTAAATGAGATGGATTCCAGGAAAACAAGAAGGTGGAGATGAGAGACGAAATTTCAAGATGAACGAGATTTAGTAACTTAATTTATACGTAAGGTCATAATCATTTGGAAGGCTAATATTTGAGCCCCCTCAGTGCATAAAACAGTTTGAAAAGCTCCTAACCAGCCGTTTTACATTTTTCCTAGATTTAGCACTGTGTGATCACCCCTAGCTCTTGTCTGCTGACAACATGATTCAAGCTTGGGTCAATCCTCTTGTTGGTGGCCAACCACTCAGATGCAGACTCTTCCCATGAAACTGGCTTCTGTTGCTTTAGGGACACCATAGCCACTACTCTGAAGTCAGTTCAGGATCCTCAGACCTTTCAGAATTCATCGGGTTGTTGCCAGACCTAGACATGTCCATCACAAGAAACCAGCCTGCCTAAAATTGAAGAATAAGCAAACACAAAAGAGTGAGGTAGCCATGTGCTCATGGCCACATAGAGGATAGGTGAGATAAAGGGCAACTGCTCCTTCTTCCACTCAACACTTCAGACGTAGCTTGAAAAATTCCCCCAATTTGAAACCATAAAGGAAACAGGGGCAGGGAATATAGTTAATTATTTGTTTTTGTGTAGATACCGAGGCATTTAGTTTTTTTTTTTTGGCTCAGCAGCCAATTAAGGGACTTTTCATTTACATCCAGAACCCAGGCACCCCCTTTGCCCCAACTTTCATGTTTTTGGCTAGAACCAAGAATAGTCTGTGGCATGCTGCATTGTGGGGAGGGAAGAGTGCTTAATCTAGATGTGTTCAGGTAATTTGAGACCTGTGTCAATTCTCTTAAAGTACTAGAAGCTTGAAATACTTATACGGAGAGCATGATATATGTAAGAGAAGGCCATGTAGCATAATTGTAGACATCTCATGGCTTGATCTATAGAAGGAAGTCTAGAACACGAAAGGCAGGGTACAAAGGCACAACCATTCCCTGAACTGATGTAGCAGCTCAGCCCTCTAAAACTAGATGAGCACTCACTCTTAAAACGGGGCTCACCTAACTCTGTTTTTGATGCTCCAGACTTTGCCACTCTGCCTAAACTTCCTTCTCACCCTGGAACTTTTCTCCATGCCTACGGCCTTCTCATCCTAGAACCTTCTCGCCTTCCTCTCTCCAAAGTCCTTTCTCCCAGTGGTCCTCCATTTTGAAGAATCGCTCTAGGACAGCCTTCCTCCATTCCTCTCGTGGCTTTACGTCTGACTTCTTGGATTTTGCCCCTATGTGGATACCTCCCCCACCCCCTTTTCAGTCCCCTTTTATGTATTGCTTTCTCCCCAGTAGACTATAAGCTGCTTGAGGATAAGGACTGTCTTTCTTTTCACTTGTATTTGGATTCCCAATGGTTAGTACAATTCCTGGCACATAGAAAACATATAATAAATGCTTGTTAACTGACTGACGGCAGCTGATACTTTCCAAGAAGTGGTAATTGCTAGTTCTAAATCACATACTGCCTTTTGGGGTGGCTGGCACGCAAATAATATAATGTATATAAAATGTGTTTTATTTAACTATATTATGTGATATCACAATAACATGTATCTGCATGTGACCCGTGTATCTATCTACTTAGTATTAAGACCAGACTTGTTATTTCAATGATATAGGTTATTCCCAGTGAGAAAATTCTGTTTACCAATGAAGGTTGACACCTCTCCTGCAGCTTAGAATCTCAGAAAGATGACTAACTGTAGTTTGATAGTGGGTCCTTAATAAATGCTTGTTGAAAGAAAGAATTTATTTTTCATTTTCATTAATTCAAAAAATTATGAACGACTTTAAGTACTTTTTCTCTTCCCATTTTTTAGTCTGGTCTGTTATCAGATAAAGGGCAGGCAAGCTCCACTGCCTGATTAGTCAGATGCAATGTAGAAAACCAATGTAGCTAATTTAGAAAAAGAAGAATTTGGGAGACAGCATAGCACATCAGAACTGAAATAGCGATCTTAAATCTGTCTTTATAAAGGGGTCATTTTTCTCTAATTTTCTGATTTGGGTCATTTCACATCCAGTTAAAATGTCCTGTTCATGAAGGCATGAAGCATATTTTTCCCTGTTAATGGAGCATTGTTCCTTATTGCATTTTCTGGTGTTGTGCTGTGACTACTAAATGATATTTAATATGCTCTCTCCAATCTTTTCTACAACCAGGGTTCATTCATTCACATACTCATGCAACAACCATTTATTAAGTAACTACTATATGCATACATGGTCCTTGCCCTTGAGTAATTCAATCCCCTCATCTGTAAAATGAGTGGGTTGGACCAGATGGCCTCAAAGGTCCAATCCCGCTCTAAAGCCATGATACTATGATCCTTACTATAACCTACTAAATGTTTCTGAAAACACACTTTTAAATTATCTCCCAATTCCTGACCTCCTGGACTCTGTGCCACAGCTACTCAGTGTTTCTGAATGTCAACACTACAGAGTGTCAGTTCAGTGGGAATGACTACATCAGATTCGATAGAAGGCAAGCATCATAGAGACTCAGCGGTGGAAGGGACCTATACATTATGTAGTCCAGCCTATACCTAAGCAGGAATCCTTTCTGTAAAATTGCTATTCAGCATCTGCTCTAAAACTTCTAGTGATGGTGAAATCTATAAAGTAGTCATTTCTAATTTTGCACAGCTTTAATTCTAGACCCAGAATACAAGAAAAAGGAGGAGATAATCCGCAGCATTCTGCTTTTGCCAAGCCATATTTAGTTCTGGGCGCCACACTTTAGGAATAGCAGTAACAAGCTGGAGGGCAAGCGGGTTGTTGAAAGGTCTTTAGGTCACGGAATGTGAAGATCAGTTAAAGAGACTTGGCACGTTTAGCCTGGCAAAGAAAAGACTTAGCGAGAATGGCATGGCTGTGTTCAAGTGAGGTCAAGAGAGCTTGCAATGGGTGGAAGTTGAAAAGAGGCAAATGTGGGTTCTGTATAAGAAAAAACTCCTTAATAATAGTATCATCCCACAATAGAGCATGCTGCCTCAAAAGTAATTGGGTTGGCCCTCGTTGGTATTATTTTATTGTTGGCATTATTTTATTATTGGCATTATTTTATTATTGGCATTATTGTATTATTGGTGTTATTATTTAGATTATGTAGAAGGGTTCATTTTTTTAAAGTGTAGGCTGAACTAGATTAGGGGTGAGGAACCTGTGGCCTCAAGGCCACGTATAATCTTCTAGGTCCTTGGGTGCAGCCTTTTGACCGAGTTCAAGTTTTACTGAGCAAGATTCTTTTATTAAGGGGATTTGTTCTGTGAAGTTTGGATTCAGTGAGAGGGCCAAACTTGAGGACCTAGAAGGTCATATGTTGTCTCAAGGCCACAGGTTCCCCACCCCTAAACTAGGTGATCAACAAGAACTCTTCCCATTGAGATTCTGTGCTTCCTTGATTGTTATGTAGTTTTTCCTTTTTTTTTTTTTGATTGAGGGAGGAGAATGGGAAAGAAAAGTTCATTTTTACCCCTCTCCTTCCCACCAAGATGCCATAGAAAGTAAGGGAGAGATTAGGTAAGGAGGTATTAATATGCTGAGACAGACAGACAGACAGACAGACACACACACACACACACGCACACGCACACTTTGTTTATTCCTTTAGTAAATGTGAAAAAGTTCTCTATTAAATTAAAAGGGAAGACTGGCCACTTACTGATCAAAGTCATGCACCCATGCCCTTTAAGAAGCTAAGCCTGATTACCCTGGGAAGAGCTGGAAGTGTTAGACGCAGGGAGCAGTTTTGTAGAGTGTAATTCCCACATTCCTTCACCAGTTCTACCAGTGGAGGGAAGGGAAAGGATTTTCACATCTCTCTCCCTTTTTCCATTGGCCATTAAATCTTTCAATGCAGTTACTTCTCTATAAGGAGATACCTCATCCAGCAGGAAGGAGTTTGGGGAACCAGGAAGTTCAAGACAGGGATAAAAACAGCCCTGCTGCCCTTGGAGTGTAGGGTGAGAAAACAGTGGGAGGATTCGATCCTCCATCGTTTGTCAAAGACTGGTTCAGCACCTGCCCCACAATGCCCTATCTGCCTACCTGTTGACTTGAACTCATTAAGGACAGTGAGATGCTCTTCGATGGCATCTTTGTTAATGTTGAGTTCTAATTCTCTATAATTCTCTATGATTTTGTTATATTCTTCCTTGTTTGAGGATCCACCTCCTTGGTAGAAAGAGAGAGAGCAAAACAGAAGTTGAATACTTTTACCTTCTCTTTACCGTCCCCAATTAAAGCATACTCTACACCCAGTGGGGGCCCTATCCTTTCTTTGATCTTCCTCTTGTCCCTAGTATGGCTTAAAGAAATCCTTTTCTGTTTTCCTTAGCATTTACCAAAAGCCTTAGCTTCTCACGGGCTTTAGTGCTCCTGACGTTTTTCAGGAAGCCGTATAAACAGTCTTTGCCTAAAGCCCTTTAGGATCTAACAATTTCATGGAGGAACCAAGCCAACCAAAAATAAGAAAACAAAAACATAAAACACATGTCCAGAACATATACTTATACATAACTAATTACAGCTGTGCTAAAAGGGTTGTCTAAGTGATGGAAGAAACTAGGGTCAAGAAAAATTAATCTAGGTGACTTCAGAAGGGAGATAATTCACAAATCCAATTTGGCAAGAGCAGAGGGACTCAGAGAGAGGGGAGGACGATATTTAAATGTGGGTGGATACTGTGAGTGAATGCTTAGAAGCAGAGCTGGTTTGGGGACATGCATGGGTTTAGATGACCATTTTCTGGGCTGAGGTGCAGGACATGAGACTTGCTTATGGAAATACAAATGCAGTTAATTAAGATGGGGCTAACGGCTAGAGTGTTTTGAAGTACATGATTAGGAGTTTTTATTTGATTGGGCAGGCAATTAAGAGCCACTTTGAGCTTCTGAAAATGGAAAAATAAGAACAAGATTATACTTTAGAAATAGTTATTTCAATTCAACAAACTTTGATTAAACATTTGTATGTGAAAAAGCCCAATGGCTAGATACCGGGGCAAAAAAGTTGAAAACCACCCTAGTTCTTGCCCTCAAGAAACCTAGAATCAAATACAAAGGCAACATATGAGTAAGTTTACTAATATATAAAAATAAATAAAATTTTAAAATACTAATAAAACAAGTAAGTTATTCTAACAACTAAAGATGATACAAAGTAAGGCGTGATAAGAACACAGGAGAGATACCAACAAATCATTCTATGAAAATTGGAGGGGGCAGAGAACCTTTAGCTCTCAGGGCTGAGGAAGAAACTTTCTAGAGTCAATGGCACCTGAGCTGAATATTGAAGAGAAGAACTTCCACACAGATGTTAATTTCAACAGAAATTTTTTTTGAAGATTGCATTCCAAGTATGGAGAATAGTCTGCCCAAATTCAAAGGAATGGGAATTATGGGGTAAACTCAGAAAGTAGCCCAGTTGGGCTGCAATGCTGAGTGCATGAAGGGTTATAGTGGGAAATAAGGATGGCAAAGCAAGTTGGAGCCAAACTGAAGCTTCTCAAGTGCCAGATGAGAGAGTGTCTATTTTGTCCTAGAGGTAATAGGGAGCCACTTGAAGTTAGAAATAACAATAAACATTTCAATCAACCAATAAACATTAAGTGCCTACTATGTGCTAGGTACTGTGCTAGGTGCTGGTTAGACCTAGGCATTTGGAAGATTTTTTGGCAGCTATATGAAAGATGAATTGGAGACAGGAGAGACTGGAAGCAGAGAGACCAGCTGAGAGGCTATACAACAGCTCAGGTGGTAAGTGATGAAGGCAAATCCCATCCAGTGGTGGTACCAGGGTTAGTAGAGGGGAGGAAACGTGTAAAAGTTACTGTGAAGGTGATAGCCTTCAGAACTCTCTGCTTAAAACAAACTGGCTTGCTAGCTGTTCCATATTCCATTTCTTGTCTCAGAGACTTTGTTCAAGCTATCCCTCATGTGTGACCTGTCCTCCCTCCTCATCTCCACTTTTTTGATTCCCCAGCTTTCTTCAAAGGACAGCTCAGGTGCAGCTTTTGACATGATAGTTTTCCCAATCCCCCTAGCAGTTGGTCTACTCTCCCTCTTGAAATGACTTTAGATAATGTCATATTCTTTCTATGTACTTATTTATGGACATCTTGTATCTTCCTAGTATAATGCAACCTCCTCTAGGACAGAGACTGGCTTCCTTTGTCTTTTTGTTCTTAGCACTTAGCACAGTGCCTGGCACATTGCAAGTGCTTCATATCTGAATAGAGCGAGGATTTAGCACCTGAGTGAAGGTGAAGGAAGGGTAAAGGAGTAGGAAAAGTAAAAAAAAATTCTTAGATGTCAAGCCTTGGTGTTAGGAGGATGCTGGTGTCATTTACAGAAATAAGGAAGTTGGGAGAAGGCGCATGTCTAGGTGGAAAGATAATTAGTTTAATTTTGGATATGCTCAGCTTGAGGTTTGATGGTGGGTATGGAATTGGAGCTTAGAGGAAAGATTGTTGATATCTGTATCTATATCTATATATCTATATCTCCACACACATATGTGTATATATCCATATATACATGTGTATATATACACATATGTATATATATATATATATACATACACAAGGGTGTGCATATATATTGAGGAGCTAAGTGCTTAGAGGTGAGGGAAACATTGCTGATCTGGGGAGCACAGGAAGAACAAAGTGCTGGTGATGCAGCTTGGGGGGACCTTAGCACTATGGGAGTGAGAAGGAAATGTACCAGCAAAGGAGACCGACAAGGCACAGCCAGAGAGTTAAGGGTGAAGGAGGTAAGGATAGTGCTCAGAAGATTAGGGTGGAGAGATTACCCAGAAGAAGGGGGTGGTCAATGGTGTCAAATGCTGCAATATGATCAAGGAGGATGAAGAGAGAGAAAAGGCCACGACATTAGGCAGTTAAGCTATGTGAAAGATGAATTAAGAGGCTCCTGGTGACCTTTGAGAAAGTACTTTCAGTGGAGTGGTAGGCTCAGAAGCCAGACTGCAAGGGATTGAGGTGTCATACTCCTCTTTATAGAGTAGGCTTGGCCCACAGAACATGCTTTTTACTCTTTCTTTGAAGCTACTGCATAGTCAAATCAAAAGAAAGTTATCAGGTTGTTTTTTAGAGTTGTGTATTTCCAAAATACCAGTAAAAATGGAAAGTCCATTTATGGTCTTAGCCAAGGTAAATGCTATGTTTGACAGTGAATAATTAATGTTATTTCCTGGATACATATTAACTTTTTTTAAAAATATTTTTTAATTTATGGAATAAAACAAGCATTTCCATAACATAGTATAATAAAAAAGATGATTGCACTAGAAGCTGCGAATCTATTATGTACAACTTGTTAATCCTCTTAAATATGTAATAAAGTTATCATTTTAAATTTCTCCCCCCTTTTTTCTCTCCCCTCACCCTAGAGATGGCTACACTTAGATACAGTTTTTTTTAAAAAGTACCTGCGTTTTCTTTGATGCTATAAAATCAGAGTAAGTATTCATTTTCTCTCAACTTTTGAGGCTAGGCTTAAGTTTAAGAAGTATTTACAGGAGTGAGAGAGAACTTCTTTTTGCTTTAGCGAATCTATAGACTAGTTAGAAGGAACTGGGACACATGCATTTGTAGAAGTTGTTCCCAGTTGTTCCCTGGTTATATTAGCAGAATAATGATGGCTTCCATTTTCATAATATTCTCCAAGGCTTTAAACTAAAACTGAGAAACTAAGCTTCTCTGAATGGAAATCAAATAGTCATTTCCCCTGTGTCCAGTAATGGAAAGAGTCCTCTTCAATTAGGGGCGTGTAAACATTACAAGGAAGGAGAAGCAGGGAGGAGAGTTCTGTAACTGCTCTGAAATGTACATATCTAATTTGCAAATGCAAAGTTAATTTTTTTCCACTTAAAGAAAAATGAATTGACCTGGCACGTGAATTTGACCACAACAAGATTTTTCTCTCTCTTATTCTTCTTTAAAAAAAAAAAAAACCAAAGGGTTTAATTTTTTGCCTTTTTTTTTTGAGAGGAAAAAATATTGGTTTTCTGGTAAAGATTTCAAAATCAAGTTGTTTTTTGAATAAGTACTAGATCAGCCATTCTTTCTGCATTAGTGTGGTGACAAAAGGACAGGATGAGTATGTGGAAAGTTTAGATTTAATTAACTAAGAGAAAATGTGATATTTTTAGAATGAGCATTGCATTTCATTCTAGTAATATACAATTAATGTTTGTATGTTTGTATGTAATGTTTATTTCCGTAAAATGGCATAGGCTGAAAATCTGATATATGTGCATATGTATCACATATGCACACACATTTATACTACTATGCAATAAGTATATAATAATATAATATATACAATGAATTTTCCATCTGTGTAATTCTGTGAAATATATATGTATTCACACATATATGTATTAATTAGTGTATGTAGTATACACCATGGTAGATATATGCATATATATACATATATATATATATACATATATATGTCTTAGTGTAGTCTTTAAACTGTCAGAGTTGAGACATGAAGCTATTTCTGGAGACTCATAAGAGTTGTTACTGGTTAGTTCATAATCATATCGCAGGATCATAGAATGTCAGAGTTGGAAGAGTACCTCAGAAGCCATTTAATCTATCCTGTACCTAGCCATGAATGCTCTCTAGAATATCCCTAATAAATGGTTAACCAGCACTTAGCACAGTGTCTGGCACTTAATAAATGCTTGTTAACTTGACTTGATTTGCTTAAATACTTCTAAGAAACGAAAACCTTCTATGTCCTGAGGCACTGTCATCATCATCATCTTCCTCCTCCTTCTTTCTTCTCCTCCTCCTCCTTTTCCTCCTCCTCCTCTTCTTCCGTCTCTCCTCTTCTTCCTCATCTCTTTATCTTCCTCCTCCTCCTCCCCCTCCTCCTCCTCCTCCTCCTCCTCCTCCTCTTCCTCCTCCTCCTCCTCCTTCTTCTTCTTCTTCTTCTTCTTCTTCTTCTTCTTCTTCTTCTTCTTCTTCTTCTTCTTCTTCTTCTCTTTCTTCTTCTTCCTCCTCTATCCCATGGCCCACAGACTCCCAAACTGATATTTATACAGTGCTCTAATATTTCCAAAGTACTAATTTGATTTTCACAATACCTCTGAAGTGTATTGAAGTAAATAATAGAGGTGTTATTTTCATTTTAAAGATGACTGACTGACATTACTTGACTGATACTACAACTCACTCCCTTTTTCCCACCACCCACCCCTGGAGACGGAGGAAGCCTTGAGATTTAGAGAGGTTAAGTGACTTGCTCTTGAATGTCCATCCTTTAAGATTCATGGGAATGATATGAAACCAGGCTGGTCCTGAAGTTCAGTCCCCCTCCTTCCACTATATGATGCTGCCTCTCAGCTGTAATTGCTTCCCTACATGTCACCTTCTCCAGGTTGAACATCAACTGATCTTGTTATGGCATGAAGTTAAGGAGAATTATTCTTCCTGTGACCTTCCTGTGGAGCATATTGATGACCTTCCTAAAATGTGATGCTAAGACCTCAACACATTACTATAGACCTGATTTCATCGGAGGAGAATATTGTAAAGCTATCATTCTCCGCAAATGAGATAATGTTAATAGGGCACTGTGCAAAGCTAAAAGTATTTATTATTGTTGTTATTATTACTCATAGGATTTGAGATTTAAGCTAGATGGGATCTTAGAGGCCATAGAGCTCACTGTCTTCATTTTACTGTTGAGGAAACTGAGGCTCAGAGAAATTAAGCCCCACAGAGTAAATGACAGAGCTGGGATTTGAACCGTCATCCTCTGAGCCACAGTAGCTATCATGCTTTTCTTACTGCAGTTCAAGATTACATTAGAATCTTTGGCTTCTATAGCACACTATTAAATCATTCTCCACTTAAAATCCATCAAAGCACTTTTTCAAATGACTGCCTTCTCACATCTACCCAGCTTGTACTTTAGATTATTTTTTTGAACCTAATGGAAGACTTTACACTTATTCCTATTAAATTTCCTTTTCTTTGAAGTCCTCTAGTTTGTTAAATATTTTTACAACTATGATGATGACTACTGCAAGCATTTTTTTTGTACAATGTATATGCCATGTGCCAGGGCACCGTGCTAAGTGCTTTATAAATATTATCACAACAATCATGGGAGGAAGGGGATAAAATCTCCATTTTATAATTGAGGAAACTCAGGGAAACAGAAGTTAGATGACTTGCTCATGTCATACACTAAAGCGTCTAAGGCTGTATTAAACTCAGATTTTCCTGACACGCAGCCCAACTTTCTATCCAGTGTACTACCTACCTGCTTAGTTTTTTGGTTTCTTTTTCTTTCATTCAGTGTATTAGCTTTGACTCCCAGTGTTGTTTCACCAGTAAACTTCATAAACATGCCATTTATGTTTTTATTTAAGTCATCAATAAAAAAAGTTAAACACTCCAGGACCAAGCCCAGCTCCTTGGAGGGCACTCCACTGACAACACTGACATGTTGACATCAATGCAGTAATGATATAACTGTCCTCTTGTCTAACTCTCTTCTCTTTCTTTTCACAAAAAGATAACATTAGGGGTTTTGTCTTTGCTTTGCTATAATCTAGTTAAGCTATAGCTATGCTATTTCTAAAATAAACTCCTAAATGTCTCTCAAAGTTTTCCTTTATAGAGGGCTGGGGCAGCTAGGTGGAACAGTAGATAGGGTGCTGGGCCTGGAGACTCACTTTCCTGAATTTAAATCTGGCCTATGATACTTTCCAGCTACGTGACCCTGGGCAAGTCATGAAACCCTGTTTGCTTCAGTTTCCTCATCTATAAAATGAGCTGGAGAAGGAAATGGCATACCACTCCAGTATTTTTGCCTAGTAAACCTCAGATGAGGTCGTGAAGAGTTGGACATGACTGAAACAACTCAACAACAAATAGAGGGCTGGGATCTGAACTTTGCAGGTAACTCTCTACTTGTTGTTAGCAACTCTGGTTGGTTTAGACTTAATGGAACATCATGCCCCCTTGATGAAGACCCCCTGGCTGTCTCCTCCTCCCTTCAGCTTCTTTTTGTGTGTCTTCTCCCATTAGATTATAAGTTCTTTGAAGGCAGGGACTGTATTTTTCTTACTTGTATCTTCAGCACTAAGTGCAATACTCAGTACAAAGTGGGCACTTAATAAATGTTTATTGAATTGAATTGGATGTCTCTGTCTAGTAATCATGTCAAAAATGAAAGGAGATTATGTTGGTATGACTTTTTGATGGAGAAATGCTGATGCATGATCATTTCTTTTTCCATTTATTCATTAAACATCCCCTTTCATAATATATTCAATAATTTTGCCAGAAATTGAAGTCACACTCATTCACTAGTCCGAAGTTTTCAGATTCTATTTTCTTTATTTTTCAAATCTGAATAACCTTTGCCCTTCTTCAGGCCCACATCAGCTCCCCCCTCTCTATAATGTTTCAAAGATGGCCAGAAGTGTGTGAGCAGTTACATAATACAAAACTGGAGAAGCGCAATAGCAAATAGAATCACGATGTGAGGGATTTCAATAGTGACATGAGTAGAACATCTTGGTGAAGTCTGGAATGGAAGCCATCCTTTTCAATCACTGCTGGTCCTTGTACCTCAAACCTGCCTTGGCCCTGAGCATGCTCATTCCTAGATGAGAGCAGTCCATTCCTCCATAGTTTAGAAGAAGAAGAGAAGGAAGATTCTCTAGAATGACACATAGTTCTGAGTGGTCCTGAGTGGAAGAGATCAAACAGTGAGACTGCCAAGAGGATTGCCAACATGGTTATGTCTTTTTCATCATGTCCATCTTATTTTCTTTTCCCCTGTGCTGGACCAGATAGACTGTACCCAGCAATGTCTGAGAGATGTGAGCCTAAGGGTGATAGGTTATCTTGGTTGCCTAGTGCCTCATGGAACCTTCTTTTTTTTCTCCTCCTATTTCTGAGAATTCCAAATGGTTGTGTCTTGCCTAGTAGTGACCCATTTGTCCATAATGAGGTTCCCTTCTGTTTGCCTTGCTTACCCTACAGGGGTCAGCTAAGGCCAGGCCTTACCTATCTGCACTGAATCCTCAGGGCCTGAAACAGGATCTTTCATCATCAGAGCTGGGCAAATGACCCAATCTCTGAGATGGAGGAAGCTGTATCCCTCTTTCATGAGCTATTGAATTGCAGGGGCAGGGCTGCAGACCCAGCTAATAGCTCAGAGATAAAGAACCACCACTGAGTAGGAAATCAGGCTTTTCCAATTTGCTGACTGGTTTCTTAATACTAGGACTGGAGTTGGTGAGGAAGCCATTCCACCCTGGCCAGGTCATTTTTGTGTCCTGGAGGGAGCTATCTATTCCAATGGAGATCCATAAGTCTATTGTGATTTAAAAAATTGGAGTTCAGAATTTAAAAAAAAATGTTAAAGCTGTCACTCATTAGCTACAAAGCCTTGGGAAATATTTACTTTCCCTCTTGGGGCCTAAGTCTTTGAATCTTTAAAATGAGTCTGATGGACAAGATAATCTATAAAATTCTTTCCAGTTGTAATAATGTATTTTTTCTTGAATATGCTAAGTAGCATATAACCCCTTCCTTGCTAGTGGTATTAAATGTGATATTTCATAATTGAAGGCCTTATTGGGTCTTACAATGTCCACTCAAGTTTAAACCTGAATCCTCCTAAATCTCCTGGGGACAGGTTCTCTTTTGCTAGGAATGGTTTCATCTATTGGGTAGAATGGCTTAAGGTATATGTAAGACGAATTTAAACTTTGCCTGCTCAAGTGAGAAAGGGACCATCTAGGACCAGTGCTTGACATATAAGTTATACTTAAGCTAGAATTTCCTTAGGTCAACTCAATTCTATTGAATTCAACAAAGTGACTTCTATTCCCTGGAAATTTCTTATTGATACCCAGTGGCAAAGGCAGGAGCCAGACAGAAAACTGTTTTAGCCAGCTGGTTGATCTCTTCCTTCATGACTATTACCTGTGTGCCCCAGGGAGCTAACCATCTCTCACATTAATGCTTAATTTTTCTCCTTAGTGGTGATTCTTTATCTATGGAGTGTTAGCTGGACCTGCAGCCTTGAATCTACCACTCAATAGCTTATGGAAATGGGGTCCTGTTTCCTCCATCTCAGGGTGCAAATGGACTGCAGAACACCCAGTATCAGTAATGTAAGCATTTATTAAATTCCTACTATGGGTCAGTCAGTTAAAATGCATTTATTTAGTGCTTACTATGTACCAGGCCCCGTGCTAAGTACTAGGGATAAAGAGCAAAGCAAAAACACAGTCTCTTTCCTCAAGTACCTTAGTCCCTAATAGGGTAGACAACATGCAAACAACTTGGTAGGCACAAGATATATATAAAGGGTAAATTGGGAATAATGTCTGAGGGAAGGCAGGACAAGGGATTGCTTCTCACTGAAGATGGGATTTTAGCTAGGGACTTGAATGAAACCAGGGCAGCCAGGAAGCAGAGGTGAGAAAGGAGGCCCAAGGGACAGCAAATAAAAATATCTAGAGCCAGGAGGTGGAGTTTCATGTTGGAGGAACTGCAAGGAGGCCAGTGTCACTGGATATTAGAGTTCTTAGAGGAGAGTGAGGCACAGATTTTGAGTTGGAAGCAACCTTGGAGGGCATCTAGTCCAACCCTCTCATTTTACAGATGAGGAGACCTGGGCCCAGAGAACTCAAGTGACTCCCCTGATATCGTAGAAGCTTAACCTGGTTTCAGATTCAGCAACTCTGTCTCAAAGTCCAGGGCTTGACCTATTGTGTGCTACACTGTCCATCACATAGACTCATAATGAACCACGATTTAAAAAAAAAATCAAAACTCTCTTCAGTTAGCGCCAAAGATGCTATTGCATGAAATCATAGGCCACCTGAACTCTGAAGTAGAAACATCTGAAAGACTTAGAAATGCAGGACTAAAGCTCATGGGAGGGGTTGAAGTGAGAGTAAAGAGTCATTTACATAGAATTGATTTAGTTCAATTGAATAAAGATTTATTAAGTGCCTACTACGTGCCAGACAGTGTTCTAGGAGACTGGTGATAAGTGACAGATAGAAAGTGTAATTATTTTTAAATATTGCTAGTAAATGAGATTCCTTTCTGAGTTTTAGGCATCACTGCTCCAAGTAATCATGCTTTTAGGTCATTTCAGTAGGAATTATGATGAAAAATATTTATGTCCTTGAATCAGAGACATCCTAAGAATCTGTTTTCCAGGAAAAAGATAATCATTTAGCCATAAAAATAAAAAAGGCAAAGTTGTAGAAATGATTCTTTTATCTCAATGACATTCCTTTTGGGAAGTTGGACTTTATTTGAAGTTGGTAGAATTGAAAGGGACACAATTAAGTCAAAAAGAATTGATTGATTAGTTGAATGTTAAAAATCTCCTATTAACATGTCTTTGACTACTTTTTAAATATTGATTTTAGACTCTAAATTAGATAAGTTAAATCTTAACAGTAAAAAATACTCCACAAATTATAGTGTATATTGTATTGTAAGCTTTTCCTCAGTAGATGAAAAGTGAACCAATGTAAAAATGATCTCGGGCTTTAGAATGCTAATTTCATGGTTGGCTGATATCTATGTGAATAGGTGACTTGGTATGAGGAGAAGAAAGGATGGAGAGAAAAGCTGCTCAGAGAAACAGGAATAGAAAGGACCATGATTTGTTTGAAATTGAAGTCATTGCACTGGGCTATGGGGGAAAAGTGCTTGAATTGGCCAGGTCAGTCAGTTAAGAAAAATCTTGTAACTAGAAAATAACTGCTGAAAAGAAAGTTTTGTTTTGTTTTGTTTTTCCTTGAAGAAGTTGGATTCTTGTCTTTTGTTTCTTATAATTCATTCCCTACTGGCCCCATCCTCAACCATGGTAATGAAAGCCTTCATCACCTCTTGTTCTTGGAACTTAGCACAGTGCCTGCTGTACACAGGAGGAGTTTAATAAATGCTTGTTAACTAAGAGAAATGCTAAGAGAAATAGTCATACTGATTACTGAGTTGCCATCCTGCGTTGCAGAATCAATGGGGATGAAGGCAATTCCATTATGATCTCCCCGGGGAGATGGGGGTCAGGAAAGAGACTGGCAGAGCAGGTACCAGGACCAAAGGAAGAGTTGGAAAAAGAGTGAAAGGGTGAGGCTGAATCACAACACCAGCAAGCAGAAGTCAGGGACCTGGGATCTAGGTATCAGAACTGAAAGAGCTAGGGTAGTAGCAGTATGCAAAATGAAGCCAAAGTCAGTCCTCAGACAACAACTAAGTCTAGAGGATTTAGGAAAATGAAGGTTTGTCACACCAGGTATGAAACAGGGTATAGAGCTAGACAAAAGGTACCTCAGTTTTCTCTTCTCATTCTGCCAATATGTGAGTTTTTAAGTCTGGCTGTGGGTGCCTGGACCCTCAATATAACAACTTCCATTGGATGTTCTTCAGCCAGAGGGCTACTCCTGCCACTTTATGGAACAGCAATCAACAGTAAGAGCTGAGTATGGATGCTAAATTACCAAGAATGTTGAATAAGCAGGTGATAATAAAGAAGCAGTTGCAGATACCTTCCTGAAGGCTTTGAAAGTTTCTGGAGGTTTGGCCTAACCATCCACATAAGAAAGATTAAGTGGATAAAAAATATCTCTTGCGCAGATTATGCATTTTGGGTAGACAATCTATAGAGTGTGTTGATCAGTATGTTTATTTGGGACAGATAGTACATATGGACCTAGAGGACCTAGAGTACATATTGGCCTAGAGTGGAATAAGAAGGAGTAAACTAGATTACTCTGAGGAAACTGAAAACTCATCTAATAAGGCATGGAAGCATTTAAAACACGTTATTGGTGTTACTATGTGATACATGGAGACATAGAATACGAATATCTCTAAAGAATTAAAAATGAATATCCTTCAGAAGGAAAGGAAAAGACAACATAGTAGGTATGAGCAGGCCACAACATATAACCAGAGGGAGAAAGTGGTAGCAAAGGGTGGAAATTGCAAAAAAGAAATTTCAGGTTTCCCTATAAACAAATTATTAATATGCAATATTTAGAAGTATTGGATCTTCCCATACTGGAGATCTTTTTTCTCCTTTTTAAAAAATCATTATTTATTTATTTAATATTTTTAGTTTTCAGCATTGATTTTCACAAGAGTTTGAATTACAAATTTTCTTCCCACTTCTACCCTCCCCCCCGCTCCAAGATGGCGTATATTCTGATTGCCCCATTCCCCATTCAGTCCACTCTTCTGTTACCCCACTCTCCCACATCCCCTTTTCCCTTACTTTTTTGTAGGGCAAGATAGATTTCTATGCCCCATTGCATGTATATCTTATTTCCTAGTTGCATGCAAAAACTTTTTTTTTGAACATCTGCATTTAAAATTTTGAGTTCCAAATTCTCTCCCTTCTTCCCTCCCTACCCACCCTCCCTATGAAGGCAAGCAATTCAACATAGGCCACATGTGTATCATTGTGCAAAACCCTTCCACAATACTCATGTTGTGAAAGACTAACTATATTTTGCTCCTTCCTGTCCTATCCCCCTTTATTCAATTTTCTCCCTTGACGCTGTTCCTTTTCAAAAGTGTTTGCTTTTGATTACTTCCTCCCTCTATCTGTCCTCCCTTCTATTGCCCTCCCACACCTTTTTTTTAATCTCCTTCCTCCTTCTTTCCTGTGGGTAAGATACCCAACTGAGTGTGTATGTTATTCCCTCCTCAGGTCAAATCCAATGAGAGCAAGATTCACTCATTCCCCCTCACTTGCCCCCTCTTCCCTTCCTACAGAACTGCTTTTTCTTGCCACTTTTATGTGAGATAATTTACTCCATTCTATCTCTCCCTTTCTCCCTCTCTTAATATATTCCTCTCTCATCCCTTAATTTGATTTTTTTTAGATATCATCCCTTCATATTCAACTTACCCTGTGCCCTCTGAGTGTATACACAC